>CM040121.1:402624379-403231373 GCA_022559845.1 Amorphophallus konjac | reverse complement strand
CTCCAAGAACGCGCTATAGGTCCATAGCGCGTTCAAGCAGAACGCGCTAGGAGCCTATAGCGCGACAAGCCAGGTCGCGCTATGTTTCCATAGCGCGACAGTCCAGAACGCGCCGTAGCCCTATAGCGCGACAGGAACCGCCATACTGTTCATCTTCTCCGATGAACGCGCCCCGTCGGGGCGGCGCGACCCTCAAGAACGCGCTACTGGAAGCTAGCGCGTTCTCAGTCCGCACCCGAAAACGGTAGAAACGGCAGGAAAATCCATTCCACGCCCCGATCACCCCCGGGTGATGGGGAAACAAAGGGGGAAACATTCCCCAACCCCTCTGGCACCGAGAGGACCCATTTAAACCCCAAAAACACAATCAAAACACAAGATTCGGCTCACACCCCAAAAACATGCATTTTTCCCAAATCACCCCGTTTAGCCCGCTCGGCTCACCACAGCCTACGAAACTCGCGGGAATCGAAGTACACGGGTTGAGGGTCCATCTCCCTACCTCCACCGAAGATTCTACGAGCCGTGGACGCCGATCCACGAAGAAACGCCATTCAAACCCTCGCCGGTTCACGATCCCACGAACCGCCTCCACCACCGCGATCCTCATCCCGTACCCGTCGCTCCACGCCCCACGAGCCACGCCGCCCCGCCCTCGCCGCCTCCGTCGGCCGCCCGGAGTGAGAGGGGGAGAGGAGAGAACGTGAGAGAAGAGAGAGGGAGGGAAGAGAGAAAATGAGATGGGGAGAGAGAAAAAGGAGGTTATTATATAGAAAATCTGGAAATTCCCGAAAATACCGAAAAATAGAAAATCACATTTCTGCGATCCTCGGAACACACCGATCGCAACGGTACCACTCGCGCCCTGGTGAACAGCCCGGTTCACCCGTAACGAGGTTCCGAAGGAATTACCGAAACACACACCGGGAATCGGAAAACACACGCGGAAAAGCCGCGGAACGCTTCCGGGCCTCCGAAACAACTCCGGATCGCGCCGATCCGAACACGAAAGATGTCCGAAACGAAATTTCGGGCACTTCAGAGTCGGACACTCTGAAAAACCAGATCCAGGACCCAAAAACAAGGATCCGAAAGATCCAGGGCATTACAGCCCTCCCCTCTTAAAGAAATTTCGTCCTCGAAATTCAGGACAAGCACAGGAACAGGGGAAGAACGCCGTAACTCACTGACAACGCCGTCAGAACCCCAACACAGAAAATCTTGATTCTCGCAAAAAGCACCGATCATGAGGGATACGGCCAGACCATAATCACGAACAACGCCACGCTCCGCACGCCGCACACACATCGGCCACTAGAGCAGGCATAAGACAAGGGCACAAGTCTGGTATCACCTCAAACACAACGGAAAACACCCACGGCATCACTGCCACCCTCTCACTCACCGAGGGAACGCAATCCTCGCCACAAGAACCAATCCACCGGTCAACGCTCACGCTCGGCGGACCAACCAAACGCCAGCTTCACAACCGCTGATCGATCTCACACCCTGCACCAGGGGTAACCAATCACTGAGCTTCCATCAGCTCACACCTCAGAAACGGCCACCAGAAGGCCTCGCTTGCACGCCGCTCTCTCCATTCTCGAACCCTTACAACCAGCATCTTCTGTCTCTGAAAAGACCATCAACTGGTCGCCAGACATTCGCCAACGGAAAACCTCCACCGGCCCAGCAGGCACGATCCAACACATGACAGGCCATCTGCTGACTCACGCACAGACCAACACCACCTCCAATCTCGAACCTCACGCCAACTCTACCCTCTCAGGGGAGCACTGCGAAACCACATGACTCCATCTCCACACAGTCCTCACGTCACTCGACTCAGACTTACGGGGAATCCTCCCTTGCTGGCCACAGACTGAGGATCAACATCCAACGCCAACGTCTCATCAGAGACCACTCTCCGACGCCAATCTCACGAAAAAAGGCCTCCGCCCACAGGCGTCACTCTTCCATCTGGTCTCATCAAATCCTTCGATCAATCCAAATGGACACCTGCCAATGCCATGAACCACAATGTCTCAAGCAACGGCACGCCAACCAACTTGTCTCACACCGTCGGAGACAACGCACACCGATGAACCAATCCTCCACTGCTCTACACTTCTCAGAAATCCACCCGCAGCAACCAACGCTACGATCCACGCACTCTGATCCACACGCACAGCCACCACAACGCCAACTCGAGATCCACCATCTCGACAACCATCTGCAACCCCGCAGACTCCGATCCTCCACACATCGGGAACCGCGACACCAACCGCAAATCTCAAAAACAGCGCCCAGTTGACCCTCATCCTTCCGGAACAGCGCCAACATCCTTACACATCAGGGAACGGGCAACGATTCTCACAGGCAACCACCTTGCCAAGACAAAGAGCACGTCTCGCACGAACTTCATGACACACAAGGCCAACCAATCCGGACACGCAATGCAAGACGACGAACCTTAGCCAAACACGATTCTCTCCAACCAAAGGAGAACCCAATCGCACCTCCGACCAACGGAAGGAAAACTCCACACTCGACCTGACCTCGAGCCTCACGCATGCTGGGAATAGCACCTTCCAGCACAAAGAAAACTATCACTTCCGTCAGGTCAGCTCCTCCGACAACACTTACCAAGTGTCTCGTCGGACCATGGTCACAACATCTCTCGATGCACCACAGCTACAATCCCCCGAACTGCAACACGACCGCCGACAACCTCTGCCCAACGCAACACAACCAGGGCCACCACTCAAGGGAGAAAGCTCTCGACCTCGATCTTTAGACCCCACGCCGGCACAAAAGCCGTGAATAACAACCACCTTCACAGCGCCGCACAGCGCACTCAAACTCTCAAGCGAGAAACAAAGCGAAAAACATGCACGAAACCCTATGCCAACTGCTGACTGTACTGGACCTTACGGACTCTGATCACTGCAATATCTCGAATTCCCATGTACGTCCACAACCATGCTCTGATACCAGCTGTGACGACCCGAGAATCCGATTACCGGGAAGGCCCGATAACCCGAGACTCGCACCGCCGCCCACGAGCCGGGAGGGCTCGGAAGGGCTAAAAGGAGTGTGGAGGCACAAAGAAATAGGAAATAAAGCAGGACAATTCAACAATTAACAGAAATAAATAAACAAATACAACAGAGTCCAGTCCAACAGAAAGTACAGTCTAAAGCAGTAAAACGTACCACATGCCAAGTGAACACTCGGCCCGGCAAGCTGGCAACTGAGAACCTCCGCTCCGCACCCTCGAACCTCAAGGAAGAACAGCTACACCTGAAAAGCAGGGAATGAGTCTCCAAAACAGAGACTCAGCAGGGATCCCGCGGAACCCCAACCGGAAACGACGGCGGTAGCGGAAAGGAACGCTACAACTACAGCAGGAACAACAAACCGGTGGCCGGTCAAAACTCGGCACTACAGCTACTCCTACTGTACCAGAAACACACCCCAGACTCACGGTCAAGGGCTACCGAACTACACTAGTATCGCTTATCGAAGTGAAAAACCCACGGCAACCACGCCGTAGAGGCCTGTCTCCCAGAACACGGCCAACCTGGACACGCTGTCAAAAGTGCAACCCGGACACTTGGTCACGGGTACCGCACGACAAGACACAACCTCGGTAAAGTCACTAGCAATAGCCTCACGGCACGAAAACCGACACGCGCCACGGCGAAACAATCGAAAACTCAACGGTCAACACGACCGAAACCCGAAGGTCGAAGTCACACGACTGACAGTCCGTCACTCTCTGTCCAGAACAGGAGTACCTCCCACTAGAAGAACGACCAGATGCGTCCGCTGACGTCTTACACCGCGTCACAAGTGTCTAGCTACTACGCCCTAGGCGTGAGACTCAGACACACACAGTAATCAGTACCACAACAAGGACTAGCTGGGGTCACGCTCGTCAGCGCGTGTCCTAAGCCCCCAACTACGTGTGCACACACAGACCATCTGCTCTAGGTCGGGTCCTCTAGCTGGCTTTCCCCCCCACCGGACTCTGGTGGCAAAGGCAAGGGGCCGACGGAAACCAGCCTAAAAACCGCGTCTCACCGGGTCGCGCTCTCCACCATTCCCAGGTGGGTCCGCACACGCGTGCGCAGGAAGCTACGACTAGTGGAGGATCACTGAGAGAGTAGACTCTCAAAACAACAGAAAATGACGTCCGAACCTAACGAAGTACGGGGACCATCCCACGTAGCAGCACCATCGCACGGTGACCACGATCGGAGAAGAAACGGGACGCACAGTCCACGGTCAAACACATAACCCACTCGGGAATCATCTTCCAGGAAGACTCACGACATGCGGGGGAACCCCACCGCACACATACCGATACACGGTGACTCGATCGAGCGAGAATATGGAAACCCGAAACGCCTGGGGTCACCCGGACTCACCAAGCCCACGGGCACACTTATCGAGGTAACACGGCACCTCCAGACACCCCAAAACACGGTAACAAAACCCACGGGGTGCCAGGGACACTCACAAGGCCAAAGGTCGACCACTGCGTCACAACCGGGTCGACCGGAGACCAACACAACCCAATCGGAACACTAGTAAACCGCCCGGACCCTTACACTCACGAGCGCGCAAATCAAGGTAAACGGAACCCCCGGACACCCCAAAGACACGGTCACGGAACTCCACGGGGTGTCCAAGGCACACACGGCCCACGATGAGCACGATCAGCCGCAGACCGCCCGCTCCGGGCAGCCCGGCTGGTCCCTCCAAGAACGCGCTATAGGTCCATAGCGCGTTCAAGCAGAACGCGCTAGGAGCCTATAGCGCGACAAGCCAGGTCGCGCTATGTTTCCATAGCGTGACAGTCCAGAACGCGCCGTAGCCCTATAGCGCGACAGGAACCGCCATACTGTTCATCTTCTCCGATGAACGCGCCCCGTCGGGGCGGCGCGACCCTCAAGAACGCGCTACTGGAAGCTAGCGCGTTCTCAGTCCGCGCCCGAAAACGGTAGAAACGGCGGGAAAATCCATTCCACGCCCCGATCACCCCCGGGTGATGGGGAAACAAAGGGGGAAACATTCCCCAACCCCTCTGGCACCGAGAGGACCCATTTAAACCCCAAAAACACGATCAAAACACAAGATTCGGCTCACACCCCAAAAACATGCATTTTTCCCAAATCACCCCGTTTAGCCCGCTCGGCTCACCACAGCCTACGAAACTCGCAGGAATCGAAGTACACGGGTTGAGGGTCCATCTCCCTACCTCCACCGAAGATTCTACGAGCCGTGGACGCCGATCCACGAAGAAACGCCATTCAAACCCTCGCCGGTTCACGATCCCACGAACCGCCTCCACCACCGCGATCCTCATCCCGTACCCGTCGCTCCACGCCCCACGAGCCACGCCGCCCCGCCCTCGCCGCCTCCGTCGGCCGCCTGGAGTGAGAGGGGGAGAGGAGAGAACGTGAGAGAAGAGAGAGGGAGGGAAGAGAGAAAATGAGATGGGGTGAGAGAAAAAGGAGGTTATTATATAGAAAATCTGGAAATTCCCGAAAATACCGAAAAATAGAAAATCACATTTCTGCGATCCTCGGAACACACCGATCTCAACGGTACCACTCGCGCCCTGGTGAACAGCCCGGTTCACCCGTAACGAGGTTCCGAAGGAATTACCGAAACACACACCGGGAATCGGAAAACACACGCGGAAAAGCCGCGGAACGCTTCCGGGCCTCCGAAACAACTCCGGATGGCGCCGATCCGAACACGAAAGATGTCCGAAACGAAATTTCGGGCACTTCAGAGTCGGACACTCTGAAAAACCAGATCCAGGACCCAAAAACAAGGATCCGAAAGATCCAGGGCATTACAATGGACGTCCTCGTGGAGTTCATAAGGGCCCAGGCGGCCAAGGACGCAAGGTCACGTGCCCCGTCAGAAAGTCCCCCTCGAAGGAGTGCGACGTAGCACACCGCCGGAGGCCGCTTCACCCTCTGCGGCCGACAGCTCCTCCGTAACGACGTCGGAGGACCCTCGCAAGCTCCGCCTGTAGAGCAAGAGGCTTCCTCCACGCCGAGGAGAGGGAAGCAGGGGGAGAGGCCGCCGCGCCCGGGCACTAGTGCCCCGGGAGATCGCCAAGATGCCCCCCCCAGCCCCACGGTGTGACTGCAGCCAGAGCTGTCTCTCCGGCTGTGAGATTTCGAGAGACGGTTCGCAGAGCAAGAGCGCGCCCTCCGCGCCCTGCAGAAGACCTCTCTCCCGGAGGACGAGGAGAAATCCCCTTTCTTCGAGTACATCATGAAGGCAGAGGTCTCTCCCAGAGCCTTCATTCCAACCTTCAAACTCTACGACGGCGAGGGCGACCCAGCCGACCACTACGATAGCTTCTACGCCCTGGTGACCCTTCATGGAACGCCGGATCCCATCAAATGCCGAGCCTTTGCGGCCACCCTGGTCCAAGGTGCTCAGGCATGGTTCCGGGCCCTCACCCCTGGGTCCATTTGAGACTTCAGGCAATTTCGGCGAATTTTCAAGGAGAGTTTCGCCGGTAGCACCCCCCCAAGGTCAGTAGCGGGGCTCCTGGCTCTCAAACAGGCGCAAGGGGAGAGGCTCCGGACTTACGTCCATCGATTTAAATCGGAAGCCCTCAGGATCCCCCGCCTGGATGTGGCCTCAGCCACAACCGCACTGACCGGGGGCACCCGGGACAAGAATCTCCGCCGCGAGCTTGTCCTCCACCCTCCCTCGACCCTTGCCGAGCTAGTGACTCTGGCACTGCGCCACGCCGAGTGCGAAGAAGTACTCAGCGCTGGCCGAGACGCAACCGGCTCGGGTCGGGAGGGGGACAAGAAGCGGACCTCCGAGCCAAACCCTGGCTCGGGTAAGAAGCGCGATCGAGAAGGAGAGCGCAAGAGAAAGTACGAGTGGTACACCCCCTTGACCGCGCCAGTCTACGAGATCTATGAAGACATCAAGGACTCGGGACTTCTCCGCCAGCCCGAGCCAATGAGGTCGAAGAACCGCAAGCGGGACAAGCATTGCCTGTTCCACGGCGACCACGGGCACCACACCGGAGATTGCCATCAGCTCCAGGATGAGATCGAGCGCCTCATCCGTCTGGGGCATCTAGCCCGGTTCACGACCGGGCACAAAGAAGACCGAGACACCGTAGAGGAGATCGACGATGCCCCCCGAGGGGTCCACATCAACGTCATCTCCGGAGGAGCGGCATCGGGCGGCGACACCAGCCGAGGGAGGAAACGTCATGCCGAGCGAGCCAGCCGAGCCTTGGAGCCCCCCAGAGGCCCGCCGATGGAGCCCCAGGTCATAGTCTTCTCCGACCAAGACCTGGAAGGGCTGAGCACCCCGCATGACGATGCCCTCGTTATCTCGGCCACGATAAATCACTGTAATGTAGACAGGATTTTGGTTGATAATGGGAGCGCTCCCGATGTATTATCTTATGACTGTTTTCTCAAGATGGGGGAAGACCCATCCAAGCTCCGCCTGATCCGAACGCCCCTTTGCGGGTTTAATGGCCTGGCCACCTACCCCGAGGGAGCCCTAAGCCTGCCGGTCACTATCGGCACCCCACCCAAAACCGTTACGGTCATAGTGGACTTCACAGTGATTAAAGGTATGATAGCGTACAACGCCATTTTCGGCCGAAAAATTCTCAGCCGAATAAAGGCCGTACCATCTACCTTTCACCAAAAAATGAAGTTTCCCACCAAAAACGGTTTGGGGGAAGTTCGAGGTAACCAGGCCATGGCTAGAAGGTGCTACAACATCTCGGTGGAAGCCTCAAGGCCGGACGGGAAGGATAAGGGCCCCAGGGGAGTCGAAGGAAGAGCCGTGACCACCGAGCCCGGTGGCGAGTTATTAACGGTATTCCTGAACGACGACCCGGCCCTAGGAGTAAGGATCGGCGCCGACCTACCACCAGAGGAACAGCAGCAATACAAGGAGTTTCTTTCTGAGTATGTTCGGGTCTTCGCTTGGTCCGATGATCAACTCCCTGGTATACCAGAGGAGACTGTGACGCACAAGCTCAACCTCGATACCACCGTGAGACCCGTACAGCAGTGGAGAAGGAAGCATGCGCCCGAGAAACAGGCGATCATCAAGGCGCAGGTCACCAAGGGACAGGAAACTGGTCTTTTCAGACCGGTCCTGTACCCAACGTGGCTAGCCAACGTCGTCATGGTGCCGAAGACTACAGGCAAGTGGCGAATGTGCGTAGACTTCACCGATCTGAATAAGGCCACCCCCAAGGACTGCTATCCGCTACCGAGCATCGACCAATTGGTTGACTCAACCTCGGGCAACGAGATACTCAGTTTCCTGGATGCCTATTCGGGTTATCATCAGATCCGAATGAGCCCTGAAGATGTCGAGAGGACCGCCTTCATCACCGACTACGGCGTGTACTGCTACACCCGGATGCCCTTCGGATTGAAGAATGCTGGAGCCACATACCAGCGACTGGTCAACCATATGTTCGAGGGACAGTTAGGTCGGAACGTCGAGGCCTACATTGACGACATGCTCGTCAAGACCCCGAGGGCCCAAGACCACTTCACCGACCTCGCCGAGACTTTCGGCACCCTCCTGAAGTACAGCATGAAGCTCAACCCCGTCAAGTGCGCCTTTGGAGTAAGATCCGGGAAGTTCTTGGGTTTCCTGGTCACTCAGCGAGAGATCGAAGCCAACCCCGACAAGGTCCAGGCCATCCTGGACATGCGCCCGCCCACGTGCATTAAAGACGTCCAGCGTCTGACGGGGCGTGTCGCTGCTCTCAGTCGTTTCCTGTCCCGTGCGGCCGAATGATGCCTGCCCTTCTTCAAGCTGATGAGGGGGCCCAAGATAGCATCTGCTACATTCGCATGGGATGGGGAATGCCAGACAGCGTTCGCCGAGCTCAAAGAGTTCCTGGCTTCGCCCCCGGTGCTTTCCAAGCCCATCCCGGGCGAGGTCTTGTTGCTCTATCTCTCGGCAACGCCATCAACGGTCAGCTCGGTCCTAGTCAGAAATGACTCGGGAGTCGAGAGGCCAGTCTACTACACCAGCAAGGTGCTCGGCGAGGCCGAGCGAAGGTACCCCGCAACCGAGAAACTCGTGCTAGCGTTGGTTACCTCCGCAAAGCGCCTCCGACCCTACTTCCAGGGGCATCCCATCACCGTGCTAACCGGCGAGCCACTGAAGAAGATTCTGGCCCATCCCGAAGCCTCGGGGCGACTCGTCAAATGGGCCATCATGCTCAGGGCCTACGACATCTCGTACCGGCCGTGATCAGCTATCAAAGGACAAGCGCTCGCCGACTTCATCGCCGAGAGCACCGTTCCGGTCGAGGACAGGCCTCTGACGGCAACCGGGCCAACCTGGGAGCTGTTCGTCGATGGATCGTCCAACTCGATCGGTAGCGGCGCAGGGATCCTCCTAAAGTCCCCCGAAGGAATAGAGTTGCAATACGCCCTAAAGTTTAACTTTCTGGCGTCCAACAATGCTTCCGAGTACGAGGCCCTTATCTCGGGAGCCCGCATGGCCCGACGGTTGGGGGCTGAGCGAGTCAGGATCCACACCGACTCCCAGCTAGTTGCAAGCCAGGTCAGTGGCGAGTACGAAGCTCGGGAGGTACCTATGATCAAATACCTACAGTTGGTCCGGAGCCTGGCCCAGCAGTTCGAGGAGTTCGAGGTAGTCCAAATAGCTCGAGAGCAAAACTCTCGGGCGGACGCTCTCTCCCGACTGGCCTCCTCCCTAGACCCGAAAGGTACACGATCGGTCCTCCTAGAAGAGCTCGAGCGCCCTAGCATAGACTTGGAGCTCCTCGCCATTGACTCGGCCACTCTCGGCGACTGGCGCTCCCCCTACCTGTCTTGGCTACGGGACTCCCGGGAGCCCTCTGACCCTCGGAAGCCCGCCGAATGAAGTACCAAGCTCGGCACTTCGTCATCCTCGACAACGCTCTCTACCGAAGGTCGTTCTCCGGGCCCCTTCTGAAGTGTCTCGGTCCCGACGAAGCAAGCCAAGCTGTTGAAGAGATTCATCAAGGCCTGTGCGAAGCACATTCAGGAGGTCGGTCGCTGGCCAGAATCCTGCTAAGGCAGGGGTACTGGTGGCCGACCCTGCAGCGCGACTGCACGGCCTACGCACAACATTGCGACCGTTGCCAGCAGTTCGACCATTTGGTCCATCAGCCGGCCACGGAACTTATCACCCTTACCGAGCCCTACCCTTTCGCTCGGTGGGGGATCGACATCCTTGGGACATTTCCAACGGCTCAATCCCAGAAGAAGTTCATCATCGTCGCCATCGACTACTTCACCAAGTGGATCGAGGCTGAAGCTACAGCAAGGATCACCGAGACAGTCGTCTGGGGTTTCGTATGGAAATCGATCATCTGTCGCTTTGGCATCCCCCGAGTGATAGTGAGAGATAACGGGCGGCAATTCGACTCTCGGTACTTCCGAGACAGATGCGCCGACCTAAATATCCGCAACCACTTCACTTCGGTCGCCCACCCTCAGGCCAACGGGCTGGTTGAAAATGCCAACAAGACCATCTTGAAGGGCATAAAAACCAGACTCAGCAAGGCTAAGGGTAGCTGGCTCGAGGAACTACCTAGCGTACTATGGTCGCACCGAATGACCCCCAGGACGGCAACCGGTGAGACCCCTTTTCAGCTGGTATATGGCACCGAAGCCGTCGTTCCATTAGAGATCGCCAATCCGTCTCTTCGAGTGATCAGCTTTTCACCCGAGGCAAACGAGCAGAAGTTGCTCGAGAACCTCGACCTGGCAGACGAACTCCGAGAGATCACGAACGTCCGAGCTATGGAATACCAGCGCCGCCTCACTCGGTACTACAACACCAAGGTCCGAGGCAGACAATTCCGACCAGGGGACTTTGTCCTCAGGAAGACCGAAGCCTCTCGACCACTGAAGGCGGCGGGCAAGCTATCCCCCAACTGGGAAGGCCCCTACCGAGTGATCGAGACGCTCAGGAAAGGTGCGTACATGTTAGCCACAATGGAAGGGGAGCCCATTCCCCGGACATGGAATGCAACCACACTACGCAGATTTTATTTCTGAAAACTGTATCAACAAATCGGGTGAAATAAAACCCCCTTTTTTTGCATTCATACAAGATAACTGTTGGTACATCAGAAAGGCAACTGCCAGTACATTACATAGTGAAAAGAAAAAATCCATCTAGCACCGTGGCAAACGGCCATCGCCCGGCCGACCCGGTCTTGACCTTCTCGCATCCAGCCACTGACTCTGCCTCGCATAGAAACTGGCTCAGATAAGAGATGGTCGACCCAGTTGGCTCGGGTGGACCGTGACAAAGGTGACAGAGGGACAGCAAGGAGAAGGCCACCTTTCACGCGAGGAAGGCTACCTTCCAAGTGGGAAACAACCTGGAAAAAGGAGCGCCGTGAAGGTCTCCTCTCTGCCAAACTACCAACTCTTTGGAGGCGAACAGAAAGCAAGCATCCCCCGAAGAGTGAAAGAAATGAAGAACAAAAGAGAGAGAAAGAGGCTGCGGATAGAGGTGAGGAAGGAACTGGAGCCGCCTCCTCCCCTCCCACGGAGGGGAATGGCGGCCGGCATCCCTAACTCCCCCGTCCGCCCTCCATCTCGGCGTCCGCCCGGAAGCCTCGCCGGAGCCAAGAGGAGGCAAACGGCGTGCCCCCGCACGTCGAAGCCCTATCCAGATCTGCGCGGTGACCGTCAGACCCATCTCATGCGCGCGCGGTGACCGTGGGACCCGACCGATATTCCAGGACAGCTGGAATCGGCCGCTCCCCGTCGTCTGCAGCGTCATCTTCTGAAGGGTCCTCCATGCTCCGATCGCGGCGGCGCAACGCAGAGCGAAGATGATGGAATAAGAGCAGACCACCGGCGAGAGTCCTAAGTGTTAAGAGGGAAGGAGCACCCTTCGGTCCTTTTTTTAGGCCAAGGGAGGCCACGCACCTTAAATGACTCCCCCCCTCGAAAACACGCTACAGGACCTCCCCTGGAAGGTCACCTCCAATTCCTCGGCCCCCGCCCTAGCGGGATTCGCGAAGTGCCTCGACTTTCAAATCATGGTGGAATGAAAGGACGCCCCGCCAGAAGTCTCCCGAATCGGCATGCGAAAATGGTGCAGAAAATATCGGCACCTTCCAACTGCCCCCGATACGCCAGCCAAATCACGGCAAAGATAGCGATCAAATGAAGTAAGTCCTTTATTGCCTCCCATAAAGAAATCCTCTTACAAAAGGAAAAACAGACAAAAAGGGGAAGGGGCAAAATAAAGCATAATACATCAGACCTCGGGCCCACTTTGAAGCTCGGGAACAGCAGTAGGGGACGCGTCACCCCCGGTACCTTCGGTGACGGTCGGCCCGGACACTGACCTCGCCTGTGCGAGAACTGTCCCGGTCGTGAGCCCTCCTGGAGCCTCCGGAGTTGGTGACCCCGCTGGAGGTGACTCCTCCGGTTCTTCCCCGACCGAGGATGAGGAGCTGGAATCTGACTCATCCGAGTCATAACTCTGGCCGTAAGGAAAATCGCCCCCGGCAAGGTGCTCATTGGCATAGCTCATCGCCCGGCGATAGCCCTGCCTGAATCCCTTTCGAGCACCCCGGCGGAGCGCTACCTCGTAGTAGGGTAGGGCAGCCTCAATCAGGTCGGCCAAGTAAGCTTCCGAGCCTTTGTAGCGCTCGATCACCTCCGCCTCGACTTGCTCGACCCGAGCCCGCTCCGCCTCGGCCGCACGCTCTTCCGCCCTCGCCAGACGCTCCTCCAGCTCGGTCATCCTCCACTTGGCTTCGATCGTCCGACCCTCCGCCCGGGCTCGGTCCGCCTCGGCCTCTGCGCGAAGGCGCTCCGCGTCCTCCGTCCGATCCTGCAGCTCGGCACGCTCACGCTCCCAGAGGCCATCCAGCTCAATGTGACGTTGACGCTTGTCTTCTAGACGTTTGCTCCTCCTCTCGAGCGATTCTTGGGCCCTTGCTAGCTGCTCGGCCAGCGCCTCGGCTTCCCGTCGGCTCGACCGCGCCAACTCCCTGAATGCGAGGAACTCCCGCCGGAGCCCCTCATGCTCCCCCTCGAGCCGGGATAGTTTTCCCTCGCATCCACCAAGGGTCCAGGCGAGCCTCGAACGTTCCGCCTCCGTCCGGGCGTGCGCCTCCGCCATCACGGCCGCTGTCCGAGCTATGACCAGGCCGCCCTCCATCAGGACATCAAGGACCCCGGCGGGAGTGCTGCGCCTTTCTCCCCCCCTCGTCCTCTCAGCGATCGACCGACAGAGCCGGTACAAGTCGCCAGAGATACCGAGCCTGACCAGAGGTTCCAGCAAAGGGGACTGCTCCACCCTGGGCACCCCGCCAGAAGACCCTGTTCGGGCAGCGAAGCTGACCGCCCCGCGCGCCACGGTCGGTTGGGGTTGCAACGCCTCCCCGGGACAACCCCCACCCTCGACCGGCACCGCGGGATCAACCGCACCAGCAACTACCGGCACTTGGGGTTGCGAAGCCCTCGCGGGCGAACCCCCATCCACGCCGACCAATCCCTCGGTCCCAGCGTCGGCCACACCGGCACCGGCCCCCTCTGCCCTCACAGAGGGGAGAGCCGACCCATCACCTCCCTCTGCGGGGCCCCTGGTCTCCTTGGCCCCCTCTCGCCCGGCGGATGGGAGAGCCAGCCCAGAGGGGTCGGCCCCATCCTGCCCCCGAGGGGGGAGCGCCGCCGAGCCAGAATCGCCCCCGACGGCGGTAGGAAAACCGGCTTTCTTGGCCCTTTTCCTGGCCTTCGCGGCCTCCCGCAACTTCCCCGCCAGGGGATCCTTGCGCTTCAGGCCGGTCGATCGAGAAGTCCCCTCGGGGGCCGCCCCCTTGCCCTTATCTCGGGCATGGACGCGACCCACCGAGGCATCGGGTTCATCGACTGCCGAGTCATCTCCCAGATCGATGACCTCGGTCGCCTCCTCCAGAGGTTCCCGCCTCACGTCTGCAACAAGAAGAAGCCCCGGTCAGGAGGAGGAAAAGAGCTACCACCCCCGAAAAAGAGCCTCAAGAGCTGTACCTGTCGACGTCAACCGCGAGAGAAGACACCGTACGATGTTCTCCGGCGTCACCAGCTCCTCGGTCGATTGACGGTTCTCCAGTAGACGAGCCACCTGCTGCTCCACGTGGGGAGGGAACTCCTCCTGGCGAGGGGGCAGATTCGGGTGAAAGTTGGGCGAGGTCCGGCATCTCCAGATCTCGTCCGTCGCCACCGCCTTCACCCAGAAGAATTGGGTCTTCCACCCCTTGTGCGAGGAGTCCTTCACCGCAAGCGAGATGCAGCTCCTATTCCTCCGCGCCTGGATGAAGTAGAAGCCTTTCCCCGCCAACGGGTGTGCTTTCAACTCAAAAAAGAAATGGAAGAGGTCCAAGGAAGGAAAAATGTCGTGCTGACGACAAAGAATCCGGAAGGCCGAGAGCAGTAGATATGAATTGGCCACCAACTGAATAGGCGCCAACCGGAAAAAATTAAGAAGCTGCAGCACGAAAGGATCGAAAGGGAGCCGAAATCCACTCTTCCAAGCCAGAAGGAAGGTGCAAATGTGCTCATCACGATCATCCAGACTCATCTCGTACGGAGTGGCGGCAACAAAGCTGTATCTGAGAGGCAGGCGGAAACGATGCTCCAGCCTCCGCACCTCCGCTTCCCCCAACTCACTACAGTTGGGGACGGGTTCCCTCCTCACCGGCGCAAGCTCCGGACTCTGATCCGCCATCGAGTCGGGAGGAGATCCCTCGTACGAGCTCAAAGACTCCGGGGGAGAAGGAAGTTGCCGGACCGCCTCTGCGGTTATCCTTGCCAACTCCTCGAACGCCGCCGCAAGGCTCCGCGTCTCCGCTGTGCTCTCACGGTGCATCAAGAAGCAAGGAAAGCCTAAAACCCTGGAAGCCTAGAACGATGAACAGCGCCCCCTAAAAACCCCTGAGGGTGGCGGCGCGCCGTTCCGTGCTCCGAGAAAAAGGGGGGCCCCTTCGTTTCAAATCCGTCAGGATCATCATTACGGGCCTCGGCGACCGCTATAAGCGGCTCCATAACGCCAACGGAATTCCACCCACCTGAGCCACGCCGGTCCAAAGCCTCGAAAAACTACTCATCCGAGCCTCCTTGGCTCGGGAGTAGGAGGGGGACAAGTGGAGAGGGGGATTTCCGCAGCCCACCACAAAGGCAGCCCAACAAGACCCACAAGGTCCAACCAGGCGAGCCCGCCCGAGTGATAGCCCACAGGGCCCACTTAGGGAAGAAAAGCCCAATAAATAAGACTCGAGGAACTAACTCTCCCCGGTGGCCTTCTAGGCTCGGAGGGCCTGAGACAACGGTCAGGTCCCGAGGAAGGTCCGGCCTAAAGCCCTCTCCCCGTCCGAGAGAGATAGGCTCCAGCCGACCTATCCGACCCCACCCTCGCCGGGCCATGCCTATCGCTCGGACATGAGCTAGCATCCCCGAGGCTCGGTAAGGCCGGTTGATTATCTGCAGGTGCAGCCGTTCAGAGTCCTCCGCCAGCAGGAGAGTCAGGGGAGCCGCCGGACTCCAAGGGGATAACGTTCCCATGATCAGGCCATGAAAGCCCCCGTTAAAGACGTAACTCCCGCCGGGAACCCCTCAGCTTACAGGACTCCTGAAGGCGGCGCACTATTTAAGCAAGGGATACCCTCCGGAAGAAGGTAAGATGAACTAGGCATTCATACACCCTAAGCTCCTGAGCACGATTCGCTTCACCCTTTGGTGGAGAGGATTCTCGCGCATCAGCTCTCTCCTCCCCCCATTATCGCTTCCACCATATCTCTACTGACTTAGCCATCGGAGGGTTTTGCCCCAGGGAGATCCCCTGGGCCCTCTGATACGTTTCCCTATCTTGCAGATTCATCTTCTAGTGATCCACAGCCCGCTCAGTATCCAGCGCGAGATCTCGCCTCTTCAATATCAATCATGTCAATCAGAGTAGTAGTGTATTCGACACAAAGACAGAGATGCGCAAAAGTAAAGATAACCCAATCCATTTATTTCTTCATAATAAATAGTCTATTACAAACTCAATACTCTATTCAAAAAAAAGAAAAGTACACATTTGACTCAAGAAATATATAAAAGACTAGATGACACTTGGAAAAGCTCTAGCTCTTTCACTCTTGATTCTCCCCATCCGATTGACTTCCCTCATCGTCGGACTTACCTGAAAAGTAAGGGAAACACGGAGTGAGCGAACGCTCAGTAGGAAATTATATCTCAGGAACTAGCAAGGGGTTTAAGTAGTTACATCTTTCATGAATGCACTATAGCTATGCATGCTCGCATAAAACGACAAGATAGAAAGAGGATATAACAATAAGATAACAGGAAGAACTAGTCATGAACTTTCAAGAACTTATATCAAATGACCTCAAGATATTCAAGTAAGTACTTTATCATGTCAAGATAAAATTTGGCTATCACGTTCAAGCACGCAAGTAATTACCCTTTTTTGGGCCACGCAAGTCATGTAATATCAAGTCAAGTACAAGATTTGTGGAATGTTCAATCAAGCTAGTCATGCACTTCGGTATAATGTCAATATCGTGATCAATCAACTCCCATGGGCACAAGTACTTTCGGGTGCTCCTCCCAGGACCAGATCGGGCCCTATATGCGCAGGCATTAGTCATGTATTTCTAACATCCACATTTTTGTGTATAGTCATCATGGAATTTCAATAAGCAAGCTTGTAGTCACGTAAGACAACTTTGAGAGATTAGAGTCCAAAAGTATGACTTTTGACACCAATAGGCGATAATAACGGTACAATCACAATTTCGATAAAACTAGGTGGAATTGGTTCTCTTAACTCGGGTACCATGACAAGTAAGTAGAGACACTCTTTTATATAGAATTGAGGTCCATATGAATAGCACCTCAATGGCAAGACGTCCTCATTCTTAATATAGAATTGAGGTTCACAAGAACATCAAGTTTAATATAGAATTGGGGTCTACAAGAACATCATAACAATGTTGATATAGAATTGGGGTTTACAAGAACAGCATAACAACGGCATATTCTTCCCCGTTCATTAAGATAATTCTCATATCATACCCATGGCATGACATGAGGGCCGGTATTACCATGTTTCTATAGAGGGACATGGCAAAGATTGTGTAATGGGTTTTTATGGTACAACCAGCTCAGTCGGCCTTGAGGGAATCCAAGGCGGCGAGGAGTCTTACGGAGGTCTCTATGACTAACTCGCTAGTCCAAAGGAACGGAATGTCCAATGGAGAGGTTGTATGTCAATGAGAATTGAGTGTGTAATACGATAAATCATCGTAGAAAACATGGGACTATACTCACGGAGTGGAGTAATAGTGCCAATATATATGTATGTATGTATAATGAAACCCTCGGATAACAGTAATCAGGAAAAATCAGTAGTGCAGAAAATAGCGACTTTGGTAAAGTCATTTTTCATGAAATTAACGCCTTAATCAGGGGCGTTTATATTAAATTTGACGAAATGTGTAGAAGTCGTCCTTTTAATATTTCTAATTTTTCCGAATATTAAAAATCTGGAAATTTTCATAAAACGCGCCCTGGACAGGGGCGTTAGTTTACAGAAAGCGCCCTGGTATGGGGCGTCAGTTCAATAAAAGACGGCCAGGACAAAGTCGTTAATTCATAATTTTCGAGACGATGAAATTTCAGGAAACATGGTATAGGGTCAGGACCAGAAAAATAGCAGGATTACAAGAGATTGATCAAGCATTAATCTAGAATCATGTTTGAATTGATATATAATTATTAAACAGGGTATTTAGTAATTAAAAGAAATTGACGTCCGTGTGCAGGGCATCAAATATGAAATTGACGACCTAGTCATGGTCGTTTTCTTGTAATTTAGCACCCTTGATAGGGGTGTTTCTTTCAAAACTCCTTCGAAACTAAACAAAACGCATGAAATCTATATGCATGTATTAACGGATGATGTCATAATTATTAATATGCTAGTTTGGGCTACAATCCCTGAGAAAACCTACCTTATAGTTGATCTGGATGAAGGACTCGTGAAAGGTTTGGGACAATACTCTGTCTAACAGAGCCTCCTGGCGATGATAATTGCTAATAGCAGCAGCACGCACAGAAAAGGTTGCAGATGAAGAACCCCTAATTCTTCAGTCGGACGTTTCCACTCTACAGGCAACCTGTAGAGGCAGAAGAAAATGAAGGTATTATTCTTCGTATGAATAACAGGAGGTAAAGGAAGAGAAGAACTTACTGGTTCTTCGGGAAGACAGGAGCTCCTTAACCTGTAGAAGATGAAGAAGCATAATTAATATTCTTCATGTAACAGGGAAAAAGAACTATACGAATAACCTGCTGTTCATACCTTAGAAGACTCCGATCGCCAAAATAGCGAATCAGATCGACACGGTGAGTATTTATAGGATTTTAGGATCCTAATAGGGTTAGTGTTTGATTGGAAGTGACACTTCCATGATAAAGTTATTACTACATTCGAACTCTTTCTCATAGTTATCAACTTACCCTGGATAAGTTCCAGGTTCGAACGGAACATAAACTGAATTAACGTCCTAGGTAACGACGTCGAATTTAAATTGACGTCTTGGAATGCGTCGTTTCTTGTTGAAACGCGTCCAAGCAAAAGGGCGTTACAATTACTTGCCTTTTTATGTAATTTTGGTTGTTTAAGATTTGACGCCTTGAACTATGGGCGTCCTTTCTTAAAAACATGCCTTAGGTGAGGGCGTTTCTTGTCAAGTAGCGCCTTTATCTGTGACGTTATTTTCATCAGGGTTTAATTTTTTCCATTTTCGGTTTTATCGTTTATTTACTTAATCTTTTAATCTATTTTGATTTATCTTTCTCCTTCTATTTTATCAGAGTTGCTAAACCCTCCCCTACTTAAAAAGAATTTGGTCCCCAAATTCCATAGCATATATTTATATAGAGAGTGTAGAGTACATACCTTCTAGAATAACTCTGGAAATCGTTTCCTCATAGATTCCTCGGTCTCCCATGTAGCTTCATGTTCTGAATTCTTATTCCATTGTACTTTTAGCATGGGAATAACCTTATTCCTTAGGGTACGTACTTCTCGATCTAGTATTCTTTTGGGCTTCTGCTCGTATGTGAGATCTTTCTGGATTACTAGATTTCCATGCTCAATAATATGTGATGGATCATGCACATACTTCTTTAACATAGATATGTGGAATACATCATGTACTTCGGACAGTTGAGGTGGCAATGCGATGCGATAAGCAACCTCGCCAACTCTTTCTAGTATCTCAAAAGGTCCGATGAATCTTGGTGTAAGCTTGCCTTTAACACCAAATCTCTGTATTCCACGTCCAGGCGATATCTTGAGAAATACATGATCTCCAACTTGGAATTCAAGATCTCTCCTTCTTGTGTCAGCATAAGCCTTTTGTCTAGACTGAGCAACTTGCAGTCTTTCTCTGATCAATTGTATCTTCTCGGTAGTATCCCTTACCATGTCTGGACCTAACAGTTGTTTCTCTCCAACTTCGTCCCAGCATAAGGGTGATCGGAAACTCCTTCCATATAAGGCTTCGAAAGGTGCCATTTGTATACTTGCCTGGTAGCTATTATTGTATGCAAATTCGACCAGAGGCAAGTGATCATGCTAGTTTCCACCAAAATCAATGATGCATGCTCTTAGCATATCTTCGACTACTTGATTGGTTCTCTCGGTCTGACCATCTATTTGAGGGTGAAAAGATGTACTAAAGTTAAGTCTCGTTCCCAACGAATGTTGTAGTCCCTTCCAAAAATGAGAAGTAAAACGGGGATCTCTGTCAGACACGATTGAAACAGGAATACCATGTAATCTGACTATCTCCTTGATATACAATGCAGCCAGAACATCAATTGACCATCGGCTCTTGATTGGCAAGAAATGCGCTAATTTAGTCAATCGATCAATAATAACCCATATTCCATCATGTCCTCCCTTTGATTTAGATAGACCCATGATGAAATCCATGCCAATATCCTCCCACTTCCACTTAGGAATATCTAGGGGATATGTCCATGCCTATATTGAGTTCAGAGAATTGCTCCAGCAACCTCCATTCTTGAATCATACAATTGGCTAACAGGGCTCTTGGCTTTCGACTAAGGTCATCTGCTACATGATTACCCTTTCCGGGATGATATTGTATATTGAAGTCGAAGTCTTTGAGATATTCTAGCCAACGCCTTTATCTCATATTTAGTTCCTTCTGTGAGAAGAGATACTTGAGACTCTTGTGGTCGGAGTATACAATAAACTGCACTCCATAGAGATAATGTTTTCATATCTTCAGTGCAAATACTACCGTGGCCAATTCTAAGTCATGGACGGGGTAGTTTTCTTCATGCTTCTTTAATTGACAATAAGAGTAGGCTATAACCTTCCCTTGTTGCATTAGAACACATCCGAGGCCAATGCCAGAAGCATCAGTGTACACCTCGAACTTTTCTCCTTCAATTGGTAAAACTAAGACCGGAGCTGTAGTCAGATGATCCTTGAGAGTTTGGAAGCTTCTTGCACATTCCTCACTCCATTCATAACGGATCTCCTTGCGAGTTAACCTCGTAAGTGGCACGGCGATCTTAGAGAAATCTTTGATGAATCGCCTGTAATAGCCTGTAAGACCTAAGAAACTTCGGACCTCACTAGCATTGGTCGGTCTTTCCCAGTTCCTTACAGCTTCGACTTTTGATGGATCTACAGATAAGCCATCTTTTGATATAACATGTCCGAGAAAAGTTACTTCTTCAAGCCAGAATTCACACTTGCTGAGTTTTGCATATAATTGATTTATCCTCAATATTTGTAATGCAATCCTTAAATGCTCCTCATGCTCTTCCTTGGTCTTAGAATAAATCAATATATCATCAATAAAGACCACCACGCATTGATCCAAATAAGGCCTGAATATGCTATTCATTAACTGCATAAAGGTAGCAGGGGCATTTGTTAGTCCAAAAGGCATAACAACGAATTCATAATGGCCATACCTGCTTCTGAATGCGGTCTTATGAATGTCATCATCTTTGATCCTTAATTGATGATATCCCGACCTGAGATCAATCTTTGAGAAATACTTGGATCCAGATATTTGGTCAAATAATTCATCGATTCTCGGCAGTGGATACTTGTTCTTGATAGTGAGATGATTCAACTGTCGATAGTCGATGCATAGCCTTATGGATCCATCTTTCTTTCTTACAAACAGTATAGGTGCTCCCCACGGGGAAGTACTTGGTCTAATGAATCCTTTCTTATTGAGTTCCATCAATTGCTCCTTTAACTCCTTGAGTTCAGCATGTGACATTCTATAAGGTGCCTTTGAAATTGAACCAGCACCAGGGACTAAGTCAATGGTGAAGGCCACTTCTCTTTGTGGGGGTAATCCAGGCAAATCTTCCGGAAATACGTCTGGAAATTCTTGCACTACTGGAATGTCTTCTAGCTTAGTTTCCTTAGCTTCTTTAACTGTGATAAATGCAAGGAAAGATACACATCCTTTCCTGATGAGCTTGCTAGCTCGGAGAGCCGAAATAAAAGGGGATTTGCTTCGACTCTTAGGGCTAGTGAAGATTAATTCTGGAAATTCCTTGAAAGTAACCTTGCTATTGCGGCAATTGACTGTTGCCTGATATTTGGATAATCAATCCGCTCCTAATATGACATCATACTCCTTTAGATCTAAACATATGAGATCGATAGGAAGATTTCTTCCTTTCACCAAGACTTCACAGTTTTGATAATGGTGAGTAATATCGGTTTCGTTTCCTAGAGGAGTAGATAAAATTATTTTCATCCATTCCGGTTCGATAGGTAGTAGGTTAGCAAACTTCTTGGAAATAAAAGAATGTGATGCACCCGTATCAAATAAGACATGTGCATACTTGGAATAAACTTTCAGTGTACCTTCTACTAATCCACCTTCTTCTTCTTCGGTCTCCTTAATTGCGTGAAGACGAGTGTTCTTGGTTACCGGGCACTTTCTGTCACCGGTTTGATCATTAAGTAATGGGCAATCGAGAATCCGATGCTCACGGCTCCCACAACGGAGACATGCTCCAAGTTTCCTCCAGCACTCTTCGGCTTTATGACGAGCCTTGTCACAATGCTTGCATATTATATTCGAAGGTGCAGTAGTGATAGAAAAGGGCTTGGTCTTCTTAAATTTTTGGTCTTGAGAAGAAGTACCTCCAGTGCTAGGCCTCTTCTTGAAGTTGGGTTTAAAAGAACCCGAACTTGTAACTTGTTCTTTCTTGTCCTTCCCACGGATTCTATCAGATAGTTCCGTGGCGTCCTCTAATAGCTGAGCTCGGCGCACAATTTCCAAGTAGACCTGGATATCCATCGGCGCCAGCTGTGTGATATATTGGGGCCTGAGCCCATTAAGGAACCTCCTAGCTTTCATCTTCTCGGTGCTAACTAAGTGCTTAGCATACTGAGATAATCTAGAGAATTGTGCCTCGTACTCCGCCACCGATAATGACCGTTGCTTGAGTGCGGCAAATTCGGTAGCTTTCTTTTCTTGGACTCGGTTCGAAAAATATTTAGCGTTGAAATGTTCAACGAATTCTTCCCAAGTAACTTGGTCTTGATTTAAAGTAGCTTCTATTGATTCCCACCAGTATCGGGCATCCCTTTCTAACTGAAAGGTAGCTAATAAGACTTTATCTTGATCCGTGCACTGCATAACACGAAATATACGTTCCGTCTCCCTGATCTAGTGTTCTGCGTCGTCCGGATCAGTAGAACCCATGAATTTGGGCGGGTTCATGTTCTTGAAAGTCTGATGGAGACTTCCTGCTCGTTGTCCACCTCCTTGTGCTACTTGTTGCAGCACCTGAGTCATGCCTTGAAGCGTACGCTGCATGTTGCGCCATTGAGCACGTTCGGCAGCCATTATCCTACAATTATAATAACTAGATTAATACGTGATTTGTATTTTAAAGACTAGCATTCTATGTTAACTTTAACCCTTGGTTCTACCCAATCTTACTGGTTAAAGGGTTAAAACCTATCCTTGGACTTGGGTTTTTCCTAGGAATTGAATACCCTAGGCTCTGGTACCACAAAAACTGTCACGCCCCGAGAGCGGAAGATACCCGGAGATGCGTGACGAGTTTATATCAATCATGTCAATCAGAGTAGTAGTGTATTCGACACAAAGACAGAGATGCGCAAAAGTAAAGATAACCCAATCCATTTATTTCTTCATAATAAATAGTCTATTACAAACCCAATACTCTATTCAAAAAAAAGAAAAGTACACATTTGACTCAAGAAATATATAAAAGACTAGATGACACTTGGAAAAGCTCTAGCTCTTTCACTCTTGATTCTCCCCATCCGATTGACTTCCCTCATCATCGGACTTACCTGAAAAGTAAGGGAAACACGGAGTGAGCGAACGCTCAGTAGGAAATTATATCTCAGGAACTAGCAAGGGGTTTAAGTAGTTACATCTTTCATGAATGCACTATAGCTATGCATGCTCGCATAAAACGACAAGATAGAAAGAGGATATAACAATAAGATAACAGGAAGAACTAGTCATGAACTTTCAAGAACTTATATCAAATGACCTCAAGATATTCAAGCAAGTACTTTATCATGTCAAGATGAAATTTGGCTATCACGTTCAAGCACGCAAGTAATTACCCTTTTTTGGGCCACGCAAGTCATGTAATATCAAGTCAAGTACAAGATTTGTGAAATGTTCAATCAAGCTAGTCATGCACTTCGGTATAATGCCAATACCGTGATCAATCAACTCCCATGGGCACAAGTACTTTCGGGTGCTCCTCCCAGGACCAGATCGGGCCCTATATGCGCAGGCATTAGTCATGTATTTCTAACATCCACATTTTTGTGTATAGCCATCATGGAATTTCAATAAGAAAGCTTGTAGTCATGTAAGACAACTTTGAGAGATTAGAGTCCAAAAGTATGACTTTTGACACCAATAGGCAATAATAACGGTACAATCACAATTTCGATAAAACTAGGTGGAATTGGTTCCCTTAACTCGGGTACCATGACAAGTAAGTAGAGACACTCTTTTATATAGAATTGAGGTCCATATGAATAGCACCTCAATGGCAAGACGTCCTCATTCTTAATATAGAATTGAGGTTCACAAGAACATCAAGTTTAATATAGAATTGGGGTCTACAAGAACATCATAACAATGTTGATATAGAATTGGGGTTTACAAGAACAGCATAACAACGGCATATTCTTCCCCGTTCATTAAGATAATTCTCATATCATACCCATGGCATGACATGAGGGCCGGTATTACCATGTTTCAATAGAGGGACATGGCAAAGATTGTGTAATGGGTTTTTATGGTACAACTAGCTCAGTCGGCCTTGAGGGAATCCAAGGCGGCGAGGAGTCTTACGAAGGTCTCTATGACTAACTCGCTAGTCCAAAGGAATGGAATGTCCAATGGAGAGCTTGTATGTCAATGAGAATTGAGTGTGTAATGCGATAAATCATCGTAGAAAACATGGGACTATACTCACGGAGTGGAGTAATAGTGCCAATATATATGTATGTATGTATAATGAAACCCTCAGATAACAATAATCAGGAAAAATCAGTAGTGCAGAAAATAGCGACTTTGGTAAAGTCATTTTTCATGAAATTAACGCCTTAATAAGGGGCGTTTATATTAAATTTGACGACATGTGTAGAAGTCGTCCTTTCAATATTTCTAATTTTGCCGAATATTAAAAATCTGGAAATTTTCATAAAACGTGCCCTGGACAGGGGCGTTAGTTTACAGAAAGCGCCCTGGTATGGGGCGTCAGTTCAATAAAAGACGGCCTGGACAAAGTCGTTAATTCACAATTTTCGAGACGATGAAATTTCAGGAAACATGATATAGGGTCAGGACCAGAAAAATAGCAGGATTACAAGAGATTGATCAAGCATTAATTTAGAATCATGTTTGAATTGATATATAATTATTAAACAGGGTATTTAGTAATTAAAAAAAATTGACGTCCGTGTGCAGGGCGTCAAATATGAAATTGACGACCTAGTCATGGTCGTTTTCTTGTAATTTAGCACCCTTGATAGGGGCGTTTCTTTCAAAACTCCTTCGAAACTAAACAAAACGCATGAAATCTATATGCATGTATTAACGGATGATGTCATAATTATTAATATGCTAGTTTGGTCTACAATCCCTGAGAAAACCTACCTTATAGTTGATCTGGATGAAGGACTCGTGAAAGGTTTGGGCCAATACTCTGTCTAACACAGCCTCCTGGCGATGATAATTGCTAATAGCAGCAGCACGCACAGAAGAGGGTGCAGATGAAGAACCCCTAATTCTTCAGTCGGACGTTTCCACTCTACAGGCAACCTGTAGAGGCAGAAGAAAATGAAGGTATTATTCTTCGTATGAATAACAGGAGGTAAAGGAAGAGAAGAACTTACTGGTTCTTCGGGAAGACAGGAGCTCCTTAACCTGTAGAAGATGAAGAAGCATAATTAATATTCTTCATGTAACAGGGAAAAAGAACTATACGAATAACCTGCTGTTCATACCTTAGAAGACTCCGATCGCCAAAATAGCGAATCAGATCGACACGGTGAGTATTTATAGGATTTTAGGATCCTAATAGGGTTAGTGTTTGATTGGAAGTGACACTTCCATGATAGAGTTATTACTACATTCGAACTCTTTCTCATAGTTATCAACTTACCCTGGATAAGTTCCTGGTTCGAACGGAACATAAACTGAATTAACGTCCTAGGTAACGGCGTCGAATTTAAATTGACGTCTTGGAATGCGTCGTTTCTTGTTGAAACGCGTCCAAGCTAAAGGGCGTTACAATTACTTGCCTTTTTATGTAATTTTGGTTGTTTAAGATTTGACGCCGTGAACTATGGGCGTCCTTTCTTAAAAACACGCCTTAGGTGAGGGCGTTTCTTGTCAAGTAGCGCCTTTATCTGCGGCGTTATTTTTATCAGGGTTTAATTTTTTTCCATTTTCGGTTTTATCATTTATTTACTTAATCTTTTAATCTATTTTGATTTATCTATCTCCTTCTATTTTATCAGGGTTGCTACACAAAGACTCAACATTGAATGCTATGCAAAGACATGCAATTAATCCCCCCTGAAAACATGCAATGTTTTGCACTGAAGACTGAACATATGACAATGTGACTTATGCTCAATCAGACTGCCCTATTAAGCAAAATGACCCATGGTACCAGGCGGAGCACTTGGTCTAAAAGACCACTTCACACATAGCAAGAACCTCCAGACAGATTTCCCTGCCTTTTGGTAGCTTACCATTTATATACCATAGAGGTCAATCATGATCATTCAACATGCAGTCAAATATGCAATCAAGATTTTCAGTGAGCTATGCATCAGACAAATTTCAAACCACATTCATATGCAGTTCAGATTTTTCAAAAATTTCATAATGCAATTTGTTTTCAGAGATTATGCATAACAACAATTATCAAACAATTACAATTGGCATATGTATGCATCAGATGCAGACAACCCTTTTAATCTGATATTTGCACAGAACACTCAGCAAGTGTATGATCAGAAAATGATGCAAATGGCAGATGATGAATGAAAATGCAAAATCAGATCTAATGTGCTATGCAATAAAACTAAGAACAGGAAGTGTAAGAAATTTACCTGAAAGATTCAGGAGGGGTTTTCTTCTTGAGTGCCTTGGATTGTTACCCCTCTTTATTCTTCAGCTTCCAAGGCACACCTGCAAGTTAGCAACCTATTTTGCACAAATAGGCACCCAAGAAGTCTTGGGTCCTGACATGGCAGTATCACTTCTAGCAGGTTTTCTCAGCATATTTTTAACTTGATGATCATTGAATTTTATCAGAGGATAACCATCCATCAAATGTCCAGATTTGCCATAATGATGGCAAGAAGCAGTTGTTTTCAGATCTTATTTATGCACACTCTTATTAACATGAATTCTATGTGCATATGCATGAAATTTTTTGTTAACAGAATAAAAATTCTGTTTACCAAAACCAGTTTGGTTTTGATATCCTGCCAGCCAACAGGTTGCAGCCCTGTGTCCTGGCTTTCCACAGTTATAGCATGGGAAAACAGACTTTAGGTTCTTTTTATGCACATCATTATGAACATGAATTTTATGTGCATTGGCATGGAGATTTCTGTTATTTGCATGACCAAACTGTTTTCCATAATCAAAACATTCAAAGTTTTTCCTTTTAAAAATAACTTTGCTCTTTCTGAGAGCATTTGTACTTGCAGAGAATTTAAACCTTTCATAGATGAAATTTTTCCCTTGAGCATGCCAACAGTCCTTGACTGTGTGGCCATGCTTTCCACAGTGAGAGCAATTGAGAGAATTTCTTCTATAAGAACCTGACCAGCATTCAGTGGCCCTGTGGCCTATTTTGTTACAGTTAAAACAGATGATGTGCTGGTTCTTTGAAACAGATTTGTTCATATTAAAAACATGTTGGTTTGAAAAGTATTTTGTATGATTTGAACATGATTTTTCCTTACCACTTGCAAACCAGCAATGAGCAGTAGTGTGTCCTACTTTATCACAATTAGAACATGTGACATTCTTTTTCTGACCAGACACAGATTTTCTAGCATGCTTTTTGTCATCTTGTTTCATCACAAAACAGTTACTCATAAAGTGTCCATGCCTACCACAATAATGACAGGAACCATTTGATTTCTTTAAAACATGGCATTTATCAGATGAGTTTTTAGCATGCAGACTGTTCCTTTGAGTTTTTGATGTTTTATAATTTTTATTTTATTTTTCTGTTTTCTTAGCCTTGTACTGAGGTGGTGATGAAGTAGAAGGCTTTTCCTGTTCAGATGATTTAACGAAAACAGTTTTCAACTTGTATCCATCAACCTTTTTCGACTTTTCAATTTGTTTTTCGGTTCTCTGAACAGTAGACTGAGAAACAGGTGGCTTCTGAGAAGTGTGAGAAGTAGAGCTAGCAACAAAGGATGTATGAATTTTATCTTCAAAATTCTTTTTATTTACAGGGTTATAGCCTAACCCCTCCTTCTGAAAATTGACTTTTACTCCCAGCAGTTTATTCAGATTATCTTGCACACTAACAAATTTAGACAAGGAGTTTTTTAAATCTTGAATTTCATTTTCTTGAGAGGAAATGTGTAACTCATAACTGGCAATCTCTTGTTCATTGCAATTCATAGCTTCATTCAAAACTTTATTTGCTGTTTTGTATTTTTCAATTTCTTGTTCCAGATTGCTCAATTTTTCAGGGTCTTCAACACAAACACTTTTTCCTCTTTCTAAGGCTAGCAGTCTCTCAGACATAGTGGAGTTCAGCACTTTTAACTTCTCATTTTCTTCTTTAAGCATATCATTTTGAACCAATTCATTTATTAGAAGCTGGTCTTCTGAGTTGACTTCATACTTTCTTCCAGTCCCAAATTCCTTCAATTCTTTTTGTTGTTTCTCCAGATCTTTCTGTAATTCTATATTTACAGATTTTATTGCATTGAATTTTTCAATCAGCAAATCATTCTCTCGTTTAAGTTTCTCTAAATTTTCTTTATTTTCTTTGGAGAATTTTTTGAGGGAATTTTTTTCAGACTTCAGCTTATCTAAATCTGAGTTCACACTTTCGAAATTTTTCATCAATTCCTTATACTGGTCAAGAGTCTGATTGTCATTATTTGAACTGAGTTTCTCTTTGAGTTCAGATATCTCATTTGCAACTTCTTGACTTTCCATTTTTAGCAATCTAATTTGTTCCAGCAGCTTTTGATTATCAGACTTATATGCATCATGAGATTGTTTCAGCTTTGAGCAATTTCTACAAGAAGAACTTGAACTTTCTGACCCAGTACCCTTTTTCAATTTTTTATACTGACTTCTTAACCTCTCATGTTACTCTAATAATTCAGCATATGAATTCTCCCAATCATCTAAAGTATAGTTCTCAAAGGGATTTACCTCATCATCATTATCGTCTTCACTTTGATTATTTCTGTTGGCCATCATGTAGCTGTCCTCATCTATCCTATGAGCTAGCTTCCGCATATCCAAAATGTCCTTAGCAGAACTGCAATCTTGAAAGCAAGAATGTAAAGCTCTATCAGTAGCTGCCTTCATTAGATTTATAGCTATCTAATTCTCTTCATGCATTGATCTGTGACTGTCAGTCCATTTGGACTTTTTCTTTGGTAATTTATGAGGACCGTGTGAAATCACTTTTCACAGGTCTGGATTAATAGATTTACCATAATTTTTCAGACTAGCAAACCATACACTAAAATTGGAACCGTTGAAAACTGGTGGTTCACCCATGGAAACAGATCAGATGTAATGCACCAGGAATATTGATGCACCAAAAGCAAATAAGCACCGAAGACTGCAGGATCGGATCTGCAGGTCGCTGGACCTTCTATGCAGACAGCGCTCTGATACCAATTGATAGGGTGCTAGGCCCGAATACAGAGGGGGGTGAATGTATCCTTCTATGAATAATGACCCAAATTAAAACTCAGAAGCTAAACATAGTTCCAGAATAAAACTAATTCAATTGAACTTATGAACAAACACATGGAGCCACCTGATCAAACCAGAAACGTAGACAGAACTATGGAAACCAAACTCACATAGCAAAATATAATGCTAAGGTTACTGCAGATAGAAACAACAATAACAAATTAACTCCCAAGATAACACAACTAACCATGCATGCATAACCTGTGAATGGGAGGTACAAGGCAAGGAGCAAACGCACAAAACAAAACCATTGCTCAAGAGATTTTTTAGGTGGTTCGGTCCTCTAGACCTACATCCACCCCTCACTCCCAATCGGAGTGAGGCTTCCACTAGCACAAGCTAGAAAACTGCAGACTCAGTCTGTGAACAAGATGCTGCCACACAGCTTGACCAGGGGAACAGCCTCCCCTCTTCCTCCAGACCGGAGGGACACCCCAAGTGGCTCCCAGCCACTTGGAAACCAGAGACTAGGTCTCTCTTCCTCCAGACTAGGAGCGAACCCACCAGTGACTCCCCGTCACCAGCACACCAGAGGTCACAGACCTCTCTTCCTCCAGACCAGGAGGGAACCCTGGACTTGCAACCCACAAGCCCAGAACCGGAGGACCAATCCTCCCTTCTCCTGAGTCCACAGGAGGAACCCGACCTCACTATTGAGAATCGGAAGAACAATAGTAACCAGAGTAATAAAAGGAAAAATAAAAAACACGAAATGAAAATAACTTCAGCAAACAGATAGCTGGAAAATGAAATCACAAAATGGCTCACGTAGGAGCTGACTGGAGTGGATCTGATCCACAGTCCAGTATGAACTTCTTCTGCTACTTCTCTTCTTCTTCTTCTCAGCTCACGCTTTCTCTTCTCTGCTCTCCTTTTCACTCTCACTGTCTTTCTCTTTTCTTTTAATCCTCACGAGCTCTCTCTTTCTCTTTTTCTTTCTTCTTCTTCTGCTTCTCTGCTTCTTTTCTCACAGTCTCGATCAGCCCTATTCTATTCTCATCATTTCTCTTCAGTGGACGAAGGCTTCTATTTATATCAGCTTCAGCAGGTGCTAGGGCGTGTGTCCTTCAGGTTCCCGCCCAGAGAGCACCTCGGATCACGTGCCAGGCATCATCCCCGGTTCACGCGCCCAGTCATGAACCTGAGTCATAATGAGAGAGTGTATAGACTTGTAAGTCTTCATGCGACCTCAGTGTATATACTTGCTGAAGAATGCATTATTATAACAAGAGGGAATGTGTGGACTTCTGTGAAATGTAAGAAGCCATCGAGTGTATAGACTTAGAGACATTAATTAGGCAAGTGTGTACAATGTGAGAGAGTGTATATACTTGCTGTGAAGAACAGCAATGTGTAGACTTGTGAAGCATAACTGTATGCAGTGTATAGACTTCAATGAATGCAATGCATGCACAATGATGCAATGTATAGACTATGAAGATATGTGTGTGAAGCTCAACAATGTATAGACTATACAACGGCATCAAAGCAACATATCGATGTACAGACTTTGGCTTGATCAATGCACACTGCACAAATGAATGTACAGACTTGAAGTGGCATGTAGCAGACGATGAACAGCCAAGCATGTATAGACTTACCAATGCGAGCACAGGTTGTACACACTTTGATTGCGTGCAAGAGAACGCAGTGTATAGACTTTGCTGTGAAGAACAATGCATGAATGCGGTGTATAGACTTGCTGTTAACATGCATGAGAACCCAATGTACAGACATGCTGTCCCTACAGCTGACGACTCTAGTGTATAGACTTGCTGAGGGAAGGGCTGTACAGACTTTAAGCAGAGCAAGGCAGTCGAGTGTATAGACTTCATGATGTGTAGACTTTGGCACAAGAAACGGCTGTACAGACTTTAGCTCAACAGCGATGTATAGAGTTTTGAAAGCTTGAACGACGAAGCATGCTGTACAGACTTTGAGCGTTGTATAGACTTTGCGAAGCACATGCCTTGGCTGTACATACTTCAGACTTGAACGTGTGTGCTGTGAATGATGTATACTCTTGGAGGCCCTTGAAGGGTGTACAGACTTGAAGAACCGAAGCCAATGTAGAGACTTGACGAATGGCTCAGCAATGTATAGACTTGGTGAGCTTCAGAGCACAATGTGCAGACTTTACCACTGTATAGACTTGAAGTTATGAACGTAGGTAAGGGCTGGGATTGTATTGACTTGCACAGTGCTGCCAATGTATAGACTTCCAATGAATGCAACCGCTATATAGACCTGCTCAAACAGACCGATGTATAGACTTGCCAACGAGAGGGCTGTACAGACTTGAGCAATGCAAAGGCAATCGGATGTATAGACTTGAGCTGTACATACTAGGGAGGCTTGAAGTCGATGTACAGACTTGGATACCGATTTGCAAAGGCTGATGTATAGACTTGAAGGTTCACAGGATGTATAGACTTCAAATGCAATAGAAGACTCTGTATGGACTTTGAAGATGCAAGCGATGTACAGACTTGGGGTTCCACTGTGGATGTATAGACTCTGAAGAAATGAGGTGATGTGCAGACTTGGCGCCTTGAAGGATGTATAGACTTCAGTTGAGCAAGCTACAGTGCCGTTGTATGGACTTGACCTCAAGGAATGGCGGTACAGACTTTGAAGGCTAAGCGGAGGATGTACAGACTTTGAATATGAAGACCAATGTGTGGACTTCAGGTGAAGACCAATGTATATACTTTGAATATGAAGACCAATGTAAAGAGTATGAGAGGTAAGGCCAATGTATTGACTTGAACAAGTAATGCATGTGCCAATGTATACACTTGAAAAACCGAAGTGAAGACTTGACAATGTACACACTTTGAATTCATGCAAGTTGTGTGATGTATATACTTCGAATGCAACAGAAGACTCTATATGGACTTGGCCAGTGTACAGACTTCAGTTGATGAACGATGCATGCTATGCAATGTGTGGACTTGACATGCCTACTGAAGGTGATGTACATACTTGCTGCGTGATGCTGATGTGCAGACTTATGTAAGTGTATGTAGTGTATAGACTACACTTATCTGGGGAGTCGACCCATCTTGAAAAGGGGTCGACCCACACTATGCTGATTGTGATGATGCAAGGATGTTTAGCCTGAACAGAATTCCACAAGCAGAGTAAGGCAACTGATGTGTACATGAATGCTTTATGCAGCAGATAACATGGCTGAACATCAAATATGCAATGCTTTTAGACCTGATAAACTAACAGAACAGCAGACTGACTGAACATATGAAGATGACTCATACAGCAAGATGACTCACAGTGATTAACTCACAACAAAAACCAATCATCAAATGATTAACTCATATCAAAGCCAATCATCAAAAGATTAACTCACATCAAAGCCAATAATCAAAACCACAGGGGCACAACAGGCCTCCCACCGCCTCGAGCTTGATACATGAAACTGGCGTTCCTCTTCTAGGAGGCAAGTTTTTAGCTCGGTAGTGCGGCAGGCCTGGGACAATTGCTCAAACAAAGATTGCACACCCTCCTGATGTGCTTGATCATGTGCCCAAAGTGAGACCACCTCCTTTCGGAGGACCCCAAGCTCGGAGGATAGCTGCTCAGTCTTCTAGTCGGACTAGACGCGACCTTGGGCCTGAGCCATCTTGCTGCTCTCCATCTTCATCTAGTGACTAGCGATCTCCACCCCTAACTGGGCCATGAACAGGCCGCCCTCCATCACCCTCTCGAGGAGCATTGAAGGGGGGCATCGCCGAAACTCTTCCTGGACGGACGTGGACTCCAGCTCTAGGCAATGTTGGTACAGGGAATCCTGAATGATAAACCGCCCCTGCTGTGAAGTAGAACTCCTCTAAGGCGTAATCTGCATGGGGATATCTCCCCCAGCAACTCCTGTGCTCGACGCAGCAACGCTCGGTCCAGCCGGGACTCTGGTGTCAACCTCTTCCGTGTGCACCCCTGAAGGCTCGGTCGGACCCTCAGAGCTGACCTCCGCTCCTCGCGCCCCCGCAGACTCGGTGGCGACCTCCTTGACCAGCTCGTATCTCTCCGACACAGCTGCTAATGAGCCCGAGCAACGTGTACCTAGGGCCAGAGACTCCCCCATTAAGGGAGGAGGGACTTTCATCTTCTTCCACCTACTCTTCTCGGCGGTTAGGTCTTTCATCGCCCCCAATAGTAGCGGCGCCCCTGGAGCTTTCCGTTTGGATCCTCGTCGCCCTGGCTCGTCCTCCCGAGCGACTCATTTGCCCTTATCGCAGGCGGAAGAAGAATCCTTAAGAGCCCTAGGCGCATCTGAGGCGACGGCCTCTATTCACTCGGTGGCCTCAGGCTCTGGCAACGGTTCCTCGTCCTCACTACGCCTCGCGTCTGCTCACCAAAGGCATCTCGTCAATAAAGGCTCCCCAACGTGTAGCAAAGGGTTTTGAGATCCTTACCATCAGGCAGCGCCCGGTGAGAAAAGCCTTCGACAAAGGCCGGAGTCAATCGCTCGGCAGTCGATCGATGATTATCCTATAGAATTTGAATCTCCTTCTCCAAATCCGGTGAGATCGCTGGAGGCTTCTCGGGAAGAACTGGTTGAAGTTTCGGCTCGACGGGGAAATCCCACATACAGCCACCCTCGGTGAATCCCACCCAGAAAAATTGAGTCTTCCACCCCTTGTGCGAGAAATCCCAAGGGGAGAGAGTCACACAATTCCTCCCTCTCCTCACCTGAACAAAGAAGCAGCCATTCTCGGCATGGGCGTGTTCCTTTAGCTCGAAGAAGGCGTAAAAAAGATCTAAAGAAATAGCCATGCCGCACAAGCCACAGAGAGCGAGGAAAGAAAAAATGAAGGTGTAGGAATTTGAAACCAACTAGACAGCAGATAGTTGGTAGAACTTTAGAAGCCCGACAACAAAGGGGTAGAGGGGAAGGCGAAAACCGCACTTCCAAGCCAGAAGAAATGTATAGAACATGCCCGAACGAGTATCTAGGCAAGACTCATGGGGCCGAGTTTAGCAGGAGAGAAGAAATATCGCCAAGGCAACCTGTAGCGGATCTCAATCTCCTTCGTCGCGGACTCTGCCAGTTCACTACGAGGATGATCGCTTGACGCTGGATCCATGCTTACTCCTTGCTCGAATTCCTGGATTTCGGCTACGATATCATGGTCCGCCATGGAAGAAAGGGAAGATGAGGACAGGACGCCTGAATCTGATGAGCTAGGTGGAGGAGGAAGTTGTCGGACGGCCTCCGGAGTAATCTCCGCTAAATCTACAAAAGCTTCTGCGAGCGTCCGCTCCATCTGACAGCTTTTTCGGTGCATAAATTGTCCTCTAAACTCGCGGACACGATAAGGAAAACCCTAAGCAGAGAAAATGTAAGGCGCAAGCATAAGCCTCTATTTATAAGAACCAAGCGATCCCAAGTGCCGCCGTTGTGACATTTTGGACTCCGAGAAGGATGATTTTTGAGCCTAAGAGCAGCATGTCATCATCGGGCTCGGGCCCCTATGCGATAGGGTAGCCGTATCCTCGGCCCCTAAACGTAATCGGCCAATGTACCGCCGAACCAATATGACGCCGCCACGACCCAGGCCCCCCACCTTTTTGAGCCAGGATAGCCCCCGACTTTCCCAACTGAGCCACGAATGCTAGCTACCCGATCACATTCTACTCTCCCTGCCCGATCATAAGGCTCGGGAGTAAGGGGGGCAAGTGGAGAGGGGTAAAATAGCGGCCCAACAAATATGCGATTGAGAGAGGACCAACCAGGTCCAACCTGACCCAAACCAGCCGGACTCTCCAAGCGACCGCCCATTTAGCTTGAAGCCCAAACTCGCTCGGACCAATACTTCCTAGGCGGCCTCTGGCCCGGAAGCTCGAGCAACCGTCGAGCAGGAAAAGTCCAAGCGGTGCCCGATCGTAATGGAATGAGAGAAAACTGGGAGTCAATGAAAGGGGAGACCAAGCAACTAAGCCACAAACGGCCAAGTAACGCCCCCTATACTCTCCGCCTCCTCTGAGTACCTTACGGAGTAGAACACTATATAAACCAAGGGAAACCTTCCGAAAAGGTAGATCTTGAGCGCCTAACACCACACTAACTGATGGAGAGCGATCTCGTGCTCCTCACTCCTTCTCCTACTCCCCTTCCACCTATGCTCTATAACTTTGCTGACTTTGGCATCGGAGGGTTTTCCCCGGAGTCTCAACTCTGGGCTCCTCTGACTCGTTTCCTATTTTGCAGATTCACGTTCGTAGTACCAGAAGCCTAAGCTTGCCTAATATCGTGCGGTTCAGGACTTAGCGCGAGATCACGCCTCTTCAGATTGCAAGGTCCAGCCTTTAGAGCCAAAGGCTTCTTCTTAGTTTCCTCTATTTCCTTTTTTTTCAAGTTAATCTCATAGTTCATAAGAGATCCTATAAGCTCTTCTACCTTGGTGGTTGATAGATCTCTGGACTCTTCGACCACTGTTGCTTTGGTATGCCAAGCAGGGGTTAATGATCGGAGGCTTTTTCTCACTATGTCCTACTCTGTATATTTCGTTCCCAGATCAGTTAAGCTATTTGTGAGCATAGTTAAACGAGCATACATATCATGAATGGACTCATCATGCTTCATTCTGAACATTTCATATTTAGAAATTAAAATATTGACTTTGGTTTCACGCACCTAAGATGTGCTTTCGTATATTACCTCTAAGCGATCCCACATCTCTTTGGTTGTTGCACATGTTGATACTCTTGAAAATTTCACTAGATGAAGAGAGCACTACATAATGTGCTTAGCACTTCAGTTGACGGTAGATCTCCTTATCAGCTCTCGAGTCCAAGTATCCTCATCTTCTGGAAGCTCATAGGGACCCTTGCTAACAACTCGCTAAAGCTCATAGTCTTGGGCGCGGACGAACACCTGCATACGATTTTTCCAGTAAGGATAGTTAGATCCAGTGAAGAAGGCAGTCTGTTAACAGAATGTCCTTTTGGCATAAGTCCCTTGGATGCCATCCCACCATTTCTCTCAAGGTCGTTGGCCCCATCATGAGAGATTGGCCGTGATATCACGTGTTGTGTAGGAATGGCTGATCTAGAGGGGAGGGGTGAATAGATCTGCCCCTCTTTTTTAAGATATAACAATGAATGTAGCGGAATAAAAATAACTACCAGGTAATTCAAGAACCTACACATAAGATGCAAGGATAAAGATGAGCAACGAGTCTAAGCAAGCATTTAGCGTAAGGCAAACACACAACCAAACCATAGGGACAAGGATCTTAAGGTGGTTTGGACTCAAACCCGAGTCCTACGTCCACCCCTCACTTAAACCAAGTGAGGCTTTCCTAGTGCCGCAGTACTAAACCACTGAAAACACAGCAAAAGGCACACAAGGCCTACCACACACCAAAGTGTCTGTCTTCTTACAAAACTAGGTAGGGACTAAACACCACAAACGAGATCACACCTGTGTCTATCTTTCTATAACAACCAGTAGGGACGGTTCACCATTTTAACAAGAACAAATAGAAAAAGAACAATGGGAAAATTCAGACAGAGTGAGTGAAACTCAGGCCACGAGAAGATGTTTCTATTTGAGAAATGGAGGGCTCGATCTGCTACTTTCAGAACACTTGCTTCCTTCACAATGGCTTTTCTTTGCAGGACAAGGAGCAGGAGAAAGAGGAGTTGTAGTTCAGCTTCTGATCTTCAGACTATGGCCTCGGGCTGTTCTCCTTCTTCTTTATTCTTCTTCTTCTGGTTCCTTTTCTCTTCTAGTTCAAGACGCATCTGGCTTCTTGCGTTTTTCTTCTTCTCCAAGGTGTGCCAGCCACACAGCAGCATCAACAACTTCTTCATCACCTCTACTTGAGGTACATGCACACCTCCTGACATGGAGATGTGTGCCCCTTTTTGGGCTGCCCAGGAGAGGGAACTTTCCCTCCAAAAGTCTGTCCATCGATTGGTCCAGCAGGGACAAAAAATATAATTTCAGACAAGGTTTTCTTTTGATAGCTCATAGGAAATATTTGATATGGACATTTCTTCAGCTCCAGATCTGGGCATTTAATGATCCTCATGGTAGAAAATTTGGTAGTCTCCATTCTCATTGGCTCAGGTCACTTCTCTGCTCAGTGTACTTTTCTAGGACCATCTCCCATTGGCTGACAGCAGAAAGGTAAGTACCTGACAAGAGACATGTCCCATATATGGACAGTGACATAGCCTCCACCAAAAAGTTGTTTAGGTAAGTTAATGATGGCTCGGACAAAAGTCAGACATGGGAGCATCCTCCATATCTCAAAATCTGTATTTTTGGGAATTTTCGGAACCCATTTTTGCTCTCTGGATTATTCTTCGACTCCAGTGATTTGACAAAAAACTGGCTTAAAAAAGCTTCTGAAAGATCTATGGTGTCGACCTGCTTATGGGGGGAGGTCGACCTGTCTGATGAAGAATGTCTCTTACAACCGCTGCTGGAAAGCCATGAGGTTGACTTGATGACGGAGTGAGGTCGACCTGTCTGATGAAGAATGTCCCTTACAACCGCTGTTGGAAAGCCATGAGGTCGACCTGATGACAGAGTGAGGTCGACCTCTATGCTTGAAAGAGTGTTTATAATGATTTCTGGAAGGGCCTGAGGTCGACCTCCTAAGAGAGGCAGGTCGACACTGCCAAGTGAAGGAGCGTTTTTAACGCTTTCTAGAAGGGTCACAGGTCGACCTCCTGAGAGAGGTAGGTCGACACCACCCTTTGACTTTCGTTGGAATGATGGCGCTTGAGCTGGTGAGGTCAGTGCAGTTGATAAAGAAATTCTGCTGGAAGGTTGATGAGGTTGATGCAGCTTAAAGGCTTTCGCAGCTATGAGGTCGATGCAGCGTGGCTTGTGCATAGACTCCCTTGCTTGAAATGCTCGTAGGCTGTCATGCTGCGTCAATGCGGTGAGGCTTGTGCATGCATCGACGCTTCTGCCTGGTACTTCTAACTAGCTGGCTCGTTGCATCGACACTGAGTAGCCACTGCATCGATGCACTGAGACTTTGGACGCCAGACAGAGCTTTGAACAAAAAGTGTCGACTCTGGGTGTCGACACTCTTCCTTTAGTTGAAGCCAGGCATAACTATGATAATTAGGAGTCGACTCCTGGTGTCGAATCTTTTCCTCTGGATTTCTGAAATCTGTTTATCTTGGGAAACATGATGCTTTGCTTTCAAGGAATTTTTCCAGATATTCAAGCTTCACACCAGTCATCAAAATGCTTGTTATTGACTTGAATTGATGTAGCTTGGGCTCATCCATTGGGCTTCATCTCTTGCAATTTCTGGTCTATCTGTTATGAGAGTTTCAATATGAAGATACACCATTAACAATATCAACAGTCAAGAGATGAGAATGTTAATGACTCATAGTGTTAGAGATCATCAAAATCACAGGGACACAACATTCTCCCCCTTTTTGATGATGGCAACATTGTGAGTCATTATATAACAATGTGACCCAATTCAAGCAAGAGATAAAGTAATTCACCCCCTCAACTTCCTTTTAAATGACTCTCCCCCTTATATGTCTCGATAAACAACTCTCCCCCTTTGACATCAACAAAAAGGAGGGACGAGAAATGGTGGAGAGAAAGAAGATTAGACACAGGATGAATTTTTCATAGAAGGTATGATTATGAGGGATTTTGGAGAAATACAACCTGTATGAGAAGTTAAGGATTTCAAAATGCAAGAAGTTTCATAATCTAATACTAATCTCATAACAAAGAGAATAATATATAACACTGTGAGTCATTATATAACAATGTGACCCAATTCAAGCAAGAGATAAAGTAATTCACCCCCTCAACTTCCTTTTAAATGACTCTTCCCCTTATATGTCTCGATAAACAACTCTCCCCCTTTGACATCAACAAAAAGGAGGGACGAGAAATGGTGGAGAGAAAGAAGATCAGACACAGGATGAATTTTTCATAGAAGGTATGATTATGAGGGATTTTGGAGAAATACAACCTGTATGAGAAGTTAAGGATTTCAAAATGCAAGAAGTTTCATAATCTAATACTAATCTCATAACAAAGAGAATATTTATGTTTAGAGTCGACCATTATACAAACCTTATGACATGATCCTTATTCAAATTGCATGCTTCAAATCTAATGATATCAGAGTTCATGAAAAGAATTTGAAAAACATCCGCATGCATGTTTTAATAGAAATGAACCAGAATTGCATGTCAAAACCATGTTTAACCTTCCTTTACCTTATTCAGATTCAATGACTTCTTTGAGAGTTACGCAAACTAGTATTGAGGTTAAATACTCATGAAGTTCTTATGGAATTCAGAGTCAGTAGTTTTTTATTTTATTTTATTTTTACTATCAAGCTCATAATTTTCTTCGAGCACAAAAGATTTTTGCGAGCAACTAAGCCCAGTCATGCCTTGTATCTTGAGGATACACCTTTTTTAGACGCCAGTATCCCTAGGTACTTGGTGTGACTGACTATCATGCTTAAATTGAACAGAGATAGCATTGTCACCTCATGACATATCTGACCTCATTTCTTTGATGAGTGGACATATTTTTCAACAACTGTGCCATTGCCCTACCTTAGATTTTTCTTCAACTTATTGCAGAGTTAACAAAAGTACCTCATGACACAGCCCACTTGTCTTCTTGGACAAGGGACATGATTTCTCAGGGAACCAATCGTCATTGCTCTGACAAAATTTAGCATTTAAGAATTCCAGCTATTCATGATGTTAAAAGACAATAATTAGGTTCAATATCTCAACCAAGGTTGCCTTGAAATTAGAATTTACATATTTCAGAAAGAGTCATTCAGGACACAACATGTATACACTGGTTAAGGTCTATTAAAAAATTGAACACAGATGCTTTCATAACATTTCTCTTAAAACTCAATGAAGTCATTAAACCTGAACCAGTTTTATAGGATGGACAAGCACACGGTCATATAATAGAAGATTCTTATTTTGAATTCCACTCAATTTTATGATCATGGTACCCAGATTGGAAGAGCTTGAATTTCAGATTTTAAAAAAAGTGACTAGAATAGCCAGACTCAGCAGTAGCAACAATTTCTGGTCTATCTGTTTTGACAGTTTCAATATGAAGATACACCATTAACAATATCAACAATCAAGAGATGAGAATGTTAATGACTCATAGTGTTAGAAATCATCAAAACCACAGGGACACAACACATTCTTCAAATGCATTTACTTTAAAATTAAATAAGTTGGGTTCGGGGGTCCAAAATCTAAAATATCGCTCCGATCGGCTTGCCGATTGTTCCAACATGACCTGAGAGGTAAAAGTGACTTGTGAGAGCTGACGGAATCTAAATCGGACACCCGATTTGTGCCCGACGCTCAGAAGTGCATTCTTCAAATGCACTTAGTTTAAAATTAAAGAAGTTGGGTTCGGGGGTCTAAAATCTAAAATATCACTCCGATCGGCATGCCAATTATTCCAACACGACCTGAGAGGTAAAAGTGACTTGTGAGAGCTCACAGAATCTAAATCGGACACCCGGTTTGAGCCCGGCGCTCAGAAGTATATTCTTCAAATGTACTTAGTTTAAAATTAAAGAAGTTGGGTTCGGGGGTCCAAAATTTAAAATATCTCTCCGATCGACGTGCCGATTGTTCCAACATGACCTGGGAGGTAAAAGTGACTCGTGAGAGCTGATGGAATCTAAATCGGACACCCGGTTTGAGCCCGGCGTTCAGAAGTGCATTCTTCAAATGCACTTAGTTTAAAATTAAAGAAGTTGGGTTCGAGAGTTCAAAATCTAAAATATCGGTCTGATCAGCGTCTCGATTGTTCCAACACGACTTGGGAGGTAAAAGTGAATTATGAGAGCTGACGAATTCTAAATCGGATACCCAGTTTGAGCCCGGCGCTCGGAAGTGCATTATATCTTATTTGAATTTATATAATCAAAAAAAATATTTAATTTATCTGCTCCACAATTGATATGGTGCTAGGCTCAGATTCAGAAGAGGGGGTTGAATGAATCCCCTTAAAAACTTCTCCCAATTAAAAATTGACTATAACAATCAAAGATGTGGAATAAAATAAACTAGGATTTTAACGAGTCTGAAGAACGGAGATGAGTTCAATCAAGCTTAGAAGGTGCAAGCACCTACTGCTCTGGACATAGAGTGACGGCACCTGAACACATGGGATCTTTCGGAACCAGAATCAAGTACAGAATATGCAGCCCAAGACTCACGCTAGACAAAAGATATAAATCGGCCTATGCATACATCTAGCGAATCGAACAAGGCAATCAAACAACAGTAGACAAGAGAATTTTTAGGTGGTTCGGTCCGCAGACCTACGTCCACCCCACACTCAAATCCGAGTGTGGCTTCCGCTGATACACAGCTTAAACCGCTGGGCCTCACAGCTTCCCTACAGCTGCTGAGCATCACAGCTTGCTTCCGCTGGGCAATACATCTTAGCCATCCGCTGCCTAACAGCTTGACCCACTGGGCAATATAGCTTAGCTGACCAGAGGAATCCTCCTCTGCAACTGCTGAGCAACACAGCTTGCTCCGCTGACTAACAGCTTAAAATAAGGTTCAAACGATAATAAAAGACAAGAAGACACGGCAACTGAAAGCTGTAAATGATAGCAACACAGATGTGGCTCCCATGGAGTTGACTGGATTGGATTTGATCCAGATTCCAGTAGGGACAGGTTTTTCTGATGATGCTTCTTTTCTTCTCCTCGAACCCTCTCTTCCTTTCTCTATCTATCTTTCTCTTCTTCTCTCTCTCTCTTTATCTCTCTCTCTTTATCTTTCTTTCTCTTCTTCTCTCGATCTCACGAGCTTTCTCTCTTTCACTTTTGCTCTGCTCTGCTACTGCTCTCAAATGATTCCTGTCCTTCTATCCTTTTTCTTCTTCTCTCAGAAATAATTCAGGAATAGTTGTATTGATGGCAGGAAATGATCTTATATACTCCTTCAGTCTAAGACTCACGAGCTTTCACCCTAGGAGTGTGGAGAGAACACTCCCGCCAGGAAGCTTCAGGAATGTCTTGGCCACGTGTCACAACTCTGGGTACTATAGCTTCCACGTGGCAGTCATCTGTCAGGGATGATCCACCTCGGATCACGTGTCCTTCTTAACAATCATGAGCAGTTGACCTATCAGTGTGTCAAGACATATAAACATCAGATAAGTGTGGAGATCGTATAGACTTGCTGAGACATTAAGGCAACCATGCATAGACTCAATATGTCATAAGTGCACATATGCATGGACTCAGTGTTCACACAGGGAACAAGTGCTCAGACTTGTTTCAAATGCAGAGCTAAAAGATGCACAGGCTACGAATGCCGAGAGCAGTCTTGCACAGACTTTACGCGTGCAAGAATCAAGAGTTGCACAGACTTTGCTATGCAGTATGCGAGATAAGCACTAACAACCCAAGCTAATGTGCACGGACTTCATGTTCACACAGGGAACAAGTGCTCAGACTTGTTTCAAATGTTAAACATATCCGAGTGATTTTGACAATAACAAAACCTAGGATTCTTATCTTCTATGTACCTTGTATTAGAATGAAGTTTCATGTTTTAAACCATCAAGTCTCATCCCACTTTCACATTAGTATTCATGAATCCTTCCATGTGTTAAAACGGGCCCAAACCAACTTGTAATCAACTATAACACAAGCCCATTTCAAGCGTCGAACCAATGGATAGTTTCAAGTGAGCTAACACTTGACTTTTGGATGTTTGAAGATTGGCAGTCGACCTGCGGACCCTTGGCGGTCGACCTGAATTTACAGAACTAAAAATTGGGAATCTGTAAACCTGGCGGTCGACCGCCAGGATCTAGCGGTCGACCGTTTTTCCCAGCAGCCACACAGCTACAGGTTGGCCCATGGCGGTCGACCGCTGGCCTCTGCAGGTCGACCGCCAGCCCCGAGCTGCCAACAATTGTTGACTTTTTATCATTTCGAGAAAAGCCATTCTCATGGGTATTGTTTAATCCCTAAGCAACCAAACTCTCTAGAAATTGTGGATCTGGTCTGGGAGAGTCCTTGGACCATTCAAGAACCTATAAAACATATACAAGAGGGATTGGAAAACCCTAATGCTCATTGTGGATCAAAGGAGGCTACCAAAGGTGGGAAGGAGGAAGCTTGCACTGTAGACGTGAACAGTGCTCCGAGAAGATTTCTTCATCCTTCTTCCTTCTTTCTAGAGTGAAGATCAAACCACATCTGAAGAAGATCAAGCCTGCATCAAGTGGACCTCAAGCTGCATCCAAAGAATCCTTCATCAACTAAGGGGGAGGACTAATCAAGCCCTTGTTCTTGTGTTCTTTCATTCTCACATCCTTCTCTTCTTCAAGTGTGTTTTGGTTGTAATCCTAAACCATTTGTGTGTGTGTGGATCTTCACAGATCCGTGTGTGTGTGTGGAGTCAAGTTTGATTGCTTTTGTGTGTGTGTGTGTGTGTGGTTGATCTTGTATCCTTTCACAAGATAGTGTGTGGATCCTCACGGTTGGTGAGGGGTGGACGTAGGTTGCTGCTGTGGCATCCGAACCACCTAAAAATTGATGTTTCCTTGTGGTTTGTTCCTTTTCTATTATCCCACTTCTGCGCATGCTTGTGGATTTAGTTTAATTGCTATCTTTAGATCTTGTTTTATTGATCACCGTCAAATAGATCCATGGTATATCAAAAGCTGGAATCAGACTGACAAGGTTACTATTGTCGGAAAGACAACAGTTTGCGTGAGTAAATCTACGGATTTCTTAACTCTGCCTAGTACCAAAGGCTATTGCAGTGATTATCTTTGATAGATCTGGTTCATTCTGCACCTATTTTTTAGCATTCTCGCATAATCTTAAAATTGTGTAGAACCTTGGTAAAACTTTGTTTTCACCCAATTCACCCCCCTCTTGGGTGCCATTGATTCCGGGACTTCAATTGGTATCAGAGCCAAGGCTCAATTTCATCAGATCTAACGATCTAGAGCAAGATCCGATCAATGGCAAACAAGGGAACTGTGCCTGAGGGCCACTCAATTCATCGTCCTCCTTACTTCGATGGCTCGAATTATTCCTATTGGAAAAATAGGATGCATGTATTTCTAAGAGCCCAGGAGTATGAGATATGGAGAGTTGTTGACAAGGGTCCATACAAACTCGGGGATGACGAAGAGAAATGGACACATGAAGAAATTAAACAATGCACTGTAAATTTCAATGCTATGAATATTATGCAATGCGCTATTCATCCTAATGAGTTCTCTCGTGTGTCTATGTGCAGCTCAGCCAAAGACATGTGGGACAAGTTGCGTCTCATATATGAAGGAACCTCAGAGGTTAAAGAAACCAAGGCCAACTTGCTCGTCAGCGATTATGAACTGTTCAGAATGAAGCCCGAGGAAACAATCTCAGAAATGTTCGCAAGGTTAACTGAGATCACGAATGGTATCAAGAGCCTCGGGAAGGAGTACACAAACTCCGAACTGGTGAGGAAGGTTTTGAGGTCACTTCCGTCCGTGTGGCACACAAAAGCCACAGTAATTGAGGATTCCAAAAATCTGTCTACATTGCCGTTGGATGAGCTCATAGGGTCTCTAATGACCTATGAGATAAACATGAAGAGAGCGACTGAGGAGGACACAAAGAAGAAGAAAATTGTTGGACTGAAAGCTCATCAGTCTGATGATAACCTGCAAGAAAATGAATCCAGCGAAGGAAGCAATGAAGAAGAAGACTTGGCAATGATCACTCATCAAGTGAGGAAATTCTTGAGAAGGAAGAGGAACTTTCAAGGTAACTTCAGAAGGGACCCAAGGAAGCTCAATCAAGCTAAGGGTGAACCAAGCAAACCAAGTAGCATAATATGCTACGAGTGCAAGAAGCCCGGGCACATGAGAGGAGAATGCCCAGATCTGAAGAAGAAATTCAAGAAAGATAAATTCAGAAAGCCCAAAGCCATGGTCGCCACGTGGAGTGACGAAGAGGATGAATCATCTGATGAAGAAATTCAAGAGCTGGTGAAGAACTTGTGTCTTATGGCACATGAAGATGACTCAACCGAGGTAAATTCTAACCCGGACCTTATTTCAAATGAACAGTGGGAGTCGAAATATGAAAAGCTCTATACAAGATACAAAAAAATCAAAAGTGAAAATAAAGAGCTCAAGAAAAAGATTGGTGAGTCAACCCATAATGATATTTATGTGAGATTTGAGAAACTTGAACAAGAATGGTTTGAGATATCTGAAGAAAAAGAAACACTGCTTCAAACAATTTCTGATCTTGAGAGAATTAAAGAAGAACTTTCATGCAAAATTTATGAAATTGAAAACATATGTGAAAAACTCAAAGATGAAAAAGAAACTTTGATTTTCTCCATGTCAGAAATCAAAAATGAAAATGTGAGCTTGAATAAAGAAGTGATTGGCCTGTAATCCACTCTTTCTGTGTTTGTTAAAGGGAAAAAGAACCTAGACAACATTTGGGGAGTTAAAGTTAACTTCCGAAGAGAAGGATTGGGGTACATACCCCAGAATAAAAAATCTCTTGAACACAAGATCACCACATCTCACGTGCATGGACAAGAAAATGACTATGCTTCATGTTCTCACACCAAACCCCAACATGTTCAGCCTAAGCCACATAGATACCAAGGAACATTCTCACATGTTAATTGCTTTCACTGTGGTAGATTTGGTCATGTGATGTCCAACTACTGGTTCAAACAAAGCACACCTAAATATCATGCTCCATGGGTAAAAAGGACACATTCAAAGAGCTAGACTAACTTTTATGGACCCAAACTTGATTGGGTACCAAAAACAATTGCATGAGAAAATTGTCTCTTGTAGCTATGTCTTGAAGCCAGGGGGAGCAAGTGGTATCTGGACAGCGGTTGCTCAAGGCATATGATAGGGGACAAGAAGGTGTTCTCCAAGCTGCAAGAAAAGGGAGGAGGTTCAGTTGCTTTTGGCGGGAAGGACAAAGGTAAAATAATAGGAGTTGGAGATATAGGTAAAAACTCTGAGACCTTGATTGAAAATGTCCTTCTGGTGAAAGGTTTGAATCATAATTTGCTGAGTATAAGTCAGTTGTGTGATAAGGGTTTTAAGATTATTTTTGATGTGACTCATTGCCTTGTCATATGCAAAAATTCAAATGAAATCAAATTCATCGGTAAAAGGAGCAACAATGTGTACACCATTGATCTTGATGATGTTTCAATTGATAATCTGTGTTTGGTAGCTAACAACCATGAGAATGCATGGCTATGGCACCGAAGACTAGGTCATGCTAGTTTTGGAGTGATCTCTAAGTTGTCTAGACATGACTTGGTGATAGGTCTGCCCAAATTGAAATTTGAAAGCGATAAAATTTGTGAGGCTTGCACAAAAGGCAAGCAGACACGTCTTTTGAACTGCTGCATATTGATTCTACCTCCCGGCCTCTAGAACTGCTGCATATTGACCTGTTTGGCCCCACCAGGATATCCAGTCTAGGAGGTAAATCTTTTCGATTCGTAATTGTTGATGACTACTCCAGATTCACATGTGTGCTATTTTTAGCCAATAAAAGTGATGCCTTGATGAAATTTCAAGTGTTTTACAGGAAAATCCAAAATGAAAGAGGTCACCTCATCACTACCATACAGAGCGATCACAGAGGTGAGTTTGAAAATCATGAATTTAGCATCTTTTGTGAAGAGCAGGGATACACACACAATTTCTCATCACCAAGGACGCCACAGCAAAATGGAGTAGTGGAGAGGAAAAATAGAACGTTATTGGATATGGCTCGGACCATGCTCAGTGAGAACTCTCTACCCAAGTACTTTTGGGTTGAGGCGGTAAGTACAGCGTGCCACATCATCAACAGGGCAATGGTAAGGCCCATTCTAAAGAAAACTCCATACGAGCTCTACAAGGGTATGAAACCAAACATTTCTTATCTTAAACCATTCGGATGCTCTTGTTACGTTCTCAATAACGGTAAGTCTAACCTAGGCAAATTTGATGAAAAAAATGACAGAGGCATTTTTCTAGGCTATGCAATCAATTCTAGAGCCTACCGACTATTTAATAAAAAAACCTTGGTTGTTGAGGAAAGTCCTCATGTGATTTTTGATGAAACCGAATCAAAATTAACAAATCAAACTTTTTCTACTGTGGATGCAGATGAAGCTCCTAAGAACTCAATGAGTGTCAAGGCTAAGGATGAACCATTGAAAACAACCTCAAGCAATAGTGAAACAGATGAAGATCCTACACTCGAGACACTACAAGAACCACAAGTGCAGCATCCTGATCTACCCAGCTCCTCCACTCTTCTAAAGGATCATCCAGCTGTGAACATCATAGGCAATTTGGAGGATGGGGTAAGAACTAGGTCCTCTCTAAGGCAAGTAGAAGAGGAAGACTTGATGGCCTTGCTATCACAAGAAGAACCCAAGGACATTCGTGAAGCTCTTCAAAATGAATCCTGGATTCAGGCTATGCATGAAGAACTACACCAGTTTGAAAGAAACGAGGCGTGGACTCTCGTGCCGCGTCCTAAGAACCATCCCACTATTGGAACCCGTTGGGTTTTCAGAAACAAGATAAATGATGCGGGATTGGTGGTTAGAAATAAGGCTCGGCTTGTAGCCAAGGGGTATAGCCAGGAGATGGGTATTGATTTTGATGAGTCTTTTACACCGGTTGCTAGACTTGAAGCTGTTCGAATCTTATTGTCCTATGCTTGTTCCTTGAACTTTAAGTTATTTCAAATGGATGTTAAATCTGCATTTCTTAACGGCTATATCAAGGAGGACGTTTTTGTAGAGCAGCCTCCAGGTTTTGAAGATTCTAAACATCCACAACATGTATACAAGCTCCAAAAGGCCCTATAGGGACTAAAGCAAGCACCAAGGGCGTGGTATGAACGGCTTACCTCATTTCTGGTTGAAAATGGTTTCAAGAGAGGTAAGGTTGACCAAACACTTTTCACAAAGAGATCAGGTAAAGGCATTTTAGTAGTTCAAGTGTATGTGGATGACATCATCTTTGGAGCTACTAACAATGTTTTATGCGATGAATTTGTAAAAATTATGCAAGGAGAATTCGAGATGAGCTTAATGGGGGAGCTGACTTTTTTTCTTAGATTGCAGGTGAAACAAACTTTAGAAGGAATCTTCATCAATCAAGCCAAATATACTATGGAACTGTTGAAGAAATATGGGATGGCGGAAGCAAAACCCATATCAACTCCCATGAACACTACCACAAAGCTGGATAAGGATGAAAATAGTAAAACAGTAGACTCTACACTATTTCGAGGTATGATCGGATCACTACTGTACCTTACAGCTTGTCGTCCTGACATTCAATTCAGTGTATGTCTCTGTGCCCATTTCCAGTCATGCCTTAAAGAATCTCACTTATCAGCTATCAAACACATTTTTAGATACCTTATTGGCACTGTAGATTTTGTCTTGTGGTTTCCCATCGGTAGTTCGTTTGATTTAATTACTTATACCGATGCGGATTATGTCGGATGCATTGTCGATCGTAAAAGTACAAGTGGGTATTGTCAGTTTCTCGTTGGGTGCCTCGTCTCATGGGCCTCCAAGAAACAACATTCAGTAGCTCTCTCAACGGCCGAGGCTGAATATGTAGCCGTCGGAAGTTGTGGAGCCCAAGTACTTTGGATCAAAAATCAATTGCTTGATTTGAATGTTGAAGTGGATTGTGTGCCGATCTTATGTGATAATACGAGTGCAATTAATCTATCTAAAAATCCTGTTCAACACTCCAGAACCAAACACATTAACATTCGGCATCATTTTCTGAGAGATCATGTAGCCAAAGGGGTTTTTGAGTTCAAGTTCATTGATTCACCTAACCAACTGGCTGACATCTTCACAAAACCCCTAAATCAGGATCAATTCAATAAGATTAGGAGAGAACTTGGCATGTGCACGGGTGAGGGCATACGTACTTAGGTCTGCACTAGGCTGTTTTTCCGTTGGTTAGATTATGTGAGATGCATGCATTGTGTGTGTTTCATTTCTATTGAGTATGACTATACCTAGCATGTATGCATGTACCTATATTTATATACACTTCTTCCTTGACTTTGTCCTAAAACTGAATATTCCTTGATAGATATATGTGGACTCGTGATCTAGTGCTCTAAGCAGTCTCTACTCAAGGGTTTCCGTAGTCGACTCATGCTTGATATCATTCGTGGCTTAGCAAAAGAGAAGAAAAGATTTTTAAAAAAAAGGAAAAAGAAAGGAAAAAGAAAAAGAAAAAATGTTCTGTGAAAATGGGGGAGTCCACAGGGTCATGGAGCCCGTTTCTATCTTTTGTGATCGCTGGCTCAACTCTTTTCCTCTCGGTGTCAACATTGGGGCTTCTATACCCCAGCGGTGGACTGCTGGCTTCGTGCCGATCGACCGCCAGCGGCGAACCGGCCCGATTCAACCACGTCCAAACCCCAATATAAGGGGGTTTTCCTCCCCATTTCCCATTCTATTGCCTTCCACTCTCTCTCCCTTACTCCACCCTAAACCTAGCACACCTCTCTCCCACCATCTAAGCCCTCAAAACCCCTCATCTCCTCTCTCCCACCACGATCCGGCCAATTTATCTCCACTTCAGAACAACTCGTCGCCGGCGTTCGTGCTCTTGTGTCGCCCTTCCTTGAGTTCCAGAGCGTGAAGAAGGTGTTCACAGTCCTCCCCGGTGTCTCTCTCTCCATGCCAAGGTAGAGGTTCTACCTCTCAAGCGGATCACACTTTCAGCGGGTTTCTTAGTCTAAATGGCACCTAGAAGGAGTGCTTGGCACCTTCTCCAAGGGGAACCTAGTGCTCGGAGACGTGAAGCTCCGGCCGCACCTCCACCACAAGCTCCCACACCCAGGTTACCTCCAAGATCTATCATCGACCCTCGTCTTGTCGATTTTCAAGAGATGAATGAAATCTTGCTCGACATTTATACAGTTTTTTCAATGCAACCGGGGTGGCTTGATTTTGTCACTAGATACAATCGGTTCTATCCCTATCTAGTACAACCGTTCTATGGTAATTTGGTGGACAGAAATGGAAGCTTGTACATATCCGAATTAATTCAGACTTATTTAATCTTGCCCTAGGTGTCTCTTCACATGGTGCAGACATATATGAATTTTGGGCATGGTGAGGTTGAGGCAAGTTTCATTGCCATGACGAGCTGTGATTTTGTACGTGGTGTGAGTGACCTCATTGAGCTCAATACCAACCACTTTCCCGCACTGCAACGGGTTCTCCATCATATGTTTACTACACTTATTTATCCCAAGAGTGGCAGCCGAGATGAAGTGACCGAAGTGCACTGATTCCTATTCTATCATGTTATGAATGGCGAATTAATTAATATGGGATGGCTCATGACTCAGCTGATAAGTCGATGCCGGACACACTTACGGCGGTCCCTTCCTTATGCTTCTCAACTCACTGGAGTGTTCACTTTTGTCAGGGTCCCATTGGCGGATGAGCAGTTTGTTCTGGTCCGCCATGATGAAATTTATAATGAGCATAAGATTTTCTCCGATATGGGATATTACCGTGATGCAAATTGTGAAATTCATCGTGCTGTCCCAGTTTATGGGGAAGATAATGTCAGTGAAGAAGAACAAGAACTGGACCCCTAGCAAGATCACCAAGATGCACCTGCCCAAGTCCAGCCTGAAGATGTGCCTCCTCCACCGGCTCTCCCTCCACCACCGCAGTACGTTCATGGGGAGTCTTCCACTCAGGGTCCTGGGCATTCCCCTTGGGGGGACTATGAGGCTCTAGACCGGCGTCTTTTAGGCATGAAAACTCGCATTGACTCCTCTCTTGGGCGTCTGGACACTTTTATGGATACCATGACTGGACGAATGGACTCCTTCACCCACGCTCTGGATGATCTGTCTACCCATATGGCCACTCTCTATGCCAGCCATGAAGACAACCGTGAGGCTTTCCGTCTCCCCAACCACTCCCTTCTTGCCATCCGTCGCCAGCTTCTTCATTATGATGAGGTTCTCCATGGCCTTGAGGATCATTTTCCTCCTCCTCCTGCTCCTGATCCTGCTCCTGCTGGCTCCACCCATGGTGATGGTCCCCCGGATGATGTTCAGGGCGAAGAAGCTGAGGATCACCCTACTGTGTAGCTGTTCTTGGGTCTCTAATGTCACCTTTGTCCACTTTTTGTATCCCTTCCCTCTCCTTTTTGCTGATGTCAAGGGGGGAGAAGTAGGTTATTAGGCTTATATATATATGCTATGTGTGTGTTTGCCTGTAGTGTTTGCCTGCTTGCATGCATGTCTGTCTCTTGCATTTTAGTTTGAGCACGTTGTATTGCATTTGGTTTTTTGGTTATATTGCATTAGTGGTTTGCATTTAGTGGTTGCATTCCCTCTTTCACCTCTTGCATTCCGTGTACCCTATATGGATCTAATGAGAAGGAATGGAAGAATGCACTCCTTGAATTTACAAGATTGGCTCTCTCCTCTCTCACTTCTTGTCAATATGGCAAACAAGTATTGAATGGCTGGTATGGATTCGTTGACGTGCTTGTGTTGGAAGTGATATGTTGCATTGAAATGGACGTGTTGAATGCCTTCACATCGTGAGTTAAAATGTTTCAACTTGATGGATTTCAACTGATTTTCAAATGTGATTGACTTCGTTTAACAACTCGTTCAAAGGCATAATGGTTTGAACATGTGTATTTAATGCCTAGTTTTTGTCATCATCAAAAAGGGGGAGATTGTTGAACATATCCTAGAGATTTTGATAATAACAAAATGTAGGATTCTTATCTTCTATGTACCTTGTATTAGAATGAAGTTTCATGTTTTAAACCATCAAGTCTCATCCCACTTTCACATTAGTATTCATGAATCCTTCCATGTGTTAAAACGAGCCCAAACCAACTTGTAATCAACTATAACACAAGCCCATTTCAAGCGTCGAACCAATGGATAGTTTCAAGTGAGCGAACACTTGACTTTTGCAGGTTTGAAGATTGGCGGTCGACCTGTGGACCCTTGGCGGTCGACCTGAATTTACAGAACTAAAAATTGGGAATCTGTAAACCTGGCAGTCGACCGCCAGGATCTAGCGGTCGACCGTTTTTCCCAGTAGCCACACAGCTACAGGTTGGCCCATGGCGGTCGACCGCTGGCCTCTGCAGGTCGACCGCCAGCCCCGAGCTGCCAACAATTGTTAACTTTTTATCATTTCGAGAAAAGTCATTCTCATGGGTATTGTTTAATCCCTAAGCAACCAAACTCTCTAGAAATTGTGGATCTGGTCTGGGAGAGTCCTTGGACCATTCAAGAACCTATAAAACATATACAAGAGGGATTGGAAAACCCTAATTCTCATTGTGGATCAAAGGAGGCTACCAAAGGTGGGAAGGAGGAAGCTTGCACTGTAGACGTGAACAGTGCTCCGAGAAGATTTCTTCATCCTTCTTCCTTCTTTCTAGAGTAAAGATCAAGCCACATTTGAAGAAGATCAAGCCTGCATCAAGTGGACCTCAAGCTGCATCCAAAGAATCCTTCATCAACTAAGGGGGAGCACTAATCAAGCCCTTGTTCTTGTGTTCTTTCATTCTCACATCCTTCTCTTCTTCAAGTGTGTTTTGGTTGTAATCCTAAACCATTTGTGTGTGTGTGGATCTTTATAGATCCGTGTGTGTGTGTGCAGTCAAGTTTGATTGCTTTTGTGTGTGTGTGTGTGTGTGGTTGATCTTGTATCCTTTCACAAGATAGTGTGTGGATCCTCACGGTTGGTGAGGGGTGGACATAGGTTGCTGCTGTGGCATCCGAACCACCTAAAATTTGATGTCTCCTTGTGGTTTGTTTCTTTTCTACTATGCCACTTCTGCGCATGCTTGTGGATTTAGTTTAATTGCTATCTTTAGATCTTGTTTTATAGATCACCGTCAAATAGATCCGTGGTATATCAAAAGCTGGAATCAGACTGACAAGGTTACTCTTGTCAGAAAGACAACAGTTTGCGTGAGTAAATCTATGGATTTCTTAACTCTGCCTAGTACCAAAGGCTATTACAGTGATTATCTTTGATAGATCTGGTTCATTCTGCACCTATTTTTTAGCATTCTCCCATAATCTTAAAATTGTGTAGAACCTTGGTAAAACTTTGTTTTCACCCAATTCACCCCCCTCTTGGGTGCCATTGATTCCGGGACTTCATCAAATGTAGAGCTAAACGATGCACAGGCTACAAATGCCGAGAGCAGTCTTGCACAGACTTTGCGCGTGCAACAATCAAGAGTTGCACAGACTTTGCTATGCAGTATGCGAGATAAGCACAAACAACCCAAGGTAATGTGCACGGACTTCATGTGCTCGGTGCAAGAGCCTTGAGATGCACAGACTACGGGTGTTCATAAGCACTGAATGCACCGACTTGGTGTGTGCAAAATACACACACTGTACTGACATAAAATGCCAAGTCCTATCTAGCACAGACTTTGTTCATGCCAGAGAAAAAGGTTGTACAGACTCCGTTATGCATCACATGATATATGCACAGACTTCGTATATGTGGTATGCATGAGCTATACTGACATTGTATGCTATGACCTGTCCTGCACAGACTTTACTCGTGCAAGAGATGGATGTTGCACCGACTCTGAATGTGTGCGACGACAGGTATTGCACCGACTTTATTGACCCTAGACAACGCATGCACGAACTTGGTAGCGTGCAGCAACGAGGATTGCACCGACTTGCTGCGCCTAGAATGCAGCATGCACGGACTTAGTTGCGTGCAGCAACCAAGGTTGCACCGACTTGCTGCGCCAAGAATGCAGCATGCACGGACTTAGTCGCGTGCAGCAACAAAGGTTGCACTGACTATCAACTGCAAGGTACTATGCAAGGGCAAGACGCACATACCATTATGCTTATGAACAATAACATGCACTGAGTTTGTTGTGCAGCCTACTAAGATATGCATGAACCTTAGCCTTAGACAATCAACCATGCACTGACTTAGGCACTGAAGTGAACTAACCTAGTCTGCTGAACATAAGTGAATGCACTGACCTTGAAATGCACAATGATAAGGAATGCACGGACTTCATGCAACGCAGACAGACATAGTATCAGGAGGATGCACTGACCCTGAATGTATGCATGCAAGGACCATATGCAATCATCGTATGCAATCATTTAGTAATCATGTAATGGTGACTTATAGTGACTCACATTGTTTGCTATCATCAAAACCATAGGGGCACAATAATCTCCCTCTTTTTAATGATGGTAACACTATGAGTCACACTGTCTCATGTCAAGCGATTCTCCCCCTTTGACTTCATCAAAAAGAAACCAATTTTAGAATGAAATATAAGCAGTATGAAATGATAGATATGCAATCTCCCCCTTTGATACAAACATTGAGAAGCAAGAAATGTAGTCAAAATTGCTTGAAACCTTTTATTGCTTGTGATATCAAGACACTGGGTGTACCCACATGGATGAACTCTGGTTGACCAATGAATCCATCTGGAATCCACCACCATAAGAATTCTGAAGTTCAGAAGGCTGCAAGTGAACCATGTAATATTGGGAGTGGCATCTCACATGTGTATGGTAAGAAAAATGCATTTGGAAGGCCCACAGAACCAGAGCTTGTTACAAGAGCATTTCATCAGGAATACCGAAACAAGATGGAAGATTCCAGCAGTGTAGAGGATGAAACTGGTGAAGTAATCTCAATAAGGGTAGCCAGAGATAGAGTGATGTGAGTGCAAACATAGCACAGGATTTTCAAGAATCATTCAGTAGAAATTTAGCAGAATATGACAGTCACAGAGTAGGAAGTGACCAACAGGTGGATGATCAAGTTGTCACAGGTGAACCTGATTAGAAGAAATTATTATCTGGCAGGTACCACAGTTATAAGTCCATGCAAGAATAGACCCTCCTATCATAAGGGGTTATGAACTAACCTACATTACCCACCTAGTTTAAGCATGATGTATACTGAATCTGTCAATTAAATTCATTACTCATATCTGAAATTAAGTTTTAATAAGGATTAACCAACTAATCAAGCAATGCTCTAGATCAATCATCTTCATCTTACACAAATAATTACAATGACTCCTTTGAGAGTTACATAGTGCAGTATTGAGATTAACCACCTTTACTAGAATGTGGGGTTGACTGAATTTGCAAAATATTTACTTTTGATCAGCACATTATTTTTCTTGAGCAATTTTATTTAATCAACACATTTTTACATGAGACACAACACGTCTTAGGTGAGGTAACCCAGTTACTCAGTGTGATAACTGACATTGCCTCTCAGATATGAGAACATGGTTAGCAAATGAAGTGTCCTTATACATGAGGAGACACCTTCACTAGAGGCCCGAATCCCCAGTTACTCAACACAATCATGTCATTGCTCTATCGGATTTTCAATCATTTTTCCATAAGAGATAACTATGGCACTTCATGACTTAGATTTACTCTATTTCTTTGATAGAGGACCTAGTTTCTCAGTGACCAAGGTCATTGCTCTAATAACCATTTTCTTCTTAGACAACCTTTTTCAACATGATGTTTAAAAACAATACTAGCTCTATGTATCTCTACCAAAGTAGCCTTGATCTCATATTTTTATAATTCAGATGAAAGAGTCTAGATATTTTATGACATGGGTGCTTAAGAATTATTAAACCTTATTATTCAGATACTTTCAATCATTCAAATTCAAATTCAAGAACACATTAGACTTATACCAATCTGAATCAGTGGACATTCTTAACTCTGTATGATAGGAGTTTCTTCTAAGATTTCAGACATATAAATAGGGCACACAACTTAGATTTCTCAAATCAGTCCAATCAATGCAACTGAACAAGTTATCCACACCAGAGCACAGAATTATGATATGAAAGAATTTGAACATATTTTCAAAGAATTTCAGTAGATGATTAATCAAGAGAGAAGAATTCTATGATATTCACAGCATGGAATCAAACTAGTCAGACCAGCTTGAACGAATGTGAGTGAGTGGGAAAAGATGGCCGTCCAAATAAGAGCAACCAAGAAGAAAGCATCAAGGTTATGCATATCAAAATATGGTAGCTAAGTCTGGAGTATAGACAGATCAGGTTGTCATGTAATGACAATTCGAGAATTCGAGTGAAGCACACAGGAGCAAGAGAGTAATTCAAATATCTGCACAGGAGGAGTCCAGATTGTAAAGGATTAATGAGTCAATAGTGCTCCTCCTGTCTGGAGGCAATGGGTCAACTTATGAAATGAATTTTCTGAAAGACAGTCATCTACTCCCCCTGACTAAACGCACTGTATTCAATGAAAACCTAACACATGGTTTTATGATTCGTGCTTATGGATCAAACATGCAATGCAATCAGAGAGAGAGAGTGTAAGGCCCGTGCCTTAGTGGATCCTTAGTGGTTTGAATCTAATATTTGTTCTGGAATTTTTGACTATTTTCCAGTATTTTAAGGAATTTTTCTGGTATTTTTCTGGATTTATTTGGAGTTAATTGAGGGTTATTAGAAATTAATAAGATTTTAATATATATAATAATTAGATTATATATTTTTTAATTTTATTTTATTTTAATTTAATCCCTCACCCTCACACCCTCTCTCTCTCCCCTCGTCGATCTCTTCTCACCCTCACGCTCTCTCTCTCCTCACGCGATCGCCCCTCTCCCCTCTCCTAAGGAAAGCAGGCGAGACGACGTCGGATTGAAGCGTGGTTGGTGCCGGTGGATTCCTTGCGTCAAGAGGAACGCGAGGGTACCCATTTCGGCACGGTTCGGTGATCGTGGGAGCGGGACGGTGTGTGAAGGCTCCGTGAACCCTCCTCCGTGCATGCGGCGTTTCCGGCCGTTTCGGCTTGCAAGAGGTAGGGGGATGCACTTCTGAACTTGCTAGGATCAATTCCTGTAGCTAGTTCGTTTGATTAGAACCCCGTAGCATGCATAATGTTCATTTTTCCATATTTGGGGGTTTAGATTAATTCTTGAGATTAATGCATTGTGGGCTTTGCATGTGATGTTTTTAGCTGTTATATTGTTGTTTGGGATGTATGGTTTGACAGGAAATAGGTTTTTACGTCGTTACCCGACGATTTCTATCGTCCGGGAGGGAACCGGTTTTCAAACCGAACCCGTCCGTGGCCCAGGTGGTGTGACGGTCCTTCCAGGAACCGTCACACGTCTGGCGATCCTAGATGGATGCGTTACTTAAATGTAACGGCCTAATGAAGGGGCGTTACATTGAGTGTAACGGCCAGGTTTCGACCGTTATTTACTCATTGACTATCGTTGACTAGTTGAGGCGGTTCTTCTGGCGGCCTATCGGCCGACCGCCAGATGGCTGTAACGCGCCTAGGCTAGCGCGTTACATCCTGTTTCATGCAGTTTTATCTGTTAGTTGTAAATTAGCCTCGGGTGGATCTGACGGCCAGTCGGCCGACCGTCAGAGCCATGTAACGCGCGTAGGCTGGCGCGTCACATGCCCGTTTGTTTGGATTTATTGGGCTCGACAGCGGTGGTAACAGCCAGGTCTAGGCGCGTCACTTCCCATGTAGCGCGCCTACCCACGACCGTTACTTACCTGTGGCGCGTGGGCGGTGGACCGTCACATGCCTGTTGGTTTAAAAAGAATGCCGGCTTATGCTTTAATGCTTCTCGAACTATTTAATATGCCATGTTTAGCTATTGTATTATATAATGGCATGTTTCTATATCCCAAAAGAGTAGCTTTTCTTTCCTTGCAATGGAGCCACTGTTGTTGCCCTAAGGTCTGTTGAGTGTCGACTCGCTTGGGGATAGCGGAGGGGTGTTTCCCGTACGCGGTTTGTAAGCTAGTTCCGTGGGCTCCCGGCCAATGGTAGCGTCCTACCAAGGGAGAAAATCAGCTAGATGGCCTGGCTCAGGCGAGAGTCAGTGTGTGCACACGTGGTCAGAGGCTGTGGACTGACAATAACGAGTGTCACTCTGACTGGTCACATGGTTTGGTACTGTTTACGCGCTCAGCTTGTCATTTTACCGACTGCGAGTGCTTGAGACGCAGTGTAAGTCGTCAGTGGACGCATCTGGTTTCTACTCCAGTGGTTGTCCTACTCCCTACTGCTTGGATTGGTTAAGACTTATCCTATTTGGTAGATTTAGTTTCAGTCGCTTGCATTTAATTATTGTTGGCATGTGTTAGTTGTTATACCTGCTTAGATAGAGTTTACAGCTTTCTTGTGATTAGTTATTCATGCCAATGCCTGTTATTTTATTTAAATGCATGCCCTACTGCCTTTATTTTGGCGTGTATGGTTGTTTAGTGCGAGGTAGGGATCCGCATGACCCCTACTGAGTCTGGCTGTGACTCACCCTTCTCCTTTCAGGTGAGCCGCGCCCGTCGTCTCCCGGTGTTTTGTGAGGTTGCTCGGAGACCGTGCTTAGTTGCCAGCAGTTGACGGGTCGCCTTTGTGAGGCTCTGTTGTACTTTCGCCGGGGTATGCCCCGCGTAGTTGTACTTTTTGGACTAGTACTCTTGTGCTTCTGGACTAGTTATATAATTATCACTCTGGTTATTTTTGAATTGCTTCCGCACTTGTGTTAATTTTATTGCTTAATTGTAATATGCGCGTTCCAAATTGCAATTCACTATGCATTCTCTCGACAAACTTCACTAACCCTTCAGGGGCCTCATCAGCCTCTTGGGTGGCTTCCCCAGTTCTTGGTATCGGTGCATCGATGTTATCGGTATATCGATATCGTGAACTCTGGGTCGTCACAGTTGGTATTAGAGCGGAGTTGAGGAATTGTATATGGAATTGGAATTTGCAACTTGTCCAGAGCTAGTCATTTGTGTTGTCTATTGTTGGCTTAGGGTTGTTTTCTGCGTGATTGATGTGATTTCTGTTGCTTTCTATTTTTCGGTAGTGCAAGATGCCGCCTCGTCGAGGAAGACCTCCTCGAGTTCCTCGTGCTCCTAGAGATGTGCCCAGGGAAGATAGTGGTTCTGCACCTCCTCCTGTAGTTCCCGTTGTTCCTGCCATTCCAGTCGTTCCTCCTCCAGCGCCGATGGTTGCTCCTCAGGTTGAAGTGCTTGGCAGTCGAGGCAGGGCTTTGAAAGAATTTCTTATGTTCAATTCGCCTGCTTTCGATGGTCAAGCTGATCCAGAGGTTGCAAGGCAATGGTTGGATGCTATTGAACGAGTATTTCTGTCGATGGAATGCGCTGAAGATGAGAAAGTTATGCTTGTCGCTTTTCAACTCCAAGGTACAGCCATCACGTGGTGGAAAGCCAAGTGGCAGATTGCTTTTCATTCCAGACCTCTTCGGTAGATCACTTGGGCAGAGTTCGTTGCTGCTTTCGAGCGTGCCTACACTCCTGCCTGCTTGCGGATGGCAAAAATGTATCAATTTATGGAGCTGACTCAAGGTAGTATGACTGTGCTTCAGTATCGGAATAAGTTCTTGGAATTGGGTCAGTATGCGCCCCATGTGCTGGCAAATGAAGCGTTGAAGACTCAGTAATTCTTGCGAGGTTTGAGGCCAGAGTTGAAGATGCCCCTGATTGCAAGTCATGTTGCCGATCTAGATGGTGCGTGCCAGACAGCTGTGGCACTTGAGCTGGAGATGGCGAGACCAAGTGGGTATCCTCAGGTGGGGTCAGTTCAGTCGGTAGTGCAGTCTCAGCAGGCTTACCGACCGCCAGTGGCAGGTGTTCCCTCGGTCCAACCAGAGGTTAGCAGTGCTTCTTCTCCTTCCAAGACTAAGTTTAAGAAGTTCAAGAAGAAAAAGAGGTTTTTCCAGCAGCCGTCGTCCGGTACGGATGTAGTCCAGCAACCCACAGCACCTTCTTCTCAAACCCGTCAGGGTTCTGCTGTCAGTCAGCCATGGACGTGTCGGAGATGCGGTGGTCATCATAAGGGCCAGCCGTGTTCTCTGCCTGTTGTTTGCTTCAGATGTGACCAGCCGGGTCATGTGGTTCGGGATTGCCCGCTGAGGCCGAAGCAACTGCAAGCTCCTCAGTTCTCTCAGCCTCAGCAGCCGCAATTCAGACCTCCTCTTGTTCCTCAAACTCAACAACAGTTCTATTCTCAAGCGTCGGCGTCTTCTCAGCAATCCTTAGCTGGATCAAAGAAGCAGAAAGGCAAAGTTTCTCATATGACTAGAGCTGAAGCTGTTGCGTCCCATTTGGTGGAAGGTACGATTATGCTTTATGGTCGTTTAGCTCGCGTCTTATTTGATTCTGGTGCTTCTCACTCTTTTATTTCTGAGGCTTTCTTGGCATGTATTGAGGAGCCGACATCAGAGATGTCTTGTGAGATGTTTGTTGAATTGCCTTCTGGAGATTTCATGGTTACACCTTTGTGTTTGGGAGAGTCTCCTATGATGATTGATAATCACCAGTTGCCGGCAAGATTGTATGTGTTGCAGCTGGCAGATTATGATGTTATTCTGGGAATGGATTGGTTGGAGTAGTATGGAGCTGTGGTTGACTGCAGATCGAAGGAAGTCTATTTTCAGCCCCAAGGGAAATCAGCCTTTTATTTCCAAGGTATTCGATCCCGTTCTTCTCGTATGATTATTTCTGCTATTCGAGCCTATAGGTTGCTTAGTGCAGGTTGCCAGGGATTCTTAGCTTTTGTGGTTGCTGTTGAGAAACCACGACAGGATGTCAATGATATTCCTGTTGTCTGTGAGTTCCCTGATGTGTTTCCTGACGAGTTGGCAGGCTTGCCTCTAGAGCGAGAGATTGAAATGGTGATTGAACTGATTCCTGGTACAGGCCCGTTAGCAAAGGCACCATACCATATGGCTCCAGCTGAACTTAAAGTACTGCGAGCACAGCTACTTGAATTGCTGGAAAAAGGTTATATTCGCCCCAGTTCTTCTCCGTGGAGTGCTCCAGTGTTGTTTGTGAAAAAGAAAGATGGAAGCCTGAGGCTTTGTATTGATTACAGGCAGCTGAATCAGGTGACTATCAAGAATAAATATCCGCTTCCCAGGATTGATGATCTGTTTGACCAGTTACAGTCTGCTACTATCTTTTCACGAATTGACCTCCGGTCTGGCTACTTTCAATTGCAGATCCGGGAATCTGATGTGGAGAAGACAGCTTTCAGCACTCGATATGGTCACTTTGAATTTCTGGTAATGCCGTTTGGATTGACTAATGCCCCAGCAGCTTTTATGGACCTAATGTAACGTATTTTTCATCCCTTTCTTGATCAGTTCGTGGTGATCTTTGTTGATGATATTCTGATCTATTCTGCCTTTGATGAAGATCATGTGCAGCATTTGAGGATCATTCTGCAGACTCTGAGAGATCACGAGCTCTATGCGAAGTTCAGTAAATGTGAATTCTGGCTTCGGGAAATTCATTTTCTTGGCCACGTGATTTCTGGTGACGGAGTGGCAGTGGACCCTGCAAAGATTGAAGCTATTTTAGATTGGCAGAGACCGAGAACGATCACTGAGATTAGAAGCTTTTTAAGTTTGGCTGGGTATTATCGTAGGTTCATCCAGGATTTTACGAAGATTGCAGCACCGATGACTAGACTGATTCGTAAAGAGGTACCTTTTGTCTGGTCGGATCAGTGTGAGGCTAGCTTTGTTGAATTGAAAAGGCTCTTGACTTCTTCTCCAGTGTTGACTTTGCCTTCCGACTCGGGTGGATTTCTTGTTTGCACATATGCTTCTCGAGTGGGTTTGGGTGCAGTGTTGATGCAACATGGTAAGGTTATTGCATATGCATCTCGGCAATTGAAACAGCATGAAGAAAATTATCCCACGCATGATCTGGAGCTAGCTGCAGTTATTTTTGCCTTGAAGATCTGGAGACATTATCTGTATGGTGAGAAATTTTAGATTCTTAGTGATCATCAGAGTTTACAGTATATATTCTCCCAGAAAGATCTGAATCTCAGGCAGAGGCGATGGATGGAATACATGAAAGATTATGACTTCACACTCTCCTATCAGCCAGGTAAAATGAATGTTGTGGCTGATGCCCTGAGTAGGAAGGTGCAAGTCAATCAATTGTTGCTTCATGAATGGAAATTGTGGGAATAACTTCCGAGTGAGGTGTTCAGCGTGGAAATTCCTGCCGATTCGAGGATGGCAGTTTGTGCTAGCTTGGTTTTGGGTTCAGCTTTGTACCAGCAGATTAAAGAAGCTCAGCAAGCTGATTCTGATTTGGCCCGTGTTATATCAAGATATGATGTGGAATTTGATGACGAGCTGGTCGTCAGCTTCCAGGACAGATGGTATGTTCCCGCTGTTGATGCATTGAGACATGAGATTCTGAGTGAAGCCCATGGTTCCCGTTTTGCTATTCACCCCGGTGTCACCAAGATGTATCAGAATTTGAAAAAGCAGTTCTGGTGGCCATGTATGAAGAAAGACGTGGCTATATTTGTTTCTAAGTGCTTGACTTGTCAGCAGGTTAAAGCCGAACATCAAAAGCCAGGTGGATTACTTCAGCCTTTAGAGATTCCAATGTGGAAATGGGACCATGTTACTACAGACTTTGTGGTGGGTTTGCCTCGGACTTCTCAGGGTTTTGATGGTATCTGGTTGCTTGTCGACAGATTGACTAAAACTACCAGAATGTTGCCGATTAAGGTTGCTTGGAGTGTGCAGAGGTTGGCCGAGCTTTATGTGCAGAAGATCGTACCACTGCATGGAATTCCTGTTTCACTTATGTCAGATCGTGATCCACGTTTTACCTCCGGCTTCTGGCGTAGTTTCCAGAAAGCTTTGGGCACTGAGTTAGCATTCAGTTCAGCGTATCACCCACAGTCAGATGGACAGTCAGAGAGGACTATTCAGACTCTGGAAGACATGCTGAGATCGTGTTGCCTTGACTGGCAAGGTTCGTGGAGTCAACATTTGCCACTTGTTGAATTTGCTTATAATAACAGTTTTCACTCCAGTATTGGTATGGCTCCTTACGAAGCGCTATATGGTCATCCTTGTCGTACTCCCTTGAACTGGTTTGATGTTGGGGACATATTGTTGACAGGACCGGACATGGTAGAGTAATGTTCTCATATGGTTCGTCTGATCAGGCAGAGATTGTTGACAGCCCAGAGTCGACAGAAAAGCTATGCAGATCGGCGCAGACGTCCACTACAGTTTGAGCCAGGAGATATGGTGTTTGTTAAGGTATCTCCGATGAAGGGTGTTTCCAGGTTTGGGAAGCGTGGAAAGCTTAGTCCGCGATATGTTGGCCCGTTTCTTATTTTTGAAGCTGTGGGTCCGGTAACTTATCGTTTGCAACTACCAGCGGCTATGCAAGCTATTCATGATGTCTTCCACGTGTCTCAGTTGAGGAAATATGTGCAAGATGCTTCTCATGTTCTCGATGATTCAGTTTGGCCCGAGGTGACTGCTGATTTGTCTACGCCAGAGTTTCCTATCAGAATTGAAGACCGTCGTGAGCAGCGGTTGAGAAATAAGGTTATCCCTCTGGTAAGAGTTGCTTGGCAGCGTCACTCTGGTAATGAGTCCACTTGGGAACGTGAAGATGAGATGCGTCAGCTTTTTCCTTTCTTATTCCAGTGAGGTATAAGTCTTTTCTCAGTTTCCTCCTTTTCCGTTGTTGTAAATTTCGAGGGTGAAATTTCTTTTAGGAGGGAGGGACTGTAAGGCCCGTGCCTTAGTGGATTCTTAGTGGTTTGGATCTAATATTTGTTCTGGAATTTTTGACTATTTTCCTGTATTATAAGGAATTTTTCTGGTATTTTTCTGGATTTATTTGGAGTTAATTGAGGGTTATTAGAAATTAATAAGATTTTAATATATATAATAATTATATTATATATTTTTAATTTTATTTTATTTTCTTTTAATCCCTCACCCTCACACCCTCTCTCTCTCCTCTCGTCGATCTCTTCTCACCCTCACGCTCTCTCTCTCCTCACGCGATCGCCCCTCTCCCCTCTCCTAGGGAAAGCAGGCGAGACGACGTCGGATTGAAGCGTGGTTGGTGCCGGTGGATTCCTCGCGTCTAGAGGAATGCGAGGGTACCCATTTCGGCACGGTTTAGTGATTGTGGGAGCGAGACGGTGTGTGAAGGCTCCGTGAACCCTCCTCCGTGCATGCGGCGTTTCCGGCCGTTTCGGCTTGCAAGAGGTAGGGGAATGGACTCCTGAACTTGCTAGGATCAATTCCTGTAGCTAGTTCATTTGATTAGAACCTCGTAGCATGCATAATGTTCATTTTTCCATATTTGGGGTTTTAGCTTAATTCTTGAGTTTAATGCATTGTGGGCTTTGCATGTGATGTTTTTAGCTGTTATATTGTTGTTTGGGATGTATGGTTTGACAGGAAACAGGTTTTTACGTCGTTACCCGATGATTTCTATCGTCCGGGAGGGAACCGGTTTTTAAACCGAACCCGTCCGTGGCCAAGGCGGCGTGACGGTCCTTCCAGGAACCGTCACACGTTTGGCGGTCCTAGATGGATGCGTTACTTAAATGTAACGGCCTAATGAAGGGGCGTTACATTGAGTGTAACGGCCAGGTTTCGACCGTTATTTACTCGTTGACTATCATTGACTAGTTGAGGCGGTTCTTCTGGCGGCCTATCGGCCGACCGCCAGATGGCTGTAACGCGCCTAGGCTAGCGCGTTACATCCTGTTTCATGCAGTTTTATCTGTTAGTTGTAAATTAGCTTCGAATGGATCGACGGCCAGTCGGCCAGCCGTCAGAGCCATGTAACGCGCGTAGGCTGGCGCGTTACATGCCCATTTGTTTGGATTTATTGGGCTCGGCAGCGGTGGTAACGGCCAGGTCTAGGCGCGTCACTTCCCATGTAGCGCGCCTACCCACGACCGTTACTTACCTGTGGCGTGTGGGCGGTGGACCGTCACATGCCTGTTGGTTTAAAAAGAATGCTGGCATATGCTTTAATGCTTCCCGTGCTATTTAATATGCCATGTTTAGCTATTGTATTATATAATGGCATGTTTCTATATCCCAATAGAGTAGCTTTTCTTTCCTTGCAATGGAGCCACTGTTGTTGCCCTAAGGTCTATTGAGTGCCGACCCGCTTGGGGATAGCGGAGGGGTGTTTCCCGTACGCGGTTTGTAAGCTAGTTTCGTGGGCTCCCGGCCAATGGTAGCGTCCTACCAAGGGAGAAAATCAACTAGAGGGCCTGGCTCAGGCGAGAGTCAGTGTGTGCACACGTGGTCAGAGGCTGTGGATTGACACTGACGAGTGTCACTCTGACTGGTCACTTGGTTTGGTACTGTTTGCGCGCTCAACTTGTCGTTTTACCGACTGCGAGTGCTTGAGACGCAGTGTAAGTCGTCAGTGGACGCATCTGGTTTCTGCTCTAGTGGTTGTCCTACTCCCTACTGCTTGGATTGGTTAAGGCTTATCCTATTTGGTAGATTTAGTTTCAGTCGCTTGCATTTAATTATTATTGGTATGTGTTAGCTATTATACCTGCTTAGATAGAGTTTACAGCTTTCTTGTGATTAGTTATTCATGCCAATGCCTATTATTTTATTTAAATACATGCCCTACTGCCTTTATTTTGGCGTGTATGCTTGTTTAGTGCGAGGTAGGGATCCGCGTGACCCCTACTGAGTCTGGCTATGACTCACCCTTCTCCTTTCAGGTGAGCCGCGCCCGCCGTCTCCCGGTGTTTTGTGAGGTTGTTCGGAGACCTTGCTTAGTTGCCAGCAGTTGACGGGTCGCCTTTGTGAGGCTCTGTTGTACTTTCACCGGGGTATGCCCCGCGTAGTTGTACTTTTTGGACTAGTACTCTTGTGCTCCTGGACTAGTTATATAATTATCACTCTGGTTATTTTTGAATTGCTTCCGCACTTGTGTTAATTTTATTGCTTAATTGTAATATGCGCGTTCCAAATTGCAATTCGCTATGCATTCCCTCGACAAACTTCACTAACCCTTCAGGGGCCTCATCAGCCTCTTGGGTGGCTTCCCCAGTTCTTGGTATCGGTGCATCGATGTTATCGGTATATCGATATCCTGAACTCTGGGTCGTCACAGAGAGAGACTACTTGATACATCAAGTTCAGACATTACTACCCTTTCCCTGACATTATGATGCACCAACTTGAATCATGCATGAAGCATACAATTCACCGACCTTGACATGTAAAAGACACAAAGTGCACGAACCTGCATGCAACGTGGACATAAGATGCACCGACCTACATGCTCGTTAAACATAACATGCACGGACAATATGAAAGACATGCAACTACCTATACTCGGTGGATTTTTCAATTTAGATTATATGCAATGCATCACACTGTATATATATGCACTATGCAACGAAACTGGTCATGAGCAGCATGAACATTGTCAGGTCTCGACGCGGAATATCAAGGGCGTGAGCGAGTCGTAATCAAGCGTGTCAATCAGAGCATGTACAAATTTAATTCTAAGATAAAGATTCATGAGAAAATGATACTTTTATTCCATCAAAATAGAGGTTTACATTGCTAATTCATAAGCCATAAAGGCAAATTACAAACTTCCAAACCTAAAGTACATGATTCTTGTAAAACACTAATGATCTACATAAATCTTAGGGAAAAGAAAATCACTCTTTCACTCTTGTCCACTCCCTTGTTCAATGTCATTTCCTGCTACAATTTAACCAAAACGTAGGGTGAACAAAAAGCCCAGTAGGATTTTATATCTCTAAAAACCAGGCAATCTTTAAGTGTTTAACAATTTAAGTAATCTTTCCAAGTTGCATCAAAAAGTGTATAACATGAGTGAAATTTTTAAGTAATTGAGATAACAAGATATCAAGAGAAATTTTCAAGTAATAACTTTGAACAAGTAAGGAATTTTATGTAATTAGCCATTTCACGCAAGTCAAGTAATTCATATAATTTTCAAGTAATCATGTAAACAAGTAACAAGTACGAATAGTGGAATACCGTAACAATCTAACAAGTCATGCACTTCGGTGTAATGCCACACCGTGGTCAATCAACTCCCATGGGCACAAGTACTTTCGGGTGCTCCTCCCAGGACCAGACCGGATCTCATTAATGTCAGGCATTGGGTTGGTGGATCATAAGATCCCAAGTACGTTTAGACATCCACTTAACACTATGGCCAATAAATTTCAAGAATAAACTCATTTGTAAAGAGTATAGATCTGGAAAAAATCTCAGAAGTTGCAAGAGAAGTGAATAATAATTTTAAGGCATCATGTTTAACGACATTAAGTCGTGGAATTCAAGAACGAACGGTAACTAGGAAGAAAATTCAAGTAAATAGAACTAATAGAATTATTTTAATTTCATTATTTTAATCTTGTGTTTAATTGATTTAACAAGTGTTTAGGCATGTTTTCAAGAAGTTTTTTCTATCCTGTAGGTATTTTAGTTTAGCCAAAACACGGATTTTATGGCCAATCAGATTTCTGTTATGAACGTGGTGTAGGTAAGCACCATGTTCACGAAATCATTTGAGAATTCATTCTTAATTCTGTTAAAATTCAGAAATATTAAGTTTTAGATAAGATGTGTATACTTTTGAATTAAAATCGTGATTTCACATATTATTGATATTTTTAATGATAATAAGATAGGATAAATGATAATAAGATAGAATAATAGATTTATCATGCAGAAAATAATTTAACATGCTAAAAAGTAATTTTTATACACCAATTTGCTGATAACATGATAAAATAATTTTTTACATACTGTAGGTAATTTTCATATATTTATTTACTGATATTATGATAAATATTGATTGTCATGCTTAAGCAAATAGATTTATTGTGCTAAAAATGGTTTCATCATGCTGAAAATAATTCTAACATGTTAAAGTAATTTTAACATGTTAGACATAATTTTATCATACTGAGAGTAATTTTATCATGCTGAAAATTAATATTTAACATGCTAAAATTAATACTTAACATGCTAAAATAATTCTCATATATTAACTTACTGATGAGATTATATAAATAAGTTTACCATGCTGATTGTAGGAATTCTTTGATAACAAAATAAGTTTTATCATGCTGAAATAATTTTTTTTACCTTTATTTACTAATTATTTGATGGGAAAATAGATTTATCATGCTGAAAATAGTTTTTAAATAGCTTTAATATGCTGACAATAGTTCTAACATGCTAAAAATAATTCTACCACGGTGGAAATAATTTTATCATGCTGGAAGTAATTTTAACACTCTGAAAGTAATTTTCATGCATCAATTTACTAATTATTTAATAGGAAATTAGGTTTAGCATGCAAAAAATAGTTTTAAATGGATTTAACATGCTGAAAAAGAGTTTTCATATCTCAGTATGGATAAAATAATTTTATCATGCTGGAAGTAATTTTTAACATGCTAGAAATATTTTTCATGTATTATTTTACTAATAATATGGTAAAAATAGATTTTTACATGCTAAAAATAATTTTTATTCTACAAAAATAATTTTTAACATGCTCTAAAAATTCAAACTTGCTAATATTACTTTTCCTTATTTTTGGTGGCTGAATGCTTACTTAATGTGGATTCCAAATGCTATAATTCCTATTATATAATGACTAAACTTTAGTCCCACATTGGAAGTTAGAAAAACTTCCTTGGCTTTATATGTTGGAGAGTTCACCCTTGGGTCAGGACCCAAGAGTCCGAGTCGAGCCGAGCCGAGCCGAGGTGAGGTGAGGCTGGTTGGTTGGTTGGTTTTTTAAAGAATGCGACATGACACTCAAGTTATATATACATATATATTTATATATCCCGGGCATTCCGGAAAAATTTCTTGAACGCATTAGCCCTGACTAGCGCGATCTTCAGATCGCGCTGGCCAGTGCTAGCGCGATCTGGAAATTTATTTAATTATATTTTTTTGAAAGCTCTGGATAGCACGAACTGAAGAACGCGATGTCCAAGACTAGCGCGATCTGAAATGTTAATATATATATTTTTTGAAAATCTAGACGATGGAAATAGGGTATAGGAACGCGCCATGTCGGGGCAGCGCATTTACAAACGCGCCCTTGATGGGCAGCGCGTTCTGGTTCTGAAGAAAAATGGGAATACCCTTCTAATAAAAGACCATAACTTGCTCATTTCTTAACGAAATTTAGGGAAACATGTATCAATGGAAAGAGTACTGAAAAATACATAGGATGGCATATTTTAATTGAAGTTTAGCCTGGGAGACACCTACTTTTGAGCAGATCTAAGGAAGAGGTAGAAAATATCCCCAATAATAAGAAAACCCTTTGATCTCCGAATCTTCCCTTCAAATCTCCTCCAATCTCCGCAGCAACATAGCCTAGGCCACCAAGGATGATTTGAGGGTCGAATAGGGTCCTATTTATAGCCAAAACTTATCAAAATTTGTCAAGATTCCATACCTAATTTTACCAAATTCATTAACTCCGAATTAGAAGAAAATTCCAACTTCTTCTCTTAATCTAACCTTAATTTGGTGTGAAACCAATGTAAAAATGGCTGGTCTAAGGTGGCTGGTAGGTAAGGGTTGATTCTTGAGTCAATCTTGTAGAAATGGAGTTATTTTAATCCCTTAAATGCTATATTAAACACATGTTACGAATTTAAGGTTAATTTAACCTTTATTGAATCCTTTAACCATTAATTTAGCCCATTATGGATTATCCAATGGGCCAATTATAATCCTAATCCATTATATGGATTTTTATTGGGCTTACTATGATTTTTCTAAGGATTAGAGTATTTAATTTCTATTTACCTTAAGTAAATTCAAGTAAATATATTTATCTAGTTTATTTCATATAGTAAAAATATAATTTTATTATTTCATGAATATTTTAATTATATAATTCATTAAAAAATTATTTGTCATTTTAATTTATCGGGTTTCTGCATCCTCCCCCACTTAAAAGAATTTGGTCCACCAAATTCACATTATATAACTAAAATTCAAAAGGTCGAATAGAGAAGTTAAATTTCTAACCTGAGATTAAGTCTGGATACTTCTTCTTGATGGACTCTTCCAATTCTCAGGTGGCTTCCTCGAATCCACACTTGCTCCATTGAACTTTTACCATCGGAATGGCCCGATTCCTCAGTTGGTGTAATTTTCGATCCAGAATCTTGATCGGTCTTTCTTCATATGATAAGTCATTTTGTAGCTTCAAATCTTCAAACTGTATCACATGCGAAGGATCGTACACGTACTTCCTCAGCATTGATATATGGAAGACATCATGTACACTGGCCAGTTGAGGAGGCAAAGCCAGCTTATATGCCACCTCGCCGATTCTCTCCAGAATCTCAAAAGGGCCGATAAATCATGGACTCAACTTTCCTTTGATGCCGAATCTTTTAATTCCACGAGTGGGTGAGATCTTTAAGAAGACGTGCTCCCCCACTTGGAACTCGAGGTCTCTCCTCCGATTGTCGGCATAACTCTTTTGCCGTGATTGAGCTACCTTCAATCTTTCTTGAATCAACTGGTTTTTTTCAGTTGTATCTTGGACAATATCGGGACCAAGCAATCCCTTCTCTCCAACCTCACTCCAGCATAGAGGTGATCTACAGCTTCGGCCATAAAGAGCTTTGAATGGTGCCATTTGTATACTTGACTGATAGCTATTGTTATAAGCGAACTCAGTCAATGGTAAATGTTCATGTCAACTTCCGCCGAAGTCTATCATGCATGCTCTCAACATATCTTCAATAATCTGATTCATCCTCTCGGTTTGTCCATCAGTCTGAGGGTGAAAAGCAGTGCTAAATCTTAGCCTAGTACCTATAGATGATTACAAACCTTTCCAGAAGTGAGAGGTGAATCTCGGATCTTGATCCGAAATAATAGAACTTGGAATACCATGCAGCCTTATGATCTCTTTGATATATAAGGTGGCTAGAACATCCATGGTCCATTTAGTCTTGATAGGTAAAAAGTGAGCGGACTTGGTTAACCGGTCCACAATTACCCATATAACATCAAAACCACTTCGGGTCTTTGGCAATCCAACTATGAAGTCCATACCGATACTATCTCATTTCCATTCCGATATTTCAAGAGGCTTGAGTTTGCCAGTCGGTTTGAGGTGCTCGGCTTTAACTTGTTGACATACCAAGCATCGACTTACGAACTCGGCTACCTCTCTTTTCATGTTAGGCCACCAGAAAGTTCTCTTGAGGTCTTGGTACATTTTTTTAGCACCGGGGTAAATAGTGTACCTTCACCGATGTGCTTCCTCCAAGATTTTACCCTTAATGGTAGAACAATCGGGTATGCAAGTTCTTCCTTTGAATAATAACATTCCATCATCAGCCAGAAGGAAATCCGGTCGTTGATCTAGTTTCTCTTTAATTTCAACGATCATCGGATCATCAACTTGCCGTTCCTTGATTCCCGAGAGTAACTCGGGTTGGAGTCGAATATTTGCAATAAACACTCCATCTTTCTTCTCCTCCACATTGAGGTTTAAATTTGCCATTTCTTCAAGTAGATGCCATTCTTTAACCATCAAACTTGATAATAAGGCCATTGGCTCCCGGCTAAGAGCATCAGCTACGGCATTGCTTTTCCTAAGGTGGTATTGTATAGAGAAATCGAATTCTTTTAAGTATTCCAACCACCATCTTTGTCTCATGTTGAGCTCTTTTTAAGAGAATAAATATTTGAGACTCTTGTGATCAGAATACACAATAAAGGCTTCGCCATAGAGATAATGTCGCCAGATCTTCAAAGCAAAGATCACAACTGCCAGCTCTAGGTCATGCACGGGGTAATTTTCCTCGTGTTTCTTTAATTGCCTTGAAGAATAGGCTATAACCTTACCATGTTGCATTAATACGCAACCTAGGCTAATTCCGGATGCATCAGCATACACTTCAAATCCTCCTCCTTCCGTATGTAATGTGAGAATAGGGGTAGTCGTCAGACAATCCTTTAAAGTTTGAAAGCTCTTCTCGCATTCCCCAAACCACATAAAAGGATTCTCCTTTCTTGTCAATCTTGTCAAAGATACCGCAATCTTGGAGAAGTCCTTGATAAATCTTCGATAATATCCAGCCAATCCCAAGAAGCTTCGGATTTCCGTCACACTAGTAGGTCTTTCCCAGTTCTTTACGGGATCAACCTTTGAAGGATCGACAGCGATACCGTTCCGGGAAATTATGTGACCGAGAAAAGAAACTTCCTCCAACCAGAAATCACACTTGCTTAATTTGGCATAAAGCTTGTGATCTCTTAATAATTGAAGGGCCTTCTTGAGATGTTCTTCATGTTCTTCCTTTGACTTGGAGTAGATCAAAATGTCGTCAATGAAGACAACCACAAATTGATCGAGGTATGGCCTGAATATGCTGTTCATTAATTACATAAATGCGATAGGCATGTTTGTTAGGCCAAAAGGCATAACGGTGAACTCGTAATGCCCATACCTACTCCGAAATGTAGTCTTATGAATATCCCCTTCCTTGATCTTTAATTGATGATAACCCGATCAAAGATCGATCTTTGAGAAATATCGAGCTCCAGAAATCTGGTCGAATAATTCATCAATCCTCGGCAATGGATATTTATTCGTGATGGTGAGTTGATTCAATTGCCGATAATCAACACATAGTCTCATCAAACCATCCTTCTTTTTAACAAAGAGGACCGGGGCTCCCCAAGGTGAAGTACTTGGTCGGATAAACCCCTTTTCCAATAACTACAATAGTTATTCCTTTAACTCCTTCATTTCAACGGTAGACATCCGATATGGAGCTTTAGAAACTGGTGCAGCTCCCGGAATTAAATCAATAGAGAAGATAACTTCTCTCTCTAGAGGAATACCAGGCAACTCGTCCGAAAATATATCAGAATAATCCCGAACGATAGGAATGTCCTTTAGAACGGGTTCCGTGTGCTCGGTCATAGTGATAGAAACTAAGAAACCAGCACAACCCTTCCTTAATAATTTCTCGACTTTAAGGGCCGAAATGAGATATATGTGTCTAGAATGCCTGATACCAGAAAATAAGAGGTTGGGGTAACCCATAAAAGTTACCGTACCCAACTTACAGTTGACACTAGCACCATGTGCAGATAGCCAATCGGCACCCAATATAACATCATATTTGTCCATCTCCATACATACCAAATCAGCGGGTAAGTTATAACCGCTAATTAGAACTTCACTAGCACCATAGAAATGTTTAATCTTCGTTCCCGTTCCAATAGGGGTAGTAATAGTGAGTGTAGAATCTAATGGAACATGCTTCATAGGTAAAAGACCAGCAAATCTTCTAGATATAAATGAATGCGTAGCTCCGGTGTCAAATAAGACAGAGGCATGCCTTGAGTACACAGAAAGAGTACCTTCCACGACGCCTCCTTCCTCGATAGGTTCCGCATCCATAAGAGCTTGAAGTCTTCATTACTTTTTGACAATAGGTGGAAGCTTCTCCAATGGAGCTTGCTCTTTGAGAAGAGGACAATTCGGGATCCTATGCTCCCGACTCCCGCATCGAAGACATGTGCCGAGCTTTCTTCAACATTCCTCGGCTTTGTGTCCGGGTTTCTCGCAGAATTTGCATAATTCCTTTGATGACGTAGAGAAAGGAACAATTTGCTTGTCAAAGGTTCTTGGCTTCTTGTCCCCTTGAAAGTTACGTCCACCCTTGTTGAAATTTCGCCCATCCTTGCTGAAGTTACGCCCGTCATTGGGCCTTTTCTTCTCGAAGGAAGGTTTGAAACTTCTGGACCCAGTAACTTGCTCTCTCTTGGCTTCCCTTCCTCGCATGCGATCCGATAACTCCGTTGCATCTTCTAGGAGTTGTGCTCTCCGTACCGCATCAGAATAAATTTGGATATCCATCGGGGCGAGTTGAGTAATATATTGAGGCCTTAAGCCATTTAAGAACCTCCTTGCCTTCATTTTGTCGGTACCCACGAGATGTGGAGCATACCGAGATAATCTTGAGAATTGAGCTTCATATTTGCTACCGATAAACCCCTTTGCTTCAAAGTGACAAATTCGGCGGCCTTCCTTTCTTGCACTTGATCGGAAAAATATTTACTATTGAAGTGTTCCACGAACTCTTCTCATAGAATTTGGTCGTGCGGTAAAGTAACTTCGACCGATTCCCACCAGGCACGGGCATCTCTTTCTAGTTGGAAAGTAGCGAGTATGACCTTTTCCTCGTCAGCACATTGCATAACTCGGAATATCCTCTCGATCTCCTTAATCCAGTGTTCGGCTTTATCCGGATCCGTAGATCCAGCGAACTTGGGAGGGTTCATGCTTCGGGAATTCCTATACAAATCACCAGCTCCTCGGTTTGCTCCTCCCTGAGTAACCTGTTGGAGGGCTTGGGTTAAGCCTTGAACGGTGTGGTGCATCTCGCGCCATTAAGCTCTCTCGACGGCCATTTGCGAGAATTAGCCTGAAACCATAATTCCAAGGTTTATTATTTTTGTTTTGGTATTTATTTCCTGATAATTCCCTTTTTCTTAAAACTCAACTCGTGTATCTACCCAATCTTACCGGGAAGGTTTTAAGACCTATCCAATTTCTAGATATTGATCTAAAACCTAACCTAAGTTTAAGAATCCTAGGTTTTATGTAACCTAGGCTCTGATACCACAAAGACTATCACGCCCCGACGCGGAATATCGAGGGCGTGAGCGAGTCGTAATCAAGCGTGTCGATCAACGCATGTACAAGTTTAATTCAAAGACAAAGATTGATGAGAAAATGATACTTTTATTCCATCAAAATAGAGGTTTACATTGCTAATTCATAAGCCATAAAGATAAATTACAAACTTCCAAACCCAAAGTACATGATTCTTGTAAAACACTAATGATCTACATAAATCTTAGGGAAAAGAAAATCACTCTTTCACTCTTGTCCATTCCCTTGTTCAATGTCATTTCCTACAACAATTTAACCAAAACGTAGGGTAAGCAAAAATCTCAGTAGGATTTTATATCTCTAAAAACCAGGTAATCTTTAAGTGTTTAACAATTTAAGTAATCTTTCCAAGTTGCATCAAAACGTGTATAACATGAGTGAAATTTCCAAGTAATTGAGATAACAAGATATCAAGAGAAATTTTCAAGTAATAACTTTGAACAAGTAAAGAATTTCATGTAATTGGCCATTTCACACAAGTCAAGTAATTCATATAATTTTCAAGTAATCATGTAAACAAGTAACAAGTACGAATAGTGGAATGCCGTAACAATCTAACAAGTCATGCACTTCGGTGCAATGCCACACCGTGGTCAATCAACTCCCATGGACACAAGTACTTTCGGGCGCTCCTCCTAGGACCAGACCGGGCCCCATTAATGCCAGGCATTGGGTCGGTGGATCATAAGATCCCAAGTACGTTTAGACATCCACTTGACACTATGGCCAATAAATTTCAAGAATAAGCTCATTTGTAAAGAGTACAGATCTGGAAAAAACCTCAGAACTTACAAGAGAAGTGAATAATAATTTTAAGACATCATGTTTAACGACATTAAGTCGTAAAATTCAAGAACGAACGGTAACTAAGAAGAAAATTCAAGTAAATAGAACTAATAGACTTATTTTAATTCTATTTTTTTAATCTTGTGTTCAATTGATTTAACAAGTGTTTAGGCATGTTTTCAGGAAGTTTTTTATATCCTGGAGGTATTTTAGTTTAGCCAAAACGCAGATTTTATAGTCAATCGGATTTCTGTTATGAACGTGGTATAGATAAGCACTATGTTCACGAAATCATTTGAGAATTCATTCTTAATTCTGTTAAAATTCAGAAATATTATGTTTTAGATAAGATGTGTATACTTTTGAATTAAAATCGTGATTTCACATATTATTGATATTTTTAATGATAATAAGATAAGATAAATGATAATAAGATAGAATAATAGATTTATCATGCAGAAAATAATTTAACATGCTAAAAAGTAATTTTTATACACCAATTTGCTGATAACATGATAAAACAGATTTTTACATGCTGTAGACAATTTTCATATATTTATTTACTGATATTATGATAAATATAGATTTTCATGCTTAAGCAAATAGATTTATTATGCTAAAAATACTTTCATTATGCTTAAAATAATTCTAACATGTTAAAGTAATTTTAACATGCTAGACATAATTTTATCACACTGAGAGTAATTTTATCATGCTGAAAATTAATATTTAACATGCTAAAATTAATACTTAACATGCTAAAATAATTCTCATACATTAACTTACTGATGAGATGATAAAAAGAAGTTTACCATGCTGATTACAGAAATTCTCTGATAACAAAATAAATTTTATCATGCTGAAATAATTTTTTTTACCTTTATTTACTAATTATTTGATGGAAAAATAGATTTATCATGCTGAAAATAGTTTTTAAATAGCTTAAATATGCTTACAATAGTTCTAACATGCTAAAAATAATTCTACCATGCTGGAAATAATTTTATCATGCTGGAAGTAATTTCAACATGCTGAAAGTAATTTTCATACATCAATTTACTAATTATTTAATAGAAAATTAGGTTTAGCATGCAAAAAATAGTGTTAAATGGATTTAACATGCTGAAAAATAGTTTTCATATGTCAGTATGGATAAAATAATTTTATCATACTTGAAGTAATTTTTAACATGCTGGAAATAATTTTCATGTATTAGTTTACTAATAATATGGTAAAATAGATTTTTACATGCTAAAAAAAATTTTATTCTACAAAAATAATTTTTAACATGCTGTAAAAATTCAAACATGATAATATTACGTTTCCTTATTTTTGGTGACTGAATGCTTACAATTAATGTGGATTCCAAATGCTATAATTCCTATTGTATAGTGAGTAAATTTTAGTCCCACATTGGAAGTTAGAAAAACTTCCTTGGCTTTATATGTTGGAGAGTTCACCCTTGGGTCTTGACCCAAGAGACATAAGATGTGGGCTAGAGTTGTGTGTGGATACGAAACTATTAATATATTTATTTATTTATTTATTTGTGCCGTGCCGAAACAATTGGAACGCGACGTGGCACTCAAGTTATATATACAGATATATTTATATATCCCGGGCATTCTGAAAAAATTTCTTGAACGCGCTAGCCCTGACTAGCGCGATCTGAAGATCGCGCTGGCCAGTGCTAGCGCGATCTGGAAATTTATTTAATTATATATTTTTTGAAAACTGGGTTTCTAAGAACGCATTGGCTCTAGATAGCACGATCTGAAGAATGCGTTGTCCAAGACTAGGGCGATCTGAAATGTTAATATATATATTTTTTGAAAATCTGGACGATGGAAATAGGATATAGGAACGTGCCATGTCGAGGCAGCGCGTTTATGAATGCGCCCCTGATGGGCAGCGAGTTCTGGTTCTGAAGAAAAATGGGAATACCCTTCCAATAAAAGACCATAACTTGCTCATTTCTTAACGAAATTTAGGGAAATAGGTATCAATGGAAAGAGCACTGAAAAATACATAGGATAGCATACTTTAATTGAAGTTTAGCCTGAGAGACACCTACCTTTGAGCAGATCTAAGGAAGAGGTAGAAAATAACCCCAATAATAAGAAAACCCTTTGATCTCTGAATCTTCCCTTCAAATCCCCTCCAATCTCCGTAGCAGCATAGCCTAGGCCACCAAGGTTGATTTGAGGGTCGAATATGGTCCTATTTATAGCCAAAACTTGTCCAAATTTGTCAAGATTCCTTACCTAATTTTACCAAACCCATTAACTCCGAATTAGAAGAAAATTTCAACTTCTCCTCTTAATCTAGCCTTAATTTGGTGTGAAACCAATGTAAAAACGGCTGGTCTAAGGTGGCTGGTAGGTAAGGGTTGATTCTTGAGTCAATGTTCTAGAAATAGAGTTATTTTAATCCCTTAAATGCCATATTAAACACATGTTACAAATTTAAGGTTAATTAAACCTTTATTGAATCTTTTAACCATTAATTCAGCTCATTATGGATTATCCAATGGGCCAATTGTAATCCTAATCCATTATATAGACTTGTATTGGACTTACTATGATTTTTCTAAGGGTTAGAGTATTTAATTTATATTTACCTTAAGTAAATTCAAGTAAATACATTTATCTAGTTTATTTCATATAGTAAAAATATAATTTAATTATTTCATCAAGATTTTTATTATATAATTCATTAAAAAATTTATTTATCATTTTAATTTATCGGGTTTCTACAAACATCATGCGAGAGCAATCAAATTTTCAAAAGATGTTAATTAAGCTCAGACAGATTAATATGATATGCAAACATCTAAAACAAACAATTTCATATAACAGAATTTAAGAAAGGTTTCAAAAACTTACCTGAATAGTGCAATCCTGGGGGTTTCATTCTTGAGTGCCTTGGATTATTAACCCCTTTATTCATCAGCTTCCAAGGCACACCTGTAAAAATTAAATTATTTTGATCCAACAGGAACCCAAGCAGCCTTGGGTCCTATATTACTCCCAGCAGGTGTTCTAAACAGTTTCTTAGCTAGATGATCATCAAATTTCATCAGAGAACAGTCATCCATTGAATGTCTGAATTTTTCACAATATCTACATGTACCAACAGAGTTTTTGACCTTATTATGATGCACATTAACAGAAACATGAGGCCTATGTGCATGAGCATGAAATTGTCTGTTGTTTACACGAACAGTTTGTTTCTCATTTTCAGTTCACCAACATTTAGTAGACTTGTGACCTTGCTTGCCACAATTGAAACATGAAGTGTTTGTCCTAATAAAATTCTTACCAAACACATTTCTTTTTACAAGGAATTTAGCAAATTTAGATTTATCAGATTTTCCCTGAGCATGCCAGCAGTCTCTGGCTCTATGGCCATACTTTCCACATTCAAAGCACCTGAAGCTAGTGCTTACTTCTAGATCCAGAACTATTCCAATAATTCCCTGACCAACACTCAACAGCCTTATGACCGGGCTTGTTGTAGTTAAAGCATGTGATGTGCTGGTTAAGCACAGGTTTGTTTCTTTTATGCCCATGATGATTTGCAGAATATCCAGCATGCATCCTATCATCGAATTTCATAACAGAGCACTCATTCATTAAATGACCACGCCTACCACAGTGATAGCATGAAGCATCAGATTTCCTAGTAGCATGGTTTCTAACAAATGAATTCTTAGAACGCATTGTTTCACAGAGGTGCTCATCCTCAGTCATCAAGTGGCAAACATCCATTACATGGCCTAGCTTCCCACAGTAATGGCATGAAATATTCTCTTCATGTGCATACAGATTAGTGAAGGATTTGTGAGCAGTATGCCTAGTGCTGTCAGATTACTCAGAACTAGCAGAGCATTTTTGACTTTATTTTTCTGATCATTTTTGTTCAATTTTTTACCCTTGTTCACAACTTTTTTTTGTTTTATATTTTTCTGAGCCTTAAATTGAAAGACTGATGATGAAGGTGTTTTCAGATTTTTATTTTGTTTTGGGGATTGACTTGTGGTACCAGCTACATCAGAGCTTTGAATAAAAGTGGTGTATATCTGGTTTCTAATAATTTCCTTAACATCAGAACTGCAACTTATCCCCTTTCTTGAATTATCATCCTCACCTTTTATGACAACTTTCATTTTTCTTTCATTTTTAGCACACTTGGGTGGTGAGTTTTCTAGATCATGAATTTTATTCTCCAAAGAGGCAATGTGAATTTCATAACTAGCGATCTCCTATTAACTGTAATTAACACATTCACTTAGTACTTTGTTTATAGTTTTATATTTCTCAATTTCTTGTTTTAGATTGCTCAATTTTTCAGATTCTTCATTACAAACAGTTTTTCTTTTTCTAAGGTGAGAAGTTTTTCGGACATACCACTGTTTAACCGTTTTAATTTTTCAATTTCAACTTTCAATTCAATGTTTTCCTCCTCAAGTTTTTCAGCTTGAATTTCCTTATTAGCAGATCTTTCTCTCTCGATAGCTAGAAGCCTCTCTGAAATAACAACATTTAGGACGATGAGTTTCTTGTTTTGTTCTTTCAGTTCTTTGTTTTCTTTGGTCAGCTTCTCAATTTCTTCACCACTGGATACAGAATCCAGTCTTCCAATTAGTTCCTCCTCTCTTTGTTCGACTTTAATTTTCTCATTCAATAAATCTTTGTTTTCTTCTTTAAGAGAGGCAATCAACTTCATCAGCCATTCATTTTCACTGTATAGTTCTTCATTGCGTTCTCTTAGAAACGAGCATTTGTTGCAATCTGACTCTACAGACGCAATATGTGAAACTTCCCCATTGATTTCATTTATTCTAGCTTCAAGATTCTCATTATTTTTCTGAAATTCTACGTTTTCAAGTTTCAGTTTGTCCATTTCACAGTTCATCTTATTCAACTCCTGCAATTTTATTTGATGTTCATCATTTTTAGTCTTCAGCTGATCTTCCAATCCAGAGATTTTATTTAAGCATTCTTGATTCTCATATTTCAAGCACGAAATCTGTTCCTTGCTATTATGAACATCTACCAGGCACATATCATAAGACTTCTTCAAAGTAGGACAAACTTCACAGGAGAATTCAAATTTACTTTGTTCGATCTTTTTCTTCAATCTTTTATTTTCAGATTTCATTTTATTAGACACTTCTAACAATTCTTCATACATCACAACCAATTCATCAAACGACGATTCTTTTGATCCGAAGCTTACTTGAGAAGTTGTATCATCATCATTCTCTCTCCGATTGGCCATCAAGCATTTATCTTCTTGCTCCCCGTTTGCAGCAGTGATTCTGTCTAAAATTTCTTTTCCAGACGCACACCTGAGAACGAAGGGAAATTTGTCAGTATTCACTGCATCTCTCAAAATTTTAAGAACTGGGACATTATCACGGTTCTTTGATCTGTCCTCACTGGACCACTTAGTCTTATTTCGAGGCAAATCACATGGGCCTTTTCATACAAGGTTCCATAGATTTGGATCAATGGTATTCAGGTGAACACATAGGCCACCTAGCCAGTTACTGAAGTTAGACCCATTGTAAATAGAAGGATGATCCATGGATGCAGATCAATACGAAATTTCGAAGCAGAATGCAAAGGACAGTGATGCACTGAACGCAGGATCGTACAACCAATAAAGCACCGGATATAGCAGGATCCTCTGCATATCGTTGGATCTGGATGCACAGAGACCCGCTCTGATACCAACTGATATGGTGCTAGGCTCAGATTCAGAAGGGGGGGTTGAATGAATCCCCTTAAAAATTTTGCCCAATTAAAAATTGACGGTAACAATCAGAGATGCAGAATAAAATAAACTAGGATCTTAACGAGTCTGAAGAACGGAGATGAGTTCAATCAAGCTTAGAAGGTGCAATCACCTACTGCTCTGGACATAGAGTGACGTCACCTGAACACATGGGATCTTTCGGAACTAGAATCAAGTAGAGAGTATGCAGCCCAAGACTCACGCTAGATAAAAGATATAAATCGGCCTATGCATACATCTAGCGAATCGAACAAGGCAATCAAACCACAGTAGACAAGGGAATTTTTAGGTGGTTCGGTCCGCAGACCTACGTCCACCCCACACTCAAATCCGAGTGTGGCTTCCGCTGATACACAGCTTAAACCGCTGGGTCTCATAGCATGCCTACAACCGCTGAGCATCACAGCTTGCTTCCGTTGGGCAATACAGCTTAGCCATCCGCTGCCTAACAGCTTGACCCGCTGGGCAATACAGCTTAGCCGACCAGAGGAATCCTCCTCTGCAACTACTGAGCAACACAGCTTGCTCCGCTGACTAATAGCTTGAAATAAGGTTCAAACGAAAATAAAAGACAAGAAGACACAGTAACTGAAAGCTGTAAACGATAGCAACACAGATGTGACTCCCATGGAGTTGACTGGATTGGATTTGATCCAGATTCCAGTAGGGATAGGTTTTTCTGATGATGCTTCTTTCCTTCTCCTGGAACCCTCTCTTCCTTTCTCTATCTTTCTTTCTCTTCTTCTCTCGATCTCTTTATCTCTCTCTCGATCTTTCTTTCTCTTCTTCTCTCGATCTCACGAGCTTTCTCTCTTTCACTTCTGCTCTGCTCTGCTACTGCTCTCAGATGATTCCTTTCCTTCTATCCTTTTTCTTCTTCTCTCGAAAATAATTCAGGAATATTTGTATTGATGGCAGGAAATGATCTTATATACTCCTTCAGTCTAAGACTCACGAGCGTTCGCCCTAGGAGTGTGGAGAGAACACTCCCGCCAGGAAGCTTAGGAATGTCTTGGCCACGTGTCACAACTCTGGGTACTATAGCTTCCACGTGGCAGTCATCTGTCAGGGACGATCCACCTTGGATCACGTGCCCTTCTTAACAATCATGAGCAGTTGACCTGTCAGTGTGTTAAGACATATAAACATCAGATAAGTGTGGAGATCGTATAGACTTGCTGAGACATTAAGGCAACCATGCATAGACTCAATATGTCATAAGTGCACATATGCACGGACTCAGTGTTCACACAGGGAACAAGTGCTCAGACTTGTTTCAAATGTAGAGCTAAAAGATGCACATGCTACGAATGCCGAGAGCAGTCTTGCACAGACTTTGCGCGTGCAAGAATCAAGAGTTGCATAGACTTTGCTATGCACCACTACAAGAAAAAGCACGATTACAGACGAAAATTTGTGACGAACAATTGTGACGGGAATTTCCGTCTAAAATTTGTGACGGATTAATTTCCGTCTGAAATACTATCTGAAATATGCAATTACACACGAAATATCAGATGGTACTACACACGGAAAACATTCCGTGTGAAATTTCACATGGAATTTGTGACGGATTATTAAACTGTTCGAAATTTGTGACCAAGAATATGTCACGGCCGACTCCGTCTGAAATCTGTTACAAAGGTGTTTTGTGACCGATTTTCAGACAGATTTCAGACGGATATGGCCGTCTAAAATCCCACTTTTTCTGGTTGCGTAGTATGCAAGATAAGCATAAACAACCCAAGGTAATGTGCACGGACTTCATGTTCGCACAGGGAACAAGTCCTCAGACTTGTTTCAAATGCAAAGCTAAAAGATGCACATGCTACGAATGCCGAGAGCAGTCATGCACAAACTTTATGCGTGCAAGAATCAAGAGTTGCACAGACTTTGCTATGCAGTATGCGAGATAAGCACAAACAACCCAAGGTAATGTGCACGGACTTCATGTGCTCGGTGCAAGAGCCAAGAGATGCACAGACTACATGTGTGCAGAAGCACTGAATGCACCGACTTGGTGTGTGCAAAGTACACACACTATACTGACGTAAAATGCCAAGTCCTATCTAGCACAGACTTAGTTCGTGCGAGAGAAAAATGTTGTACAGACTCCGTTATGCATCACATGATATATGCACAGACTTCGTATATGTGGTATGCATGAGCTGTACTGACATAGTATGCTATGACCTGTAGCGACCCGGATTCCGGATACCCGGTGCACCCGGTATAAATACCGAATACACGTGATACCACATGGGACCCGCGAGGCCTCCCAAGCGCGGGAAAGCGCCGAAGGGAAAAAGGATTGTGTGGGAAATACATTGAAGCCAGCAGATATAACAGTAAGCAATTAAATTTCATTAGATTGGATTGCTAAAGTAGCAGAAATAAAATTACCCTTTTTTTAAACATTCAAGTTTTCAATTATACACCAGAGTCTAGCCCAAGGAAGACAACAAGTCTAGCACAGTACAGTACGACAGGAAGAAACGTACACAGAAGTCGGAAGAAGCCCGACCGCAGGTACAGCTGGCAGCTACACAGCAAGCGAGCACTCCGCCAGGAACAGCAGAGGCAGACGGCGAAAACCCACCTGAAAAGCAGCAGGGGTGAGTCTCAACAGAAACTCAGTAGGGGTCACGCGGATCCCCACTGGAAAACCGCACAAAGCGAAGGCAACGGAAGCAGCAACAAACGTAGCAAGGACAGCAGCGTAGCAAAGCAGAAAAGCTACACTACAAAGCTGTAAAGGAACAGACGGGAAGTAGGAGTAGGGAACACGCAGGAGAGGGTGAGAACCCGCACCAAACAAGCGGCTACCGAACTAACCTCGGTATCCCAAACTACTCCAAACAAAGGCAACAGATGGATGACCCTAAACTCACACAGAAGGGTACACCAGTCTGTCAACCAGCCCCAAACAAAGGCGAAGGCGAACGCCGACACCGGGAAACAGACAAAACACGACAGGGAACGTCGTGCACAAAGCCCCGCGCACGATCGGAACATCGCGCGGACGACAAACCACTGACCCCGAGTGCAGCCACGAACGGGCAACTCGCAAAGGTCACAACGTACAGGAAAACGCCGAAAGCTACGCGTCACGTGACGGAAGCACCCCCTTAAAAGCCAGCTGCGTCCACTGACGTCTGACGCCGCACCTCAAGTGTCTCGCCTACTGCACTGCTGTAACAACAGCAGAGACAGAGACACAAGCTGAACCAAACAGTAACAGCAAAACAAGTAACTAGTCAGGGTCACGCCCGTCGACGTAAGTCCTCAGTCCCTGACCACGTGTGCACACACTGGCTATAGTCTAAGCCAGGTCCTCTAGCTAGTATTCTCCCTCGGCAGGACGCTACCGTTGACTAGGAGCCCGCGGAACTAACTAAAAACCGCTCACTGGGAAAAACCCTCCGCCATCCGCTAGCGGGTCGGCCCGCGGCCTTAGGCAAGAACAAGTGGAGGCTTCACACGACACAGAAGCTCAAAACACAAGTGCCGAAGTACAGACAGGCAACCATGCCCATCCACACGCACTTCGAAGCACCAAATGGCAGCACCACCACTGCCGACAACTCAGGACAAGCAACTAGACCTCCTATGTAACGATCCTGAGCCAAACGACTCAAAGGTAAGATCGTCACAACAGCGGAACAAGCCGCCAATCGGTCTAATCCTAAGCCAAAGAAACCACGCTCCGCAGAAAACGACACACGGAGACCGGAGGGAGACATCAAGAACCCTCAGCACACCTGGACACGCAAACCGAGGTAGAACAATACCTCGAAGCATCCAGAAGCAGTGTCTTAGGCAGGACAGGACCGCTAAGACACGCGCAAACAAGGTCACATGTCAACCACTGGGTCAGACCAGGTTGACCGAAACCCAAACAAGCACATGCAAAGGTAGGATAAGGAACCCTACCACAAGCAAGAAGACTCCTGGCTACCTTACAACGTAGTCTTAACCCTCATAGGACGTCAAGAGACATCCACGGGACAACGGGCAGACCACAAGGCCAAGCCAAGACACACAGAATCATCGGGCGGAAAACCAAGGCACAAGGAAAGTAACGCACCAGCTCTAGACCGCTACAAGCAAACGACGGTCTAGGTTAGGGCCGTTATTTCCCAAACGACGGACGGACACCAGGCCGTCACTCACACCACCCTGATAACCTACAAACCACGCAAAAGCCAAGTAACGCACGGGAGCAGGGGCGTTACAAGCAAACGACGCACGGGGCACCCACCGTCACATTCAACGGTGCAGCAAACCCAAACCAAAGCGAAGTAACGCGCTAAGCCAGGAGCGTCACTCACGAAACAGCGCGGCAGGGGAGGGCCGTCAGAACCAAACGACGCACGGGGGGACCCATCCGTTACTCACAGACGGCATGGCCACCCTCAACCCAACACCACAGCAAACAACGGTCGGAGGCATGCGCGTTACTCACAAACGACGCACGGGGTCCCCACCGTCACACCCAACGGTGCAGTCAACCCAACCTCGACCAAAAGAGAATGTAACGGCCAGGGGCAGGCACGTCACACTCAAACAACGCATAGGGGCACGACCGCTAGAGGCACCGCCTCAACGAGTCAACGTCAGTCAATTGGCAAGTAACGGCCTGGGCAAGGCGCGCCACTTCCATCTAACGCACTGGGTCAAGCGCGTTAGACTAACCGACTCAACCCCAACATAAAACGACGAAGGCGAAGTAACGCACTAACCTAGGCGCGTTACAAGGAAGCGACGCGCCACTCTAGGGCCGTCACTCACCTAGAAGCCAAAGCGCTAAAACGATGCAGACCAAACGACGGTCAGTCGTAGGGCCGCTAAAGACAAGTAACGGTCGCTGGCATGACCGCTACTTCGGTTACGGCGGGAAAACATAGGAATGGCCGGATCGGCCCGTTCCACGCCCCATTCACGCCGAAACGCAGGGGAAACACACCGCAACACCGAATAACAACATTCAAGGGCCAAAATGCCCACATGCAACACCAAAAACGCTCGATCCGGGCGATTTAGACAAATCCACCCTAAGTGGGTCACCGAGGTTCCCGGGCTTCTACCGGCCTCGAATGAACACCGAATCGCACGAAATCAACGTGGATGGGATTCTAACATCCCTGCGGTCATTTAGAAACTAACTGAACCGCAAACGGTCACCGTTTACCGGCCGACCCTAAAAACCACGAAAATCACGGTTTAGGCAAAACAAGCCCAAACACACTCGTTTCCTAGCCGAACGCCGTGCAATGGCAGGGAAAACGAAGGTGAAGAAGCAAGGATCCGTCACCCTACCTCCACCGAAGAAACCGTGCCCCGAAGGGACTAAACCACGCCGAAAACCACTCGCGAACCAATTTCACCGGCTTTGAATCCACCGTTCGGGATCGCGCCAGAATCGATCCGATCCTCGCCTCATCGCGCATCTCGACAGCTCCACGGCCTCGCCACCTCGCCCACCTACGCCTCCGTCTGCAGCCGGGGCCAAAGAGGGGGAGAAACGAGAGAGAACGGGAGAGAGACGGCGGCGGTGAGAAATGAGGAGGGGAGAGAGGAAAAGAAAAGAAAAAGGAAAAGAAATTAGGAAATTTTCCTAATTTCCAAAAATTCCGAAAATGCGCCGAAAATACACAAATTCAGAAAAATACACAAAAATAGTCGAAACGACCGGCTCGAAGAGTACATCGACGCTGTAGCATTCACGAGTTCGAGAATTGACAAATAAACTCACCGTAGGGTTCCGTAACTAGTACGTGAGAAAAACCCACACGGCTCGTCAAACTCAATTCGGAAGCCACAAAAGCGAACCGAAACTCAACGAAACCAATCCGAAACAGATCCGAAAGATCCATTAAAGATCCTACGAGATCCAACGAGGTCCAGGGCATTACATCCTCCCCCCCTTCAAAGAATTTCGCCCCCGAAATTCAGGACTAGCAAAGGAGAAGCAGGGAAGAACAACCCAACAGCACAAAACTCGGAAAACACAGCTCAGAGGAACACCGTCAGATCACAATTACAGGTACACACTCAGCTTCCAAGACAGCAAGTCTACAGCACGAGTATGGCACCAAAGTGAATACATCTGACACCTCCGAAGCAAGGGCAACGTCGTTTACGTCTCACCAGAAATAGAGACACGACAGCCACAACAACAGACAATTGAGGAACACAACGACAACACGGCAAGCGGCAGCTTACACAAGGAACGCAGTCCCCACAGCTGACAGCTCGCAACATCATCGGCTCCAGTGCCAAAGGCAACAGGGAACACCTGGCACACAGGACACCAACGACAACAACAACACTGCTGGACCCGAAACACAATCAAGTCAGTACTCACTCAGACATCACATCTGATCAAGTCGCAAGCTAACTCCACCAGGGAAAGAGAGCACAGCAAGCCAACTGACAAGACCATGGTCCAAGGCAGAGACACAAAATCATAAAGAAACAGCGCCAAAACAACACAACGGCAACACCTGCAGAATTCCGGCTCTACTTAACACGCAGAACCACGGAACACAACTGCAAGCAGGGTCACAACAAGGCACAAAAACAGCTGAACACACGACCACAAGAGACAGGTCACGCATCAGACTGCTCACCAAGAGAAAGACCCACAACAACGAAAAACAACAACAATGATCTCGGGGAATGCAACTCAAGGACTAGCAACACGCCTCAAGAGCACAACACCCAAGAAGAAAATACAGAGTAGAGGGTACTCAATCCGCAAAGATGCCGACAAATTCCCCAACACTCGCACAATGCCGATGCCAACACAAGAAAACCACGAACAACGGCACGGCAACAATCAAAGTCAAGGCACGAGAAGCCAAGACAAAGCCACATCGAGAAAGGAACAAGACCTCTCGACAAATGGGTAGCCAGCCCACACACTCCAGCTGTACTCTCAACAACGTGCACAGGCAACAGAACAACATCGATAATCGCATCTCAGCACACACCAGGCGTCATCGCAATCAACAAAGATCGCAATTCACACGCCACGAGCACCGATCACGCGAACAACCGATCACAAAGAGCCTGAGTGCAGCAAGAGAAGAGCACCAGCTTCAGCGCAAAGCACAAGGAAAGCATCAATCTCAGCTCACCATCACGTCCTGACACAATAAATGAGCCTTCACAACACATCGGCCGTTAGACACAGCACGACAACTACGGTACACAACAGCTCTTAACACCATCATGGAGTCCAAAGCTAAGCAACCGTACCACAAGGAGCAGATCAGACTCAAAACAAAGCTGTCTACACTTAAGCAGACACAGGACAAAGGCACAACCAAGACAGCAATTCCAAGGCAAACCTCGGAAAGCTTCACCAAAGAGGGATGAGAAGCAACAAGCTCAACAACAACAGCTCACCAGGAAGGGAAAATCCAAGGCTCGCTCGAGCAACTTCTCAATCGAGGCAACACGACAATCGAAGCAACCAAAACAACGAAGCATCAGGAGCTACACAAACTCAAGCTGGGACAACCCAAGCAACGTAAGAACGTGCGTGGCTATCACACCAACGCTAAAAGTCATAAGCCACCTGAGCAAAATACAGAAAATAGCTCGAACAAGGCACTGCAGGTTCATGCCAACCGACAAACACTGCAAAGTGCACCACGATCGAGACCAACTTCAAAACCGAACGAAGCACATCGTCTCATCTAGACGAGAGCAAAACCATCTCGCACAGTGCCAACCAAGCACGTACAAGACCACACGCAAAAAGCACCGCGATAAACCATCGCAACACCTACGCCAGCAAGAGACTGTACTGGGCCTAAAGACTCTGGTAACTGTATATCTGGATTTCCATGTATCTCACACGACAATGATCTGATAGCTCAGAAAAGAACTCCGAACATCTCAGAACACTGCTCTGATACCACCTGTAGCGACCCGGATTCCGGATACCCGGTGCACCCGGTATAAATACCGAATACACGTGATACCACATGGGACCCGCGAGGCCTCCCAAGCGCGGGAAAGCGCCGAAGGGAAAAAGGATTGTGTGGGAAATACATTGAAGCCAGCAGATATAACAGTAAGCAATTAAATTTCATTAGATTGGATTGCTAAAGTAGCAGAAATAAAATTACCCTTTTTTTAAACATTCAAGTTTTCAATTATACACCAGAGTCTAGCCCAAGGAAGACAACAAGTCTAGCACAGTACAGTACGACAGGAAGAAACGTACACAGAAGTCGGAAGAAGCCCGACCGCAGGTACAGCTGGCAGCTACACAGCAAGCGAGCACTCCGCCAGGAACAGCAGAGGCAGACGGCGAAAACCCACCTGAAAAGCAGCAGGGGTGAGTCTCAACAGAAACTCAGTAGGGGTCACGCGGATCCCCACTGGAAAACCGCACAAAGCGAAGGCAACGGAAGCAGCAACAAACGTAGCAAGGACAGCAGCGTAGCAAAGCAGAAAAGCTACACTACAAAGCTGTAAAGGAACAGACGGGAAGTAGGAGTAGGGAACACGCAGGAGAGGGTGAGAACCCGCACCAAACAAGCGGCTACCGAACTAACCTCGGTATCCCAAACTACTCCAAACAAAGGCAACAGATGGATGACCCTAAACTCACACAGAAGGGTACACCAGTCTGTCAACCAGCCCCAAACAAAGGCGAAGGCGAACGCCGACACCGGGAAACAGACAAAACACGACAGGGAACGTCGTGCACAAAGCCCCGCGCACGATCGGAACATCGCGCGGACGACAAACCACTGACCCCGAGTGCAGCCACGAACGGGCAACTCGCAAAGGTCACAACGTACAGGAAAACGCCGAAAGCTACGCGTCACGTGACGGAAGCACCCCCTTAAAAGCCAGCTGCGTCCACTGACGTCTGACGCCGCACCTCAAGTGTCTCGCCTACTGCACTGCTGTAACAACAGCAGAGACAGAGACACAAGCTGAACCAAACAGTAACAGCAAAACAAGTAACTAGTCAGGGTCACGCCCGTCGACGTAAGTCCTCAGTCCCTGACCACGTGTGCACACACTGGCTATAGTCTAAGCCAGGTCCTCTAGCTAGTATTCTCCCTCGGCAGGACGCTACCGTTGACTAGGAGCCCGCGGAACTAACTAAAAACCGCTCACTGGGAAAAACCCTCCGCCATCCGCTAGCGGGTCGGCCCGCGGCCTTAGGCAAGAACAAGTGGAGGCTTCACACGACACAGAAGCTCAAAACACAAGTGCCGAAGTACAGACAGGCAACCATGCCCATCCACACGCACTTCGAAGCACCAAATGGCAGCACCACCACTGCCGACAACTCAGGACAAGCAACTAGACCTCCTATGTAACGATCCTGAGCCAAACGACTCAAAGGTAAGATCGTCACAACAGCGGAACAAGCCGCCAATCGGTCTAATCCTAAGCCAAAGAAACCACGCTCCGCAGAAAACGACACACGGAGACCGGAGGGAGACATCAAGAACCCTCAGCACACCTGGACACGCAAACCGAGGTAGAACAATACCTCGAAGCATCCAGAAGCAGTGTCTTAGGCAGGACAGGACCGCTAAGACACGCGCAAACAAGGTCACATGTCAACCACTGGGTCAGACCAGGTTGACCGAAACCCAAACAAGCACATGCAAAGGTAGGATAAGGAACCCTACCACAAGCAAGAAGACTCCTGGCTACCTTACAACGTAGTCTTAACCCTCATAGGACGTCAAGAGACATCCACGGGACAACGGGCAGACCACAAGGCCAAGCCAAGACACACAGAATCATCGGGCGGAAAACCAAGGCACAAGGAAAGTAACGCACCAGCTCTAGACCGCTACAAGCAAACGACGGTCTAGGTTAGGGCCGTTATTTCCCAAACGACGGACGGACACCAGGCCGTCACTCACACCACCCTGATAACCTACAAACCACGCAAAAGCCAAGTAACGCACGGGAGCAGGGGCGTTACAAGCAAACGACGCACGGGGCACCCACCGTCACATTCAACGGTGCAGCAAACCCAAACCAAAGCGAAGTAACGCGCTAAGCCAGGAGCGTCACTCACGAAACAGCGCGGCAGGGGAGGGCCGTCAGAACCAAACGACGCACGGGGGGACCCATCCGTTACTCACAGACGGCATGGCCACCCTCAACCCAACACCACAGCAAACAACGGTCGGAGGCATGCGCGTTACTCACAAACGACGCACGGGGTCCCCACCGTCACACCCAACGGTGCAGTCAACCCAACCTCGACCAAAAGAGAATGTAACGGCCAGGGGCAGGCACGTCACACTCAAACAACGCATAGGGGCACGACCGCTAGAGGCACCGCCTCAACGAGTCAACGTCAGTCAATTGGCAAGTAACGGCCTGGGCAAGGCGCGCCACTTCCATCTAACGCACTGGGTCAAGCGCGTTAGACTAACCGACTCAACCCCAACATAAAACGACGAAGGCGAAGTAACGCACTAACCTAGGCGCGTTACAAGGAAGCGACGCGCCACTCTAGGGCCGTCACTCACCTAGAAGCCAAAGCGCTAAAACGATGCAGACCAAACGACGGTCAGTCGTAGGGCCGCTAAAGACAAGTAACGGTCGCTGGCATGACCGCTACTTCGGTTACGGCGGGAAAACATAGGAATGGCCGGATCGGCCCGTTCCACGCCCCATTCACGCCGAAACGCAGGGGAAACACACCGCAACACCGAATAACAACATTCAAGGGCCAAAATGCCCACATGCAACACCAAAAACGCTCGATCCGGGCGATTTAGACAAATCCACCCTAAGTGGGTCACCGAGGTTCCCGGGCTTCTACCGGCCTCGAATGAACACCGAATCGCACGAAATCAACGTGGATGGGATTCTAACATCCCTGCGGTCATTTAGAAACTAACTGAACCGCAAACGGTCACCGTTTACCGGCCGACCCTAAAAACCACGAAAATCACGGTTTAGGCAAAACAAGCCCAAACACACTCGTTTCCTAGCCGAACGCCGTGCAATGGCAGGGAAAACGAAGGTGAAGAAGCAAGGATCCGTCACCCTACCTCCACCGAAGAAACCGTGCCCCGAAGGGACTAAACCACGCCGAAAACCACTCGCGAACCAATTTCACCGGCTTTGAATCCACCGTTCGGGATCGCGCCAGAATCGATCCGATCCTCGCCTCATCGCGCATCTCGACAGCTCCACGGCCTCGCCACCTCGCCCACCTACGCCTCCGTCTGCAGCCGGGGCCAAAGAGGGGGAGAAACGAGAGAGAACGGGAGAGAGACGGCGGCGGTGAGAAATGAGGAGGGGAGAGAGGAAAAGAAAAGAAAAAGGAAAAGAAATTAGGAAATTTTCCTAATTTCCAAAAATTCCGAAAATGCGCCGAAAATACACAAATTCAGAAAAATACACAAAAATAGTCGAAACGACCGGCTCGAAGAGTACATCGACGCTGTAGCATTCACGAGTTCGAGAATTGACAAATAAACTCACCGTAGGGTTCCGTAACTAGTACGTGAGAAAAACCCACACGGCTCGTCAAACTCAATTCGGAAGCCACAAAAGCGAACCGAAACTCAACGAAACCAATCCGAAACAGATCCGAAAGATCCATTAAAGATCCTACGAGATCCAACGAGGTCCAGGGCATTACAGACCTGTCCTGCACAGACTTTACTCGTGCGAGAGATGGATGTTGCACCGACTCTGAATGAGTGCGACGACAGGTATTGCACCGACTTTATTGACCCTAGACTACACATGCACGAACTTGGTCGCGTGCCGCAATGAGGATTGCACCGACTTGCTGCGCCTAGAATGCAACATGCACAGACTTAGTCGCGTGCAGCAACAAAGGTTGCACCGACTTGTTGCGCCTAGAATGCAGCATGCACGGACTTAATCGCGTGCAGCAACAAAGGTTGCACCGACTATCAATTGCAAGGTAGCGTGCAAGGACTGTTGTGACCCCTCTGTGTTGATGATGTTGACAATAAGTTTTACTTCATTGGCAACAGCTTGTTTTGATTGATTGGTAACTGTTATTATTTTGATGAAATTGTTTTTATCAGGTTGTCTGTGTATATAATGCAGTCAGAGTCTATATATTGTTATGCACATACTCACAGGTCTACACAGTGCATTGCAGCATGAACATACAACCTATACATTTCATTGTGTAGTCTGGACAGTAGTGGGTCGACCCCCTTCTCAGATGGGTCGACACCCCCAGAGTACAAGTCTATACACTGTCTGTCTGTCTAGTGTCTCATGCAGCGTCAACGCAGTAAGTGTGTACATTGTATTGGCTAAGTCTGCAGCGTCAACGCAATAAGTGTGTAAGCCTGTACATTGTTCCCCTTCTTAGATGCGTCGACGCCACCAGAGTGAAGTCTATACACTGTCTGTCTGTCTTGTGTCTCATGCAGCGTCTTAGGCATTTTGTTAAAGTCTATACAGTGCAGCTCACACGAACACTCAAGTCCATACATCGTGAAGTCTGCACAATGTGGCACTCAATGTCTATACATTGCTCATTCGTTCATTCAGCATTGTCAAGTCTACACATCGGTCGGTGCCAAGTCTGTACAGCGAGCGTCTCATTGGTGAAGTCTGTACACTCACCAGTTGAACTTCAAAGTCCATACATTGGACTGTAGCTTGCACGAAGAAAAGCCCATACATCGCTTAAGTCTGTACAGAGTCCAGCCTCTTAGTTAGCGTCTCATGCATTCGAGCAAAGTCTGTACATCAATCTTTCAGCAAGTCTGAACATCGTCTGTCTTTGTTAGCGTCTCAGGCATTGGGCAAAGTCTATACATCGGACTGTTATAGCAAGTCTGTACATTGTCCGTCTCAGTTAGCATCTTGTGCATTGGGGCGAAGTCTATACAACCGACTGTTCAGCTTGTGACCAAGTCTGTACAGCCATGGCGACTGTTAAGTCTATACATTGATCATTACCTACGTTCTGAACTGAACTAAGTAAGTCTATATATTCCTCATATCTTTTACCTACACTCAGTTCAGTAAGTCTGTACATTGGTTGCTTTACCAACGTTGCCTTGACAAAGTCTACACATTGGAAGTCTGTACATCTTTCGTGAAGACTGAACAACGAGCAAGTGTACACATTGGACGAGTTTGCATCGTGCATCAGTCCTGAAGTCTATACATCGTCTGTCTTCATTCGAGTCTCATGAAGTCTGTACATCGTGCATCAGTCCTGAAGTCTACACATCGTCTGTCTTCATTAGAGTCTCATGGAGTCTGTACATTGCACTCGCCTTCACATAGTCTATACACTGAAGTCTATACATTACATTCACGTTTCACATATTCCATTCACGAAGTCTGTAAAGACTTTATAAGATATTGTTGTGACCCCTCTGTGTTGATGATGTTGACAATAAGTTTTACTTCATTGGCAACGGCTTGTTTTGATTGATTGGCAACTGTTATTATTTTGATGAAAATATTTTTATCAGGTTGTCTGTGTATATAATGCAGTCAGAGTCTATATATTGTTATGCACATACTCACAGGTCTACACAGTGCATTGCAGCATGAACATACAGCCTATACATTTCATTGTGTAGTCTGGACAGTAGTGGGTCACCCCCCTTCTCAGATGGGTCGACACCCCCAGAGTACAAGTCTATACACTGTCTGTCTGTCTAGTGTCTCATGCAGCGTCAACGCAGTAAGTGTGTACATTGTATTGGCTAAGTCTGCAGCGTCAACGCAATAAGTGTGTAAGTCTGTACATTGTTCCCCTTCTTAGATGCATCGACACCCCCAAAGTGAAGTCTATACACTGTCTGTCTGTCTTGTGTCTCATGCAGCGTCTTAGGCATTTTGTTAAAGTCTATACAGTGCAGCTCACACGAACACTCAAGTCCATACATCGTGAAGTCTGCACAGTGTGGCACTCAATGTCTATACATTGCTCATTCGTTCATTCAGCATTGTCAAGTCTACACATTGGTCGGTGCCAAGTCTGTACAGCGAGCGTCTCATTGGTGAAGTCTGTACACTCACCAGTTGAACTTCAAAGTCCATACATTGGACTGTAGCTTGCATGAAGCAAAAGCCCATACATCGCTCAAGTCTGTACAGAGTCCAGCCTCTTAGTTAGCGTCACATGCATTCGAGCAAAGTCTGTACATCGGTCTTTCAGCAAGTCTGAACATCGTCTGTCTCAGTTAGCATCTCAGGAATTGGGCAAAGTCTATACATCGGACTGTTACAGCAAGTCTGTACATTGTCCGTCTCAGTTAGCGTCTTATGCATTGGGGCGAAGTCTATACAACCGACTGTTCAGCTTGTGACCAAGTCTGTACAACCAGGGCGACTGTTAAGTCTATACATTAATCATTACCTACGTTCTGAACTGAACTGAGTAAGTCTATACATTCCTCATATATTTTACCTACACTCAGTTCAGTAAGTCTGTACATTGGTTGCTTTACCAACGTTGCCTTGACAAAGTCTACACATTGGAAGTCTGTACATCTTTCGTGAAGACTGAACAACGAGCAAGTGTATACATTGGACGAGTCTGCATCGTGCATCAGTCCTGAAGTCTATACATCGTCTATCTTCATTCGAGTCTCATGAAGTCTGTACATCGTGCATCAGTCCTGAAGTCTACACATCGTCTGTCTTCATTAGAGTCTCATGGAGTCTGTACATTGCACTCGCCTTCACATAGTCTATACACTGAAGTCTATACATTGCATTCACGTTTCACATAGTCCATTCACGAAGTCTGTACATAGCATTCACGTTTCACAAAGGCTATACATCATGAAGTTTACACAAGGCATTTCATCTTATAAAGTCTGTACAAAGTTCTTCACTTAACCTAATAATCTGATACTCTGTCTGACAGGGATTCGTTACTGAGATTGCTGACATGACTCGTGATCCCAGGAGGACGAGGTGACCAGATGCTGCCACATGAATGAAAGCACCTCGGATCTGGCGAATTTCTTGGGCGGGAAAACGTGGAAGACACGTGCCCTTATCCAATCTGCTACTGATATATATAGAAGTCTTCATCTTCTGTTGAAGGAAGATCGACCAGTGGCAAGTCTATACAGTGAGACAAACCTGAGGCAGCAGAGAGCCACCGAGATCCAAAGAGAAGAAAAGCAGAGAAGAAGAAAAGGAGAGAAGAAGAAAGTGAGAGAGATGAGTTGAGAGAGTTATATGAGAGCTTGTGAATCAGTCTCTTGGTTCAGATACCAGAGCTGATATTGCTCAATTTGAGCTACAGTCGTTTTGGTTTTCATTCCATTCGATTCTGCATTTCTTGCTTTTCAGTCTTTGTTATTTTTCTTTTGAAAACTCTTGTTCGATCAAGCTGTTAGTCAGTGGTGTCAAGCTGTGAGGCAGCGGTGTGCAGAGGTGTTACCTCTGGTCGGCTAAGCTGTAGAGCCCAGCAGAGCAAGCTGTGAAGCTCAACTGTTGTAGAGGAGGTTCCTCTGGTCGGGATAAGCTGTAAGCCCCAGCCGTTGTTGGCAAGCTGTAGTGCTCAGCAGATTGAAGCTGTGTATCAGCAGTAATCCACATTCGAGTTGAATGTGGGGTGGACGTAGGTCGGATTGACTGATCCACCTAAAATTCTTTGTGCCTCTCGTGTGGTTGCTTGTCTGTCTAGCAGATATTATCTCTATTATCCGGTGCATTGACTATGTTTGATCAGTGTTCTTTTATTTCCGCATCTGAATCTAGGCATAATTTTTTATTGGCCAGTTGATCTATTCACCCCCCCCTCTAGATCCACATTCTGTGGTGAAAGGGCCTTCCATCTAATTTCAACATTTGGTATCAGAGCCTAACTCTTCTGCAGGGACTTACAGCCCGAAGAGGAAGGTACAGATGGACGGAAGAGGGATGATAGCTGAAGGACACTCCACATCCAAGCCCCCGTACTTCGATGGATCCAACTACGCATACTGGAAGAACCGTATGCAGGTTTTTTTGAGGGCTAAAGATTATGAGATCTGGAAGGTAGTTAGCAAGGGACCTTTCGAGCTGTCCCCAAATGAAGATGTATGGACCAAGGAGGAAATTAGAAGGTCCACGCTCAACTGGAGTGCAATCAATACAATCCAGTGTTCTTTGCATCCCACCGAGTTCTCACGAGTATCTGCCTGCTCTTCAGCGAAGGAAATGTGGGATGCACTTGAAGTTATCTACGAGGGGACTTCACAAGTTAGAGAGACCAAGACTAATCTACTGGTTTTAGAATACGAGGCCTTCAAGATGAAGCTAAACGAGACAATCAAAGAAATGTATGCTCGATTGACTATTATCACAAATAGTCTCAGAGGTTTTGGGAAGAAGTATTCTGAGTATGATATAGTCAGAAAGATATTGCGATCCTTGACTCCAATTTGGCACACCAAGGCCACTGTTATGGAAGAGTCAAGAGATCTACACAATACAAGGGCAGATGAGCTTATCGGATCTCTAATGGCATATGAGATGAATCTGCCGAAGATAGAGGAGGCTGATAGAAAGAGGAAGCCAATAGCTCTGAAGGCTGGTGCTAGCAAATCCAGTCGATCCAGCCCCAATGGATCATCAATTGAAGAGAGCTTGTCTGAACAAGAAATGGCAAATGATGATATTGCTATGATTACTAGGGAATTTCGGCGTTTTCTCAAGAAAGAAGGAAGAAGATTCAGCCGAAGAAATCCTAGTGGTGGTCGCCGAGACATAAGGTACAAATCAAACCCTGTAAAGAAAGTTGAGACTAATGTTTGCTATCAATGCAGGAAGGCTTGTCACTTTAAAGCTGAATGTCCGACAAATCAGAACCTCAAGGGCAAGTCCAAGAAAAAGAACACAAGAGGGAAAGTTATGGTGAGTACCTGGAGTGATGAGGACGAGGGACCCTTGAGCAACACTTCGGACAATGAAGTTGAAGCTGAGAAGCTAATCTGTCTCATGGCAACCAGCTCAGAAGATAGAGAGGAAGAATCTGATGAGGTATCCTCTAGTTTTGAAAACTTTACTATTGCTGATTGGATGGATGCTTATAATGAACTTGCTAATAGAGTAGATGATGTCAGAAAAGAAAATAGGCATCTACGAAGAAAAATTAACATCATGCAAAATGATACTTCATTATCTGATAAAATTGCATGCTTAGAGAATGAGAACAGTAAGCTGAAACTCACATGTTCTGAATTTGAAGAAATCAAGAAAGAACTGGAAATCTCTAAGGAAGAAAATGTGAGATTAGACAATGAAATTGATGCATGGAAATTGAAAATTCAGAATTATGAAAGTGAGATAAAAATTACTTCTGAAAAATATGAAGTTGTCCTCAATGTAAATAATGAATTGAAAAAGTCTATTGATAAAATTCAGAAAGACAATGAGGATAAGCTGAAAACCATTGAGAAAATGACCCAAGGATCTAAAAATTTAGATGCATTATTAGGGTCAAAGGTTAATTTCAGGAGAGAGGGCCTAGGATTCAACTCTAGTGCAACTAAGAGCTTTGGAATGAAAACTATTTCCTTTGTTGCACAAAAGGAGAAAGGACCTCTGATTAATATGAATTCTAATAATGCTGTGAAAACAAATGTGAATCTGAAAAAGCCCAATGCAGAGGAGAAGGGCAAACAGAAAGTTGGTGAGCCTAGTAGAATTGGCACTTCCAAACCTAGCTCTAGTGCTCAATCCAAGGCTAGGGGTCAGACTGCTCAGGTAAACAAACCCCATGTCAATGCCAAAAAGTCTTCACCACCACCATCACAGAAAAAGACCCAACAAAAACCTATGAACAGGTCAGCAGGGTCAAGGGTGCAGGGAAGACAAAATATTTTCAAGAGTCAGCACAACAAATTCAATTCACCTAGAGTCCAGTCCTACTACCCCACACAATCAATCTATCCTAATGGGTTTGGGTGGACTAGAACTCAAAGGATGCATACAGGGTACGTTCATCAACCTACACAATTTTACAGACCCTATGTCAGAAATTGGGGTAATGGGTATGGTAGTCGAACAACTAGAAACTTCCAATCTTTCAGCCAACCCAAATATCACCTTGACCAAAACTTTATGAATGCAACCTAGCCGAAGCATTGGCACAACAACAACAATTCTGTGAATAACTCTGTTGGTGCAAATAAAAAGAAAAACAACAAAAATAAGAGAAAGAATAACAGAAGAAATCTGCAAAATCCACTGAACAAAGTTCTTTTAAATAAATGTGGATTCCCAAAGCCATGCTTTCTTCCTTTACTTGCACTTCATCTGCATTGGAGCCCAAACAGACTTGGGTTCCAAACTTTTTGCCCTAATTGTGTGTGCAGGTATGCCTGGCAGCCAAGAGCAACTTGTGGTACTTGGATAGTGGCTGCTCCAGGCATATGACAGGAGATAAGGCCAAGTTCTGCATGCTGACTGAGAAGCTAGGAGGCCTTGTCACCTTTGGAAGTAACACAAAGGGTAGGATCATTGGATCAAGTAAGGTAGGTAAGTGTTCTACCTGCTGCATTGATGATGTTATGCTAGTTGAAGGGTTAGCTTATAATTTACTCAGTATCAGCCAGTTGTGTGATAAAGGACATAAAGTCTTATTTGATTCTCAATGCTGCAAGGTTTTTGAACCTGATTCTGAAATTGTCAAATTTTCTGGAAAAAGAAAAAATAACACGTACATGATAGATTTAGATGATATTCAGCATTCTAACCTATGTCTTACTGCCAGTAAAGAAGATTTAGCATTTTTATGGCATCGTAGGTTAGGCCATGCGAGTTATACTGTTTTGCATAAACTAAACAAGCATAGCATGGTTAGAGGACTCCCTGAAGTCTCTTTTTAAAAAGATAATAAATTTTGTAATGCATGCATTCAGTCCAAGTTGACTAGAAAATCATTCAAATCTAGGAGAGAAAACCTATCCACTAAACCTTATGAACTGATACACATGGACCTATTTGGGCCAACCAGGTCTGTCAGTTTATCAGGGAAGAGGTATGGGTTTGTCTTAGTAGATGATTTTTCTAGGTATACTTGGGTATATTTTCTGTCACACAAGAATGATGCATTTTCAGAATTTCAGGAGTTCTGTATTAGAATAAATTAGAAAATTGAAAATATTTTGACTGATCATGGAGGTGAGTTTGAAAACTCACACCTTGAAGAATTTTGCAGGTCTAGTGGGATTCATCATAAGTTCTCCTCACCCAGGACACCTGAGCAGAATGGTGCTGTCGAGAGGAGGAACAGAACTCTAGTGGAGATGGGCCGAACACTTCTAGTTGAAGGTGAACTGCCAAGAAAATTCTGGGCTGAAGCAGTCAACACAGCCTGTTATGTAATTAACAGGGCAATGGTAAGACCTTCTACCCAGAAAACCCCCTATGAGATTTTGAAAGGTAAGAAACCTTCAATTGCCCATTTCAAGGTCTTTGGTTGTAAATGTTTTATACATATAAATAATAAGAGGGACCTTGATAAATTTGAGCCAAAAGGTGAACCAGGAATTTTTCTTGGTTATTCTGAAAACACCCGAGCTTATAGAGTGTTCAACTTAAACACAAAAATTGTTGAAGAATCTCCACACATTATCTTTGATGAATCCTTGATGGAAACTAACCATGGTCATTGCAGGAATGAAGATGGGAACATTTTAAAAGATGATAACTCTGCAGACCAGTCTGATGGTGAGGAAGAAAAAGACTAGCAGAATGAAGAAGAATCTAAAGTTCAGGGGGAGGTAAGTGAAATTCCTGAAACTCAGATTGTTAATATCAGATATCTTAAAGATCACCTTGTGAATAATGTCATTGGCAATCTGAATGATCCCCCTAGGACTAGAGGTCACTTTAGAATTCAGGATGAATTAAATACATATGCTCTTGTCTCTCAAATTGAACACAAGTCCATTGACTTTGCCCTCAAGAATGTGTATTGGATTAATGCCACGCATGAGGAGCTTAATCAGTTCGACAGGAACAAGGTGTGGCACTTGGTCCCACCTCCTGATCATGGAACAGTCATAGGGACTAAGTGGGTATTCAGGAATAAATCTGATGAATTAGGAAATATTGTTAAAAATAAAGCCAGACTTGTTGCTCAGGGGTATAACCAGGAGTTTGGTATTGACTTTGAAGAGTCATTTGCCCCTGTAGCCAGATTAGAAGCTGTTAGGATTTTATTGGCTTATGCATGCTCCCTAGGAATAATCCTCCAGCAGATGGATGTAAAATCTGCTTTCTTGAATGGGGAAATTAGTGAGGATGTCTATGTAAGACAGTGATGTGACACAACCTAAGACTTAGGCAAGCAAGCACATTTGCAATCAAAACGGCCAATTTTGGGCCACCGCTCTCCAGTCGCTCACCCAAGCCCGGGGTGACTTGACAATGCCAAGTGGAGGATGTGGGGTTGGGCCCTTGCTGGTAGAGGGCCAGCAAGGCCAAAGTTTGATACCCAAAGGATGAGGGAGCCCAATTCAATGGGGCCAACCAAGTGCCAAAGGCACCGGTTACACTCTCCCCACGGTGATCACTCAAGGCAACGGGGCTTGAGGATCGAGCACTCACTCTCACGGCCAGCGGAACTAAGAATTAATATTGAAAGATAAGCACTAAATGGAGTGGGGTTAGAGCACTTACTCGACTGGTTTGAAGAAACCGGTCCCGCTCGGAGACGAGGGTGAGCGGGGAGGCGAGTGGATCCCCACACGCCGCGGCGGTGTAGCTTGACCTGCTCAATCACATTACAACACTACACCTCACGCAGGAGGGGGGATCTTGGGGTGGGGGTTAATGGATATTACAAGTAAAACTACCTCCACATAGGGAGGGGCCTTCAGCCGGCCAAGCGGGGAGGGGAACTTGAGAAAGGAACACCGAAGAGGGGAGATTGCCGATTCTGCCACGATCTGTGAGTGCTGATAGGAGATTGAAGATTTGACTGCTGCGACTGATACCGAATTTTGTTGGGGAGGAAACCACCTGGGAAATCTTCGTAAGAGGCCAGGGAAGACGTCCAAATTTTTTTGAATTCTCCTGTCGCCGGTGCTGGTCTGGGTGGAGGCCCGAACAGGGAGGCAGACTCTCGGACAGGCAGCTCCTGGTTTCCAACAGCAGGTTGTAGAGGATGCCTCGATAGCTCCCGAACTCGGAATCAAGAACCGTCAGAGTCATTGGAACCGTGGACGAGTCATATTTTCAGAAAAACTGACGGGGAAGCCAAACGATGCCAGAGAAGATCAGGGAACTCTGAACAATGATGACCGGTCGATGCAGACTGTGGGTAGCAGAACCGCGTAGCGGAGGGAGAAAAATGATAACTCTGGATCACGAATGCGGATTGAAGTTCCGTTTCTTGATTCTGAAAGTAGACAGGGCGATGAAGAACTTTACAGAAGAGCTCTTGAACTGATTCTTCTGAGGTTTGTCGTGGAAGAGCTTCTACTCAGGTTCAGGTCTTCAGAAGGGGTAACACTGCGCAGTGGTGGGGGAACGGATCTCCCGGGTAGCTCGGAGCTCGGATGGGGACGAAACCACCGTCGTTGCGAAGGAGACCGGTAGACGCTTCCAACGATAGCTCTTGGGTCTTCAAACTCATCCGGAGGAAGTTGTGGTGGCCGCTGCAAGTTACTAGTTCACCTGCAACCTCTGGACTACAAGCAGCAACCTAGGTCTAGCTTCCAATGACTAGGGAAGAAGAAGGAGAAGGAGGCATATGGTTAAGGGGAGATTGTTGCGGGGGTGCATGGAGATGGAGGGGAGTTGTGGATGGTGGCTAAGGGTAGTGGAGGGGCTGGAGAAGGGGGTGGCGCAAGGGGGTGTTCTGGTTCAGCCAAAGGGAAGGGTGAGTGGAGGGTGGAGGGTGAAGTGGGTGGAGGAGGGTGGAGGGAAGGAGAGTGGCGAACCTAATCCAATGCGAGGAGGGAGGGGCGGCCAAAGCCCATGGAGGGAAGGGTTTTCAAATTTGGAATGGGCCTTGGGAGGTGGAAGGTTGCATGGGGAAGAAGGAAAGGGGTATTGGAAAGAGGTGGGGTGGTTGGGGGTTGGAGGGTGGAGTGGTGATTGGAGGGTTCACCCTTGGAACTAGGTGGGAGGAGTAAAGAGGGTGGTGGGAAGTGGAGGGGCTTTAATGGGGTAGGTGGGAGGGTGGAGGTGGTTGGGAAGTGGAGGAGAGAGAGGGAGGGGCGAACCAAGGAGAGAGAAAGAGGGAGAGAGAGAGAGAGGGAGGTGGGGTGGGGAATCTCTCCCCTAGGGCTTCTCACCCAATAGTGGAATCACTACATTAGAATTAAGTTGAACACTCAATTGGAAATCTTTGTATTGATTCATTCATTAGTCCAAAATGAAGGAAATGGGGTCCTATATATAGACAACCCATATTTTATAATAAGACCCTAACAAAAGACTCAATGACAAATAACCGAGGGGATAAGGGGGGCTCTTGGGCCAAGCCCGAAGAATTGGGCCCAATAGCAAACTAAACAATCTAATGACACTCAAACTTAGGAAAATAAATGCAAGACCTAGGGACATGACTCAAATAAAATGAAAATTACATCAAATGACTCAAATAGATAGCACAAAAAGGATAATTGGGCCTTTATAGAGAGAGGCCCGAACTCAAACGACGCCGGAGTGTGAAGAAGACCCTAGCCAAAGGGAGTTGTGGATGATGCCTCCATCAAATCCCCTGGGCTGTGAAGAGCTCGACTCCGTCGAGTAGGGGTCCATCCGGCTGTGGTACCGCTCGAGGAGGTCCGGATCTAACTGTTGGAGATCCTCCCGACTCACCCAAGAATCCTCCGAAGGAGGCCGATCCTTCCACCTGAGGAGATAGCACTCATATACCTTGCTCCGAGTGGTAGTGACTTATTCATCCAATATTTGTTCAACACGTTCACGCTGGGCTCTCTTGGCTGGTGGTCTCTCCTCACGGGTGGGTGCTCTCTCAAGGGAAGAAGTCGGCTCAATCTTCTCAGTAGGTACCACCGTGGGTCCCTTATATGGCACTAGGTCGGTGACATTGAATGTGGGACTTACCCCATATTCCTCAGGGAGATCTAACTCATAGGCATTTGCACCAATGCGCCTCAGGACCTGGAAGGGACCAGCCCCACATGGCCTCAATTTGGAGATGGCTCCCGGGGAGAGCCTCTCCGTCCTTACCATCACAAAGTCACCCACATGGAATTCTTGGTGACGCCGGTGAGAGTCGGCCAACCTTTTATAAGCCTCATTCTTTTTACTGATGTGCTTGAGAATTTCTTCATGCAATTATCTAATGTGCTGTGCAAAAGACTCGGCCGAAATGGACACTCTAGCATGCTGGGGAAGGGGAATGAGATCGGAAGGTTTTTTTGGCTTGTACCCATGCACGGCTTCAAATGGACTCATCCCTATGGACTTATTGATGGATTTGTTATATGCAAACTCAGCTTGTGGTAGAACGAGATCCCAATTTCTCGGTCGATCCTCAACAAGGCATCTAAGGAGGTTCCCTAGACTCCGATTGACAACTTCGGTTTGGCCATCTGTTTGGGGGTGGTAGGCAGTAGAGAATTTGAGGAGGGTACCCATCATGTGCCAAAGAGTTTTCCAAAAGTAGCTAGTGAATTTGACATCCCTATCAGAGACTATGGTCTTAGGTAGTCCGTGGAGACGGACAACCTCATCAAAGAACAATCGGGCCACATGGGAGGCATCGGAGGTCTTGGAGCATGGGATGAAGTGGGCCATCTTGGAAAACCTATCAACTACCACATAGATGGAGTCATGCTTTCTTTGAGTCTTGGGTAATCCTAACACAAAGTCCATGCTCAAGTCTTGCCATGGACGGTCGGGGATGGGGAGTGGAGTATATAAGCCAGTGTTTTGCTTCACCTGTTTGGCTGAAGCACATGTTCGGCATTGACCCACTATCTTGCCTACATCTCTCTTGAGACTTGGCCAATGAAACTGTCCCTCAACTAGAGCAATGGTTTTGTGGACTCCAAAATTTCCAGCTCGCCCTCCCGCATGTAATTCCCAAATCAAGAAGTCACAGAGTGAGGTCCGTGGGATGCAAAGCTTTGGTCCCTTGAAGAGGAACCCATCCTCTACGATAAATCCCTCATGTTCCTTGCTAGAATGGGTGGTCAAGGTGGTATAGATGTGCCCAAAGTCAGGGCAGCTAGGGTACTCATCCATGATCCTATCAAATCCGCTCACTTCCACTTGGATAGTGAATAACAAGGAAACTTTCCTACTAAGGGCATCTACCGCTAGATTCTCACTCCCGGCTTTGTGTTTGATGACAAAAGTGTAGGATTGGATGAACTCAACCCATCGGGCATGTCGGGCATTTAGCTTTTGTTGGGAGTTGAGGTATTTGAGGGCCTCATGGTCGGAAAAGATGACAAATTCTTTGGGCAACAAGTAGTGCCTCCAATGTCGGAGGGATTGAACCACGGCATAGAACTCTTTGTCATGAGTGGAGTATCTTGTCCTAGCATCACATAGCTTCTCACTAAAGAAGGCTACCGGGTGTCCCTCTTGACTAAGAATTTCTCCTATCCCTATCCCGGATGCATCACATGTGACTTCAAAGACTTTAGAGAAATTGGGAAGGCATAGGACCGGGGCTTGGGTCAACTTCTCCTTAACTTCTTGGAAGGCTTTAGAGGCTGATTTGGTCCACACAAAAGTCCCCTTCTTGAGACAATCGGTGATAGGGCCAGTGATAGTACTAAACCCTCGAATAAACCTCCTATAGAATGTTGCCAATCCGTGGAAACTTCGGACCTCATGAAGGGTGTGGGGTTCCGGCCAATCAAGAATAGCTTGGACCTTGTCGGGGTCCATGGAAACACCTTTGGTGGACACCACAAATCCTAGGAAGGTGATGGATGTGGTCATGAAGTGGCACTTTCCTAAGTTGGCAAATAGGCTCTCTTGTCGGAGGACGGTACAAACTTGCCTAAGGTGGTCAAGGTGGGCCTCTTGGGATTGACTGTAGATGAGTATATCATCAAAGTAGACCACTAGAAAGATCCCAATGAAAGGCCTAAGGACCTCCGTCATAAGATGCATGAAAGTACTTGGGGCATTTGAAAGCCTAAAAGGCATGACTAACCATTCAAAGAGACCATCTTTGGTTTTGAAAGCCGTTTTCCACTCATCCCCGGGCCTTATCCTAACTTGGTGATAGCCACTCTTAAGGTCAATTTTGGAGAAAATGGTGGCTCCGGCTAACATATCAAGCATGTCATCAAGCCTAGGGATGGGGAACCTATACTTGACGGTGATCTTATTAATTGCCCGGCTATCCACACACATCCGCCAAGACCCATCCTTCTTGGGAGTTAGAAGGGCCAGGACGGCACATGGACTTTTGCTTATGCGAATGAAGCCCTTCCTAATGAGTTCCTCTATTTGTCTCCGAAGTTCGGCATGTTCCGTGGGATTGAGGTGATAATGGGGAAGGTTTGGGAGAGTGGCCCACGGGACTAGATCAATTGCGTGTTGCACATCACGCATGGGGGGGGGGGGAGTTGGTCCGGGAGCTCCGTTGGGAACACTTCATGGAATTCTTCTATGAGTTGTTAGATTTCTATGGGATGTGGGTTGGTGGGAGTGGGTTCTCCTAGGCAAATGATCACCGCACATAGAGGTACTTCTTGAACTATCTCCTCTTCAAGTTCTTTCCTAGTGATGAGATGAAGACCCTTGGTCAACCCCGAGGTCCCACTTTGTTTGGGAGTTTGGGTGAGGGATGGGGTTGGAGGGGTGGAGTTCCCCGAGACTTGTGTGGTGGTGGGGTGGTGTCCTTGAGGGAGAGTGTCCCTCTTGGTCATGGGACGTGGTGGGGAGGGTTTAAGACGGATAGTCTTACCCTCATGTTCAAAGGTGCATATGTTGCTCCTACCCAAGATGGTGGCATCTACATCATAAAGCCAAGGTCTTCCTAGTAGGATGCTACCTACTTCCATGGGTATGACATCACACCATATTTGACCATGGTATGAAGAGAAGGTGAGGGGCACAAGACATTGGGTGTTGACCGGGATGGAGTTGTTGTTGATCCATGAGACCCGGTATGGACTTGGGTGAGGGGTGATGGCAAGCCCAAGAAGCTTGACGGTATCGGGTGATATGGCATTGACACAACTTCCGCTATCTAGGATCACCTTCCTTACATGACTCCCTAGCTTAACAAAGGTGTGAAAGATTGAGGTTCGACGCCAATCCTCTTCTTGGGGTTTGGTGAGGGTGCATCTAATCACTCCTAGATGGGAGTTGGTAGATGAAGTGGTGTGATCTAGACCCGATTCTAGGTATTGGGTTCCATACTCCTCTTCCCAATCTAATGAGGCTTCATGGTCCTCAACAACACTCTCAAGTTCCTTTTGGGGTGGAGCTTCTTCGTCAATAAGCAAGCTAGATAATCCCTTGGATGGATATTACCCCGCAAAGTGGCCAAACCCTTGGCACCTATAGCATTATTGACGCCCGCTACCCGGAGTGGTTCCTACATTTGGGCCTTTGGGATTGTCTTCCCTCCGTGGGAGGGGGTGACTAGGGGTGGGCTTGTTTGGAGTGATGGGGAGAGGAGGGTTGTAAGGCCTTAATGGGGCACTCCCACTTGGATCAGGGGCTTTCATGGGTGTGGCCGGAATGGGTCGTGGTCCCATGTTTTTGGGATCGGCCGGTCGGGGAGTAGCAAATCGAGGGATCCTAGAGAATCTTTCTACATCCCTAGCTATTTGATAAGCTAGCTCAAGGTTATCAACATCTCTCATGAAAAGCTCTCTCTTGATGTGACTTTGAAGCCCATTCCTAAAGCGGGACAAGCTAACGGCCGGGTCCTCATGAACTCCACACTTCAAAAGATAGGAGTCAAACTTCTCAATATATTCAACCACGGTCTTCCCCTCTTGGGTGAGGCTTTGCCATTCATCTAAGAGCATTTGATGGTAGGATTGGGGAAGGTATTTGTTCCTAAGTTGGTTCTTCATACCCTCCCAAGTGTCAATAGGCTCTTCCCGCCTAATCCTTCTTAAACCCTCTTGGTTTAACCAATAAGTTTTGGCTAATTTGATGAGATGCATTTTGGCCAACCTTACCCTCCTTTGGTCGGTCATAGGGTACCATTCAAAGTATTGGTCCATGGTGGTTTCCCATTCTAAGTAGACACTTGGTTCATGGGAACCATCAAAGTTTGGGGCCTCTACTTTAATCATCCTTAAGAGAGGGTCATCGGGGTCATCCCGTGGACGCCTTTCATGAATGTGAGGGTGGCGGGGTCTCTCTGGTAGGGGTCAAGGTCCAAGTCCTCCCTATAAATTCAGCATGTGGATGATTGGCTCTTGGTCCATTGTTCCTTGGGTGGAACTCGTCCCTATGAGGCTCAACATGTGGAGGGTGGACTCTTGGGTTATTGTTCCTTGGGTGGAACTCATTCCTATGTAACTCACCATGTGGTGGATGGACTCTTGGTTCATTATTCCTTGGATGGGGCTCTTCCCTATGAGGTTCAACATGGGGAGGGTGGACTCTAGGCTCATTGTTCCTTGGGGGGAACTCATGCTCTTCTAGCCGAGCAATTCGAGTGGAAAGGGACTCAAGTTGGGCAAGAATGTATGTAAGGGCAGCATCTACCCTATTCATCTGGCCTTGAGGTTCCTCCCTAGGAGCATCTTGGTTGAGTTGAGGATTGGGATCCATGGGTGGATTTGAAGATGATGGATCGGGTCGGTAACTAGCACCACTACGGGTGGACATGCAAGACAAGGGGCAAATGATGTTGGACACACAATGCAAAGGTCCTAGGACTTAGACTTGATAGAGACAAGTCAAAGACTTACTCTGATACCAATTGATGTGACACAACCTAAGACTTAGGCAAGCAAGCACATTCGCAATCAAAACGGCCAATTTTGGGCCACCGCTCTCCCGTCGCTCACCCAAGCCCGGGGTGATTTGGCAATGCCAAGTGGAGGATGTGGGGTTGGGACCTTGCTGGTAGAGGGCCAGCAAAGCCAAAGTTTGATACCCAAAGGATGAGGGAGCCCAATTCAATGGGGCCAACCAAGTGCCAAAGGCACCGGTTACACTCTCCCCACGGTGATCACTCAAGGCAACGGGGCTTGAGGATCGAGCACTCACTCTCACGGCCAGCGGAACTAAGAACTAATATTGCAAGACAAGCACTAAATGGAGTGGGGTTTGAGCACTTACTCGACCGGTTTGAAGAAACCGGTCCCGCTCGGAGACGAGGGCGAGCGGGGAGGCGAGTGGATCCCCACACGTCGCTACGGTGTAGCTTGACCTGCTCAATCACATTACAACACTACACCTCACGCAGGAGGGGGGATCTTGGGGTGGGGGTTAATGGATATTACAAGTAAAACTACCTCCACACAGGGAGGGGCCTTCATCCGGCCAAGTGGGGAGGGGAACTTGAGAAAGGAACAGCGAAGAGGGGAGATTACCGATTCTGCCACGATCTGTGAGTGCTGATAGGAGATTGAAGATTTGACTGCTGCGACTGTTACTGAATTTTGTTGGGGACGAAACCACCTGGGAAATCTTCGTAAGAGGCCAGGGAAGACGTCCAAATTTTGTTGAATTCTTCTGTCCCCAGTGCTGGTCTGGGTGGAGGCCCGAACAGGGAGGCAGACTATCGGACTGGTAGCTCCTGGTTTCCAACAGCAGGTTGCAGAGGATGCCTCGACAGCTCCCGAACTCGGAATCAAGCACCGTTAGAGTCGTTGAAACCGTAGACGAGTCTTCTTCACAGAAAAACTGACAGGGAAGCCAAACGATGCCGGAGAAGATCAGGGAACTCTGAACAATGATGACCGGTCGGTGCAGACTGTGGGTAGCAGAACCGCGTAGCTGAGGGAGAAAAATGATAACTCTATATCACGAACGCCGATTGAAGTTTCGTTTCTTGATTCTGAAAGTAGACAGGGCGATAAAGAACTTTTCAGAAGAGCTCTTGAACTGATTCTTCTGAGGTTTGTTGTGGCAAAGCTTCTACTCAGGTTCAGGTCTTCAGCAGGGTTAACACTGCGCAGTGGTGGGGGAACGGTTCTTCCGGGCAGCTCGGAGCTAGGATGGGGACGAAACTGCCGCCGTTGCGAAGGAGACCAATAGATGCTTCCAACGATAGCTCTTGGGTCTTCAAACTCGTCCGGAGGAAGTCGTGATGGCCGTTGCAAGTTACTGGTTCACCTGCAACCTCTGGACTGCAAGCAGCAACCTAGGTCTAGCTTCCAATGACTAGGGAAGAAGAAGGAGAAGGAGGCATATGGTTAAGGGGAGATGGTTGAGGGGTGGATGGAGATGGAGGGGAGTTGTGTAGGGTGGCTAAGGGTAGTGGAGGGGCTGGAGAAGGGGGTGGCACAAGGGGGTGTTCTGGTTCAGCCAAAGGGAAGGGTGAGTGGAGGGTGGAGGGTGAAGTGGGTGGAGGAGGGTGGAGGGAAGGAGAGGGGCGAACCTAATCCAAGGGGACGAGGGAGGGGCGGACAAAGCCCATGGAGGGAAGGGTTTTCAAATTTGGAATGGGCCTTGGGAGGTGGAAGGTTGCATGGGGAAGAAGGAAAGGGGTATTGGAAAGAGGTGGGGTGGTTGGGGGTTGGAGGGTGGAGTGGTGATTGGAGGGTTCACCCTTGGAACTAGGTGGGAGGAGTAAAGAGGGTGGTGGGAAGTGGAGGGGATTTAATGGGGTAGGTGGGAGGGTGGAGATGGTTGGGAAGTGGAGGAGAGAGAGGGAGGGGCGAACCAAGGAGAGAGAAAGAGGGAGAGAGAGAGAGAGGGGGAGGTGGGGTGGGGAATCTCTCCCCTAGGGCTTCTCACCCAATAGTGGAATCACTCCATTAGAGCTAAGTTGAACACTCAATTGGAAATCTTTGTATTGATTCATTCATTAGTCCAAAATGAAGGAAATGGAGTCCTATATATAGACAACCCATATTTTACAATAAGACCCTGACAAAAGACTCAATGACAAATAACCGAGGGGATAAGGGGGGCTCTTGGGCCAAGCCCGAAGAATTGGGCCCAATAGCAAACTAAATAATCTAATGACACTCAAACTTAGGAAAATAAATGCAAGACCTAGGGACATGACTCAAATAAAATGAAAATTACATCAAATGACTCATATAGATAGCACAAAAAGGATAATTGGGCCTTTATAGAGAGAGGCCCGAACTCAAACGACGCCGGAGTGTGAAGAAGACCCTAACCAAAGGGAGTTGTGGATGATGCCTCCATCAGACAGCCCCCTGGGTTTGAATGTCTAGATTTCCCTAATCATGTTTACAAATTAAATAAAACTCTCTATGGTCTTAAGAAAGCTCCCAGAGCTTGGTATGACAGGTTGAGCAAGTTCCTTGCTGATCAAAATTTCACTAGAGGAGTAGTTGATCAGACCTTGTTTACAAAGGTGAGTCATTCTGACATTCTTATTGTACAAATTTATATGGATGACATTATTTTTGGGTCAACCCCAAATTGTGCGAGGAATTTTCTAAAACAATGACTAATGAGTTTGAAATGAGCTCAATGGGTGAGCTCAAATTGTTTCTTGGACTACAGGTTACACAAACAAAGAATGGAATGTTTATCACTCAGTCCAAGTACACTAGGGATCTACTCAAGAAATACAAGATGGAGAACCTCAATGAGATAGTTGCTCCAATGGGTACCTCTACAAGCTTGGATGAAGACACTAAAGGTAAACATGTTGATCGAAAGCTATACAGAGGTATGATCGGATCCCTTCTCTACTTAACAGCATCTAGGCCTGATATTCAATTTGATGTAGGATTATGTGCTAGGTTTCAGGCCAGTCCTAAAGAAACTCATCTTAAAGCAGTAAAAAGGATTTTTAGATATCTGCTAGGCACCAAAGAGCTAGGATTATGGTATCCTGCTAGGTGTGAGTTAGAGGTTCTAGCTTACACTGATGCTGATTATGCTAGGTGTCGAGTAGATAGAAAAAGCACTAGTGGCTATTGTCAATTTCTTGGTGGCTGTCTAGTATCTTGGGCATCTAAGAAGCAACACACTATAGCCTTGTCTACAGCTGAGGCTGAATATGTTGCAGCTGGTAATTGTGCTGCCCAAGTACTATGGATCAAGCACCAACTAGATGATTATCAGATAAAACTGGAATGTATTCCAAGTTTATGTGATAATACTAGTGCCATATGCCTTGCTAAAAATCATGTTCATCATTCTAGGACTAAACACATAGAGATAAAACACCATTTTCTTAGAGATGCTGTGAATAAAAAGGAAATCGAACTGAATTTCATTGAAACAGACAAACAAATTGCTGATATCTTTACTAAGCCACTTGGAAATGAAAAGTTTAAATTTCTTAGAAGAGAACTTGGCTTGTGTAAGTTTCAGCATGATGAATAAAATTTTCAGTTGTTTTGAATAAAATTTTTGATTTGGACTTGCATCTGATAGCTTGTATAAAACTCTGTGAAGGTTGAATGGTGCAACAGACTCATGATCATGCATAACACTCATATTATTTTCTCATGATTATCACTGCATATCATTTAGTCATGAATGTGTCTAAAATCACATGCATATAGAACTGTTTTACACTACATTTCTCTGCATAACCCTGGTTGTCATATTGCATGATAGTGCAGTCTGAATAATTATAAACTTCAAAATCATTTGTTCAGTCATTCATTTGCAAAACTGCATGCATTTAGACAGGGGGAGTCTTGTCAGAAATTCAGGGTGAACTGCTGCGTCGACGCTGCTCTACTGTGGTGTTGACGCAGTGAACTAGATCTGTGAATGCCTCTACTTATTATTCTGATGAGTTGACGCTGCAATAGCGTGGAGTCGACGCACTGATATTATCTCAGTGTTTTATATTGTTGCCTCTTCAACTGATGCGTGGACGCCTTGAACTCCCAGTGTCGACTCTGTTCATTCATCATTTGACTCTGAATGATTGAGTCTGACAGTATGGCAATCTTTTAGTCAGTTCTAATATTAAGTAATAGAAAACAGACTTCTTCCCTCATAAGAACTTTAATTGCTTAAAGACTGACTTAATGGTTTAAATTTTATAATCTTTAGAGTTGAAAGACTACAATCAGTAAATAATGATGCTGAAAATTGATAAAGCACTCAACCCTCATCTTATTTCATGTCTGACAAAGCTAATTATATCTGAAATCTGAAAACTCATCTGAAATCATGTTAGAGAAACTAAGTATGTGTATTATCCTTAAACAAGTCATTCTGAAACAAATAAAGGACAGCTAAGAAAGATATTGAAAAACATTGAAAATTAATTGAAAAATAGCATTGGCAGAGCAATGACTGGTAAATCACTGAGAAACTGAGTGATCCATCAAAGAAGTGGACAACACTCATGTCATGAGGTGTATCAGTTATCTCTGTATAAAATGATCAAAACAGTATGTTGGTTTCACTGAGTACCTGGGGGTAACTGGCGTCTGATAAACGTGTACCCTCACATAAAAATGTGTAAATTAGTTCTATTGAGTTTGATCATAGGTAAAATGGTCCATCATGTTGAGTATCTAGAGGTATTGGCGTCTGATAAACGTATACCCTTACGCAAAAAGACTTATGGTACCTGAATGCCCTAAATGAAATAATATTGAAAATGATGTTCCTTCAAAAGAAATTTCATGGATGTCAATTTATCTAATTTCAATACATGACCTAGTATCTCTTAGCACATTCTACTTAGTCTATGAAAGTAAGATATTCTGAAACTGAATCTCTCATGTAAATATGATTCTGGTTTATTGTTTTATCATGCACAGCTACCTTATCCAATGAATGTAGTGTATGAACTCTCATTTGTATAACCTTTAAACCAGAACTTCACTTTCTCAATTTATATGACTGAAGGTTCTGTGCTTTAGCTGCTTAATTTCTGAACTACCTGCTAAGAATGCCAGTCAGCTGATTCTTCTTGTTCCTTCCCTTGCATCTTATTTCCCTCCTCTTTGTTGATGGCAAAGGGGGATAATATATCGTCTATTTGATGAATTCATTCCAGGGAAGTGTATGCATCATGTCTATGGCAAAGGGGAAGATCTTGTGAGCAGAGAGTTGTGTTCATGTCTCAGCATGTCATACATAGCATCTGCATGACAAATCAGAATAACAAAACATGTCCTTCATCAAAAATACATCTGCACAATAGGATGTTGCTATTCTATATAATAGGGTGTTGCCATCATCAAAAAGGGGGAGATTGTTGTGACCCCTCTGTGTTGATGATGTTGACAATAAGTTTTACTTCATTGGCAACGGCTTGTTTTGATTGATTGGCAACTGTTATTATTTTGATGAAATTGTTTTTATCAAGTTGTCTGTGTATATAATGCAGTCAGAGTCTATATATTGTTATGCACATACTCACAGGTCTACACAGTGCATTGCAGCATGAACATACAGCCTATACATTTCATTGTGTAGTCTGGACAGTAGTGGGTCAACCCCCTTCTCAGATGGGTCGACACCCCCAGAGTATAAGTCTATACACTGTCTGTCTGTCTAGTGTCTCATGCAGCGTCAACGCAATAAGTGTGTACATTGTATTGGCTAAGTCTGCAGCGTCAACGCAATAAGTGTGTAAGTCTGTACACTGCTCCCCTTCTTAGATGCGTCGACGCCCCCAGAGTGAAGTCTATACACTGTCTGTCTGTCTTGTGTCTCATGCAGCGTCTTAGGCATTTTGTTAAAGTCTATACAGTGCAACTCACACGAACACTCAAGTCCATACATTGTGAAGTCTGCACAGTGTGGCACTCAATGTCTATACATTGCTCATTCGTTCATTCAGCATTGTCAAGTCTACACATTGGTCGGTGCCAAGTCTGTACAACGAGCGTCTCATTGGTGAAGTCTGTACACTCACCAGTTGAACTTCAAAGTCCATACATTGGACTATAGCTTGCACGAAGCAAAGCCCATACATCGCTCAAGTCTGTACAGAGTCTAGCCTCTTAGTTAGCGTCTCATTCATTTGAGCAAAGTCTGTACATCGGTCTTTCAGCAAGTCTGAACATCGTCTGTCTCTGTTAGCGTCTCAGGCATTGGGCAAAGTCTATACATCAGACTGTTACAGCAAGTCTGTACATTGTCCGTCTCAGTTAGCGTCTTATGCATTGGGGCGAAGTCTATACAACCGACTGTTCAGCTTGTGACCAAGTCTGTACAGCCAGGGCGACTGTTAAGTCTATACATTGATCATTACCTACGTTCTGAACTGAACTAAGTAAGTCTATACATTCCTCATATCTTTTACCTACACTCAGTTCAGTAAGTCTGTACATTGGTTGCTTTACCAACGTTGCCTTGACAAAGTCTACACATTGGAAGTCTGTACATCTTTCGTGAAGACTGAACAACGAGCAAGTGTATACATTGGACGAGTCTGCATCGTGCATCAGTCCTGAAGTCTATACATCGTCTGTCTTCATTCGAGTCTCATGAAGTCTGTACATCGTGCATCAGTCCTAAAGTCTACACATTGTCTGTCTTCATTAGAGTCTCATGGAGTCTGTACATTGCACTCGCCTTCACATAGTCTAAACACTGAAGTCTATACATTGCATTCACGTTTCACATATTCCATTCACGAAGTTTGTACATAGCATTCATGTTTCACAAAGGCTATACATCATGAAGTCTACACAAGGCATTTCATCTTATAAAGTCTGTACAGAGTTCTTCACTTAACCTGATAATCTGATACTCTGTCTGACAGGGATTCGTTACTGAGATTGCTGACATAGCTTGTGATCCCAGGAGGACGAGGTGACCAGATGCTGCCACGTGGATGAAAGCACCTTGGATCTGGCGAATTCCTTGGGCGGGAAAACGTGGAAGCCACGCGTCCTTATCCAATCTGCTGCTGATATACTCCTGTTGAGGGAAGATCGACCAGTGGCAAGTCTATACAGTGAGACAAACCTGAGGCAGCAGAGAGCCACCGAGATCCAAAGAGAAGAAAAGCAGAGAAGAAGAAAATGAGAGAAGAAGAAAGTGAGAGAGATGAGTTGAGAGAGTTATATGAGAGCTTGTGAATCAGTCTCTTGGTTCAGATACCAGAGCTGATATTACTCAATTTGAGCTACAGTCGTTTTGGTTTTCATTCCATTCGATTCTGCATTTCTTGCTTTTCAGTTTTTGTTATTTTTCTTTTGAAAACTCTTATTCGATCAAGCTGTTAGTCAGTGGTGTGAAGCTGTGAGGCAGCGGTGTGCAGAGGTGTTACCTCTGGTCGGCTAAGCTGTAGAGCCCAGCAGAGCAAGCTGTGAAGCTCAGCTGTTGCAGAGGAGGTTCCTCTAGTCGGGATAAGCTGTAAGCCCCAGCCGTTGTTGGCAAGGTGTAGTGCTCAGCAGATTGACGTTGTGTATCAGCAGTAATCCACATTCGAGTTGAATGTGGGGTGGACGTAGGTCGGATTGACTGAACCACCTAAAATTCTTTGTGCCTCTCGTGTGGTTGCTTGTCTGTCTAGCAGATCTTATCTCTATTATCCAGTGCATTGACTGTGTTTGATCAGTGTTCTTTTATTTCCGCATCTGAATCTAGGCATATTTTTTTCTTGGCCAGTTGATCTATTCACCCCCCCCTCTAGATCCACATTCTATGGTGAAAGAGCCTTCCATCTAATTTCAACAAGGACAAGACGCACAGACCATTATGCTTATGAACAATAACATGCACTGAGTTTGTTGTGCAGCCTACTGAGATATGCACGAACCTTAGCCTTAGACAATTAACCCTGCACTGACTTAGGCACTAAAGTGAACTGACCTAGTCTGCTGAACATAAGTGAATGCACTGACCTTGAAATGCACAATGATAAGGAATGCACGGACTTCATGTAACGCAGACAGACATAGTATCAGGAGGATGCACTGACCCTGAATGTATACATGCAAGGACCATATGCAATCATCGTATGCAATCATTCAGTAATCATGTAATGGTGACTTATAGTGACTCACAATGTTTGCTATCATCAAAATCACAGGGGCACAATAATAATAATTTTTTATGAATGTATATTTAATGGTATTATTTTTTTAATATAGGATCCTCCAGTGAGTGACGACGGAGGAGACGAGCAGGACAGAGTGGATGAAGATATGGACGATATTTGTTGATTTTTTATTATTATAAAATTGATAAATGTTATGATGTTTCATTTCTTGCCGATCTTTTGTTTTACTTGTGATGGATTGTTTTTATGTTTTTTTATTTAAACAGGTTTTTATATAAAATTTATTTATTTTAAAAAAAAATAAAAAATATTTTCTGACTGACCTGTCGGAAATTTCTGACGAAATAACCGATGAAATAGCAATTCGATCGGAAAACATATATATTTTTATTTATTTTAACCTTACAAATTTTGACGGAATTTACGACAAAACTAGTGACCCGTCGAAAATACGTCCGATAGAATCTCCGACGGAATAAATTGCGTCGGAAATGTGTTCTGACGGATTGTCGGACGAATATAATAATATGTCAGAAATATAACGCTCTTAATATTACCGACGGAATGTCCGACAACCCTTTGTCCGTCGAAAATTTCAGACATATTTTTCGACAGAAAATTTATCCGTCTAAACTATCGACAATGATCACCCGACGGACCTGAACCGTCAGAAATCCGTCGGAAACTTTAGTTTCGACGGAAATTCTGACGGATTAGGGCCGTCGGAAACTCCACCTTTTCTTGTAGTGTTTAACAGTCATGAGTCATATTGTAATTAGATGCCTTCACTATAATAGGAGGTGAAGTTATTGTGTTATGTAAATTTTCCCTTTTCTTGAGTCTATAGTTTAAAGAGTCGTGCCATCTGTAAACTTTGATTATTATGATTTAATAAAATTAAAATTTTGAGTATATTATCGTGTATTCACTCTTCTATGTGTGAATGATTAGCGCTCTGATTATCTTACTAATTTGAGATGTATTGTCGGTTGTTCATGTTCCTGACTAAATTTCACTGCATATCTCGAGATGTGACAGAGAACGTGATGGGAGGGAGAAAGAGGGTGACGATTAGCCTAGGTAGTTCCCTCTGATACCATGTTAAAAGTATTCACACGCATGAACAGTCGGAAGAACAATTGAACGCCTTACCCCTATCACTGGGAGGCGGCCTCTATATGTTCTGTTCTGTATAATACCTCTAGCCTCACTTTGGTTGCGGGTTAATCTTGGGTTAGCCTAAAGTTAACCCAAAGTTAACTATTTTGGTGCTTTGATATTGGATTTAGGTTAACCGGGTTAAGAAGATGGCTAACCAAGGGTTACTCCCGGATTACGAATTCCAGCCACGGAGGTGTGTTTGAAGCGGGTCAAGCGCATTCAATGCGCTTTAAATGCGCTATCTCCTCTCTCTCAATGGCGCTCTCTCTATCTCTCTCGTGCTCTCTCTCCTCTCTCACTCTCTCTCGCGCGCTCTCTCTATCTCTCTCTCGCACTCTCTCTCTCACGCGTGCTCTCTCTCACACTCTCTCTCCTCTCTCCCGCTCTCTCACATTAATATTATGAGAAAATAATACATGATAATGATATATTTATCATATAAAATTTATTTAAAATTTTTTATGAGTTAATATATATATATATATATTAAGATGAATAGTATTTTTAAAAAATATTTTTGACTTTTAAATTTCAATTAGTGAAATTAATAATGTTTTATCAAAAATTTATGTTCATGATATATCTAATTTATAGAAAATATTAAAAATATTTAAAAATTAAAATAAAATATTTTTAAGATGAACGGTAACCTACACCCGTAATTAATGTCCTTGGCGAAATGTGAACAAACAGAGTCTTAATCATGCTAACAGACATGGAGAGTCCCGATGGGAAGAGAGTCCTTGGCGAAATCCACGCGCTCAACCTTCGTTGATCAACACGTCACCTGCGGAAGGAGTTGCAGAAGTGTTCGTTGCAGAGGAAGCCTTGCTGCCTGCACGCGTGTCCATCTTGCATGCAACATGCAATAATTGGCCGCTCACAAGCCCACTTGGGTCTATGGGCCAGGCCCCCCATGTCTAGCACGATAGAGCTACCCACAACCCACCCTGTGAGGACGTGCCTCAGCCGGACCCTCTGCTCCGCCTCCGGCGACATCCTGCACGTCGGCGGTCCCGGAACAGGGCACGAGTACACCACCGCAGAGCCCCGGGTTCCAGGCGTGGTCGCCGGAGTTTATGGTCCTCAGCATGCCGTTGCCGGGGACAGGGCCTTGGAGGTTGTTGCAGGAGACGTTCAACAACTCGAGGGCTGGCGAGCTCCCAAAGTTACCTAGGATGTCGCCCGTGAGCAGGTTGCTGGACAGGTCCAGGACGGCGAGGGCGGTCATCATGGTGATGGCCGTTGGGATCCCCCCGGTGAGCCTATTGTTGCGTAGGTTGAGGTTGGCAAGCCTATCGTAGGAGGTGAGGCTGGTGGGGATGCCCCCTGAGAACTCCTTGCTTGACAAATCGAGCACCGCGAGAGTTGGGCAGCCCTGGAACTGGTCGGGGATCTTGCCGACGAGCTGGTTGCTGGAGGCCACATGAAGCTCTGCAGGGTGAGGATGGAGAGTATGCCGGAGGGCAGCGACAGCTGGAGGCGGCTGCCTGAGAGGTCGATGAACGATAGGGACGCAGACGAGGAGATGTCTCGCCAGGGATCTTCCCGGTGAGCGCATTAAGGTGAGCTCCAGCCACATTAATTAGCATGGGAAGCTTCCCAAGCCCGGTGCTGCGGAGGACCTGAGGAGGGCAGATAGGAGAGTATGGGGACCGCGTTCGGCGCGGGAGGGGAGGTGTTCGGCTCCAACGAGCCACCACAAGGAGAGAGAGAGAGAGAGAGAGAAGGGGGTGGGGGTGGGGGTGGGGGTGGGGGAGGGTATTTTAGGCAGCATTGGAACAGATCTGGGCAATTATTCCAGAGATTTCAATGATCCAAACCCCGGACAAAATCTGCGACTGATTCAAATGCAAGTGGAATTTATAACGAATAGAGATACAAACACAATAGAAGAGAGATTAAAGAATTCAGAGAAGTCCGTTCTGGAGAGCTTCTGGATGGATTTACACGTAATCAGTCCCTAAAGACACATTTAAATCTCATTAAACACGTTAAGACAGTATTTTGAATTTTAAATTTTAATTAGTGATAATAATACTGTTATTTATGAAAAAAAATTATTTTCACAGCATAGTTATTTTATAAAATATAATAATAATATTTCATAGATTAAAATAAATTAAAATTTTTAAAGGGAACAATAATCTTAAATCATAATTAATGATGTTTTATAGTTTAAAATTTTAATAAGTGACATTAATGATGATATTTATAAATTTCTTATTTTCACTATATATTTATTTTATAGATTATATTTAAATATTAGAAATTTTAAAAATAAAAAATTTAAAGTGAACAGTAATATTAAACTGTAATTTCATTTTATTTAAGTAACTATTTAAAAAGCGTCGCCGGAATACATCAATTACTTTCCATTAATAATTTTTTAAAAAGCATCGATAGTGAAAGACGCTAATTCTATTTGATTAAATAATGGTTTAAAAAGCGTCCATAGTGGAACACACTAATTCCATCGATGTTTAAAAAGTGAATAAAACATTGTTAACACTATTAATTAAAATTTAAACGTGACAAAAGATTTTGCGTAGTTAAATATGGGCACGGTTCATTTTAATTTTTTCTTTTTAAATTTAAAATATTTTTATTTGATTTTATAAAATAAATAAGTCATCAAAATAATATTTTAAAAAAAAACCATGATTAACCGGACTAATTAAAATTTAAATATGTCCAAATTCTTTACACAATTAAATATAGGCACCGTTCATTTTAAAATTTTTAATTTTTATTAATTTTTAAAATATTTTAGCAGCTTTTATAAAATAAATATGTCTTCAAAATAATAAAATTTTATATAGAAACTGTCATTATCCATATTAAATAAAAATTTAAAATATCAAAATGTAAAAACCATCATTTTAAACTCCCCCTCACGAATTGACGTCAAAATGTCTTCAAAATAATAAAATTTTATATAGAAACTATCGTTACCCGTACTAAATAAAAATTTAAAATATCAAAATGTAAAAACCATCATTTTAAACTCCCCCCTCACAAATTGACGTTAACGAACCAAATTCAATTTTAGATTTTTACAAAATCCGTCCTCTAGTAAATTACTCGTACGGTTGCAATTTTTTTTTCAAAAAGTCCCAAAACCTAAAATGACCCGTTTGATAATCGCTCGAGTTATCTCATCCGATGAGAGAGAGCGACGGGCTCCACCCGCTCTCCTCACAAGTAACACCCTCTAATCGAGGTCGGGTGACTTACTCACGCGGCGAGATGCGAGTAAATTATCTCACCGCATTTTCAAAGTCACCCAAAATGTTTCCCGACGGTGTCGAAGAGAAAATCAATCAGAGTCATTGCAAGGGATGTTCCCTAGAACCGGACGGTACATTCTATTTTTCAAATGGTTGTTAACCGTAGAGATTTTTACTCAAGGTTAATTAGAAGAGTTGGGGGCTTCCTAATAAATAGGTAAAGTAAAGTGGCTTATTCGATTTATACAAAGATCAGCATAGTAGAAGTCAAATTCAGTATTTTTCTTTGCAACAAATTTGAGCTTGACCCACCATCAATCAAGTATCAAATGTGCTACCATAATTTTTTCTTACAGTTTCAAACTCCAGGCCCATCACTCAAGTATAAAATGTTGACGTCTATCACGTCTCGATGCGGAAGAATCGAAACATAGTAATTATTTCAATCATGTCAATCAGAGCGCAATTGCCTCAAGTAATCATACAACAAGGATGCCATGAACCATGAAGGGCTAAATTTTATGAGTAATACTTTGTGCACCGCATGCTGTGCACTTTCGCGACCTCAATGTGCAACACCCGTATGTGATTGGTCTAAGTAGGCATCCCACGATGAGCTTCGTGGAGAAATGAGGTGTGACATGAAAACATTAATTGAAGTCAAGTCATTTGCAAGGCCTCAACTTTCACCTACCAAAAATGCCCTTTAAACATTCTTCTTTCCCTCCATTGCGCATTTTGGCGCCGTGAAAGGTAAACAACCCTCACTGTTACTTGTGCCTCACTGTTACTTGTGCCGGTTCCCACCCCCTTCTTCGGTTGCTCTTCTTCTCCTTCGGCGGGAGTGATTAGTGGACCGGAAGAAGGAGCAGAAGGAGAAGCGTATTGTCTGCGTCAGCCCATCGTCGGCGAGGGTTAGATAGGGTTCGTAATACCTAGCGCTATGGCATCTAAGACCGGCAAGGGGAAGAGGTCGATGCTACGAGATATTGTCGAAGGGAAAAATGAAGTAGAAAAAGCAGAAGAGAGGAGGACGTCAGAGCCACAGGGAGAGGAAGCCCCATCCTTGGCGAGGATAGCTGAAGAAGGGCAAGAGGAAGCACCATCCTTAGCAACGGCGCTGGAAGACGCGCAGAGAGGAAGGGCTCAACAGCAACAAAAGGGAGGTAAGACAATGTTCCACTAGAATGTAATATATAACATTTCACTACAAAACTTTTCATTTACATGCAACATATTTCATTCATACTGTACATAAAGTTGTAATACGTTTTATGTCCGAAACAAAATATTACAGTGGGACACAAAATATTATTATGAATACATATTTTATGTCTGTATCAAAATGTTTCATGTGTACCAAAATATTTCATATATGTGACAAATGATTTCACTTACATAACAAATTATTACAAGTGTAACATAAAATATTTTATCTGTAACAAATTGTTTCATGTCTATAACAAATTATTTGTTGTTGATAACAAAATGTGTTAGGCGTATATAAACTCTTACATTTGTATAACAAACTGTTTCATGTTTAACACTAAATATTTCATATCTGCAACAAAGAGTTTCATTACTGTAACAAATAATTTCATCTATATAACAAAATATTTTATTTCTTCAACAAATAATTTAAGTCTTCTGCAGCAACTTATCAATAACAAAATATTTCATTTTGATAAGGAATGTTTCCTAATTTTACAAAATATTTCACTACTATAAGTCTTATTTTATTTCTTTAATTTCAGGAACGGTAAGAAGAAAGTTGTTAGCCAAGAGACAAAAATTTATACAGAAAATGGAGAAAATTCCAAAGCCGATCATCCATCGTTGTTTCATTTCTTTTTACTCCAAGACTGTTTAAGAATTCAACTTCAGGAACTGTCATAAAACTCTGTTGAATAAGACTCATTTCCGTGTGTTTATGAATATCCCTCCCATGGCCTTTGACACATTTTTTAGAGAACATATTGTCATGTCATATGTAGGACGGTGTTTTTCGGTTTGGAAATGCAAAGTGCAATTTACTGCACAGGATGTTGCACTAATTCTAGGACTCCCATATATTGGGAGGAGGATCGAGCACGCCGGCTCACAGAGCCAAAAATCTCATTAGAAAGAGAGGTTTGGGAAACAGATGACCACTAAGAGACATACGGTGGTCCAACTAATCAATTTTGTCAAAGAATCAGACAAGAAGGAAGACATTGAAGACACAGTTCGCTTATGGATTGTTTTGATGCTGTCAACTTTCATTTGCCCGTATACCAGCTATGCTTGTCCAAAACAGATGCTGCATTGTCTTGATAACATTGGTGCTATTGGATCTTACTCATGGGCTGTGGCCGTGCATGAGGTTTTAATGGTAAGATTAAGTACCATTTTTGAGAGGAAAAATGAAAGTCCGTCAGACAAAAGTGGAAGCTCGAAAATATTACTGGGCTGTACTGCTACTTTCTGTGTAAGTTTCTGAACCAATTTTTTAAACGACATTTAGTGGTAGTTTGCTTACATTGATTATAATTATGTTAAAAAATGTAGGTTTGGGGTTTGGAGCACAGTAAGTTGAGGAAGCCCAAGGACACGAGTGCATTCCCACGATTGATGAGGTGGGGTTCACAATTGAAAAGGAAGTCCGGGAGCTCCTTTTCATCCTTGACTACACCTGAGGTAGATGCTATTTTCTATATTTGTGGTTCATACTTTATTTCACTCCACAGTAATTCTAATGTATTCATATATAATATGATGTAATAGGTAATCGAGAAGCTTCAGGTGCATAGGTCAGAAGAATGGCTCCTACAGGGGGAGCATGAACAACTTCTGCGGGCTTTTGTTAGCCCAATTACAAAATCTTCAAAGAAAATGAAAGTGAAATCTTTGGTTGAGGAGATCAAGGGTGTCACGTCCTGAGATTATGCAGCGGAAATAATCGGGAATGTGAACAGTCGGCTAGTACGCCTCGAGCAAGCAATATAATTACAGCGCAAGACAATCACATAAGAGTAATTGTACAATATAATTCATTAAAACCTTTAATTTTATTCCTTCATAAAATCATTCCCAAAGTACATAAGATCTTTCGACTCTCTTGACCAAACTCAAGAAAATAAAAATTACATCACGACTCGACTAGACATTCAATAACTAAGACTTCTCTTGAGTCGTTTGTCCTTTAATCACTCCCGGATCCATCACTTGAGTAATCGGAATCCGTCCCACTAGAATTTTCTGAAAAAGATTGGAAAGTAGGGTAATGAGCACACTTGCCCAGTAGGTATCTTCGTATCAACATGAAGACATTTAAATGATTAGCATTTTAGCTCTAAAGAATAAGGTAATCATGCAAATACGATGAAACATGTGAATAAAGCCAAAGTAACAAGATATGATCAAACTTGAGATACAATAATATGATTTGATCAAGTATATAACAAGAATGTAGAACTGGCCTTTTCAAGAATGTAACAAGAATGTACTTTTCATAACCATGAAGGCTATGCACTAGAAAGTCATGTAACAAGTAAGAATGTACTCTTCACTTAGTAGCAAGTACTTCACGAATTCATGTGGATTCCCGTGGACATTTCACTTATTTATAAAGAAAGTACTCCCAGCGTAATGTGACGCCAGTAGTATCATACCCCATGGTTTACAGTATGTTTCTGACAATCAGCCGAGGGAACTAACATAGAGCCATTGAACACAATCAGTGCTTGAACTGCATCTTCAAGAATAAATCAAGCTACTTCCACGTTTATAGCAATAATGTGACCAATAATGAACAAGTTCAACAAAAGTTCCATGATAAGGTAACAAAAATAAGAATGCTTCAATTAAGAACAAGAGATTTCAAGGAATGAGTTTATAACTAGGTCCTGCTAGAAAAAGTCGGCAGCATAACGGTACTTTCTTTAAGTTTAATAATTCTAGCTTAACTTGGTAAACCATAATTTAGGCTCTAGATAATCAAAAGACCATCTAGGCATTCAAGAAAACCAACCCCAAAGTTTAAATCTCAGGTTAGACATAATCAGGATCCAAACGGTCTATTACTGGGCCATTTTGAAATGCAAGCGGTCATATACAGGACCGTTTAGAAATCCAAGGGGTCAAGTGAAGGACCGTTTGATAAGACAAAGTCTGATATACAAAAAAAAAAAACCATCTCTGAAGCCTTGCGGTGTAGTGGATGGCCGTTTAATGTCCTTTAGCGGTCTAGTGAATGGCCGCTAGAAAACTCAGACAGTCAACCATATGGCCGCTTAAGTCTAGAAATACAAAACATCGATAAGTACTTTTATAGACAATGGGCTTTAATAGTACAACCAGCTCGGCGTCCTAGTGGGAATCGTAGGCTCACAGAGTCTTACGGAGGCCTTGAAATAAGATTTCTTAGTCCGTTGGATGGAATATCAAAAGGAGAGGTCATCAAGTCCACGATTGTGTTCTTAATGTGTAAAAAGTGTAACTAATAACAACATATCGAGATATGTGCCATGTACTTTTGAAAATGACTCTTTGAAGAGAGAGAATCGTGATAAACCAGTGATCAAGTTAAATCATGAATCATCTATCATCTTTGAACATATATTTATTACAAGAATATATAATTTTGGTCATAAACTAACATAAGTTAAAATAATACCAATGTGCACAAAACATGAAATCTATGATGATAAACAATGAAATTAACTAAGTATATAAAATCAGTAATCAAACCAAGAAATAAACTTGGTTAACTAGGCTTATCATATATTAATTTTGGCTAATCCACAATATGTTTGGATTATCAATATTGCAGAAAAATCAGAAAACCAAACGGCCTAGAACAGAACCGTTTAACTGGCCAAACGGTCAGTCGGGCGACCGCTTATGCAATCGGGCGTGCGGTCTATCGTAGGACCGTTAAGATACCAGGCGGTCTACAGGACGACCGTTTGCTCCTATATAAATCAGAGTTCAAATAATAGTAAAGCCAAATGTCAAACTAAGATACATCATGCATGGAAATCAACATATATAAACTTCCATAATCATGATAGAACAAATATAGGCCAACAATATGCATAGGTTCATGTATTTAACAAGAAAAATTCATTTTTACTTTATTAGGGCTAGTTCATGCATGAGGATTAAACTTAGATGCATAGTCCTACTAAAACATGAAATACTCAAAGTACAATGCATGAATATGCACGAAATCAGAGGACTTTTATTCCCGACTTCAAATTTGAGCCATTCATGAGATAACCTACCTTAATTAATGCTCCTAGACTGTTAATTTCAGACTGGAAGTAAGCCCTAGTTCTGCACGTTCTCGTGCTAAATTAGTAACTTCTCACCCTTGTATCTCTTGATTCCCTTGACCTATTGACGTGAAATTTTGAGGGTAGATAGAAGATATGAAGGGTAACAGAAAGTTCTAAAGACACTGTTGCTAAATATCTCGTTTAGGGCTCCGAATTCCTTGATCAATTCGGGTCGGGCGCACTAATTCCTGAGTTACTTGTGTAGAATTAGCAACTTTGGAAACTTCTATCTTCCTGTAGGCTTGATCTCCTAGAACGAAATTTGGAGGGTAATTAGTTCTAACTATAATAAATAAATTCCTAGAAGAAACTTACCTCTAATTCATCCTCCTTACCTTAATTCGACGCGAGCCAAAAGTAAGGGTTGCACAAGTCAAATCTGGGATCTATTTATAGGGTTAGCTAGGGTTTTGAGGATTAGAACGAATTTAGAGTCCCATTTAGACTTTCAATCCGATCTACTATCCTTCTAGAGTTATCTAATTAGTAGATAGAGTCGATCCTAGGTGATTTGGATGCTAAAAAACCATCCTTTTCATATTTTCTCATACTCACGGAACTGACAGAGATAAGGGGTCTAGCTCTGCACCGTTTGACTCCCCACGCAGTCTCGCGATAGACCGTTTGCCTTCGTGAGCGCTGAATTTCAACTAGTTCAAACTCTTTTTTTTATTTTTATCTTCACTATTATCCCTTTACTTATATACCAAGGATTAATTATCTCCTTTAATTCCGTGTTTACACCTATTCCTAGCTTCTAGAATATGGGCTAAGGTCCAAAACAATCTTTTTGGGCCTATTGGATTTATTATATGGGACTAATCCTCTTGGATTTATGTAGGGCTTAAATAGTTAGATTTAATTAAATAAAATTCATTTATAGCCCATTAAATGCTTAATAATTATATTTTAAGATCTGAAAAAAATTTTAAAAAATTCTCGGGCGTTACACCCTTTCCCACTTAAAAAGAATTTGTCCCCAAATTCAATGCATGGATTTATGGAGAGTGTACTTACATTCAAATAATTCTGAAAATCTTCTTCGCATGGCTACTTCGGTTTCCCATGTTTCTCCTGATTTTGTCCACTGGATCTTGACCATAGGAATGATTTTATTCCGAAGTTGACGTACTTCTCGTTCAATGATCTTGACTGGCTTTTGCTCATATGTTAAGTCCTTTTTGATCTCCAAATTGTCATAAGTGATGACATGGAAAGAATCATGTACATACTTCTTGAGCATTGAGACGTGAAATACATCATGGACTTCAGATAATTGAGGCAGTAAAGCTATTCAATATGTGACTTCACCAACCCTTTCGAGAATCTCAAAAGGGCCAATGAATCTTGAAGTAAGCTTACCTTTAATACCAAACCTTCGAATACCTCGACCTGGAGAAACCTTAAGGAATACATGGTCTCATACTTGGAACTCCAAGTCGCGCCTTCGATTGTCAGCATATGATTTTTTGCCTATCTTGTGCCATCTGGAGTCTCTCCCGAATAAGCTTTATCTTCTCGGTAGTATCCCTAATGATGTCGGGACCAAGAAATTACCTTTCTCCTACTTTATTCCAGCAAATAGGTGAACGACAGTTTCTTCCATATAGAGCCTCGAATGGTGCCATTTGTATGCTAGCTTGATAGCTATTATTGTATGCAAACTCCACCAGAGGTAAATGGTCGTGCCAACTTCCTCCAAAGTCAATAGCACAAGCCCTGAGCAGATCTTCCACCACTTGATTTGTCCTTTCAGTTTGACCAATAGTTTGTAGATGGAATGCAGTGCTAAAGTTCAATCGGGTCCCTAATGAATGTTGTAGACCCTTCCAGAATTGTGATGTGAACTAAGGATCTCGATCAGATATGATGGTGACAGGGACACCATGTAGTTTGACAATCTCCTTCATGTATAATGCTGCTAGTACATCCATAAACTATCGACTTTTGATTGGTAGAAAATGTGCAGATTTAGTCAATCAGTCTATGATCACCGATATACCATCATGTGTTGTGACTCCTCTGTGTTGATGATGTTGACATATGCCTTATTTCATTGGCAACACCTTGTTTCCATTGATTGGCAACTGTCTATGTTTTGATGAAAATTAGATTGTCTGTGACTGTCTATGGTTTGATGAAAGTGTGTTATCAGATTGCCTGTGTGTTCTTTGCATTTCACATGTCTACACACTGCACACACTCAAAGTCTACACATTGCATGTAGATTCAATACACTGCTTTGTGTTGTGTTTGTGCATCGTTTAGAACATGTCTATATATTCATGTATCATGGGTCGACCCCCTCCTTTGATGGGTCGACTCCCTCAGAACACATGTCTAGGAACACAAGTCTATACACTCGTCTCATGCATTGTTTACAGTCCATACACTGCAGCTCTCACATAGCATGTCTATACATTGCATCGTGGCGTTTGTGCTTCAAGTCTATACACTGCTTGCATTCTTTTCAAGTCTGTACATTGGTCTTGGCATATGCATTCATAAAGTCTATACACTCTTCGGTTGGCTTCAACTGAAGTATGTACATCGGCATGCATTACTTCAAGTGTGTACAGAGCCGTTTGCATCGTTCATAAAGTCCATACATTCACTGTAGCTCGCTTAGCTGAAGTGTGTACATCTATCATCTCATAAAGTGTGTACATTGCATCACATTGTTAAAGTCTGTACAACGGACTCTTTCACGTGAAGTCTGTACATCCGATTGGTCATGCATCACTCTTCATAAGTCCATACATTGGACTGTAGCACGCATCGTTGAAGTCTATACATTGGCCTTAGCTTTCTAGAGTCTATACACTGCATGAGCATAGTCATGAAGTCTGTACATTGCACTGTGCATCATTCTTCCAAGTCTATACATCGAGGTGAAGTCTGTACATCCATCAGTGATCTTCCAAGTCTGTACATTCAACTGTTTAACTTCGAAGTCTGTACATTGGTAGTTTTACCGTCGTTTCCCTTGAAGTCTATACACTGATAGCTTTACCGTCGTTTCCCTTGGAAGTCTATACATTCGCTGCCTTGCTTTGTTCAAGTATGTACATCCTTTCCTTTGGAAAGTCTATACATCGTGAAGTCTTCACATTGGCTGTTGAATGATGTTCAAGTCTGTACATCGTGCATCTTTTAGTTGAAGTCTGTACAGCCTTTTGCTTCACCAAAGTCTGTACATTGATCTGCATTGCATTGCATGAAGTCTATACATTCATCTGCATTGCATTGCATGAAGTCCATACACTGCACTAGCTGAAGCCTATTGAAGTCTATACATTGGTCTTCACTTCAAAGTCTGCACACTGGTAAAGTCTATACAGACTTTGCTTGCCCAAGTATATACATCGTTCATTCATCTTGGCAAATCTGCACATCGTTAAGTCCATACATTGTCTAGTGCATTGCATTCATCAGCTGTGAAGTCTATACATCGAGTCGAAGTCTGCACATTGCTGAACCCTCATCAAGTCCATACACTGGCAAGCCCTTACATTGCCTAAGTCTATACGTTGGATGCTGAATGCTCTTCAAAGTATGTACATTGTGCATGTTTGAGTTGAAGTCCATACATCGTCTGTTGTCTGTCCAAGTCGTTACATTGCCTAAGTCCATACATTGACTGCTGTTCTTCAGAGTCTGTACATTGCAATCCCATTCATGAAGTCTATACATTGCATTCCCCTTCACAAGTCTATACAGCGAAGTCTATACACTGCAATGCAAATACTTAACCTGATAATCCGATACTATGTCTGACAGGGATTCTTTACTTGGACTAATGACTTGGCTCGTGATCCAAGGAGGACGAGGAACTATGATGGTGACACGTGGAAGAAGCCCTTCCAGGATGCTGCCATGTGGATGGAATTGCCTCGGTTCTGGCGAATTCACTGGGTGGGAAATGTGGAAGCCACACGCCCCTTATCCATCTGCTGCTGCTATATATTGAAGCCTTCGTCTTTAGATGAAGGCTGATCGACTGAAGAAAGGCAAAGTCTATACAGTCAGTCTGAAAGCAGCAGAGAGCGATCGATCCACTGTGAGAAGAGAAACAGAGAAGAAGAAAAAGAGAGAAGAGAAGATCAAGAGAGATGAGTTGAGAGAGCTTGATCGAGAGAGTGAGATTGTGAGAGTTTTTGTTTGAGAGGTTGTATCTCAGTCTCTTGGTTCAGAAACCAGAGCTGAGCATTGCTCATTCGAGCTACATTCCCATTTGGGTTTTCATTTTTATTTTGCTTCTATCTTTCATTTCCGAATTCCTGTTTCTTCAAACTGTGAGTCAGCGGATTTGCAGTGGAGGTCTCCACTGGACGGGTTAAGTTGTATTTCCCCAGCAATTGCAGAGGATCTGTTCCTCTGGTCGGCAAGCTGTAGTGCCCAGCGAAGCTGTGTATCAGCGGTTGTTGGCCAAGCTGTAGTGCCCAGCAGACGCAAGCTGTACTGCGCAACAGTAAGCCATACTCGGTTGAGTGTGGGGTGGACGTAGGTCCTTGACCGAACCACCTAAAAATCGTGGGTGTTTTGTGCTTGTGTGATTGTCTATGAATTGTGTGCTACTGGTTGTCTTGTTTACTTTAAGAGCTTGATTTGGTTCTGTTGAAATCTAGTATCAGGGTTAGTGATTTAGCAGATTTGCCTATATTCCGCATTTGAACCTTACATTGGTTTTTAAATAGGCAGTAGATCTATTCACCCCCCTCTAGATCCACATTTCGTGGAGATAGACTGCGTCCATCTAACTCAACACTTGGTATCAGAGCCATACTCTTCTACAGGGACTCATCGCCCGAAGAGGAAAGGCAGAGATGGATGCTCGAGGGATGATAGCTGAAGGACACTCAACTACAAAGCCCCCATTCTTCGATGGATCTAACTACGCATACAGGAAGAATCGTATGCAGGTATTTTTGAGGGCTAAAGATTACGAGATCTGGAAGGTTGTCAGCAAGGGACCTTATGAGTTGTCCCCTAATGAGGAGGTCTGGACTAAGGAGGAGATCAGGAGGTCCACACTGAATTGGAGTGTCATAAACGCCATTCAGTGCTCTCTGCACCCTACAGAATTCTCCCGCGTATCGGCCTGCAACTCAGCTAAGGAGATGTGAGATGCACAAGAAGTAATTCATGAAGGGACCTCTCAAGTTAGAGAGCAGAAGGCTAATCTCCTTGTGTCAGAATACGAAGCCTTCAAGATGAAGCAGAACGAGACCATCAGTGAAATTTATGCTCGGTTGACTATTATTACCAATGGTCTCAGAGGTCTCGGGAAACCTCAGATAGAATATGATGTGGTGAGGAAGATACTGCGCTCCCTGACTCATGCCTGGCATACTAAAGCTACAGTGATGGAGGAGTCAAGGGACTTGCGAAATACAAGAGCTGATGAGCTAATTGGTTCGCTGATGGCATATGATATTAATATGCCAAAGATGGAAGAAGCTGAGAGGAAGAAGAAGCCGATAGCGCTGAAGGCTGGTTCCAGCAAATCCAGTAAATCCAGCTCCAGCAGTTCATCATCAGAGGAGAGCCCGAATGAAGAAGATATGACTCGTTCTGAGATGGCCATGATGACCAGAGAGTTCAGGCGATTTCTCAGGAAAGGAGCAGGATGATACAGCCAGAAGAAATACAGTGGCGGCCGAAGGCATAAAAGGTATAAACATAACCCTGCTAAGAAAACTGAAACTAACACTTGTTATCAATGTAGGAAACCGGGCCATCTGAAAGCTGACTGTCCAGACAATCAGAAATACAAGGACAAGTCAAAGAAGAAAAACAAGAAAGGGAGAGCTATGATTAGCACATGGAGTGATGAAGATGAAGGCTCCTTCAGTAGCATCTCAGACAGTGAAGCCGAATCTGAACAGCCCATTTGCCTTATGACAACAAGTTCCGAAGACAGAGAGGAGGACTCAGATGAGGTAATCACTAGATTTGAAAATTTCACAATTGCTGATTGGGTAGATGTTTACCATGACATAGCTGATAGAGCTGATGATGTTAGAAAAGAGAACAGGCATCTAAGAAGAAAGATCAATTCCATGCAAAATGATAAAACTCTAACTGATAAAATTGCATGTTTAGAATCTGAGAATGGAAAATTGAAACTCACATGTTCTGAATTAGATGAAATCAAAAATGAGTTAAAAGCTTCTAGGGAAGAGAATGTGAGGTTTGAAAATGAAATTGATGGATGGAAGCTGAAAATTCAGAAATGTGAAAGTGAGATAAAAATTGTTTCTGAAAAATATGAAGCTGTCCTCAATGTAAATAATGAATTGAAAAAGTCTATTGATGAAATTCAGAAAGACAATGAGGATAAGTTGAGAACCATTGAGAAAATGACCCAAGGATCTGAAAACTTAAATGCTTTATTGGGGACGAATGTTAATTTCAGAAAAGAGGGCCTAGGATTTAATTCAAGTGCAACGAAAACCTTTGGAATGAAAACTATTTCATTTGTTGCACAAAAAGAAAAAGGACCTATAATTAGCATGAATTCAAACAATTCAATAAACAAAAATGCTAATATGAAAAAGACCAGTGCTGAGGAGAAGGGCAAACAAAAAGTGAGTGAGCCTAGTAGAGCTAGCACATCCAAGCAAAATCCTAAGGCTCAGTCCCAGGTTAGGGGTCAACCTAAGCAGTCTTACAAACCCCATGTTAAGGTCACCAAGTCTCCACCATCACCATCACCTCAGAAGAAGATCCAATATATACCTATGAATAGGTCATCAGGGTCGAAGGTGCAGGGGAGACAGAATGCTGTTAGGAGTCAACCCAAACATTTCTACCAACCCAGAGTTCAGACCCACTACAATGCACAGTCAACCTATTTCAATAGGTCAGGTTGGACTAGAACTCCAGGGAGGTATACAGGTATTGCATATCAGGCTGCACAATATCAAAGACCTTACACTAGAAATTGGGTTGATGGGTATGGCTATTGGACACATAGGAATATGAATTTCTCTAGCCAGCCCAGGAACTACTATGGCCAGAATTTCATGAATACACCCTGGCCAAGGCACTGGCAAAGAAACAACACTGTCCATGAGAAGACAAACAACAAGAAGAAGAGGAACAACTATAGAAGGAAATCTGTAGAATCCACTAAACAAAATTCATTTAAACAAATGTGGATTCCGAAAAGTCTGCTTTCTTGCTTTGCTTCTACTTCATCTGTTATGGAGCCCAATCAGTCTTGGGTTCCAAACCTCTCTACCTAATTGTGTATGCAGGTATGCCTGGCAGCCAAGAACAACTTATGGTACTTGGATAGTGGCTGCTCCAGGCATATGACAGGAGATAAGGCCAAGTTCTGCATGTTGACTGAGAAACTAGGAGTCCTTGTCACCTTTGGAAGCAACACAAAGGGTAGGATTATTGGATCAGGTAAGGTAGGTAAGTGTTCTACCTGTTGCATTGATGATGTTATGCTGGTTGAAGGGTTAGCTTATAATTTACTTAGTATCAGCCAGTTGTGTGATAAAGGAGATAAGGTTTTATTTGATTCTCAATGCTGCAAGGTTTTTGAACCTGATTCTGAAAGTGTCAAATTTTCTGGAAAAAGAATAAATAATACATACATGATAGATTTAGATGACATTCAACATACTAACCTTTGCCTTACTGCCAGTAGAGAAGACTTAGTATTTTTATGGCATCGTAGGTTAGGTCATGCTAGTTACACTGTATTGCACAAACTAAATAAGCATGGCATGGTTAGAGGACTTCCTGAAGTTTCCTTCAAGAAAGAAAATAAAATCTATGATGCATGAACTCAATCAAAGATAACTAGAAAGTCATTTAAGTCTAGAACAGAAAATCTGTCTTCCAAACCCTATGAGCTGATACACATGGACCTTTTTGGGCCAACCAGATATGTCAGCTTATTAGGGAGGAGGTATGGGTTTGTCATGGTAGATGACTTTTCTAGGTATACTTGGGTTTATTTCTTATCTAATAAGAGTGATGCCTTCTCAGAATTTCAGGAGTTCTATGTTAAAATAAATCAGAAAATTGAAAACATTTTGACTGATCATGGAGGTGAGTTTGAAAACTCACAGTTTGATGAATTCTGCAGGTCAAATGTAATCAACCATAGGTACTCCTCACCAAGGACACCTGAGCAGAATGGAGTTGTGGAGAGAAGGAACAGAACCCTAGTGGAGATGGGTCGTACACTTCTTGTTGAAGGTGGTCTACCAAGGAAATTTTGGGCTGAAGCAGTGAACACTGCCTGTTATGTAATTAACAGAGCCATGGTAAGACCTTCCACCCAGTAAACACCATATGAGATCTTAAAGGGTAAGAAACCTTCTATTGCCCATTTCAAGGTTTTTGGATGTAAATGTTTTATTCATATAAATGATAAAAGAGACCTTGATAAATTTGAACCTAAAGGTGAACCAGGAATCTTTCTTGGTTATTCTGAAAACACCCGAGCATATAGAGTGTACAATCTGAACTCTAAAACTGTTGAAGAATTTCCACACATAGTTTTTGATAAATCCTTGGTAAATTCTAATGTTGGTCAATGCAGGAATGAAGACAATGGTGAAATTTTGAAGGAAGGAGATCCTGCAGACAAATCCAAAGATGAAGAAGGACATGCAGAGCTTAATGAAGAGGAGCCTATAGTTCAGGTGGAGGTAAATCAAACACATGACAATTCAATTGTTAACATTAGATATCTAAAAGATCATCATGTAGATAATGTAATTGGAAATCTGCATGACCCCCCTAGGACTAGAGGCCACCTGAGAATTCAACATGAACTGAATGCTTATGCTTTTGTATCAAACACAGAACCCAAGTCCATTGACTGTGCTCTCCAAGATGTGCATTGGATAAATGCCATGCATGAGGAGCTCAATCAATTTGACATGAATAAGGTGTGGCATTTGGTTCCACCTCCTGATCATGAAACAGTTATAGGGACTAAATGGGTGTTTAGAAATAAAACTGATGAATCAGTGAATGTTATTAAAAATAAAGCCAGACTTGTAGCTCAGGGGTACAACCAGAAATTTGGAATAGACTTTGAAGAGTCTTTTGCCCCTGTAGCTAGGTTAGAAGCAATCAGAATCTTATTAGCTTATGCATGTTCCCTAGGAATAAATCTTCAGTAGATGGATGTGAAATCTACTTTTCTGAATGGGGAAATTAATGAGGATGTCTATGTGAGACAGCCTCCTGGGTTTGAATGTTTAGAATTCCCTAATCATGTTTACAAACTCAATAAAGCTCTCTATGATTTAAAGCAAGCTTCTAGAGCTTGGTATGACAAGTTGAGCAAATTCCTCACCGACAAGAATTTCACAAGAGGTATAGTGGACCAAACATCGTTTACCAAGGTGAGTCATCCAGATATTCTTATTATTCAGATTTATGTGGATGACATTGTGTTTGGGTCAACTAACCCCAAATTGTGTGAGGAATTCTCTCAAATTATGACTGGTGAGTTTGAAATGAGCTCAATGGGTGAGCTCAAATTATTTCTTGGACTGCAGGTTACATAATCAAAAGATGGCATATTCATTTCTCAGTCCAAGTACATAAAGAATCTATTGAAGAAGTATAAAATGGACAACCTCAAGGAAATAGCAGCTCCAATGGGTACCTCAACAAATTTAGATGAAGATTCTAAAGGTAAACCAGTGGACCAAAAGCTATATAGAGATATGATCAGATTCCTTCTTTATCTTACAGCATCTAGGCCTGATATTTAATTTACAGTGTGTTTATGTTCTAGATTTCAGGCTAGTCCTAAAGAAACCCATTTTAAAGCTGTGAAAAGGATTTTTAGGTATTTACTAGGCACCCAAGAGCTAGGTCTTTGGTATCCTGCTAAGTGTGAGTTAGAGCTTCTAGCCTACACTGATGCAGACTATGCTGGGTGTCGAATAGATAGAAAAAGTACTAGTGGCTATTCTCAATTCCTTGGTGGCTGTCTAGTGTCTAGGGCATCTAAGAAGCAACACACTATAGCATTATCTACAACTGAAGCTGAGTATGTTGCAGCATGTAATTGTGCTGCCCAAGTACTTTGGATTAAGCACCAACTAGCTGATTATAAGATAAATTTGGGATGTATTCCAATTTTATGTGATAATACTAGTGCTATATGCCTTGCTAAAAATCCTGTTCATCATTCTAGGACTAAGCACATAGAGATAAAACATCATTTTCTTGGAGATGCTGTAAATAAAAAGGAGATTGAAATGAATTTCATAGAAACTGAAAACCAAATTGCTGATATTTTTACTAAGCCTCTTGGGAATGAAAGATTTAAATTTCTTAGAAGAGAACTTGGCTTATGTAAATTTCAGCATGATGAATGATATGTTCAGCTGTCTTGAATAAAATTTCTGATTTGGACTTGCATCTGATAGCTTGAATAAACCTGTGGATGTTGAATGTGGCATCACACTCATGATCATCATTGCATATCATTTAGTCCTGATTGTGTCTAAGCTCTCTCTCATTCAATTCTTGCCATTCATTTGCAAAATTGCATGCATATAGACAGGGGGAGTTTCTGCTAGAAATTCAGAGTGTCTTCAACTTTCTTGAATTCGTTCATCCTTTAACTCTGAATGTCGATTCTGACATTATGGCAATCTGTTAGTCAGTTCTGATTTCTAAGCAATAGAAAATGGACTTCTTCAGTTGTAAGAATTTGAATTGCTTAAGGACTGACCTAATGGTTTAAATTTTATAACTTTTTGGAGTTTAAAAATTGCAATCAGTATAGGAGTAAGCTGAAAATTGATAAAACTTTCAACCCTTATCTTAATTCATATCAGACAAAGCTAATCATATCTGAAATCATGTTAGAGAAGCTAAGTATGCGTATTGTTCTTAAACAAGTCATTCTGAAACATATAAAGGAGTAAAGGATAGCTAAGAAAGATATTGAAAAATATTGAAAATCATTGCACAATAAAATTGGCAGAGCAATGACTGGTAAATCACTGAGAAACTGAGTGATCCATCAAAGAAGTGGACAACACTTATGTCATGAGGTGTATCAGCTATCTCTGTATAAAATGATCAAACCAGTAGGTTGGTTTCATTGAGTACTTGGGGATAACTGGCGTCTGATAAACGTGTACTCTCACACAAAAAGGTATAAATCACTTTTATTGAGTTTGATCATGGCAGAATGGTCCATCATGTTGAGTATCTAGGGGTATTGGCGTCTGATAAACGTATACCCCTATGCAAAAAGATAATGGCACCTGACTGCCCTTAATGAACTTGTATTGAAAATGCTGCTCCATCGAAAGAAATTTCATGAATGTCAATTTGTTTAGTTTCAATACATGACTTGGTATCTCTCAATCATTTTTTTTGAGACAATGAAAGTAAGATATTTTAAAACTGACTCTCTCATGCAAATGTGATTCTGGTTTATTATTTTATCCTGCACAGCAAACTTATCTATTGATTGTAGTGCATGAACTCAAAATTTTATAGTCTTTAAACCAGCACTCTATCTGAAAGTAGTTTCTAAATTCATATACCTGAAGACTCTGTGCTTTAGCATGCTTATTCATGAACTACTTGTTCAGAATACCAGTCAGATAACTTCTTGATTTTTCCCTTGCATTCCCTTTCCTTCCTCTTTATTGATGGCAAAGGGGGAGAATATTGTCTGGGGAGAATATGTTGTCGGGGGAGAAAAATGTCTGAATTCTGAATTCATTCCAGGGGGAGTGTACGCATCATGCTATGGCAAAAAGGGGGAGATTTTGTTAGCAGGGAGTTGCTTGCATTTCGTAGCATGCATTCATAGCATCTGCATGTCAATCTGAATATCAAATCATGTCTTTCATCATCTGTATGACAGGTAATTGCTATTCTATTTGATAGGGGGTTGCCATCATCAAAAAGGGGGAGATTGTTGTGACTCCTCTGTGTTGATGATGTTGACATATACCTTATTTCATTGGCAACACCTTGTTTTGATTGATTGGCAACTGTCTATGTTTTGATGAAAATCAGATTGTCTGTGACTGTCTATGGTTTGATGAATGTGTGTTATCAAATTGCCTGTGTGTTCTTTGCATTTCACATGTCTACACACTGCACACACTCAAAGTCTACACAATGCACGTAGATTTAATACACTGCTTTGTATTGTGTTTGTGCATCGTTTAGAACATGTCTATATATTCATGTATCATGGGTCGACCCCCTCCTTTGATGGGTCGACTCCCTCAGAACACATGTCTAGGAACACAAGTCTATACACTCGTCTCATGCATTGTTTACAGTCCATACACTGCAGCTCTCACATAGCATGTCTATACATTGCATCGTGGCGTTTGTGCTTCAAGTCTATATACTGCTTGCATTCTTTTCAAGTCTGTACATTGGTCTTGGCATATGCATTCATAAAGTCTATACACTCTTCGGTTGGCTTCAACTGAAGTCTGTACATCGGCATGCATTACTTCAAGTGTGTATAGAGCCGTTTGCATCGTTCATAAAGTCCATACATTCACTGTAGCTCGCTTAGCTGAAGTGTGTACATCCATCGTCTCATGAAGTGTGTACATTGCATCACATTGTTAAAGTCTGTACAACGGACTCTTTCACGTGAAGTCTGTACATCTGATTGGTCATGCATCACTCTTCATAAGTCCATACATTGGACTGTAGCATGCACGAAACTAAGTCCATACATTGGACTCTAGCACGCATCGTTGAAGTCTATACATTGGCCTTAGCTTTCCAGAGTCTATACACTGCATGAGCATAGTCATGAAGTCTGTACATTGCACTATGCATCATTCTTCCAAGTCTATACATCGAGGTGAAGTCTGTACATCCATCAGTGATCTTCCAAGTCTGTACATTCAACTGTTCAACTTTGAAGTCTGTATATCGGTAGTTTTACCGTCGTTTCCCTTGAAGTCTATACACTGATAGCTTTACCGTCGTTTCCCTTGGAAGTCTATACATTCGCTGCCTTGCTTTGTTCAAGTCTGTACATCCTTTCCTTTGGAAAGTCTATACATCGTGAAGTCTTCACATTGGCTGTTGAATGATGTTCAAGTCTGTACATCGTGCATCTTTTAGTTGAAGTCTGTACAGCCTTTTGCTTCACCAAAGTCTGTACATTGATCTGCATTGCATTGCATGAAGTCTGTACATTCATCTGCATTGCATTGCATGAAGTCCATACACTGCACTAGCTGAAGCCTGTTCAAGTCTATACATTGGTCTTCACTTCAAAGTCTGCACACTGGTAAAGTCTATACAGACTTTGCTTGCCCAAGTATATACATCGTTCATTTGTCTTGGCAAGTCTGCACATCGTTAAGTCCATACATTGTCCAGTGCATTGCATTCATCAGCTGTGAAGTCTATACATCGAGTCGAAGTCTGCACATTGCTGAACCCTCATCAAGTCCATACACTGGCAAGCCCTTACATTGCCTAAGTCTATACGTTGGATGCTGAATGCTCTTCAAAGTATGTACATTGTGCATGTTTGAGTTGAAGTCCATACATCGTCTGTTGTCTGTCCAAGTCGTTACATTGCCTAAGTCCATACATTGACTGCTGTTCTTCAGAGTCTGTACATTGCAATCCCATTCATGAAGTCTATACATTGCATTCCCCTTCACAAGTCTATACAGCGAAGTCTATACACTGCAATGCAAATACTTAACCTGATAATCTGATACTCTGTTTGACAGGGATTCTTTACATGGACTGATGACTTGGCTCGTGATCCAAGGAGGACGAGGAACTATGATGGTGACACGTGGAAGAAGCCCTTCCAGGATGCTGCCATGTGGATGGAATTGCCTCGGTTCTGGCAAATTCACTGGGCGAGAAATGTGGAAGCCACACGCCCCTTATCCACCTGCTGCTGCTATATATTGAAGCCTTCGTCTTCAGATGAAGGCTGATCGACTGAAGAAAGGCAAAGTCTATACAGCTAGTTTGAAAGCAGCAGAGAGCGATCGATCCACTGTGAGAAGAGAAACAGAGAAGAAGAAAAAGAGAGAAGAGAAGATCAAGAGAGATGAGTTGAGAGAGCTTGATCGAGAGAGTGAGATTGTGAGAGTTTTTGTTTGAGAGGTTGTATCTCAGTCTCTTGGTTCAGAAACCAGAGCTGAGCATTGCTCATTCGAGCTACATTCCCATTTGGGTTTTCATTTTTATTTTGCTTCTGTCTTTCATTTTCGAATTCTTATTTCTTCAAGCTGTGAGTATGCGGATTTGCAGTGGAGGTCTCCACCAGACGGGTTAAGCTGTATTTCCCCAGCAATTGCAGAGGATATGTTCCTCTGGTCGGCAAGCTGTAGTGCCCAGCGAAGCTGTGTATCAGTGGTTGTTGGCCAAGCTGTAGTGCCCAGCAGACGCAAGCTGTACTGCGCAGCAGTAAGCCATACTCGGTTGAGTGTGGGGTGGACGTAGGTCCTTGACCGAACCACCTAAAAATTGTGGGTGTTTTGTGCTTGTGTGATTGTCTATGAATTGTGTGCTACTGGTTGTCTTGTTTACGTTAAGAGCTTGATTAGGTTCTGTTGAAATCTAGTATCAGGGTTAGTGATTTAGCAGATTTGCCTATATTCCGCATTTGAACCTTACATTGGTTTTTAAATAGGCAGTAGATATATTCACCCCCCTCTAGATCCACATTTCGTGGAGATAGACTGCATCCATCTAACTCAACATCATGTCCTCCTTTTGTCCTAGGTAAACGTTAACCCATGATAAAATCCATCCCTATACTTTCCCACTTCTATTCGGGAATATTTAAGGGTTGTAATTTCCCAGCTGATTTTAAATGCTCTGCTTTGACTTGTTGACAAGTGAGACATCGTGATACAAAATCTGTCACTTCTCTTTTCATATTGGGCCACCAAAAGCTTCTTTTCAAGTCTTGATACATCTTGGTAGCTCCAGGGTGAATAGCATACCTTGATTTGTGAGCTTCTTCCATGATCAATTTCTTAGTGTCATCATGATTTGGCACACAAATCTGACCCTTAAATAATAGTCTTCCATCATTTGAGATAAAAAATTTTGGCCTCTGATCAATATTATCCTTAATCTCCATCAATGTAGGATCATTTTCTTATAATTGGACTATGTCCTCGATCAATGTAGGTTGAGACCTTATATTGACAATCATACCGCCTTCTCCTTCTCTGTCAATATCAATATTTAAATGAGAAAAATATTTAATAAGACAAGTTATATCTTTCCGGAGGCTTGCTAGAGTTGCCATTGGTTTCCTGCTAAGAGCATCAGTTACAGCATTTGTTTTTCCTGGATGATATTGGATAGTAAAGTCGAAGTTCTTGAGATACTCCAACCATCTGCGTTGTTGCATATTCAACTCCTTCTAGGTGAAAAGATATTTCAGACTTTTATGATATGAAAATATAATGAATTTCTCCTCATAAAGGTAATGTCGCCAAATCTTCAATGCGAATATAACCGTAGCTAGCCCCAGATCATGTATAGTGTAATTTTCTTCGTGACGCTTTAATTGACTTGATGAATAGCAAATCACTTTGCCATTTTGCATAAGGACACACCCTAACCCAATGTCATACGCATCTGTATAGACTTCAAATCCACCACCTTTAGTGGGTAATGTTAATATTGGTGCAGTGGTAAGGTGTTCTTTAAGAGTTTGAAAACTCTCCTCGTAGTCCTTCGACCATATAAAAGGATTTTCCTTTCTGGTGAGTCTAGTCAAAGGGACAGCGATCTTTGAAAAATCTTTAATAAATATCCTGTCATAACCAGCCAGACCTAGAAAACTTCTGACTTCAGACACGGTCGTCGGCCGGCTCCAGTTCTTAACAGCTTCTATTTTTGAAGGATCAAGAGCGATACCTTCTCTTGAAATAATATGGCCAAGGAAAGAGACATCCTTTGAAGTCCCGCAATCAATGGCACCCAAGAGGGGGGTGAATTGGGTTAAATCACAATTTTAACAAGGTTATACTCAATTTTAAGATTATGCGAGAATACTAAGAGATAAGTGCAGGATAAACCAGATCTATCAAAAACAATCACTGCAATAGCCCTTGGTACTAGGCGGAGTTGACTGATCCGAAGATTTACTCACGCAAACTGTTATCTTTCCGACAAGAGTAACCTTGTCAGTTCAAATCCAGCTTTTGATATACCGAGGATCTATTTGAAGGTGATCAGTTAATCTAGACTTAAAGATAGCAATTAAACTAAATCCACAAGCATGCGCAGAAGTGGGACAGGGGAAAAGGAACAAACCACAATGAGACAGTGATTTTTAGGTGGTTCAGATGCCACAGCGGCAACCTACGTCCACCCCTCACCAACCGTGAGGATCCACACACTATCTTGTAAAGAGATACAAGATCAAACACACACACACACAAAGACAAACAAACTTAACTGCACACACACACAGATCTGTGAAGATCCACACACACACGGATGATTTAGGAATATAACACAATCACACTTGAAGCTCAGAAAGATTGAGAATGAAAAACACAAAAGAAAAGGCTTGATTAATGCTCCCCCTTAGTTGATGAAGAATTCCTTGGATGCATCTTGAGCTCCACTTGGTCTAGCCTTTGATCTCCTTCAGATATGGCTTGATCTTTACCTGAGAATGGAGGAAGAAGGATGAAGAACTCTTCTCAGAGCACTGTTCACGTCTACTGTGCTAACTCCCTTATCTTCCCCTTTGGTAGCCTCCTTGATCCACCTTGAGCATTAGTGTTTTCTTAACCCTCGTGTATATGTTATATAGACTTGAGTGGTCCATGGACTCCCCCAGACCAGATCCACAATTTCTGGAGGGTTTGGTTACTTAGGGATTAAACAATACCAAGAGGGATGGCTTTTCTCGAAGTGACAAAAAGTCAACAATTATGGGCAACTCGGGACTGGCGGTCGACCTGCAGAGGCCAACGGTCGTCCGCTAGGAGCATTCCTGTAGCCATTTGGCTGCTAGAAAAATAGGTCGACCGCTAGGGTCCTGGCGGTCAACCGCCATTTTTACAGGTCTTCTTCTTTTTGGTACTGTGATTTCAGGTCGACCTTCACTGGTCCAGAGGTCGACCGCCAATCTCCAAACCTGCAAAAATCAAGTGTTAGCCCGCTAAAAAACTGTCCATAAGTTCGATGATTGAAATGGGCTTGTGTTATGGTTGATTACAAGTTCGTTTAGGCTCGTTTTAACACATGGAAGGATTCAAGAATAGTAAGTTGAAAAGGAATGAAATTTGATGGTTTAGAGCATAAAGCTTTGTTCAAATACAAGGCACGTAGGAGATAAATGTCCTGGGTTTTGTTATCATCAAAATCACTCGGATATGCTCAATAATCTTCCCCTTTTTGATGATGACAAAAGCTAGGCATTTAAGCTCACATGTTCAAACCAAAGTGCCTTTGAGCAAGTTGTCAAAACGAAGTCAATCACATTTGAAATTCAGTTGAAATCCATCAATATGAAACGTTGAGCTCAAGAATTGAAAGTATTCAACACGTCCATTTTAGCACGTCATATCACTTCCAACACAAACAATTCAGCATATCCATACCAGCCATTCAATACTTATTTGCCAAATGGAAAAGAAGTGAGAGAGGAGAAAGCCAATATTGTAAATTCAAAGAGTGCATTCTTCCATTCATTCTCATTAGTTCAATATAGGGTACACTGAATGCAAGAGGTGAAGATGGACTCGACATACGAATGAATACAACCACTAAATGCAAATCACTAATGCAATATAACCAAAATGCAACCAACATGCTCAAACTACGATGCAAGAGACAGACATGCATGCAAGCAGGCAAACACACATAGCATATATATAACTCTAATAGCCTACTTCTCCCCCTTTGACATCAGCAAAAAGGAGTGGGGAGGGATACAAAAGGTGGACAAAAGTGACACTAGTGACTCGAGAACAGCTACACAACAGGGTGATCCTCAGCTTCCTCGCCATGAACACCATCCGAGGCACCATCAACATGGGGAGAGCCAGCAGGAGTAGGAGCACGAGGGAGACGGTCCGCAATGTCATGCAGAGTTTCATCATGATGAAGAAGCTAGCGACGGATGACAAGAAGAGATTGGTTGGTCAGCCGAAAGGCTTCACGGTTATCTTCATGACTGGCATAGAGAGTGGCCATGTGGGTAGAAAGATCATCCAGAGCGTGGGTGAAGGAGTCCATTCATCTAGTCATGGTATCCATAAAAGTGTCCAAACGCCCAAGGGAGGAGTCAATGCGGGTTTCCATGCCTAAAAGACGCATGTCTAGAGTCTCATAGTCCCCCCCAAGTGGGATGCCCAGCACCCTGAGTGGAAGACTCCCCATGAAAGTACTGCGGTGGTGGAGGAAGAGCCGCTGGAGGAGGCACATCTTCAGGCTAGACTGGTGCAGGTGCATCTTGGTGATCTTGCTGTTGGTCCGGTTCTTATTCTTCTTCACTGTCATTCTCTTCCCCATAAACTGGGACAGCACGATGAATTTTGCCATTTGCAGCACGGTAATATCCCATATCAGAGAAAATCTTATGCTCATTATAAATGTCATCATGGCGGACCAGAACAAACTGCTCACCCTCCAATGGGACCCCGACAAAAGTGAACACTCCAGTGAGTTGAGAAGCATAAGGCAGGGACCGCCGTAAATGTGTACGGCATCGACTTATCAGTTGAGTCATGAGCCATCCCATATTAACTAATTCACCATTCATAACATGATAGAACAGTAATCGGTGCACTTCAGTCACTTCATCTCGGCTGCCACTCTTGGGATAAATAAGTGTAGTAAACATATGATGGAGAACCCGTTGCAGTGCGGGAAAGTGGTTGGCATTGAGCTCAATTAGGTCACTCACACCACGTACAAACTCACAACTCGTCATGGCAATGAAACTTGCCTCAACCTCACCATGCCCAAAATTCATGTCTGCACCATGTGAAGAGACACCTAGGGCATGATTAAATAGTTCTGAATTAATTCGGATCTCAATGCCCTGAACCATTATGTACAATCTTCCATTTCTGTCAACCAAATTACCATAGAACTGTTGTACTAGATAGGGGTAGAACCGGTTGTAACTAGTGACAAAATCAAGCCACCCCGGTTGCATTGAGAAAACTGTATAAATGTCGGGTAAGATTTCATTTATCTCTTCAAAATCGACAAGACGTAGGTCGATGATAGTTCTTGGAGGTAACCTGGGTGCTGGAGCTTGTGGTGGTGGTGCGGCGGGAGCTTCACATCTCCGAGCACTAGGTTCCCCTTGGAGAAGATGCCAAGCACTCCTTCTAGGTGCCGTTTTAGACTAAGAAAACCCGCTGAAGATATGATCCTCTTGAGTGGTAGAATCTCTACCTTGGGATGGAGAGAGAGACACTGGGGAGGACTGTGAACACCTTCTTCACGCTCCTGAACTCAGGGAAGGATGACACGAGCGCACGAATGCCGATGAGGAGTTGTTCGGAAATGGAGAACAATCGACCGGATCGTGTTCAGAGAGAGGAGATGTGGGGTTTTTAGGGCTTAGAAGATGGGAGTGAGGTGTGCTAGGGTTAGAATGGTGTAAGAGAGAGAGAAGGGAATGCAATAGAATGAGGGAAGGAGGGAGAAAACCCCCTTAAAATGGGGTTCAGATGCGGCTGAATCGGGCCGGTTCGTCGCTAGCGATCGACCGGCACGAAGCCAGCGGTCGACCACTGGGGCATAGAAACCCCCATTTTTGACCCGGAGAGAAAAAGAGTCTAGCCAGCAACCTCAGTGATAAAAGTGGACTCGAAGACCCTGTGGACTCCCCCATTTTCACAAAAACATATTTTCCTCCTTTTTTTAATATATATATTTTTTCTTTGGCTAACCCAAGAATGATAGCAGGCAAGAGTCGACTACGGAATCCCCTGTTTGAAGACTGCTTAGAACACTAGATCACTAGTCCACGTTTATTTGTCAAGGAGTATTTAGTCTTAGGAATGTGTCAAGGAAGAAGTGTGTAAATGTATATATATAAGAACAAGCACACATGCTAGGTATTGTCATACACAATAGAAATAAAACACACACAATGCATGCATCTCATAAAATCTACCCAAAAGAAATCAACCTAGTGCAAACCTAAGAGCGTATGCTCTCACCCTTGCACATGCCAAGTTCTCTCCTAATTTTATTGAAATGATATTGATTTAGGGGTTTTGTGAAGATGTCAGCCAGTTGGTTAAGTGTATCAATGAACTTGAACTCAAAGACCCCTTTGCCTACATGATCTCTCAGAAAATGATACCGAATGTCAATGTGTTTAGTTCATGAGTGTTGAATAGGATTTTTAGATAGATTAATTACACTCGTATTATCACATAAGATCGGCACACAATCCACTTCAACATTCAAATGAAGCAATTGATTTTTGATCGAAAGTACTTGGACTCCACAACTTTCGGCGGCTACATATTCAGCCTCGGTCGTTGAGAGAGCTACTGAATGTTGTTTCTTAGAGGCCCATGAAACGAGGCACCCGCCAAGAAACTGACAGTACCCGCTTGTACTTTTACAATCTACAATGCACCCGGCATAATCCGAATCGGTATAAATAATTAAATCAAAAGAACTACCGATGGGAAACCACAAGCCAAAATCTATTGTGCCAAGAAGGTATCTAAAAATGCGTTTAACGGCTAATAAGTGAGATTCTTTAGGGCATGACTGGAAATGGACACAGAGACATACACTGAATTGGATATCAGGGCGGCAAGTTGTAAGGTACAGTAGTGATCCGATCATACCTCGAAACAGTGTAGAATCTACTGTTTTACCATTTTCATCCTTATCCAGCTTTGCGGTGGTGGCCATGGGAGTTGATATGGGTTTTGCTTCCGCCATCCCGTATTTCTTCAGTAGTTCCATAGTATATTTGGCTTGATTGATGAAGATTCCTTCTGAAGTTTGTTTTACCTGCAATCCAAAAAAAAAGGTCAACTCCCCCATTAAGCTCATCTTGAATTCTCCTTGCATAATCTTTGCAAATTCATTACATAAGGTATTGTTAGTAGCTCCAAAAATAATGTCATCCACATACACTTGAACTACCAAAATGTCCTTACCTGATTTCCTTGTGAAAAGTGTTTGATCAACCTTACCTCTCTTGAACCCATTTTCGACCAGAAATAAGGTAAGTCGTTCATACCATGCGCTTGGTGCTTGTTTTAATCCATACAAGGCCTTTTGGAGCTTGTACACATGTCGTGGATGTTTGGAATCTTCAAAACCTGGAGGCTGCTCTACAAAAACTTCCTCCTTGATATAACCGTTATGAAATGCAGATTTAACATCCATTTGAAACAATTTAAAGTTCAAAGAGCAAGCGTAGGATAGTAAGATCCGGACTGCTTCAAGTCTAGAAACCGGTGTAAAGGACTCATCAAAATCAATGCCCATCTCCTGGTTGTACCCCTTGGCTACAAGCTGGGCCTTATTCCTAACAACTAATCCCGCATCATTTAGTTTGTTTCTGAAAACCCAACGGGTTCTAATAGTGGGATGGTTCTTAGGATGCGGCACGAGAGTCCACACCTCGTTTCTTTCAAATTGGTGCAGCTCTTCATGCATAGCCTGAGTCTAGGATTCATTTTGAAGAGCTTCATGAATGTCCTTGGGCTCTTCTTGTGAAAGTAAAGCCATCAAATCTTCCTCTTCTACCAGTCTTAGAGAGGACCTAGTTCTTACCCCATCCTCAAAATTACCAATGATGTTCACATTTGGATGATCCTTGAGAAATGTGGAAGAGCTAGGTAAGTCAGGATGCTGCACTTGTGGTTCTTGCAGTGTCTCGAGTGTGGGATCTTCATATTCTTCACTCTTGCTTGAGGTTGCTTTCAATGGCTCATTCGTAGCTCCGTCATTAGTTGAATTCCTAGGAGCTTCATTTACATTCATGGTAGAAGAAATTTGATTTGTCAGTTTTGATTCTGATTCATCAAAAATAACATGAGGACTTTCTTCAACGACCAAAGTCCTTTTATTGAATAACCGGTAAGCTCTAGAGTTAAGTGCATAACCTAAAAAGATTCCTTTGTCATTCTTTTCATCAAACTTACCCAGGTTGGACTTACCATTGTTGAGAATATAACAAGAGCATTCAAAGTGTTTGAGATATGAGATGTTTGGTTTCTTACCCTTGTAGAGCTCATATGGAGTTTTCTTCAGAATGGGCTTTAACATTACCCTGTTGATGATGTGACATGTTGTGTTTACCATCTCAGCCCAAAAGTACTTAGGTAGTGAGTTCTCACTAAGCATGGTCCGGGCCATGTCTATCAACGTTCTATTTTTCCTCTCCACTACTCCATTTTACTGGGGCGTCCTTGGTGAAGAAAAATTATGTGTATACCCCTGCTCTTCACAGAAGATGCTGAAATCATTATTTTCAAATTCACCACCATGATCACTCTGGATGGTGGTGATGAGGTAACCTCTTTCATTTTGGATTTTCCTGCAAAACACTTGAAACTCCGTCAAGGCATCACTTTTATTGGCTAAAAATAACACCCATATGAATCTGGAGTAATCATCAACAATTACAAATCCAAACGATTTACCCCCTAGGTTGGATATCCTAGTGGGACCAAATAAATCAATATGCAGCAGTTCTAGAGGCCGAGAGGTAGAGACGATATTTTTATTTTTGAAAGAAGTACGTGTTTGCTTGCCTTTTGTGCAAGCCTCACAGATTTTGTCGCTTTCAAATTTTAATTTTGGCAAACCATTTACCAGGTCATGTCTAGACAACTTGGAGATTACTCCAAAAATAGCATGACCTAGTCTTCGGTGCCATAGCCATGCATACTCATGGTTGTTAGCCACCAAACACACATCATCACATGAAACATTATCAAGATCAATAGTGTACACATTGTTATTCCTTTTACCGATAAAACTGATTTCATTTGAAATTTTATTCATGATAAGGCAGTGGGTTTCATCAAAAACTATCTTAAATCCCTTGTCACACAACTGACTTATGCTCAGCAAATTATGATTCAATCTTTTCACCAAGATAACATTTTCAATCAAGGTTTCAGAATTCTCACCTATGTTTCCAATTCCGATTATTTTACCTTTGTCCTTTCCACCAAAAGCAACTGAGCCTCCTTCCTTTTCTTGTAGTTTGGAGAACACTTTCTTGTCCCCTGTCATATGCCTTGAGCAACCGCTGTCCAAATACCATTTGCTCCCCCTGGCTTCAAGACATAGCTGCATGAAACAAATTTCTCATACAATTATTTTTGGTACCCAAACAAGTTTGGGTCCATAGGAGTTAGTCCAACTTCTTGCGGGTGTTCTCTTTATCCATGGAACATGATATTTAGGTGTGCTTTGTCTAAACCAGCAGTTGGAAATCACATGACCAAATCTACCACAATGAAAGCAATTGGCATGTGAGAAAGTTCTTTGATATCTGTGTGGTTTGGGCTGAACATGTTGGGGTTTAGAATTAGAACATGAAGCATGATTATAGTCCTTTTCATGAACAAGGGATGTGGTGATCTTATGCTCAAAAGATTTTTTGTTTTGAGGTGTGTACCCCAAGCCTTCCTTTTAGAAGTTGACTTTAACCCCCAATAAGTTATCCAGGTTTTGTTTCCCTTTAACAAACCTAGTCAAGGTGGACCAAAGTTTAGCAACTTCTTTACCCAGAATCCCATTTCTCCTTTCGAGTTCTGAATTTGTGGATTTCAGAATTTCTTCTTCCTTTTTCAGATTTTCACACATTTTTCAACTTCAGCCATTTTGCATGAAATCTCTTCTTTGATTCTTTCAATATCTGAAATAGTTTGCAGCAAGCTTTCTCTTTCCTCAGTTACTTCAAACCATTCCTGTTCCAATTTTTCAAACTTGACAAAGATATCTTCATGTGACAGTTCATCAATTTTCTTTTTATGAGTTTTATTTTCAAAACTGATTTTCTTGTATTTGGCATACAGTTTTTCATATTTAGACTCCCATTGTTCATTTGAAATAAAATCATGGTTCGAGTTTACCACGGTTGAGTCATCCTCATGAGCCATAAGACACAGGCTCTCCACTAGCTCTTGTATCTCCTTCTTGGACGGTTCATCCTCTTCATCGCTCCACGTAGCAACCATGGCTTTGGGATTTCTGAAATTGTCCTTTTTGAATTTCTTCTTCAGGTCTGGGCACTCTCCCCTCATGTGCCCGGGCTTTTTACATTCGTAGCATATGATGCCACCCGGCTTGCTCGACTCACCCTTAGTTTGAGTGGGCTTCCTTTGCCCTTTTCTGAAGTTGCCTTGGTAATTTCTTTTCTTCCTCAGAAATGTCACGCCCCGAGCCTTTATTTCAGCGGAAGACTAACTCAGGGAGCGCGAACAGCCGACATGGTAAGCCTCCTGCAAGCAAGAACGATCAGAGCGCAAGACAATCACATAAATGAATGTAATTGCACAATATTTACTAAAAATCCAACTTCATTCCATTATCAATCAAATATTCAAAATACAATACTTTTCCACCATCTTTCACTCTACTAGACTCAAGAAATAGGAAAATTACATTGACCCCATCTAAACAATATCGACTTCCTAAGTCTTTGCTCATCTTTATTCACTCTCGGATCCGCTACTTGAACCTTCCGAATCCGAACCCGATTCACTATCATTTCCTGAAAAAGATTGGAAATAAGTAATGAGCACACTTGCCCAGTAGGTATCTTCGCATCAACATGAAGGCACTATTAAAGTAATTAACAATTTAGCTCTAAAGAAGTAAGGCAAAATCATGCGAATGTGAATATCATGCGATTAAACCAAAGTAACACGATAATCATGTAAGATATAGTGAACAAGAATGAACAAGAATGAATGTAACAAGAACATGATGTTTGGCCTTTCATGAATAAGAATGTATCGAGAATACACTTTCACTTTCATAACCATAAAGGTTACGCACGAGAATGTCAATGATGTAGCAATTCACTAGATTTTCACGAGTGCTCATGGATTTCACTTATTTATAAAGAAAGTACTCCCAACGCAATGTGATGCCAGTAGCATCATATCCCATGGTTTATAAAATAGTATGTTTCCGACAATCAGCCGTGGGGACTAACATAGAGCCCTTGGACACAATCAGCGCCCGAACTGCATCTTCACGTATAAATCAAGCTACTTTCATGAGTGTAACAATAAAGTATGGCCAAGAATGTAATAAGTTCAATAACTCATGATAACAACAATCAATGAATGAATGCTTCAATTTAGAGTACGAGAGATCAAGAAAAAGATTTAAACAATGTCATGCTCACGGAAATAAATCGACAGCATAACGGTACATTCTTTTCTCTTTCCAATCATTATATTAAGTTCTTTGATCAATATTACAAGTTCTAGACTATCATTAGTCCATCCAGAACCTTTGGAATATCAACCCTTGGGTCAAACCTTGGGTTAAGTACTTAAGCAATGTGACGGTTGTTTGCTGGGCCGTTACATCATGTAACGCTCCAGTAGTGGGCCGTTACAATGATCCGAAGTCAGAACGATCAAAATAGACTCAGAGAAGTGTGACGATCATTCATTGGGCCGTTAAGTTGTCTGACGGTCCAAGATTAGGCCGTTACAGTAGTCTGAGACCAGAATCAAGCAATTGAACTCAAATGAATGTGACGGTCTTATATTGGACCATTACATTGCCTGACGGTCTAATATAGAGCCGTTACACTACTGATAACCAGAAAATATCGATAGTGTACTCTAATCAATGGACTTTATGGGTACAACCAACTCGGCGTCCTAGTGGGAATCCCAGGCTCGCGGAGAATTACGGAGGCCTTGAAACAAGATTTCCTAGTACATTGGAAGGAATATCCAATAGAGAGGTCCTCAAGTCCAAGAATAATGTTCCTATAATGCAAAGTGAACTAATGGACAACATACTGGAATATGTGCCATGTACTTAAGAATGACTCTATTGATAGGAGTGAAGGTGTAATGATGTGAAACCATGATAAAACTCCATTAATACAATTTTGGAAAATCATGATTTAAATACAAAACTATAGAATTTTGGCACATGAAATTAACATAACTTAAAATAGCTCAAGATGCCTAAGTTATGCAAAATTCCAATATGAAATAGTAAGTAAACTTAAAATCATAATAACAGGTCAAAACTTAGCTATCTAGATTTAATTATAAGTAAACTTAACTGGTTGCTATTCTGTCATGAGCTGACAGAACACAACATCTAACGGTCTAACAAGGGTACGTCACAGTGTCTGTGACGGTCTATCGAGGGGCCGTTACAGTAATGTAACGCTCCTGTCCTGGTGCGTTAGAGACAATAGTGAAACGAAAATATAACAGAGTGTGTGACAGTCTGTCGTAAGGCCGTTACATGCATGTGACGGTCCTACTATGATGCGTCAGAGCCTCTGCTGACAGAAAATGATATGAAACCTAAGAGATCAACACACATCATGTCCGTAGATCAAATACCATGTCTATCCTAGGCATGATAACAAAGTATAGGGGTATCTACATGCATGGGTGTCAGTGAATAGACAAGATAACATCTTTTAATTTTCTACTTAGGGATAAGAGATGTATGAATGCATAGAACTATTAAAACATGAAATTCATGATCTATCATGCATGGAATTCAATCAAACCAGAAGGCTTTTAGTCCTATCAAGATGTTTTTTCCGTTCATGAGATAACCTACTTCTTAACTTGGCTTTAAACTTCCAATTTAGGGTTTGAAAAACGTGCCCTAGCTCTCCTCTTCCTGTGACTTTTCAACAACTTCCTTGTGCTCTAACTCCACAACCTCTTGACCTAAAGACGTGAAATTTGGAGAGAAGTTAGTGTAAAGTATTGTAAACAAATTCCTCTAAAGAACTTACCTGAGATCATAACTCCTTACCTTGATTCAACGCGAGTAAAAGTAAGGGTCGCACAGTTCAGAACTAGGTCCTATTTATAGAGTTCTAGCTAGGGTTTGAGGATTAGATCGATTCTAGAGTCCTCATTCTGCAAAAACCTGATCTCTAAGAGTCCCTAGTGACTTAACATATCGTTCTAATTAGGTCTCTTGTAGATAAGAATCCAAAGTTTCAATCTTTTCACGAGTTCTTTAACTTACGGAACTCGCAGAGTGTAACGGTCCAGGGTAGGCGCATTACACGGCTGTGGCGGTCACCCGATGGACCGTTACAGTCGACGTGTATAGAGTTTCAATTTAATAATACTCTTTTATTCATTTACCCATATAATTATCGTAGATAATTAGTATTTATCCTTAAAATATGTGAATAGACTTAATAACCTTCTAGAATATGGGCCAAACTTAATGGGCTTGGTCCTTAAACCTTTTGGACTTTATTTAAATGGATTTGGTTAATTATTTAACACAAATGGGCCTTATAATGACTTATTAATATAATAACCCATTTATTAATACATTTAGGCCGTTATAAATTCTAGAAAATTATTTATAAATTCAAAAATTATTTACATAAATTCTGGGGTGTTACACCCTCCCCCACTTAAGAGAATTTGGTCCCCAAATTAAATATATGGATTTTGGAGAGTGCACTTATTTTAATGTATTAAGAATTAATTATAGGCGACTGGGTTAAGAGAGTACCTTTTATCATCTTACCTTCCTTGTCTAGAATGGCATTTAATCGACCTTGCTTACTGCGTCCGTTGTTATCACTTGAAGATTGTCCGTTGATGAAAGGACATAGGGGCAGGCGATGTTCCCGGCTTCCACATTTGAGACAAGCGCCGAGACGCTTCCAACATTGTTCTACCGAGTGCCCAAATTTTTCACAAAATGAGCAAGGTGCTTGAGAATCATAGACATTTTAGTAATTTAGAGTAGAGAAGATTTATCCTAAGATAATTTCTATATAACTATCTCATCCCTGGCTCTACCCAATTCTCACATGGGTATGGAAATTTCTTCCTTAGTTCATAGGTATGGGTCCTTAAACCTTGGACTTATCCTATGATATGACTCTTTTCCCTAAGTCCTGAGACTTAGGCTCTGATACCAACTTAACTGTCACGCCCCGAGCCTTTATTTTAGTGGAAGACTAACTCGGGGAGCGCGAACAGCCGGCATGGTAAGCCTCTTACAAGCAAGAACGATCAGAGCGCAAGACAATCACACAAATGAATGCAATTACACAATATTTACTAAAAATCCAACTTCATTCCATTATCAATCAAATATTCAAAATACAATACTTTTCCACCATCTTTCACTCTACTAGACTCAAGAAATAGGAAAATTACATCGACTCCATCTAAACAATATCGACTTCCTAAGTCTTCGCTCATCTTTATTCACTCTCGGATCCGCTACTTGAACCTTCCGAATCCGAACCCGATTCACTATCATTTCCTGAAAAAGATTGAAAATAGGTAATGAGCACACTTGCCCAGTAGGTATCTTCGCATCAACATGAAGGCACTATTAAAGTAAATAACAATTTAGCTCTAAAGAAGTAAGGCAAAATCATGTGAATGCGAATATCATGCGATTAAATCAAACTAACACGATAATCATGTAAGATAGAGTGAACAAGAATGAACAAGAATGAATGTAACAAGAACATGATGTTTGGCCTTCCGTGAACAAGAATGTATCGAGAATGCACTTTCACTTTCATAACCATAAAGGTTACGCACGAGAATGTCAATCACGTAGCAATTCACTAGATTTTCACGAGTGCTCATGGATTTCACTTATTTATAAAGAAAGTACTCCCAGCGCAATGCGACGCCAGTAGCATCATACCCCATGGTTTATAAAATAGTATGTTTCCGGCAATCAACTGTGGGGACTAGTATAGAGCCCTTGGACACAATCAGCGCCCGAACTGCATCTTCACATATAAATCAAGCTACTTCCATGAGTGTAACAATAAAGTACGGCCAAGAATGTAATAAGTTCAATAACTCATGATAACAACAATCAATGAATGAATGCTTCAATTTAGAGTATGAGAGATCAAAAAAAAGATTTAAACAATGTCATGCTCATGGAAATAAATCGACAGCATAACGGTACATTCTTTTCTCTTTCCAATCATTATATTAAGTTCCTTGATCAATATTATAAGTTCTAGACTATCATTAGTCCATCCAGAACCTTTGGAATATCAACCCTTGGGTCAAACCTTGGGTTAAGTACTTAAGCAATGTGACGGTCATTTGTTGGGCCGTTACATCATGTAACGCTCCAGTAGTGGGCCGTTACAATGATCCAAATTCAGAACGATCAAAATAGACTCAGAGAAGTGTGACGGTCATTCATTAGGCCGTTAACTTGTGTGATGGTCCATGATTAGGCCGTTACAGTAGTCTGAGACCAGAATCAAGCAATCGAACTCAGATGAATGTGACGGTCTTATATTGGGCCGTTACATTGCCTGACGGTCCAATATATAGCCGTTACACTACTGATAACCAGAAAATATCGATAGTGTACTCTAATCAATGGGATTTAAGGGTACAACCAACTCGACGTCCTAGTGGGAATCCCAGGCTCGCGGAGAATTACGGAGGCCTTGAAACAAGATTTCCTAGTCCATTGGAAGGAATATCCAATAGAGAGGTCCTCAAGTCCAAGAATAATGTTCCTATAGTGCAAAGTGAACTAATAGACAACATACCGGAATATGTGCCATGTACTTAAGAATGACTCTATTGATAAAGAGTGAAGGTGTAATGATGTGAAACCATGATAAAACTCCATTAATACAATTTTGGAAAATCATGATTTAAATACAAAACTATAGAATTTTGGCACATGCAATTAACATAACTTAAAATAGCTCAAGATGCCTAAGTTATGCAAAATTCTAATATGAAATAGTAAGTAAACTTAAAACCATAATAACAGGTCAAAACTTAGCTATCTAGGTTTAATTATAAGTAAACTTAACTGGTTACTATTCTGTCATGAGCTGACAGAACACAGCGTCTAACGGTCTAACAGGGGTGCGTCACAGTGTCTGTGACAGTCTATCGCGGGGCCGTTACAGTAATGTAACGCTCCTGTCCTGGTGCGTTAGAGACAACAGTGAAACGAAAATATAACAGAGTGTGTGACGATCTGTCGTAAGGCCGTTACATGCATGTGACGGTCCTACTATGATGCGTCAGAGCCTCTGCTAACAGAAACTGATATGAAACCTAAGAGATCAAAACACATCATATCCGTAGATCAAATACCATGTCTATCCTAGGCATGATAACAAAGTATAGGGGTATCTACATGCATGGGTGTCAGTGAATAGACAAGATAACATCTTTTAATTTTCTACTTAGGGATAAGAGATGTATGAATGCATAGAACTATTAAAACATGAAATTCATGATCTATCATGCATGGAATTCAATCAAACCAGAAGGCTTTTAGTCCTATCAAGATGTTTTTGCCGTTCATGAGATAACCTACTTCTTAACTTGGCTTTAAACTTCCAATTTAGGGTTTGAAAAACGTGCCCTAGCTCTCCTCTTCCTGTGACTTTTCAGCAACTTCCTTGTGCTCTAACTCCACAACCTCTTGACCTAAAGACGTGAAATTTGGAGAGAAGTTAGTGTAAAGTATTGTAAACAAATTCCTCTAAAGAACTTACCTGAGATCATAACTCCTTACCTTGATTCAACGCGAGTAAAAGTAAGGGTCGCACAGTTCAGAACTAGGTCCTATTTATAGAGTTCTAGCTAGGGTTTGAGGATTAGATCGATTCTAGAGTCCTCATTCTGCAAAAACCTGATCTCTAAGAGTCCCTAGTGACTTAACATATCGTTCTAATTAGGTCTCTTGTAGATAAGAATCCAAAGTTTCAATCTTTTCACGAGTTCTTTAACTTACGGAACTCGCAGAGTGTAACGGTCCAGGGTAGGCGCATTACACGGCTGTGGCGGTCACCCAATGGACCGTTACAGTCGACGTGTATAGAGTTTCAATTTAATAATACTCTTTTATTCATTTACCCATATAATTATCTTAGATAATTAGTATTTATCCTTAAAATATGTGAATAGACTTAATAACCTTCTAGAATATGGGCCAAACTTAATGGGCTTGGTCCTTAAACCTTTTGGACTTTATTTAAATGAATTTGGTTAATTATTTAACACAAATGGGCCTTATAATGACTTATTAATATAATAACCCATTTATTAATACATTTAGGCCGTTATAAATTCTAGAAAATTATTTATAAATTCAAAAATTATTTACATAAATTCTGGGGTGTTACACCCTCCCCCACTTAAGAGAATTTGGTCCCCAAATTAAATATATGGATTTTGGAGAGTGCACTTATTTTAATGTATTAAGAATTAATTATAGGCGACTGGGTTAAGAGAGTACCTTTTATCATCTTACCTTCCTTGTCTAGAATGGCATTTAATCGACCTTGCTTACTGCGTCCGTTGTTATCACTTGAAGATTGTCCGTTGATGAAAGGACATAGGGGCAGGCGATGTTCCCGGCTTCCACATTTGAGACAAGCGCCGAGACGCTTCCAACATTGTTCTACCGAGTGCCCAAATTTTTCACAAAATGAGCAAGGTGCTTGAGAATCATAGACATTTTAGTAATTTAGAGTAGAGAAGATTTATCCTAAGATAATTTCTATATAACTATCTCATCCCTGGCTCTACCCAATTCTCACATGGGTATGGAAATTTCTTCCTTAGTTCATAGGTATGGGTCCTTAAACCTTGGACTTATCCTATGATATGACTCTTTTCCCTAAGTCCTGAGACTTAGGCTCTGATACCAACTTAACTGTCACGCCCCGAGCCTTTATTTTAGTGGAAGACTAACTCGGGGAGCGCGAACAGCCGGCATGGTAAGCCTCTTACAAGCAAGAACGATCAGAGCGCAAGACAATCACACAAATGAATGCAATTACACAATATTTACTAAAAATCCAACTTCATTCCTTTATCAATCAAATATTCAAAATACAATACTTTTCCACCATCTTTCACTCTACTAGACTCAAGAAATAGGAAAATTACATCGACTCCATCTAAACAATATCGACTTCCTAAGTCTTCGCTCATCTTTATTCACTCTCGGATCCGCTACTTGAACCTTCCGAATCCGAACCCGATTCACTATCATTTCCTGAAAAAGATTAGAAATAGGTAATGAGCACACTTGCCCAGTAGGTATCTTCGCATCAACATGAAGGCACTATTAAAGTAAATAACAATTTAGCTCTAAAGAAGTAAGGCAAAATCATGCGAATGCGAATATCATGCGATTAAATCAAAGTAACACGATAATCATGTAAGATAGAGTGAACAAGAATGAACAAGAATGAATGTAACAAGAACATGATGTTTGGCCTTCCGTGAACAAGAATGTATCGAGAATGCACTTTCACTTTCATAACCATAAAGGTTACGCACGAGAATGTCAATCATGTAGCAATTCACTAGATTTTCACGAGTGCTCATGGATTTCACTTATTTATAAAGAAAGTACTCCCAGCGCAATGCGACGCCAGTAGCATCATACCCCATGGTTTATAAAATAGTATGTTTCCGGCAATCAACTGTGGGGACTAGTATAGAGCCCTTGGACACAATCAGCGCCCGAACTGCATCTTCACATATAAATCAAGCTACTTCCATGAGTGTAACAATAAAGTACGGCCAAGAATGTAATAAGTTCAATAACTCATGATAACAACAATCAATGAATGAATGCTTCAATTTAGAGTATGAGAGATCAAAAAAAAGATTTAAACAATGTCATGCTCACGGAAATAAATCGACAGCATAACGGTACATTCTTTTCTCTTTCCAATCATTATATTAAGTTCCTTGATCAATATTATAAGTTCTAGACTATCATTAGTCCATCCAGAACCTTTGGAATATCAACCCTTGGGTCAAACCTTGGGTTAAGTACTTAAGCAATGTGACGGTCATTTGTTGGGCCGTTACATCATGTAACGCTCCAGTAGTGGGCCGTTACAATGATCCAAATTCAGAACGATCAAAATAGACTCAGAGAAGTGTGACGGTCATTCATTAGGCCGTTAACTTGTGTGATGGTCCATGATTAGGCCGTTACAGTAGTCTGAGACCAGAATCAAGCAATCGAACTCAGATGAATGTGACGGTCTTATATTGGGCCGTTACATTGCCTGACGGTCTAATATATAGCCGTTACACTACTGATAACCAGAAAATATCGATAGTGTACTCTAATCAATGGGATTTAAGGGTACAACCAACTCGACGTCCTAGTGGGAATCCCAGGCTCGCGGAGAATTACGGAGGCCTTGAAACAAGATTTCCTAGTCCATTGGAAGGAATATCCAATAGAGAGGTCCTCAAGTCCAAGAATAATGTTCCTATAGTGTAAAGTGAACTAATAGACAACATACCGGAATATGTGCCATGTACTTAAGAATGACTCTATTGATAAAGAGTGAAGGTGTAATGATGTGAAACCATGATAAAACTCCATTAATACAATTTTGGAAAATCATGATTTAAATACAAAACTATAGAATTTTGGCACATGCAATTAACATAACTTAAAATAGCTCAAGATGCCTAAGTTATGCAAAATTCTAATATGAAATAGTAAGTAAACTTAAAACCATAATAACAGGTCAAAACTTAGCTATCTAGGTTTAATTATAAGTAAACTTAACTGGTTACTATTCTGTCATGAGCTGACAGAACACAGCGTCTAACGGTCTAACAGGGGTGCGTCACAGTGTCTGTGACAGTCTATCGCGGGGCCGTTACAGTAATGTAACGCTCCTGTCCTGGTGCGTTAGAGACAACAGTGAAACGAAAATATAACAGAGTGTGTGACGATCTGTCGTAAGGCCGTTACATGCATGTGACGGTCCTACTATGATGCGTCAGAGCCTCTGTTAACAGAAACTGATATGAAACCTAAGAGATCAAAACACATCATGTCCATAGATCAAATACCATGTCTATCCTAGGCATGATAACAAAGTATAGGCTATCTACATGCATGGGTTTCAGTGAATAGATAAGATAACATCTTTTAATTTTCTACTTAGGGCTAAGAGATGTATGAATGCATAGAACTATTAAAACATGAAATTCATGATCTATCATGCATGGAATTCAATCAAACCAGAAGACTTTTAGTCCTATCAAGATGTTTTTGCCGTTCATGAGATAACCTACTTCTTAACTTGGCTTTAAACTTCCAATTTAGGGTTTGAAAAACGTGCCCTAGCTCTCCTCTTCCTGTGACTTTTCAGCAACTTCCTTGTGCTCTAACTCCACAACCTCTTGACCTAAAGACGTGAAATTTGGAGAGAAGTTAGTGTAAAGTATTGTAAACAAATTCCTCTAAAGAACTTACCTGAGATCATAACTCCTTACCTTGATTCAACGCGAGTAAAAGTAAGGGTCGCACAGTTCAGAACTAGGTCCTATTTATAGAGTTCTAGCTAGGGTTTGAGGATTAGATCGATTCTAGAGTCCTCATTCTGCAAAAACCTGATCTCTAAGAGTCCCTAGTGACTTAACATATCGTTCTAATTAGGTCTCTTGTAGATAAGAATCCAAAGTTTCAATCTTTTCACGAGTTCTTTAACTTACGGAACTCGCAGAGTGTAACGGTCCAGGGTAGGCGCATTACACGGCTGTGGCGGTCACCCGATGGACCGTTACAGTCGACGTGTATAGAGTTTCAATTTAATAAAACTCTTTTATTCGTTTACCCATATAATTATCTTAGATAATTAGTAATTATCCTTAAAATATGTGAATAGACTTAATAACCTTCTAGAATATGGGCCAAACTTAATGGGCTTGGTCCTTAAACCTTTTTGGACTTTATTTAAATAGATTTGGTTAATTATTTAACACAAATGGGCCTTATAATGACTTATTAATCTAATAACCCATTTATTAATACATTTAGGCCGTTATAAATTCTAGAAAATTATTTATAAAATCAAAAATTATTTACATAAATTCTGGGGTCTTACAAGAAATCTTTTTACTTGACGAGTGATCATAGCCAATTCTTCTTCTTCGTTGCTTCCGTCACTAGACTCTTCTTCTGGAGAGTCGTCATCGGATTGATGAGCTCTCAATCCAATTACTTTCTTCTTCTTGACATCTTCCTCAACTGTCCTCTTCACATTTATCTCATAAGTCATGAGTGACCCTATGAGTTCATCGAGGGTAAGTGTGGACAGATTCTTGGAGTCTTCAATAACGGTGGCTTTGATGTGCCACGCAGGAGAGAGGGATCTTAGCACTTTTCTTACGAGCTCAGAATTTGTGTAATCTTTCCCAAGACTTTTGAGACCATTCGTGATCTTAGTTAGTCTTGCGAACATCTCTGAAATTGTCTCTTCATGCTTCATCTTGAAAAGCTCATAGTCTCAAACCAGAAGGTTGGCCTTGGTCTCCTTGACCTCGGATGTCCCTTCATATATGAGCCATAGTTTGTCCGACATTTCTTTAGCTGAGCTGCACATGGAGACACGAGAGAATTCATTAGGGTGTATCGCACATTGCATAATATTCATAGCATTGAAATTAACAGTGCATTTCTTAATTCCCTTGGGTGTCCATTTTTCTTCATCATTCCCAAGTTTGTAAGGACCCTTATCCACAACTCTCTAAACTTCGTACTCTTGAGCCCTCAAGAAAACATGCATTCTATTTTTCCAGTATGAGTAGTTTGAGCCGTCAAAGAACGGAGGACGGTTGATGGAGTGACCCTCGGGCATCATACCCTTATTTGCCATTGATCCGGATCTCACTCAAGATCGTTAGATCTGTGAAGGATAGAGCCTTAGCTCTGATACCAATTGAAGTCCCGCAATCAATGGCACCCAAGAGGGGGTGAATTGGGTGAAATCACAATTTTAAAAAGGTTATACTCAATTTGAAGATTATGCAAGAACACTAAGAGATAAGTACAGGATAAACCAGATCTATCAAAAATAATCACTGCAATAGCCCTTGGTACTAGGCGAAGTTCATTGATCCGAAGATTTACTCACGCAAACTGTTATCTTTCCGGCAAGTGTAACCTTGTCAGTTTGAATCCAGCTTTTGATATACCGAGGATCTATTTGAAGGTGATCAGTTAATCTAGATCTAAAGATAGCAATTAAACTAAATCTACAAGCATGCGCAGAAGTGGGATAGGGGAAAAGGAACAAACCACAATGAGATAGTGATTTTTAGGTGATTCGGATGCCACAGCGGCAACCTACGTCCACCCCTCACCAACCGTGAGGATCCACACACTATCTTGTAAAGAGATACAAGATCAAACACACACACACACACAAAGACAAACAAACTTAATTGCACACACACACGGATCTGCGAAGATCCACACACACACGGATGATTTAGGAATACAACACAATCACACTTGAAGCTCAAAAAGATTGAGAATGAAAAATAAAAAAGAAAAGGCTTGATTAATGCTCCCCCTTAGTTGATGAAGAATTCCTTGGATGCAGCTTGAGCTGCACTTGGTCTGGCCTTTGATCTCCTTCAGATATGGCTTGATCTTTACCTGAGAATGGAGGAAGAAGGATGAAGAACTCTTCTCGGAGCACTGTTCACGTCTACAGTGCTAACTCCCTTCTCTTCCCCTTTGGTAGCCTCCTTGATCCACCTTGAGCATTAGGGTTTTCTTAACCCTCTTGTATATGTTATATAGACTTGAGTGGTCCATGGACTCCCCCAGACCAGATCCACAATTTCTGGAGGGTTTGGTTGCTTAGGGATTAAACAATACCAAGAGGGATGGCTTTTCTCGAAGTGACAAAAAGTCAACAATTATGGGCAGCTCCGGGCTGGCGGTCGACCTGCAGAGGCCAGCGGTCGACCGCTAGGAGCATTCCTGTAGCCATTTGGCTGATGGAAAAATAGGTCGACCGCTAGGGTCCTGGCGGTCAACCGCCATTTTTATAGGTCTTTTTTTTTGGTTTTGTGATTTCAGGTCGACCTCCACTGGTCTAGAGGTCGACCGCCAATCTCCAAACCTGCAAAAATCAAGTGTTAGCCCGCTAAAAAATTGTCCATAAGTTCGAAGATTGAAATGGGCTTGTGTTATGGTTGATTACAAGTTCGTTTAGGCTCGTTTTAACACATGGAAGGATTCAAGAACACTAAGTTGAAAAGGAATGAAATTTGATGGTTTAGAGCATAAAACTTTGTTCAAATACAAGGCACGTATGAGATAAATGTCATGGGTTTTGTTATCATCAAAATCACTCGGATATGCTCAACATCCTTCAGTCAGAACTCACACTTACTAAGCTTTGTATAAAGTTTGTGCTCTCTTAGCGTTTAGAAGGCTATTATTAAGTGTTCTTCATGATCCTCCTTTGTTTTGGAGTAAATAAGAATATCATCAATGAAGACGACTATTAACTGGTCCAGATAAGGCCTGATGATATTATTCATAAGTTGCATAAATGCTACCGGGGTATTGGTTAACCCAAATGGCATTACCACGAATTCATAGTGGCCATATCTACTTCGAAAAGTAGTTTTGTGTATGTCCTCATCTTTGATCTTGAGCTGATGATAACTTGACCTGAGGTCTATCTTGAAAAAATATTCCGCTCCTGAAATCTGATCAAAGAGCTCATCGACATGTGGCAACGGATATTTGTTCTTAATTGTGAGTTGATTCAGTTACCGGTAGTCGATACATAGCCTGAGGGATCCATCCTTCTTCTTGACGAATAGAACTGGCGTACCCTAGGGGGATGTGCTAGGCCGAATGAAACCCTTATCTAATAACTCCTGAAGCTGTTTCTTCAATTCCTTGAGTTCTGTGTGGGACATCCTGTAGGGAGCTATTGAAACGGGTGCTGCTCCGGGGATGAGTTCAATAAAGAAGTCTACTTCCCTTTCGGGTGGTAAACCGGGTAAATCTGATGGAAATACATCTATAAATTCATTGACAATAGGAATATCCTCTAAGACGATCTCCTTGGATTTGGTGAGGATTACGGAAGCAAGAAAAGCTACACATCCTTGCGAAATTAATTTGTAAGCGTGCATAGATGAAATAATGGCAGGATGCTTCCTGTATTTGATACCAAGGAAGGAAAATCTTGGAAGATCATATTTTTTAAAAAAGATAATCTGATTGTGATAATTTATATAGGCGTCGTGGTCTACAAGCCAATCTACACCTAATATAGCATCGCAGCCCTCCATGTCAAGACATACGAGATTTGCTGGTAGGTTGTGACCTTCTACCACCACTTCACTATCAGGATAGTAGGTTGTAAGTTTGGTTCTTAGACCTAAAGGTGTAGTGATTTCTAGGTCCGAAGGTAGAGGAACTGATGCAATAGGTAAATTTTTTGCAAAAGTAGAAGATATAAAGGAATGAGAAGCACCAGTATCGAATACTACGAATGCAGGATGTGAATAGATTTGGATAGGACCTTCCATTAGCCCATCATTCTTGGGCACTTCTTCATCTTCCATAATAGCATTGAGAGGAGCCTATCACTTACGTCCACCACCGGAAGATTGTTTCTTCATAAGGGGGCAATCTGGCATACGGTGCTCCCGACTGCCACATCGTAGACAAGCGCCGAGACGCTTCCAGCATTCTTCGGCCGAATGACCGAACATATCGTAAAATGTCCAATCCATAGCGACTTGGTTGTCTTCCTCCTTGACTTTTTTATTCTTGTGGTAGCCACTACCACTCCTATTTCGGGATCTCTTCTTGCTATCACGGGATTTGTAGGGTTCCGTGATACTAAACTTTCTTTTCTTTTCATGCCAATCAGACCTTCGGCTAGGTTCCTCTCCCTTGACTTTTAATTTTTTGACCTTTTCCAAGGTCCTCTCGCATAGATACGCACGTTGGACCATCTTTGCATACGTACGAATATTTTGAGTCCCAAGTTGTTGAATAAATCCGGCCATAATCCATCCATAAATCGGTTAGCTTTTAACAACTCAATGCTAACCAAGTGAGGAGCATAAGGCACCAGCTTAGAAAATTGGAGTTCATACTCTGCTACGGTCATCATGCCTTGGTGTAACGAAGCGAATTCCATAGCCTTCCTCTCCTTAACATGTTCGGAGAAGTACTTAGCTCGGAAGAGTGTAAGGAAACCCTCCCAAGTATGAGGCACATCAGCTAGCGGTGCCGGAACTGACTTCCACCATGTACGAGCATCTTTATTTAATTGGAACGTGGCTAGACGGACCTTCTCTTGATCAGCACATTGCATAACTTCAAAGATGCGGTTCATCTCATCTATCTAATTTTTGGCTTCATCGTGATTAGAGGAACCCAAAAATCGAGGAGGATTTAAGCTTTGGAAGTTACGATGTAAGTCTCCCGCTCTTGCCCCTGCGCCGACTTGAGCCATAGTTTGTAACGCTTGAGTAAGACCTGCAACGGTCTCTTGCATACCGTTCCAGTCTACGCGATGAGCCATTATGAGAGTTAGGTACCTGGGAAGAGCAATGAATTTGTTAATTCTAATGGAATGAGTGGGGTAGATCTTAGAATTAATTCTAATGACTATTTCATCCCAAGTTCTACCCAATTCCTCTCATAGGTTGGGAATGCCTTTCCTAGTTTCATAGGTGGGTCCTTAAACCTTGGACTTAACCTATGACATGACTTTTCCCTAGGAATTCTAGTCCTAGGGCTCTGATACCACTTCCACTGTCACGTCCCGAGATTATGCAGCGGGAACAATCGGGAATGTGAACAGTCGGCTAGTATGCCTCGAGCAAGTAATATAGTCAGAGCGCAAGACAATTACATAAGAGTAATTGCACAATATAATTCACTAAAACCTTTAATTTTATTCCTTCATAAAAAATTCCCAAAGTACGTAAGATCTTTCGACTCTCCTGACCAAACTCAAGAAAATAAAAATTACATCACGACTCGACTAGACATTCAATAACTAAGGCTTCTCTCGAGTCGTTTGTCCTTTAATCACTCCCGGATCCATCACTTGAGTAATCGGAATCCGTCCCACTAGAATTTCTTGAAAAAGATTGGAAAATAGGATAATGAGCACACTTGCCCAGTAGGTATCTTCGTATCAATATGAAGGCAAATTTAAATGATTAGCATTTTAGCTCTAAAGAAAAAGGTAATCATGCAAATAGGATGAAACATGCGAATAAAGTCAAAGTAACAAGATATGATCAAACTTGAGATACAAGAATATGATTTGATCAAGTATATAACAAGAATGTAGATCTGGCCTTTTCAAGTATGTGACAAGAATGTACTTTTCATAGTCATGAAGGCTATGCACTAGAAGGTCATGTAACACGCAAGAATATACTTTTCACTTAGTAGCAAGTACTTCACGAATTCATGTGGATTCCCGTGGACATTTCACTTATTTATAAAGAAAGTACTCCCAGTGCAATGCGACGCCAGTAGCATCATATCCCATGGTTTACAGTATGTTTCTGATAATCAGCCGAGGGGACTAACATTGAGCCATTGAACACAATCAGTGCTCGAACTGCATCTTCAAGTATAAATCAAGCTACTTCCACATTTATAGCAATAATATGGCCAATAATGCACAAGTTCAACAAAAGTTCCATGATAAGGTACCAAAAAAAATGCTTCAATTAAGAACAAGAGATTTCAAGGAATGAGTTTATAACTGGGACATGCTAGAAAAAGTTCCATGATAAGGCACTTTCTTTAAGTTTCATAATTCTAGCTTAACTTGGTTAACCATAATTTAGGCTCTAGATAATCAAAAGACCATCTAGACATTCAAGAAAATCAACCCCAAAGTTCAAACCTCGGGTTAGACATAATTAGGATCCAAACGGTCTATTACTGGGCCATTTTGAAATGCATGTGGTGATCCGAGGTGCTCTAATGGCGGCCATGGTGGGGGAGCCCCCTCCAGCCTCCGCGTCATCTTCCTCGGCGGTTCCGGCACCTCCTCGGGTTTCTTCTTCTCCTGGCCTTGATTTTGCCCGTCACTCTTATGCGCAAATCCTCATGGCATCTCGGTGGAAACCTAGAACATCCATTCCAATTAAGGCCCCGGGGTTCACGGATCTTGGTGAGCCGGCGGTCTTCTTCTCCAAGGCAGACGTTGAAACATCGCTGCAACTTCTTAAGTTTGCTATTATTACGAAATGTTCGTATGGAAGACCTGCTATACCAGAGATCAAGAATTGATTGGTCTAGAGGTTGTCTTTGGTTGTTGATTTTGTCATTAGCCGTCTGAATTCGAGGCACTTGTTACTGAGATTTGATTGTGAAGCGAATTTTATCAAGCTTCTTATTCAGAAAAACCTTTATATCAAGGGTTTCCTATTTCGGTTCTTTCGCTGGACGCAAGGTTTTGACTTTGATGCAGACCCTGCAACTGCTCTAGTTTTGGATCGATTTTCCCTCACTGCCTGCAAATTTGTTTCATGGGGATTGTATGCGTTCCATAGCATGGAACTTTGGTCTAGTGCTTAGAATCCATAATAACACAATGGCCATGTCTGAAACCTCCGAAGGCCTGACTTGTGTTGAATTGGATCTTTCAGCTCCTCGTAAAGAGCGTATATGGATTGATATGGATGGTTTTGGTTTTTAGCCGCAGGTTAATTACCACAGGATTCCTCACCTCTGCTCCTTTTGTCATAAGATTGGACATGTCGCTGATGATTGCAAAAAGAAATCAAGAAAAGACAATGATTGCCGCCTTATCCCTAATCCTGATCGAAGGAATTATAACCAGGTCTTCAAGCCTCAGAAGATTGGCACTTCCACTGCTCGATCTAATGCCGCTAAAGGTAATAGATTTGAGGCCTTGCTTCAGGTAGCCGAAGAAGGAGAGCTGGACCACCATGATAATCTCTCCTCTTCCAAGGAAGAGATGCCAGTTGGTAATTTAGTAGGGATTATCCATGGGGACATGACTCAGGAGGAGCTTCAAAATCCTTCATTAGTTTCAATGGTGGATGCTGATTCCACTTGCTTGTTGAAGTTGAAGCCTTCTGGCAATATTTTGGAGTTACATTCTTGTGAATTTAAGGCCATGAAAGAGGTCCATACTCTCCCTTCTTCTTCTTCCCCTGGCAAGACTCTGGTAGTTGTTTCTGAATCTTCTGACGTTTCAGATAATTCTACATCAAGCAGACCTCCTTCTATTAATTCCACTATCCTTCCCATCCCTGATGGTCACGAGGGAGAACTTATATCTTGCTCTGGTGATAGTTTAGCACCCTCTATGAATTATACTATCAATTCTTCAACTCAAGCTGTTGAGGATTTTATAGATCTCCCTTCATTCCAAAAGGTCTATGTTTCTGTCAATGATACTTCTTCAGAAGATCAGTGTGTCACTAAGGGTACTAATCTATCTAGTGTTGGGGAACAACCAACCTTGTAGTAGCATATTCCTCAGGCTCTGTAGGAAGTCTTCCTACAGCGATGCAAGGATATAGCTATTCAAGCTGAAATCAGTAATATTACTTCTCTACATAAAGAGCGTACAAGAGTTATCCCCAGAGGCATGAAAAGGATTGGCTCTGCAGGTAATATTCACCTTAAATCAAAGGATCCATGACTTTTATCATTTGAAATATTAGAGGAATTGGGAACGATTTATCCCTTGGTCGTGTTAAATTCTTAGTCAAGGAACATAGTGTGGATTGTATTGTTATTTTAGAACCCAAGATAAAGACCTCCCTACTGGATAAAACCTGCAAGAAGATTGGTATGGACAAGTATCTGGCCAACCAGGATGATAATGCTCATATTTGGATTATGTGGAAAGAGCCAATTGAATTTACAGTTTTATGCCAAGATGATCAACATATTTCCCTGCTGCAGACCAATGCTAGTTTACCCACTTTTTCTGCTTCTTTCATTTATGCCAAGTGTAGTTCTTCTGAAAGACATTCATTATGGGCTTCCTTAAATCATGTTCACTCCCTTATTCATGGTCCTTGGATTGTGGCTGGGGATTTCAATTGCATTCTGGATGTTGAAGAGAAAATTTGAGGGATTGATCCCTGTTTGAGTTCTATGTCTGATTTTAAGATTTGTATTAATGATTGTGGTTTGATTGACATGGGATTTATGGGCTTCATATATACTTGGCATAATAATCAACAAGGTGGTAAAGGTATATGGGCTAGGCTTGACAGAGTTCTTGTCAATTCCAATTGGATGAATAGATTCCCCATTACTGTGGAGCACCTATCGAGAGAAGCCTCAGATCATTCGCCACTTCTTGTTAAATTGGTTTTGCCTAGCAAGCACAAGAGTAGATTTTTGTTTCAACAAATGTGGACTACACATGGCCTTTTTCTTCAAGCGGTTGAATAGAATTGTAAAACTAGTCCAATTGCTTCTTCTGCCATTACCACCTTATGCATCAAACTCAAGGCCTTGAGGCAAATGTTCCGAGTTGGAACAAACATGTTTTTGGTGATGTTCACAATAATCTTTTGGTTGCGGAGGATGAAGTTCTGAAGGCTGAACACTTGTTTGATTCTTTTCCCAATTCTGCAAATTTGGATGCCTTAGATGCTGCTAAGAGCACTCTTGCAGATCGAATTATTCAGTAGGAGATTTTTTGGAGGCAGAAATCCAAGATCCGGTGGCTTAAGGAGGGTGATAGAAATACCAATTTTTTTCATCTAACTGCTGTGGCTAACAGGAGATGAAATTTCATCAATCACCTTCGGAATGGGGCTGGTATTCTCACTTTCGACTATCAGGAGATGAAAACTATTGCTGTGGCTCATTTCCAACAGGCTTTCACCTCCCATCAACATTTTATTGATAGTGAGATTGTTAACTGTATTCCTCAGTTGATATCGTTGATATCGGCATAAGATAATGTTTTCCTTTATGTTGTCTCGGATTCTGGGTAAATTAAGGAGGCTATTTTTTCAATTTCTCCTAACAGTGCCTCGGGGCCTGATGGGTTTACAGGATGTTTCTTCTAGAAGGCATGGTCAATTATTGATAAGGATGTGACTACTGCCATTCAGGAGTTTTTTACCAACCGCAGACCTCTTTCCAAAGAATTTACTGCTACTCTTATTGCTCTTATTCCCAAAATTAATAATGCTTCTGACATTGCTGATTATAGACCTATCAGTTTGTGTAACTTTCCTTATAAAATTATTGCCAAAGTGCTGTGTAATAGACTTAGCAAATTTTTGCCCTCTCTTATTTCAAGGGAACAATCGGCCGTTGTCAAAGGCAGGCATATTGTGGACACTATTGCTTTAGCTCAGGAATTGGCTCAGGATTTGGGTAGGAAAACCAGAGGGAGTAATATCATTTTAAAACTCGACATGGCAAAGGCATATAATAGAATTGAGTGGGATTTTCTTTTTGTGGTACTGAAGCGGTTTGGTTTTAGTAACATCTTCATTGACCTTCTTGAGTAGATGGTTAGTAATTGTTGGTTTTCAATCTCCATTAATGGTGATTCGGCTGGTTTTTTTAAGTCTACCAGGGGCCTCCGACAAGGCAATCCTATTGCCCCGTACCTCTTCATTCTTGCCCAGGACTCACTTAGCAGGTCTCTGCATAAAGCCTTCATGGGGGGTGCAATAGGGTGGTTTTCTGGGCCTCGGAGATGCCCTGTCATTTCCCATCTTCTCTTTGCGGATGATACGCTAGTTTTTGCTAATGCCTCTGCTACTTCTATCAGGAAACTTATGGATGTCCTGCAGGCTTATGAAAGAGCTTCCGGACAGCTTATAAATGTGCATAAAAGTGGTTATTTCATTCATTCCAAAAATTCTCAACTTCTCTCCAGTAGAATTGAGAGAATCACTAGATTTGCTAGACAAAATCTCCCTCACACGTACTTGGGTTTTCCTTTGGCTCTGGGTCGAATCAAAAAGGTTCACTTTGTGGGTATAATTGCTGCTATTGAAAGAAAGACTGAAGGTTGGCAGGCGAGATTTCTATCTCAAGGAGCGCGCCTTATTCTTATCAAGCATGTGCTATCCTCCATTCCAATATACATCCTAGTTTCCACTCCTATTCATGAAGGTATTCATCACATACTTGATCAGTCTTCTGCCAATTTTTTCTGGGGTTCTTCTCAATATGGCAACTGGAAGCACTGGAAGTCCTGGAAGGACATTTGCAAACCTATTCCTCAGGGAGGTTTGGGTATTATACCTTTAAGGCACATGGAAATTGCTCTTCGAACTAAAATGCTCTGGCATGCATTATTTTCTGATTCTTTATGGGCTGAGTTCTTCAGAACCAAATACATTAGAGGTAACCACATTAGTCTTGTGAACTTCAAAGGAATGCAAGGCTTTGCTAGGAAAATCTGGATGCGCGCCAGAAACCTCATTGTCCAGAATCATAGAGTTGCCATTGGTAATGGCCCGACCACTAATTTCTGGAAAGACACCTGGATTGGGGACAAGAGCTTGGAGTCTTTTCTCCCCTCTAATTCTATTCTGGACTGCAAAGCCACTGTCCGAGAAGTTTTCACCTCTCCAACTCCATAGATTGTTAAATGTATTGATGTTATTCCTAGTGATATTAGAAGGACTTTACTTCTTACCAAACTAACCCAATTTCCGGACAAAGCTGTATGGTCTCCTTCTTCTAGTGGAAATTGCACAGTATCTTCTACGTACAACTATATTTTTAGTATTCAACAGTTGGAATCTCATACTTTCTGGAGGCTTATCTGGTCCCAATGGATCCCGACCAGAATTTTTGTCTTTCTCTAGAAGATAATCCATAATTGTTTGCCTTTGGATCTGAATAGCAAGCGCTTGGGTATTCCCTTTTGTTCAAAGTGCAGATGCTACCAGTACAACCATGAGGAAGATATTAATCAGTTATTTTCTAAAAGTGAGTTGGCCATCAATATATGGCCCTACTTTTATTCCAAAGGCCTTCCTATTTCTGGTAGTACGTCATGGGGGATTATTATCCATACTATCCTTGCTGTGAAAAAAAATACCCTTTTTGGTCTATTTTTTTTTGGTATTATTGCTTATGGTTTGTGGGAGATTTGGTCTGCCAGAAATGCAATTTACCATGATAACAAAAGCATCAACCCGAGGTGTTTGATTCATAAAATTCTTGTTCAAGTTAATCAGTCTATTAGTTATGCTGATCTACAGGAATCCAATGTCAACAGGAGGCAGATCTTAGCTTCTTTTGATATCTTTGGCCATTCAAACAAGAATCGATCGGGGTCGATGATGCTAGTCAAGTGGACATGTCCTCCATGACCTCATTTAAAGCTTAATACTGATGGTGCCTCTAAAAATGCTGGTGAATCGGGAGGTGGTGGTATAATCCGGGATGCTTATGGTACACCTCTGGTTGCCTTTTCTCATTACTATGCTCAGGGCAATAGTATAATTGCTGAAGCTAGGGCCCTTATGGATGGCCTGAAATATCTGAAGGCTATGACTCCTCGGCCGGCGTTCATTGAATGTGATTCCCTTCTTCTTGTTCATATTGTCAACTGGAAAACCCCTTGCCCTTGGAGAATTGCTGCCTATGTTAGAGAAATATGGAGTTTACTGTCCACCACTGATTCTATTTCTCACATTTTCCGTGAGGCTAATAAGGTGGCTGATTCTTTGGCTAACCTTGCATGTTCTATGAGATGTAATTCTTTTTTTCTTTCTCAACAACAACTACCCATGTATATAAAAGGGTTTGCTCACATGGATAAGCTAGGTATGCCTAGCATCCGCCTGATGTAACATTTTTGTATTCTTTGCTATCAATTAAATTTACCTCCTAGTTGTGTAATGGTGGAGTGGCTTTCTCTCTATCTCTGGTAGAGGGTGCACTCTCCTATTGCACCTAGGTAGGGTTTTCCACACAAAAAAAATGCAAGCGGTCATATACAGGACCGTTTAGAAATCCAAGCAGTCAAGTGAAGGACCGTTTGATAAGACAAAGTCCGATATACAAAAAAAAACCCGTCTCTGAAGCCTTGCGTTCTAGTGGATGGCCATTTAATGTCCTTTAGCGGTCTAGTGAATGGCCGCTAGCAAACTCAGACGGTCAACCATATGGCCTCTTAGGTCTGGAAATATAAAACATCAATAAGTGCTTTTATAGACAATGGGCTTTAATGGTACAACCAGCTCGGCGTCCTAGTGAGAATCCCAGGCTCACGGAGTCTTACGGAGGCCTTGAAACAAGATTTCCAAGTCCGTTGGAAGGAATATCCAAAGGAGAGGTCATCAAGTCCAAGATTGTGTTCTTAATGTGCAAAAAGTGTAACTAATGACAACATACCGGGATATGTGCCATGTACTTATGAAAATGACTCTTAGAAGAGAGAGAATCATGATAAACCAGTGATCAAGTTAAATCATGAATCATCTATCATCTTTGAACATATATTTATTACAAGAATATATAATTTTGGTCATAAACTAACATACGTTAAAATAATACCAATGTGCACAAAACATGAAATCTATGTTGATAAACAATGAAATTAACTAAGTATATAAAACTAGTAATCAAACCAAGAAATAAATTTAGTTAACTAGGCTTATCGTATATTAATTTTGGCTAATCCGTAATATGTTTGGATTATCAATATTGCAGAAAAATCAGAAAACCAAACGGTCTAGAACAGAACCGTTTAACTGGCCAAATGGTTAGTCGGGTGACCGCTTATGCTATCGGGCTAGCGGTCTGTCGTAGGACCGTTAAGATACCAGGCGGTCTACAGGACGACCGTTTGCACCTGTATAAATCTGAGTTCAAATAATAGTAAAGCCAAATGCCAAACTAAGATACATCATGCGTGGAAATCAATATATATAAACTTCCATAATCATGATAGAACAGATATAGGCCAACAATATACATAGGTTCATGTATTTAACAAGAAAAATTCTTTTTTACTTTATTAGGGCTAGTTCATGTATTTAACAAGAAAAATTCCTTTTTACTTTATTAGGGCTAGTTCATGCATGAGGATTAAACTTAGATGCATAGTCCTACTAAAACATAAAATTCTCAAAGTACAATGCATGAAAATGCACGAAATCAAAGGGCTTTTATTCCTGACTTCAAATTTGAGCCATTCATGAGATAACTTACCTTAATTAATGCTCCTAGACTGTTAATTTCGGATTGGAAGTAAGCCCTAGTTCTGCACGTTCTCGTGCTTAATCAATAACTTCTCACCCTTGTATCTCTTGATTCCCCTGACCTATTGACGTGGAATTTTGAGGGTAAATAGAAGATATGAAGGGTAACAGAAAGTTCTAAAGACACTGTTGCTAAATGCCTCGTTTAGGGCTCCGAATTCTTTGATCAATCTGGGTCGGGCGCACTAATTCCTGAGTTACTTGTGTAGAATTAGCAACTTTGGAAACTTCTATCTTCCTGTAGGCTTGATCTCCTATAATGAAAATTGGAGGGTAATTAGTTCTAACTATAATAAATAAATTCTTAGAAGAAACTTACCTCTAATTCATCCTCCTTACCTTAATTCCACGCGAGCCAACAGTAAGGGTTGCACAGGTCAAATCTGGGATCTATTTATAGGGTTAGCTAGGATTTTGAGGATTAGAACGAACTTAGAGTCCCATTTAGACTTTAAATTCGATCTACTATCCTTCTAGACTTATCTAATTAGTAGATAGAGTCGATCCTAGGTGATTTGGATGCTAAAAATTCATTCTTTTCACGTTTTCTCATACTCACGGAACTGACAGAGACAAGCGGTTTAGCTCTGGACCGTTTGACTCCCCACGCGGTCTCACGATAGACCGTTTGACTTTGTGAGCACCGAATTTCAACTAGTTCAAACTCTTTTTTTTATTATTATCTTCACTATTATCCCTTTACTTATATATCAAGGAGTAATTATCTCCTTTAATTCCGTGTTTACACCCATTCCTTGTTTTTAAAATATGGGCTAAGGTCCAAAATAATCTTTTTGGGCCTATTGGGTTTATTATATGAGCCTAATCCTCTTGGATTTATGTAGGGCTTAAATAATTAGATTTAATTAAACAAAATTTATTTATAGCCCATTAAATGCTTAATAATTATATTTTAAGATCCAAAAACTTCTTAGAAAAATTCTCGGGCATTACACTCTCCCCCACATAAAAAGAATTTGTCCCCAAATTTAATGCATGGATTTGTGGAGAGTGTACTTACATTTAAATAATTCTGAAAATCTTCTTCGCATGGCTACTTCGGTTTCCCATGTTTCTCATGATTTTGTCCACTGGATCTTGACCATAGGAATAGTTTTATTCCGAAGTTGACGTACTTCTTGTTCAGCTTCAGCCCGTCAACTTTAGTTTAGCTTCAGCCCATCAACTTCTTCTCTAAGGCAAGCTTATTGAAGTGTTATGTGACTCAATTCCTTACGAAAGAGGACATGCAAGAGTTGGATTATCGGTTTTGTATTCTACATTCCCAAAGCCATTGGCACTTGTTTGCTATTAACTTTAATAGGTGATCCTTCATTTCGTACAACCCCATAAAGGGCAATGCTCAATATAATGCCGATGCAAGGAATTGGGTAAGAGATCTCATATGTGTTATTTGAAATTTAAAGTTGCATAACTTTCACCTTCACATGTCCACCAACTGTAACTCTTGCATCTATGCAGGTGGCGCTATGGAGGAAGTCATTTCCCTTCATGAAGTCATGGGAAATAATTTTTCATGAGGAATCTCCTTCTCAGCCACCCAATTCACTAGAATGTGGGGTGTATTACTTAAAGTACATAGAGTGCTTGTCAAAGATAGTAGATGTCCCTGTGGACTTAGATTTCATCGTAGAAGATGTCCAACAAATAAGAGGAGTGCTGACAACAAATCTTTTGAAGGCTGGTGTCGTGGGGCATCAACAGTGGCGCATCAGTAATGTTTTATTGTTGGCTTGGAAGGATGTAAAGGACTCATGGTTGTAAATTTAATTGGTTGTAAATGAATTGTGTAATCAATTTCACAACACTGAAACAAATTTCACTTATGTACAAAATACTATTCTTGTATGCAAAATGTTTAACCCATGTTAAGAAGGTATTGAAAATATCGTCTTACAAAGAACTGAGGCTCCCTGAGTCACTTCAGAGTAAAATATTTTACTCCAGTTCCAAATGTTTCACGTATGTACAAAATATTTCACTTGTATGCAAAATATTTAACCCCTGTTAAGAAGGCATTGAAAATACCATCTTACAAAGAATTGAGACTCCCTGCGACATTACAGAGTAGAATATTTTACTCCAGTTCCAAATGTTTCACGTATGTACAAAATATTTCACTTGTATGCAAAATGTTTAACCCATATTAAGAAGGCATTACCGTCTTATAAAGAACCGAGGCTTCTTGAGTCATTACAGAGCAAAATATTTTACTCCAGTTTCAAATGTATCAGGTATGTACAAAATGTTTCACTTGTATGCAAAATGTTTTACCCCTGTTAGGAAGGCATTGAAAATCCCCTCTTACAAAGAACTGAGACTCCCTGCGTCATTACAGAGCAAAATATTTTACTTCAGTTCAAAATATTTCATATATGTATAAAATGTTTCACTTGTATGCAAAATGCTTAACCCATGTTAAAAAGGCATTACCGTCTTACGAAGAATTGAGGCTCCCTAAGTCATGACAGAGCAAAATATTTTACTATAGTTCTAAATGTTTCACGTATGTACAAAATATTTCACTTGTATGCAAAATGTTTAACCCTTGTTAAGAAGGCATTGAAAATACCATCTTACAAAGAACTGAGGCTCCCTGCGTCATTACAGAGCAAAATATTTTACTCTAGTTCAAAATACTGCACATATGTACAAAATGTTTCACTTGTATGCACAATGTTTAACCCATGTTAAGAAGGCATTACTGTCTTACAAAGAATTGAGGCTCCCTGAGTCATGACAGAGCAAAATATTTATTCTCACCAACTTGAATCTTTAAGGGATGTATGTGACGACCCAGGAGATCCGGATACCGATAAACCGATATCATCGATTTATCGATACCAAGAGCTCGGGAAGCCACCCAAGAGGCTGATGAGGCCCCGTAAGGGTTAGTAAGTGTTTGTCGAGGGGATGCATAACGAATAGAAATTACACGCGTAATATAAATTAAAGCATTCATTTGAACTTTAAATGGAAGCAATTAATTATATCAGAGTGGTAAAATTTATACAAGTAGTCCAGATCCATATATTACAAGTCCCACACTGCACAATGGTCAAAATAAATAACTACACGGGGGCATACCCCGGGCAAAAGGACAAAAAGACAAACTGACTACTAACCGACCACTGACAGACCCCTGCTGGCTCTAAGACTTTTCGCCAAAAGCACGAGAATCCTGCAGCCTGTTGCTCCGCCTCACCTGAAAAATGAAGGGGTGAGTCTCACAGTGGAGACTCACAGTGGAGACTCAGTAGGGTTCACAGAGATCCCTAACTCGCGACTAACTAAAGGAAAGCAGTAAAGCATGCATTGGCATAATTAAAAGACAATCTAATAAAGCTGTAAAACTATCTAAGCAATTTAAGAACAGCTAACTAATATGCCAATTGTAATTTAAATGCGAGTACTCAAAATCTACCAATAGAATAACAACTCAATCATTCCCGAGTGACAAGAGAGAGAAGGAGAGGAGATCCACCAGAAGAAGAAACCAGATGCGTCCACTAACGACTTACACTGCGTCTCAAGTATCTACGCAAGTCTGGATTGCGACAAGCAAGATGCGTAACAGTACCAGAAACGAGTAACTAGTCAGAGCAACACTCGTCAGTGTCAGTCCAAGTCTCTGACCACGTGTGCACACACAGGCTCAATCCCTTGAGCCAGGCCTCTAGCTAGTTTCCCCCCCCCCCCCCAGTAGGACGCTACTGTCAAGCAAGAGGGCCCACAGGAACTAGCTTAAAAACTGTAAACCGAGAATACCCCGCCACCTCTCCCAGGTGGGCTGACACTAAAAGTCGTCGGGCTACGACTGGTGGTTCCATCACTAGGAATGAGACTACGACTCTATTGGGATCTAAAAACATGCCATAATTTATGATATCAATTAAAACATGGCAAATATGCAAGATTCAGGGCATAATTAACTGAATATACTAAGATGGCCATTATTCAATAATTCAATGCGCAAATAGTTGAATATGCTAAAATGGCAATTATGCAGTGCAGAACGCATAATTAATTGAACTTGATTGAATTAAAATACTGCAAGAAATAGCGGTTGAATGAAAATCGCCCCAGTTTATAAAATAACCTACACATGGCGAAGATGCGATATTGAATACATAATTAAACGAACGCGCATAATTTACAGAACAAGTGGTTGAACTAGAGCCACTATAGCCTTAGGCGGTCGAACAGCGAATCACTGCGTGCTTCAAAACAGACTAACCGTGAAATTTCTACCGCCATTCAAATTTAAATTATTTACGCAGTCGAGATGTCAACCGCTCGGGTCAATAAATGGGTTATGGTGGACCGTTATAAAATCTAAAATAAATTAAACATGGTCCTTATCGGAGAACATGATCCATGGAAATCATAACCGGAACCCTTCCCGGTCGACTTAAATCGATGAGAATTATAAATTTTAACCTGTTTCCTGCCATTCCACCATCATAATATAACAGTTTATCATCTATGAACTCAGCAACGATGGGCATGCGATAGTTTATTGTTTATGAACTCAGCGACGATGGGCATGCGACAGTTTATAGTCAATGAACTTAGCGACGATGGGCATGCTTTTAAAACATAAAGATGATGGGCATGCTTTGAAAAAATAAAGATGATGGGCATGCTGTTCAAAACATAAAGACAATGGGCATGTTGTTTAGAAATGATCTAATGGGCTAGGGCATCGATCCCCCTACCTCAATCGTGATGAAAACGTCCGATCCGGCTGCATGCAAGCCGAGGGACGTCGCGGCTCGCCTTTGCCCGATCGTCTCTTCACTCCATGGTTCGAACCGGGGTCGAAGTCTCCACGTTCCTCATGTCGTGGGGGACCTCCCGTTGCTCCAAACGAAGCTAGAAGGCCATCCCCCCACCGGATCTTGGCCGAGGATGCCGAATCCGCAGTGAGAAGGGGAGGGAGAAAGACGCCGATGCCGCTGTGGGTTCGCTCTGACGAGGGCGCCGCCGCAGTCTCTTCTCCGCTAGCTTTCCGGCGAGGCCACCAGAGTCCTCCACCGCAACCCCGGGTCGCCGTCGCCGCGAAGAGGAAAAGGGGAAGAGGAGGGGTCGCGTCGTTTGCGGTGCCGTGGGTGAAGGAGGGAGGGGTCGCCGCGGCGATCTTACCCCCTTGCCAGCACGTCGGTGAGGTCGCCTCCGTTCTTGGGCCGCCGCGCCGTGAAGAGGAACGAGGGAGAGGGGGAAGCCTCCGTTCGCGATCCGTTCGCGGGTTCGCCTGCGGGTTCCGCCGTGATCGGGTGAAAAGAGGGGGGGGGAGGGTAAAGTGAGAGAGAGAGAGAACTCACGATTCTCTCCTCTCAGAAAAACCCTTGCGATCTATATTTTTTTTTTCAAAAAACCTTTGAATTGTTAAAAGCCCCTAAGTTAAGCAAAATTTGATATATGCCCCATTCAAATTCTAAAATGCTTATATATATACACAAAGACCAATTAACTAGGCCCAATAATCACCAAAAAAACTCCTAAATTCATGGAATTAATTCTAATTTAATATCGGTAAAGATCCGTTAAAGAACGGGTCTCACAGTCCCTCTCTCCTAATAAAAATTTCATCCTCGAAATTTAAAAGGAAGAACAAGGAGCGAACTGAAAGAAATCATAGTCTTTAGAAAGAAATGAATGAGAAACACATGAATCAAACAAAACACGAGCTGCATGGCCATAAATCATAATCGTACCACTTCCTTCCCTCGGGACGAGTGCCCTTCTACGAGGGGGCATTTTAATCTAAAAGAAAACACGTAATAGCAGAAAACCTATCAGTAATCACGGAAAACATCCTAAGCCAGCAGTAGACTCACATGGACTTGTTCTGGACTAATGCAATTCCAATTCCTTATACAAATCCTCAACACCGCTTTGATACCAACTATGATGACCCAGGAGATCCGGATACCGATAAACCGATATCATCGATTTACTGATAACAAGAGCTCGGGGAAGCCACCCAAGAGGCTGATGAGGCCCCTTAAGGGTTAGTAAGTGTTTGTCGAGGGGATGCATAAAGAATAGAAATTACACGCGCAATATTATTTAAAGCATTCATTTGAACTTTAAACGGAAGCAATTAATTATATCAGAGTCATAAAATTTATACAAGTAGTCCAGATACATATATCACAAGTCCCACACTGTATAATGGTCAAAATAAATAACTACACGGGACATACCCCGTGCAAAAGGATAAAATGTCACGCCCCGAGCCTTTATTACAGCGGAAGACTAACTCGAGGAACGTGAACAGCCGGCATGGTAAGCCTCTTGCGAGCAAGAACTATCAGAGCGCAAGACAATCACACATAAAAATACAATCGCACAATAATTTACTCAAACTCCAACTTATTTCATTAATAAGCGAAATATTTCAATACAATAACTTTTCAACCTTCTTCAATCCATCAGACTCAAGGAAAAAGGAAAAAATTACAAGACTCGATCTAAACAATATTGACTTTCCTAAGTCTTCACTCTCATTTTGATATGAATTTCATTCTCTCTCGGACCCGCTACTTGTATAACTCGAATCCGAATTCGAATCACTTCCATCTCCTGAAAAAGATTAGAAATAGGTAATGATCACACTTGCCCAGTAGGTATCTTCGCATCAACATGAAGGCACTATTAAAGTAATTAACATTTTAGCTCTAAAGAATAAGGTAAAATCATGCGAATGTGATAAATCATATGTAAATAACCAAGGTAACAAGACGATCCTGTAAGATGGAATGAACAAGTATGAATTAGCAAGAATGTATTAAGAACATGATATGGCCTTTCATGAACAAGAATGTATCAAGAATGTATTAGCAAACCACGTAATCATCACACAAACATCTTTTGATTATGAGCAAGTATTTGGTGAATTTCTGTGGAATATCATGTAACAAGCAAGAAAGTCATGTATATGTCGTGTCGTGGATTTTCACTTCACGAGCCGTGGATTTTCACTTATTTATAAAGAAAGTACTCCCAGCGCAATGCGACGCCTGTAGCATCATACCCCATGATTTACAGTATATTTCCAACAATCAGCCGAGGGGGCTACCATAGAGCCCTTGAACATAATCAGTGCTCGATCGCATCTTCAAGTATAAATCAAGCTACTTCCACGTTTCAAGCAATAAAATATGGCCAGTAATATAACAAGTTCAATAAGTTCCTGATAACAATAATTCAATGAATGAACGCTTCAATTAAGAATGCGAGGGATCAAGAATGACTTAAAACAAGGTTATGCTCATGAAAACAATTCGATAGCATAACAGTACATTCCTTATCTTCCATAATTTAAAATTAAGTATCTTGAGCAATATGACAAGTCCTAGACCATCAATAATCCATCAAGGAACTTTGAAATATCAACCCTTAGGTCAAATATCGGGTTAAAGTACTTAGGAATTGTGACGGTCAATTAATGGGCCGTTACATGAACATGATGGTCTATTATTGGGCCTTTAGATCGGGCTAAATCCAGAAAGAATAAATTGGACTCAGTCAATGTGACGGTTGTATACTGGACCGTTAGATGGGCCTGACGGTTGAGTAATAGGCCGTTACATTGACAAAATTCAAAACTTCGATAGTGCTTTTCTAGAAAATTTGGGCTTTAATGGTACAACCAACTCGGCGTCCTAGTGGGAATCCTAGGCTTGCAGAAATTTACGTAGGCCTTGAAACATGATTTCCTAGTCCATTGGAAGGAATATGCAATAGAGAGGTCCTCAAGTCCAAGAATATGTTCCTATGTGCAAAGTGTGAACTAATGGTCATATACCGGAATATATGCCATGCACTTAGAGAAATTGACTCTCTAGATAGAAAAGAATGTGTAACGATGTGAAACCATGATAAAACCTCGTCAATACATCAGTGAAAACCGTGTTTTTTAATACAAAACTATGGAGTTTTAGCAAATGAAATTAACATGTACTTAAAATAACTCAAAGTGCTTTAGACATGCATGAATCAATTTATAAACTCAAAGTTCAATAAGATAGGTCAAAACTTAGATAACTAGGCTTATTTAAAAGCTACTTTGACTATTCTCAATTCTGTCTCGAATTGACAGAACTCAGCACTCTGGCGGTCTAAGACATGCATGTCATATAGCTGTGGCGATTCATCGTGGAGCCGTCAGAAGGCTGTGACGCACTGATTCTAGTCCATCAGAGATTACAGAGAACTTAAGTGTGACAGAAGGTCTGACGGTCTATCGTAAGGCTATTAGAGTCATGTGACGGTCTAACTATAATCCGTCAGAGCACTGCTGACAGTAAAAATAAAAGAACTTCGGTTTAAAACCTCTCATGCAAGAAGAATCAAAATAAATAACTACTCTAGTCATGACAAAACGAAGAATAGGCCATCTAGATGCATAGGTTTTAGTGAAGTTATAGGAGAATATCTTTTATCTTTATTTTAGGCTAAAGACATGCATGTATGTATAGACCTACTAAAACATGAAATTCGTGGTCTATAGTGCATGGAATCAAGCAAAACCAGAGGGCTTTTACTCCTATCATAATATTCTAGCCATTCATGAGATAACCTACCATTTTCCTGGGCTTTCAACTTCCAATTCGGGACTGTAAGACACGCCCTAGTTCTTCCCTTCCTGTGAATTTTCAGTAACTTCACGTTGCTCTAACTCCGTAATCCCTTGACCTATAAACGTGAAATTTAGAGGGTAAGGAGGTGAAAGTAAGGGGAACAGAAAGTTCTAAAGACACTTAGGCTAATTACCTCGATTTTGTGTTCTAATCTCATGATCTTCAGTGGACTTTTTCTCAGATTCCTAGGTTGCTATGGTCGAACCAGCAACTTTTCAAGGTTCTAGCTCCTTGTGTAGTCGATCTCCTAGCACGAAATTTTGGGAAATGTTAGTCCTATGTATTAACAACAAAAAGTTCTAAAGAACCTACCTAAAATAATATTGTCTTACCTTGATTCCACGTGAGCTAATGTAAGGGTCGCGCAGGGCAAAACTAGGGTCTATTTATAGGTTCTAGCTAGGGTTTTGAGGATTGGATCGATTCTTGAGTCTTTGTTAAAGCTTAGATCGACTTCTGAGAGTCCTTAACACGTTTACTAGTCCTCCCATCTCGATCCCTAAGAGATAGACTAGCAAAAATCTAATCTTTTTGCTCTTTCTTCCATTCACGGAACTGACAGAGCGTGACGGTCGACTCTTGGTGCGTTACATGTGTATGGCGGTCGCACGATAGACCGTTACAGCTACTGTGTATAGAATTCAACTTAATTCAAACTCTTTTATTTATTTTATAAACATAATTATCTATAAAAGGATATTTATCCTTAAAATACGTGAATAGTCTAAATAACCTTCTAGAATATGGGCCAAACTTAATGGGCTTGGTCATTAAACCTTTTGGGCTTCAATTAAATAGGCTAGATTAATCGTTTACCATAATTGGGCCTTAATGAATTTTTAATAAATTCTAAAAAATCATTAAATAATTTCTTGAAATAATTTAAATATTCTGGGTCATTACACCCTCCCCCACTTAAAAGAATTTGGTCTCCAAATTTGATACATGGATTAGATGGAGAGTGTACTTACCGTTGAATAATTCTGAAAATCTTTTCCGCATGGCTTCTTCTGTTTCCCATGTCTCTCCTGACTTTGTCCACTAGATTTTAACCACGGGAATAGTCTTGTTCGAAGTTGACGTACTTCCTGTTCAAGTATTCTGATTGGTTTTTGTTCGTATGTCAAGTCCTTCTTAATCTCCAGATTGTCGTAAGTGATGACATGGAAAGGATTAGGTACATACTTCTTGAGCATCGAGACGTGAAATACATTATGAGCTTCAGATAATTATGGAGGTAAAGCAATCCGATAAGCTACTTCACCAACTCTTTCCAAAATTTCAAAAGGACCAATAAATCTTAGAGTAAGTTTTCCCTTAATACCAAATCTTCGAATACCTCGACTTGGAGAAACTTTAAGAAATACATGATCTCCTACTTGAAACTCCAAGTTGCGCCTTTAATTATCAGCATAAGATTTTTACCTATCTTGTGCCATCTGCAATCTTTCTTGAATGAGCTTAATTTTCTCTGAAGAATCCCTGATAATGTCGGGGCCTAGAAATTACCTTTCCCCTATTTCATTCCAACATAATGGTGATCTACAGCTTCTTCTATATAAAGCTTCAAAGGGTGCCATCTGTATGCTGGCCTGATAACTGTTGTTATATGCAAATTACACCAGAGGCAAGTGATCATGCCAACTTCCTCCAAAATCAATAGCACCAGCCCTGGTCATATCTTCTACTACCTGATTTGTTCTTTCAGTCTGACCATCCGTTTGTGGATGAAATGCTATGCTAAAATTCAATCTTGTCCCCAATGAATGTTGTAGACCCTTCCAGAACTGTGATGTGAATCGAGGATCTCTATCAGATATAATAGTGACAGGGACACCATGTAATTTGACAATTTCTTTTGTGTATAATGCTGCTAGAATATCCACAGACCATCGACTTTTGATTGGTATGAAATGTGCAGATTTAGTCAATCGGCCTATGATTACCCAGATACCGTCGTGTCCTCCTCTGGTCTTAGGTAATCCCATGATGAAATCTATTCCTATGCTTTCCCACTTCCATGCTGGAATATCTAAGGGGTGTAATTTACCTGCGGGTCTAAAATGTTCTATCTTTACTTGTTAACAAGTGAGACAGCGGGACACGAAATTAGCTGTTTCCCTCTTCATATTGGGCCACCAGAAATTTCTTTTGAGATCTTGATACATTTTGGTACTACCAGGGTGAATGGTGTACTTGGACTTATGTGCTTCTTCTAGGATCAGTTTCTTCGTATCCTCATGATCTGGTACACACACACGGCCCTTAAATAGTAATCTTTCATCATTGGAGACAGAAAAATCCGGCCTCTGTTCTATGTTGGCTTTGATTTCTAGTAATACGGGATCATTGTCTTGTAGCCTGACTAGATCTTCCATTAATGTAGGTTGAGCTCGGATATTGGCTATAAAATAATCTTCTTCTTCCTTCATGTCAATATCTAAGTTCAACTGAGCAAATTGAGGAATAAGATTAGTCATACTAATCATAAGACTTGATAGCTTTCCCATTGATTTTCTACTGAGTGCATCGGCTACAGCATTAGCCTTGCCAATATGATATTGAATAGCAAAATCAAAGTCCTTGAGATATTCTAACCATCTCCTCTGCCTCATATTTAGCTCCCTTTGAGAGAATAAGTATTTCAAGCTTTATGGTCTGAGTAGACCGTGAACTTCTCTCCATAGAGATAATGACGCCAATTCTTTAAGGTGAAAATAACAACAGCCAATTCTAAATCATGCACAGGGTAATTCTCTTCGTGCCGTTTCAATTGTCTTGAAGAATAACAGATTGCTTTTCCATTTTGCATGAGGACGCACCCTAAGCCAATGCCAGACGCATCCGTATATACTTCGAATCCACCACCTTCCACCGGTAGTGATAGAATAGGAGCTGTAGTAAGATGGTTCTTAAGAGTTTGAAAACTCTCTTCACATTCCTCTGACCAGAAAAAAGGATTTTCTTTTCTTGTGAGTCTGGTTAAAGGAATAGCAATTTTTCAGAAGTCCTTAATGAACCTCCTATAATAACCAGCTAGACCCAGAAAGCTCCTTACTTCTGATACAGTCGTTGCCCGGCTCCAGTTTCTGACAGCTTCTACCTTAGAAGGATCCACATCGATACATTCTTTTGAAATAATGTGGCCTAGGAATGAAACTTCCTTGAGTCAGAACTCACACTTGTTAAGCTTGGCATAAAGTTTATGTTCTCTAAGTGTTTACAAAGCTATCCTCAGATGTCCTTCATGTTCCTCTTTTGTTTTGGAATATACCAGGATGTCATCGATGAAGACGACAATGAACTGGTCCAGATATGGCTAAAAAACATTGTTCATAAGTTGCATAAATGCTGCTGGGGCATTTGTTAACCCGAACGGCATCACCATGAATTCATAGTGGCCATAAAAATTTTGAAAAGCCGATTTATAAATGTCTTCTTCTTTAATTCTAAGCTGATGATAACCTGATCTGAGGTCAATCTTGGAGAAATACTCTACTCCTGAAAGCTGATCGAAGAGCTCATCAATACGCGGCAACGGATACTTATTTTTGATTGTAAGTTGATTCAGTCACCGGTAGTCTATGCATAATCTGAGAGAGCCATCATTCTTCTTGACAAATAGAATCGGCACACCCCAGGGGGATGTGCTAGGTCTGATGAAACCCTTACCTAATAGTTCCTGCAACTGTCTCTTTAGTTTCTTAAGTTCCGTGGGGGACATCTTGTAAGGGGCTATAGAAACAGGTGCTACTCCTGAAATAAGTTCAATAGTGAAGTTTACTTCCCTCTCGGGTGGTAAACTGGGTAATTCGGGTGGAAACACATCTGGGAACTCATTTACGGTAGGAATGTCTGCTATGATGATTTCCTTGCACTTGGTAACAATGACAAAAGTAAGAAAAGCTTCACATCCTTGCGAGATAAGTTTGTAAGCGTAAAGAGAGGATATGATAATGAGATGTTTTCTATACTTGATGCCAAGGAAATAAAATCTTGGAAGACCGAGTTTTCGAAAGGATATAATCCTATTTCGGCAGTTAATATCAGCATCATGATCTACAAGCCAATCTACCCCTAAGATGGCATCATAACCTTTCATGTCAAGGCATACTAAGTTTGCGGGGAGATTGTGACCTTCTACTATTACCTCACTATCAGGATAATACTCGGTAAGCTTTGTTCCAGAACGTAAGGGTGTGGTAATAGCAAGATCTGAAGGTAGGGGAACTGATGCAATTGGTAATGTTTTTACAAAAGTAGTGGAGATAAAAGAATGAGAGACACAAGTATCAAATAGCACAAATACATGATGGGAACAAATTTGAAGGGTACCTTCCATAAGCCCACCATCCCTGGGTGCTTCTTCTTCTTCTAGAACAGCATTGAGGCGAGCCTACCTCCTACGTCCACTACCAGACGATTGATCCTTCATAAGGGGGCAATCTGGCATACGATGCTCCCTACTTCCACAACGTAGACAAGCACCAAGGCACTTCCAACATTCTTCAGCCGAATGGCCAAACTTCTCGCAAAATGTGCAAGCCGCCATGAGTTGCTCCTTCTCATCCTTGACTTTCTTGTTCTTCTGGGAACTTCCACCGTTCCCGCTCCTAGATCTTTTCTTACTATCACGACTTTTGTGAGGTTCTGTGATGCTAAATTTTTCTTTCTTATAACGCCGATCAGATCGTCGGCTGGACTCTTCTCCTTTTCCTTTCAATTTCTTGACCTTCTCTAAGGTCCTCTCACATAAATATGCATGCTGGACCATCTCTGCATAGGTACGAATGTTTTGGGTCCCGAGCTGCTAAATGAAACCGGGTCGTAACCCGTCCATAAACCGATTAGCCTTCAAAAAATCGGTACTGATTAAATGCGGTGCATAGGGTGCTAGCCTAGAGAATTGAAGTTCATACTCCGCGATTGTCATCATTCCCTGACAAAGAGAGGCAAACTCCATAGCCTTTCTTTCTTTAACATGCTCAGAAAAGTACTTAGCGCGAAATAGAGTGGGAAAACCGTCCGATGTATAAGGTGCATCTGCTGGAGGTGTAGGTACTGATTTCCACCATGTGCGTGCATCTTTATTAAGTTGAAAGGTTGCAAGACGCACCTTTTCTTGATCTGTATACTGGATAACATCGAAGATACGATTTATTTCATCTATCTAGTTTTTTGTCTCATCTGGATTAGAAGAACCGTAGAAACGCGGATGGTTTAAGCTCTGAAACTTGTGATGCAAGTCACCAGCCCTCGCCCCTGCGCCTGCCTGGGCCATAGTTTATAATGCTTGAGTAAGGTCGGCAACCGTTTGTTGCATGCCACCCCAATCTACGCGATGAGCCATTGTAATAATGATGTACCTGGGAGAAATAACAATTTATTAATTCTCATGGAATTAGAAAGAGATAAATCTTAAAACTACTTAATTATCTTATCCCGGGCTCTACCCAATTCTCGCATGGGTGAAGAATTTTCTCCTTAGTTCATAGGTATGGGTCCTTAAGCCTTAGACTTATCCTATGACGTGACTCTTTTCTCTAAGTCCTGAGACTTAGGCTCTGATACTAACTTAACTGTCACGCCCCGAGCCTTTATTACAGTGGAAGACTAACTCGAGGAACGTGAACAGCCAACATGGTAAGTCTCTTGCGAGCAAGAATGATCAGAGCGCAAGATAATCACACATGAAAATGTAATCACACAATAATTTACTCAAACTCTAACTTATTTCATTAATAAGTGAAATATTCCAATACAATAACTTTTCAGCCTTCTTCAATCCATCAGACTCAAGGAAAAAGGAAAAAAATACAAGACTCGATCTAAACAATATTGACTTTCCTAAGTCTTCACTCTCAGTTTGATATGACTTTCATTCGCTCTCGGACCCGCTACTTGTATAACTCGAATCCGAATTCGAATCACTTCCATCTCCTGAAAAGGATTAGAAATAGGTAATGAGTACACTTGCCCAGTAGGTATCTTCGCATCAACATGAAGGCACTATTAAAGTAATTAGCATTTTAGCTCTAAAGAATAAGGTAAAATCATGCGAATGCGATAAATCATATGTAAATAACCAAGGTAACAAGACGATCCTGTAAGATGGAATGAACAAGTATGAATTAGCAAGAATGTATTAAGAACATGATATGGCCTTTCATGAACAAGAATGTATCAAGAATGTATTAGCAAACCACGTAATCATCACATAAACATCTTTTGCTTATGAGCAAGTATTTGGTGAATTTCTGTGGAATATCATGTAACAAGTAAGAAAGTCATGTATATGTCATGTCGTGGATTTTCACTTCACGAGCCGTGGATTTTCACTTATTTATAAAGAAAGTACTCCCAGCGCAATGCGACGGCAGTAGCATCAGACCCCATGATTTACAGTATGTTTCCGACAATCAGCCGAGGGGACTAGCATAGAGCCCTTGAACACAATTAGTGCTCGATCGCATTTTCAATTATAGATCAAGCTACTTCCATGTTTCAAGTAATAAAATATGGCCAGTAATATAACAAGTTCAATAAGTTCCTGATAACAATAATTCAATAAATGAACGCTTCAATTAAGAATGCGAGGGATCAAGAATGACTTAAAACAAGGTTATGCTCATGGAAACAATTCGACAACATAACAGTACATTCCTTATCTTCCATAATTTAAAATTAAGTATCTTGAGCAATATGACAAGTCCTAGACCATCAATAATCCATCTAGGAACTTTGAAATATCAACCCTTAGGTCAAACCTCGGGTTAAAGTACTTAAGAATTGTGACAGTCAATTAATGGGCCATTACATAAACATGATGGTCTATTATTGGACCGTTAGATCGGGCTAAATCCAGAAAGAATAAATTGGACTCAGTCAATGTGACGGTTGTATACTGGACCGTTAGATGGGCCTGATGGTCGGGTAATAGGCCGTTACATTAACAAATTTCAAAACTTCGATAGTGCATTTCTAGATAGTTTGGGCTTTAATGGTACAACCAACTCGGCATCCTAGTCGGAATCCCAGGCTCGCGGAGAATTACGGAGGCCTTGAAATAAGATTTCCTAATCCATTAGAAGGAATATCCAATAGAGAGGTCCTCAAATCCAAGAATATGTTCCTATGTGCAAAGTGTGAACTAATGGTCATATACCGGAATATATGCCATGCACTTAGAGAAATTGACTCTATAGATAGAAAAGAATGTGTAACGATGTGAAACCATGACTTAGATAACTAGGCTTATTTATAAGCTACTTTGACTGTTCTCAATTCTGTCTCGAATTGATAGAACTCAGCACTCTGGAGGTCTAAGACAGGCGCGTCATATAGCTGTGACGGTTCATCGTGGAGCCGTCAGAAGGCTGTGACACACTAATTCTAGTTCGTCAGAGATTACAGAGAACTTAAGTGTGACAAAAGGTCTGACGGTCTATCGTAAGGCCGTTAGAGTCATGTGACTGTCTAACTATAATCCGTCAGAGCACTGTTGACACTAAAAATAAAAGAACTTCGATTTAAAATGTCTCATGCAAGAAGAATGAAAATAAATAACTACTCTAGTCATGACAAAACGAAGAATAGGCCATCTAGATGCATAGGTTTCAGTGAAGTTATAGGAGAATAGCATTTATCTTTATTTTAGGCTAAAGACATGCATGTATGCATAGACCTACTAAAACATGAAATTCATGGTCTATAGTGCATGGAATCAAGCAAAACCAGAGGGCTTTTACTCCTATCATGATATTCTTGCCATTCATGAGAAAACCTACCCTTTTCCTGGGCTTTCAACTTTCAATTCGGGACTGCAAGACACGCCCTAGTTCTTCCCTTCTTGTGAATTTTCAGCAACTTCACATTGCTCTAACTCCGTAATCCCTTGACCTATATACGTGAAATTTGGAGGGTAAGGAGGTAAAACTAAGGGGAATCGAAAGTTCTAAAGAAACTTAGGCTAATTACCTCGATTTGGTGTTCTAATCTCCTGATCTTCAGTGGACTTTTGCTCAGATTCCTGGGTTGCTATAGTCGAACCAGCAACTTTGCAAGGTTCTAGCTCCTTGTGTAGTCGATCTCCTAGCATGAAATTTTGGGAGATGTTAGTCCTATGTACTAACAACAAAAAGTTCTAAAGAACCTACCTGAAATAATGTCGTCTTACCTTGATTCCACGTGAGCCAATGTAAGGGTCACGCAGGTCAAAACTAGGGTCTATTTATAGGTTCTAGCTAGGGTTTTGAGGATTAGATCGATTCTAGAGTCCTTTTTAAAGCTTAGATCGACTTCTGAGAGTCCTTAACATGTTTACTAGTCCTCCCGTCTCGATCCCTAAGAGATAGACTAGCAAAAATCTAATCTTTTTGCTCTTTCTTCTATTCACGGAACTGACAGAGCGTGATAGTCGACTCTTGGTGCGTTACATGCATGTGGCGGTCGCACGATAGACTGCTACAACTACGGTGTGCAGAATTCAACTTAATTCAAACTCTTTTATTTGTTTTATCCACATAATTATCTATAAATGGATATTTATCCTTAAAATTCGTGAATAGGCTAAATAACCTTCTAGAATATGGGCCAAATATAATAGGCTTGGTCCTTAAACCTTTTGGGCTTCAATTAAATAGGCTAGACTAATCATTTACCATAATTGGGCCTTAATGAATTTCTAATAAATTCCAAAAAATCATTAAATAATTCCTGAAATAATATAAATATTCTGGGCCATTACATAAAAAGACAGACTGACTACTAACTGACCACTGACAGACCCCTGCTAGCTCTAAGACTTTTCACCAAAAGCACGAGAGAATCCTACAGCCTGTTTCTCCGCCTCACCTGAAAAAGGTAGGGGTGAGTCTCACAGTAGAGACTCAGTAGGGTTCACAGAGATCCCTAACTCGCGACTAACTAAAGGAAAGCAGTAAAGCATGCATTGGCATAATTAAAAGACAATCTAATAAAACTGTAAAACTATCTAAGCAATTTAAGAACGGCTAACTAATATGCCAATTGTAATTTAAATGCGAGTACTCGAAATCTACCAATAGAATAACAACTCAATCATTCCCGAGTGACAAGAGAGAGAAGGAGAGGAGATCCACTAGAAGAAGAAACCAGATGCGTCCACGGACGGCTTACACTGCGTCTCAAGCATCTACGCAAGTCTGGATCCCGACAAGCGAGACACGTAACAGTACCAGAAACCAGTAACTAGTCAGAGCAACACTCGTCAATGTCAGTCCAAGTCTCTGACCACGTGTACACACACAGGCTCAATGCCTTGAGCCAGGCCTCTAGCTAGTTTCCCCCCCAGTAGGACGGTACTGTCAAGCAAGAGGGCCCACGGGAACTAGCTTTAAAACCGTAAACCGGGAATACCCCGTCACCTCTCCTCGGTGGGCCGACACTAAAAGTCGTCGAGCTACGACTGGTGGTTCCATCACTAGGAAGGAGAATATGAGTCTATTGGGATCTAAAAACATGCCATAATTTATGATATCAATTAAAACATGGAAAATATGCAAGATTCAAGGCATAGTTAACTGAATATGCTAAGATGGCCATTATTCAATAATTCAATGCATAAATAGTTGAATATCCTAAAATGGTAATTATGCAGTGCAGAACACATAATTAATTGAACTTGATTGAATTAAAATGCTGCAAGAAATAGCAGTTGAATGAAAACCGCCCCAGTTTATAAAATAACCTACACATGTCGAAGATACGATATTAAATGCATAATTAAACAAACATGCATAATTTGCAGAACAAGTGGTTGAACTAGAGCCGCTATAGCCTTAGGCGGTCGAACAATGAATCGCTGCGTGCCACTAAACGGACTAACCGTGAAATTTCTACCACCATTCAAATTTAAATTATTTACGCGGTCGAGATGTCAGCCGGTCGGGTCAATAAACGGGTTATGGCGGACCGTTATAAAATGTAAAATAAATTAAACATGGTCCTTACCGGAGAACCGGATCCATGGGAATCATAACCGGATCCCTTCTGGTCGACTTAAATCGACGAGAGTTATAAATTTTAACCTGTTTCCTGCCATTCCACCATCATAATATAACAGTTTATCATCTATGAACTCAGCAACGATGGGCATGCGACAGTTTATTGTCTATGAACTCAGCGACGATGGGCATGCAACAGTTTATAGTCTATGAACTCAACGACGATGGGCATACTTTTAAAACATAAAGACGATGGGCATGCTTTGAAAACACAAAGACGATGGGCATGCTGTTCAAAACATAAAGACAACGGGCATGCTGTTTAGAAATGATCTAATGGGCTAGGGCATCGATCCCTCTACCTCAATCGTGATGAAAACGTCCGATCCGGCCGCATGCAAGCTGAGGGACGTCACGGCTCGCCTTTGCCCGGTCATCTCTTCACTCCATGGTTCGACTCGAGGACGAAGTCTCTGCGTTCCTCGTGTCGTGGGGGACCTCCCGATGCTCCAAAAGAAGCTAGAAGGCCGTCCCCCCACCGTATCAAGGCCGAGGATGCCGAATCCGCCGTGAGAAGGGGAGGGAGAAAGCTACAGATGCCACTGTGGGTTCACTCCGATGAGGGCGCCGCCGCGGTCTCCTCTCCACTAGCTTGCCGGCGAGGCCGCTGGAGTCCTCCACCGGAACCCCGGGTCGCCGTCGCCGCGAAGAGGAAAAGGGGAAGAGGAGGGGTCGCGCCGTTCACGCTGTCGTGGGTGAAGAAGGAAGGGGTCGCTGCCGCGAACTCACCCCCTTGCCAGCACGCCGGTGAGGCCGCCGCCCTTCTTGGGCCACTGCGCCGTGAAGAGTAACGAGGGAGAGGGGGAAGCCGCCGTTCGCGGCGTGCTCGCGGGTTCGCCTGCGGGTTCTGCCGCGATCGGATGAAAAGAGGGGGGGAGGGTAAAGTGAGAGAGAGAGACCTCACGGTTCTCTCCTCTCAGAAAAACCCTTGCGATCTATATTTTTTTTTAAAAAAAAACCTTTGAATTGTTAAAATCCCCTAAGTTAAGCAAAATTTGATATATGCTATTTGCGATGGGATCTTTTCATTCTGGTTTTCTTTTTATTTATGATTATCATTTGGGTTTACTTGGTTTATTTCACGTGTCGATCAACCAATTAACCAACTGGTAATTAACTGACTGGTTGACTGCGCGGGCGTGCCAGTCACGTGAGTGACGAATTTATTATGCGCTCGTTCTGACCCGTGTCGGGTGAGAGAGAGGTTCGGTCGGGACCAGCAGTCCGCCATACCGTAAAGGCTATGGCGTTAATTACATCCCCCACGAGGAGGGAAAACCTTTGATTAATTACCGAGATAATTGGCTATCGAGGCCGGAATAAAGATGCGCAAAGGTATAAACGTGAGCAGGTCACGTGAGATGCTTCTATCTGTCATGCAAGAGAGGAATGATTCATTAAGTTGGATACCCTCGATACATGGCGGAGGGCATAGGTCCGAAGATGACCATCGCGCATAGCAAAGACTTCCAATCGGGAGTTACCCGGACTTCCATCAGTGCCATTTGATATACCCGAGGGTCTATGCAAGCATGCATGCATGATGTTCATGACTATGCTAAGCATGGTAATAGAGTTATGAAAATAAACAGTGATCAATCACATTTATTAATCTCTGCCAAGGGAGACAAGAATGGTAACACAAGCATGATAACGAAAGCGAAGCGCTGACGTACATGGTAGTGAAAGCATGATAACAAGATGATTTAGACTTGAACAGCCCTTCCCTTATTTGGTTTATTACTAATTAGGGTTTATTAGTCTCGACCACGGGAGACGACGATCGCTCCGGAGGCGAGTGGGTGATTAGAACATTACAATGTTTCAAAAAAAATGGCATGATCGTGCATAGGGATAAGTTTCCCCGGCGCGGTCAAGCGTAGGTAAACAGTCTTAATACGACGCGGCCATAACAAAGATTGATACGGTGCGGCAGGCATGGGGCGCACCGGTTTAGGGCGCGCCGGGAACGTGCCATTTGAAAACAAAGTTTTATGAGTGTGAGGTTATTCCGGCGCGGGGGGGGGGTACCGCGCCGTATTAAGGCGCGCCGGATTAAGACTGCGCCATTTTAGCGAATTTTTGATGAATTTTGCAACTATTTAAGTTCATTAAGATTCTGTTGAGAGTTTTGAAGTTAATTGGGCCGATTGCTTGTTTAATTGAAGTCTAGAGCCTTTCCAGAATGAAGTGATGAGCTAGTGCGAGGTCCATACTCGAGCACTAGGGTCTTTTATCTCAGAACAAGTGTTTTGTTGAAGCCATTTTGATATAATTAAACTCATAAGTTGGAAGAATTCTGCCAAAAATTGGGCAGCATCTCCCCCGTCCCTGAAGGACTGCAGGGGGAGAAACGGGGTCATACTCACCTGTGGAGCAAGCCCCTAAACAGCCGGTCTGCATGGTGGCAGCCAACAAACCCCAATTGGACAGGATACCCCGAGGACTGGCCTATGAGGGGCACCAAAGTTCCGTGGGTGGAAGCAGAGGACCGAGGCAGCTAGTGATGGAAGCAACACCCCGAGGACTGGCCTACAAGGGGTGGGCAACCTACAACATGCACTGCATCCGCTAGAGAGAGAGACCATTAGGGAGAGAGGCTCCGAGGACTAGCCTACAAGGAGCATTTGTCCCTTAGTCACCACAGGGTCCCGAAGGACTGTGGGTTTGGAATTGTTGGGCTGGGGCCCCAGTTGTTGTTAGCTCTGTGACTCATGAGAAACATCCATCACTCGAAAGTGGAGTTCCCTTGGCCGATCGGCAGTTCTGTGAAACGGTGGGGAATATCCCCCTCCTCGGGTGGCTGGGACCAAAACAATGGAACTCGAATGGTTCAGTGGCTGCAAACCACAGACGAGAGGAATGAAGACATTCGGCATTGATAGATCACCGCTCACAGGGCTAAGGTGTCGATGCTCGCGAGACTGGGTTGCCATCCATAGAAGAGAATGCAAACAATAGTCACGGAGAAAGGCAATCGATATGCAGCTAGGACGATTTGCCTACACACGCATATACACAAATGGCTGGAATGCAGTAGTCGCGAGGCGGACTCCACTATCCCAGAAGCAGCACCTGCCTCCTCTGAGCAACAGAGAAATGCAAAGAGGGGGGAAGGCCAAGATTGGATTTCGTATCAAAACGGAGAGAAACGTGTGCACAGGCATAGGCGTGGAGGACCTAGGGATAGGTTATCCATGTAGCCCATGGCATACCAGGGCGTGTTCGGAATCTGGGGAAACCGGAATTGCAAAGATATATACGGGAAGACACTAATATATATCTATCTATCGAATGAAATAGCAATGGAAGAAGAGGACGAGACGCTGAGCATTCAATCCATCAATATATTCATATATGCATGCTATCATTCCATCGGCGAAAGAAGCCACACACATATCACGAGTTCGGTGCCGGCATCGCGGCACGGCCACCGTTCTACTCGTAGGGGAGCTCACAGAAGAGCAATAAAAAAAAGAAAGAGGGATGGCGGAGAAGGGGGGAGGGGTTGGCTCATATCATCGCCATCCCTCACCCCTCTCGCTTACATTCGACGGAGAGAAAGCAAGGCGGAGAAGCAACGGAAACGTAGGCGCCCACCTATTCCCAGAACATAGTGTCGGGGACACCTCCTTCTTCTCCGGCTGCGGAGGGCTTTAGGCTGAGGATGGAAGATGGCGGCGAAGGATGCTCAGAGGAACCCTGCTTCGCTCGCAAGAAACCCCCTCTCTCTCACCGACGATTGGCTCTCAGACCTTTTTCTTATCTCTCGATTTTTCCTTCGACAACCTCTTCGCCTCTCTAAATACCACCTCTTCTTCTGTTTCCAATTGTCTCCTCTCTCATCGCCTTGTCCAGCAGCCACATATATATAGGAGCAGGCTCGAATCCTAATCCGGCGTGAGGAATGGCATGTAGGGGGAAGGGCGCTCCACCTTTAGCGCGCCGGAATGGGTGGGCGCTGGGTAAAGGAGCTTTTGCGCGCCGAAATGGAGGGGCGCCGGATAAGAGGGTGTGCCGGTTTAGGGCGTGCCGTATTAGCATCTCCCGCACATCGTGGGTCAGCCGATGAGTCCGGGGATGGTTCCGGGGATCACCGTGAACATTTATCTTGCCACCATTCTTCGAAACCTCGACGAGATGCCTTGTCGAAGCTCTCAGGATGACGTATGGCCATTCTTTGAACTTCAGATGTCTTTGGTTTGCACACGCGGGTTTTCCGCTGACACGGCTCTCGGCACTATGATAAGTGCCGCTGGCTCGGTCTGGCTTGTGTTCAAAGCTTCTTGGAGGGTGGGATAACACCCGGGATAGTTCCGCCTAGGCTGGGTGATCATTCGGCCACTAACGGGCCCATCTTGGCGGGAAGCCGTACCCGTGCCGGGTGACCGGGATCTTCTGCTTACAGAGTTTTCGGTCCCCCGTTTTGAAGAGCCAAGGGTACTCTTTTATCTCAGGAGAGTCTTTCATGAGGTGGGTAGCCACCGGGTAGACCGTTGTCCTTGGTCGGATAACGGGTGTAGTGTATGCGGCACGACGGAGTCGATGCCGGTTCATTGGGCAGGCTTGGTCGCACTACCGGTTGGTTGTGAGTTCATCTCAATTCTCCTGCGGTAAAGTCCCCGTGTTCATAAAGGGTGACTCGAGGCTCTGGCAGCTTGAGAAGCCTTCAATATGTTGATATTTATTAGCTTCTGTGCTTCAGTGGGCCGTGTCATTCATCTTTGAGACTTGATCGCCGCGAGTGATATTTTGAGTGCCAACAAATGCCCCACAGCCGTGGGTGTTGTGAGCGAGGCACGAGTGCAGCAAGGCCGACGGATGAGCTTCGCCCGGAATGATCTCCTCTTCAATTGACGGAGGCTTGGAACGGCCCTTAATCCAGCACGGATACCAATCCGGCACCGTTTGAATATTAATACGGCGCGGGGTTAATCCGGCACGCCCCTTGGCCTTGGACGCTAATCCGGTGCGCCCTTGGTATTTGCATGTTAGTCCGGCGCGGTCCCGGGCACTGGAATCTAATCCGGCATGCCTTTCATGTTTAACAGGGGTGTTAATTCGGCGCGCCCATAAATGGCGCGCCTTTTGCTTGGAGGAGTGCTAATTCGGCGCGCTAAATAGCGCGCCGGATTAAAAGGGGAATTCTCCCCTATCTAAACTCTCCACCCTTCATTCTTCCTTCATCACTGCTCATTTGTGAAGTTTCTTTCTCTCTCTTCCTGCTCTTCCGGCCACCTTTGGCGCCTAGTGAGTTGAGAGCGGCCGGGGTCATCCCCTCCGAGCGGGTGAGTGAGTGTTGTTCATTTGGGTTTTAAACCCATTCTTTGGGCCCCGGGAGGCTTCTAGTAGGGCTTGCCCTCGGAGCTATTTCCCCGGGTGTTCCTTTTGGCCTCGGTGTAATGCCGATGGCTACTTTTAGGGGCCGTTCCCTTAGTGGACGTGTTCCCGCTTCTCTTTGGCAATCTCCCGTGCTGGGGAGACTCTGCCAAAATTTTGTCAGGAATTTGTCTTGATCAACTATTTTCTGACTTTGCTTATTATTTGATGCACTTCTTTACAGCTAACATGGCATCTGGTTCTTCTTCTTCTGCCTCCCGCGCCGTGGTGACGTGGTGACGTGCGGATGGGCACTTGGCTCCAATATTTCTTCGGCGGGAAGAATAAGTACGAAGGCTTTCCCCCGATAGTGCCAATTGCTCCGAAGCGGAAGAAGAGAGTCCGACGCCAGGCCGCATCATCATCATCTTCAAGAGGAGGGCAGAGGGAGGACCTAAACCCTATTGGTGTCGATGCAGTCACCCACTGTGCTGCGTACCTGGTTTACTGGATCTGTTCTTTCGCTCTTCTGCAAGGTGACGAGAGCGTGATTAGGGCAGAGGCCATTTATCCTGCCTGTCTCATGGCTTGGGGTACTAAGCTGTCCCTTTGCCTAGTGGCTCTGTGTCTTATTTACAAGATGTTGGGATACCTGCACAAGACGCGTCTCCCCAGGAATCTGCGGACGGTTGGTCCGCTACACTTTTTCAATGCTTGGGTCTGTACCCTGTTCCCGGAGGCGGCTCCTCGGGCGTTACAGTCGGTTCCTCTTGTTCCGCGGATGATAGAGTTTGCGAGCGCTGAGCCATCCTCGCTAGCGGAGCAGCTCTTTCCCATTCGGGGCAAGTTGGCCTGGATTCCCACAAATTCTCCCGGGGTTCTTCACTTTTGGAGCTTAGCTGCCCACTCCAGCCTGCTGGTGAACAGGATGAGGCAGTGCAAGCTTTTTGAGACCGAGGAGTATATCCATCTGATTTCTGGGGCCAAGTGTACCATGCCCATTCTTGAGCCGGAGTATGTTGACTGGGCACTAGCTATCAGGCGGAGTGTCCTTGTATTCCGTAAGAGCGGCATTTTGTGGTTGGAGCCGTATTATCCGTTCCGCTTCAGCCGGAACTTTGGCTACGACCAGCACATTCCACATTCTTCTTCACAATTTGTGTTTCCTAACAGGCACATGGCCGGGCAAGTTTCAAATGATGATGCCCGGATATGGTGGGACTTCTTCCACCGCCGGGAAGATGTTTCTTTCAGGGTGCCAACCCCTGCCCGTTTCCCCCGCGTCACTCCTGAGTATATCAAGTGGTGGAACGCGTGGACGGGGTTCTACAGGAGCTCCCGGCGAGAGTGTTGGGCCGTAGTAGAGCATAGGTTTCTGGACTCCCAGCCAGAGCCAGCCTTTGATATTGAGCCTTCCTATTTGAAGAAGCTGAAATCCTGGACCAATACGGAAGTGAGGGCCTATCTGGAGGCCCGAAAGGCCGTGAAAAGTCACAGGACCAAAGTCGACCCGAAGTTGCCCACAATCAGCAAGGATGACTATGTGAAAACACTTCGGGGTTTATGCCGGGTGAGCAGCGAGAGGGTGGTCCTTCAGCAACTCCCTCTGACAGTGGAGGAACCCATCTCGGTTGTGGCCGACTGGCGTCCCGAGGTGGATAGGTTGTACCCCTATCGGACTTTCATCCATAGGGAAGACAGGCGGGATGCTTTATATGACAACACCCCCTAAATATTTACGCTCCTTCGCTCACATGGTCTTTCAGTGGGTGGTCCCAGTGAAGCCATTCTAGACCGGCCCCATCATATCTCATTCAAATATGCCGACAGATGGGGGCTGGACCACCTGAGCTTATATTATCACCTGTCTTCTCGTGGCCACGAGGACCTGGCGCTACTGGCCGAGCCGAGTGAAAAGATAGGAGATTTATGTTGGCTTATTCGCGAGGCAGCTTCGAGAGACAAAGTGCCCTCGCTATATTATTGGCCTCTCTTCCCCTTCTACACGGGGCCAGCAAGTATGTTCTATTTCTCCATTCAGGCCCTTCGGCCAGCCTCTTTTCTTCATTGTGGTGTATTATTCTGACCTTCGTGCATGTGCCGTCCGACCAACTTTGGAGTTCAAGGCTTCCCGCATGCAAACGCCAGAAGCTGAAGGTAGGCTCTTCATATCTCCAGAATTCATTGGCTCACTTTGGCTACCTTGGCTAATCCATGCTGACAGCTGCCGACATAGTCACTGCGGTTGTTGGACTAGAGGTGACGGTGGGCGCCGTGGCTAGGGAAGGGGCAGAGGAAATCCTTACTGCTCCCGTAGAGAGAGATCTGCCTTCTCCAACGCCCAGATAGGAAATGGAAGGTAATTTATAGTTTAATCGCGACGCCACCGCGAGTCTTCATGCCTTCAGCCGGCTTGACTATTTCTTGCCGTAAATTTCAGTTGATATGCAGCCGTCATTACTCCCGGGCACAGAGGGTGCAGAGGAAGCGATTGCCCAGGGGCAGGGTGAGCTTGCCCCTGAGATCCCATCACTTGTTGCTCCTGGTGTGGAGTGCATGGAGGAAGTCCCTGCTACGGGTAATGCTCCTCCTGACGAGGTTCCTACTCCGATGGTGGAGTGTCCAGAAAGAGCAGAGGAGTCCTCTTCCTCTGAGTAGGTCGATTACGGTGGCGGCTCTAGTGATGAGGAGTTCCCACATGTCAACACAGAGACTGAAGATGCCGGGGCATCTTCGGCCTATGAGAGTGATCACCTGACTTTCAGCCCACCCCAGTTGTCATGGAGTGGTCCTGGGCCATCAGGCTCACTCGTGAGCGAAGGGGCTGGGGCCGCAGAGGTTGCCCTTGGAGATTTGAGCCTAGTACCGGCTGAGGTGAGGACCCTCCCGTGGTCGACGCTTGCTGCCCTTCCTTTCTTTTCTTTTTAGCTTTCTGATGTACATATTTCTGGTGCAGACTGAGGTGGTGCTGCGAACCATAACGGTGCAGATACCCCTCCCGGCTCTATGTGCGGGTCACGCAACTTTCCCACCCGTCTTGCGACCTATCGCACTGCGATATCCCAAGGACTATGCAGTGGCAGCGGGTCCAGCGGGACCCGGAGTACTTGTGAGGGTTGACGAGTTGGTAGCAGTCAAGGACTCCCAGCCATTGGAAGTCGCACAATGGTCGGCTTCAGAGAAAGGTGGCCCCTTCGAGGTAGAGGCGGGAGAGATCGTCGAAGAGGAAGCCGGGACTACTGGGACCTTGGCTTCTATCACTGAAGCTGGCCATATGGGGGTCAGTCGAGTTGGAGGCGAGGAGCAGATGTCCTCGGCTCTTGATGTTCCTGTTGCAGCTTCATCCCAAGGGGCTGGCAGGGAAGTCGCCGTCATCGAGACTCCAGCTACCATATCAGTCACCGCGGTTGTTCCCCATACAAGTGCGCTGCAGATCATGCCGTTGTCATCTTCTGGGATGAGCGGCGATATCTGGGCCACCGTGGGTAGCAGAGTGGAGTTCGAACTACCCGAGACGTCACCGCTCGGTCTCTAGTCATCGAGTGACCTTGTGTGGCAGTTCTTAGGGACCCTTCGGCAGACCATAACGGCCAGCATAGATTTGACTTATGTTCAGCTGAGGGGTTTGATAGAGCACTTGTCCCTCTTGCTGTTGGCTTTTGGTTGCCCCATGGACGACTGGACTCCACGGGTGATTTGGCTTCTGAAATATGTAAACAGAAGGGAATTCTTAGGCCGGGAGGTAGCTGACCAGCTGGCGGCCATAACACTGGAGCGAGCTGAATGCCGAGCAGCTCTCATCTCTTTGAAAGGGACTACAGTGAGGATGATGAATGATGCTAATGCCTCTTTGTAGCGCCGAAGCTTCCTTACGGCCCGGATAAGAGAGCTACAAGCCGAACTTTCAAGGGAAGAGGCTGAGCTTCAAGAAGTAGAGCGCCTGGAAGTCCGGGGGATGGAGGAGGCAGAGATGGCCGAGGGACAGGCTGCTTCCCTCGGGGAGAAACTATCTCAGCTAGAGGCCACTGAGTTCAGACTACAAGAACTAACCCGCCATCCTTCCTTGGGCATTCCAGAGCTGGAGGACATCTTCTGACGCCCTCTACCATAGTCTTTTCTATTTGCCCCTTTTTGATGGACTTCATGTATTTCGGGGAATGCCCCGCGTAACATGTATCTTTTTATTTCATAGGAATGAAAAATCTTCATTTTGCTGTTAAATGACGACTCCATTCTTTCATTATTCTTTTCTTTCCCCTTTCCACTCGCCAGTTACTTCTAGTCCGAGTATGTGAGTCACTAGGGCAGGAGAGCGCTCACGCCTTCAGTGAAGGGGTGAGGTGTTCGCTCCACCGCGCCGTGACCATTCTCAGGACCAGGCAACGGCTAGTGCAGGCCAAGAGTTCGAAGGACCAAAAGGGTATAGAGGCCCCTTCAGGGCTAGGAAATAAAGACAGACGGCTTGTCAGCCGGATTTATTGATGCTGACGGAAATTGAGGGTAGGGTTTTTTCATCAACAGAGTTTATATGGGGCAAAAGCAGTTTACTGCTTAACGAGGACGAGGGGTCCAGGTTAGGGGGGAAAGTTGACCGGTCCTATCGATGGCGACAAGGGTCGATAGAAAGTCGGTTAGTCTAGGAGACGGTGACGAGGATCGATAGTCAGTAGACCGACCTTGCCGATGGTGAGAAGGGTCGAAAGAGTAGCCGGTCTTGCCGATGATGATGAAAATCGAAAAAGGTAGCGACCGATCTTGCCGATGGTGACAAGGGTCGAAAGAGGTAGCGATCGATCTTGCCGATGGTGACAAGGGCCGGAATGGTAGACGGTCTTGCCGATGGTGACAAGGACCGAAAAAGGTAGCGACCGATCTTGCCGATGGTGACAAGGGAGGGAATGGTAGATGGTCTTTCCGATGGTGACAAAAACCAAAAAAGGTAGCGATCGATCTTGTCGATGGTGACAAGGGTCGGAATAGTAGCGACCGATCTTGCCGATGGTGACAAGGGCCGGAAAAGGTAGTGACCGATCTTGTCGATGGTGACAAGGGTCGGAATGGCAGCGACCGATCTTGTCGATGGTGACAAGGGCCGGAAAAGGTAGCGACCGATCTTGCCGATGGTACAAGGGTCGGAATGGTAGAGATCGATCTTGTCGATGGTGACAAGGGCCGGAAAAGGTAGCGACCGATCTTGCCGTTGGTGACAAGGGTCGAAAGAGGCAGACGATCTTGCCGATGGTGATAAGGACCGAAAAAGGTAGCGATCGATCTTACCAATGGTGACAAGGGTCGGGATGGTAGACGGTCTTGCCGATGGTGACAAGGACCGAAAAGGGTAGAAGGAAGTAGAATGATGAACGAGGATAACCTCGCTACTACATTATCATCTCATCATTCATTTTTTTTTATTGATTGATTTTTTATTTGACATCATTTTTATCACATTACTGACTCAAGCGCCCTTTCGGGTTTTCGCCGAAGTCAGCCCCCTCTTGCTTTTGCCCACACGCCCTTTCGGGTTCTTCACGTGGCGGGGTACCCGATTTTGCCTGTAACGCCCTTTCGGATTTTCGCTACAGCCGGGTTATAGCCATTTTTGCCCTTGCCCTAGTATAGGAACAAGGCCGGCGGGGTATCTCTATTTTTTTACCCCCTCTTTTTTTTTTTGCTTTTTTTTTTGTAGGAAGAAGTCGGGACACAGGAGAGCCTGCCCGCTAGCATGCCGATCGGCCTTGTCGATGATGACAAGGGTCGGATCTTGGTTTAGTTCGTCGACATTGGTTAAATGCCGAAGTAAAGGATATAGTTCTTGACAGGGACAAAAGGTCCAGGTTAAGGGATAGAGGCTGACCGATCCCGCCGATGATGACGAGGGTCGAACATAGGTTTATTCATCGGCATGGGTCACATGTCGAAGCAAGGCTAGATTCATTAACAGGGACGAAAGGACCATGTTAAGGGTAGAGATCGACCGATCTCGCCGATGATGACGAGGGTCGAACATAGGTTTGTTCATTGGCATGGGTCACATGTCGAAGCAAGGGTAGATTCATTAACAGGGACGAAAGGTCCAAGTTAAGGGTAGAGATCGACCGATCTCGCCGATGATGATGAGGGTCGAACATAGGTTTGTTCATCGGCATGGGTCACATGTCAAAGCAAGGATAGATTCATTATCAGGGACGAAATGTCCAAGTTATGGGTAGAGATTGACCGATCTCGCCGGTGATGACGAGGGTCGAACATAGGTTTGTTAGAGATCTCCGATGGGACTCTTGATGATTATCCTTTGAGAGTCTCATTAGGAGGAGAATAAAGAGGAACTTTTTGGATTACCACTTTACTAACCTGAGCGCCCTTTCGGGTTTTCACCGAAGTCAGCCCCCTCTTGCTTTTACCCACGCGACGTTTCGGGTTTTCATGTGGCGGGGTACCCGATTTTACCTGTAACGCCCTTTTAGGTTTTCGCTACAGCCGGGTTATAGCCATTTTTGCCCTTGTCCCGATTTAGGAACAAGATCGGCGGGGTATCTCTATATTTAACCCCATTTTGTCTTTTCTTTTTGCTCACGTAACAGAAGGATGTTGAGAGAGTCGGCTAGGACACGAAGTCTTGTGCCGAGAAAGAGGGTTTACTCGTCAACACGAAGGCAATGCTAACGCAAGGGATGGATTTGTGCCGATTCGAGCGTACGGCCTGCAATGGCAACGTTGTATAAAGGTCGGCTAGGACACGAAGTCTTGCGCCGAGAAAAGGGTTTATTCGTCAGCAAGAAGGCAATGCTGACGCAAAGGGGTAGATTTGTGCCGATTCGAGCGTAAGGCCCGCAATGGCAACGTTGTATAAAGGTCGGTTAGGACACGAAGTCTTGTGCCAAGAAAGAGGGTTTACTCATCAGCACGAAGGCAATGCTAACGCAAGGGATGGATTTGTGCCGATTCGAGCGTAAGTCCCGCAATGGCAACGTTGTATAAAGGTCGGCTAGGACACAAAGTCTTACGCCGAGAAAAGGGTTTATTCATCAGCACGAAGGCAATGCTGACGCAAAGGATGGATTTGTGCCGACTCGAGCGTAAGGCCTGTAACGGCAATACTGTAGACATTATGCGAGTTTGGTCAGGGCCGACCATTACTGGACCGAGGTGCGGGTAGCTCGGTTAGGGCGGAGCGCCACTAAACCAAGGTGAGGGTACCTCGGTTAGGGCGGAATGTCACTGAACCAAGGTGAGGGTAGCTCGGTCAGGGCGGAGTGAAACTAGACCAAGGTGGAGGTAGCTTGGTCAGGGCGGAGTGCCACTAGACCAAGGTGGGCTTAGCTTGGTCAGGGTGGAGTGCCACTAGACCAAGGTGAAGGGAGCTTGGTCAGGGCGGAGTGCCACTAGACCAAGGTGGGTGTAGCTTGGTCAGGGCGGAGTGCCACTAGACCAAGGTGGGTGTAGCTTGATCAGGGCGGAGTGCCACTAGACCAAGGTGGACGTAGCTTGGTCAGGGCGGAGTGCCACTAGACCAAGGTGGGTGTAGCTTGATCAGGGCGGAGTGCCACTAGACCAAGGTGAAGGTAGCTTGGTCAGGATGGAATGTCGCTGAACCAAGGTGAGGGGAGCTTTGTCAGGGCAGAGTGCCACTAGACCAAGGTGGGTGTAGCTCGATCAGGGCGGAGTGCCACTAGGCCAAGGTGGAGGTAGCTTGGTCAGGGCGGAGTGCCACTAGACCAAGGTGGGTGTAGCTTGATTAGGGCGGAGTGCCACTAGACCAAGGTGGAGGTAGCTTGGTCAGGGCGAAGTGCCACTAGACCAAGGTGGGTGTAGCTTGGTCAGGGCGGAGTGCCACTAGACCAAGGTGGGCGTAGCTTGGTCAGGGCGGAGTGCCACTGAACCAAGGTGAGGGTAGCTTGGTCAGGGTGGAGTGCCGATAGGCCACGGTGAAGGTATTCCGATTATTCAGGGAATGCCGGTTGCAACGTGTGATACAGCTTTATATGCTTTCCATTGAGGGGAGAGAACTGGACGACTCCTTTATGGTCTACCAGGGCGTAGGCACCACCTTCATATACTCGGCGGATGATGTACGATCCAACCCAGTTTTCGACCAACTTCCCTTTGGGGTTAGCGGCCATCACTTCTCTTCTTTTGACCATTACCAGGTCTCCCTTCTTGAACTCTCGCCCTTTGACCAACTTATCAAAAGCACGGGCCATGCGAGCTTGGTAGAGCTGCATGTTTTGTTGCGCCCGGAGGCGCTTTCCTTCGAGCTCGGTGAGCTCTTCCAATCTTCTTTCTGGATTGGTTTGTTCACCGCTGACCAGTCCATGCTGGATGGTGACTCGCAGCGAAGGAACTTCTAATTCAATTGGCACCATAGCCTCTGACCCATACACGAGGGAGAATGGCGAACAGCCGATTGGGGTTTTATAGACAGTACGATAGGCCCAGAGCGCCTCGTACATCCTTTCTTCCCAATCCTTTTTATTAGACTTGACAGTCTTTGCCAGCAACGTGCATAGTGTCTTGTTGAAGGCTTCTGCAAGTCCATTGGCTTGAGGGTTGTAGGGGGACGATGTCCTCCATTCAATCTTGTATTTCTTGGCTAGTCGGTAAACCTTCTGATTTCTGAAATGGCTACCATTGTCAGAGATAATTTGGCTGGCAATCCCGAACCGGAATATTATGTTCTGCCGGAAGAATCTTGCGACCAGTTCCCCCGTTACATCTCTTAACGCGACCGCTTCTGCCCATCTGGAGAAGTAGTCTGTAGCTGCTAAGATGTATTTGCACCGTGATGAAGACGCTGGTAGTGGCCCTACCACGTCCGTGCCCCATTGAGCAAACGGCCAGCTTGGTAAGGTAGGATGTAGTGGCACTGGAGGCCTTCTTGACACATTGGCATGTTCTTGACACTTTTGACAAGCCTTGGCGAACTTGCAACAGTCATCAAATATAGTGGGCCAATAGTAACCCAATTTCTTTATCTCAATTTTCATCTTTGGGCCGGCCTGATGCGCTCTGGCTGATCCCGCATGGACTTCTTGCCTCACCTGCCGCGCTTCTGCTGAAGACAAGCAACGAAGTAGGACTTTTCTTCGGGCATATGCCATTATTTGGAACAAGGTTCCGTTCCTCATCTCGCAAGAGTCTTTGACCCTCAGGAGTTTCATTCTCTGTTCTTTTTCTTTTGGGAGCTGCTGGTGTTGGAACCACCGCAGGAGATGTTCTCGCCAATCGGGCTGCTGAACCTCTTCGACGGCTACCACCTCAATCTCTTGTTCGTCGGCTAAGACCTCTGTTACACTGGGGACTTGCCGACGGTTGATCACTGTTATATTCAGGCTCGTGTCTGGCGGGACGGCCAAAGAACTGGCCAGCTTAGCGAGGGCGTCTGCCTGAGCATTCTAGCCTCGGTTGATATGCTTGATGCTGATGAAGTAGAATCTTGACATCAGGCGGGTTGCCAGCTGATGGTAGGGGAGGAGCTCTTGCTTTCGCATATCAAACTCTCCTTCCAGTTGTTTTATAACTAGCATGGAGTCTCTGAATGCTTCCATCATCTGAATTCCCATGGATAGAGCAATTTGCAACCCGATTATCAGGGCTTCATACTCTGCTTCATTATTTGTGCAATGCTTGTTTATCGAGCAAGATGTGTGCACCACTTCCCCTTCTGGGGATTTCTGGACTATGCCTGCTCCTGCTCTGACCCTGACTGATCTAGTGACAGAGGTGTCAATTCTGGAAGCGCCATCGAAATATAGCTGCCATAAGGAGGGCCGCACCTGAGCGGCTTCCAGGGTTTCATCTTCAGGAAGCTCCGGTTCCAGCGGGCAGTCCCCGGGTAATGGGTGCTCAGCGAAGAAGTCTGCAATAGCTTGGCCCTTGACGGCCTTGCGCGGCACATAGGAGATGTCAAACTCCATAAGGATTGCTGCCCATTTGCCCAAGCGACCTTTGTGTGCCGGCTGGGACATAATATACTTCAGCGGGTCCTCTTTGGATACCAAGCTGATTTCATGCGACAACATGTAGTGTCGAAGCTTCTTAACTGCGAAACCAGTGCCAGACAGATCTTCTCAATATAAGTAAATTTCTCCTCAGTTCTGACCAGTCTCCGACTGAGGTAATAGAGGACTTGTTCTTTCCCTTCTTCATTATTCTAGGCCAGTATTGCCCCCAGGGAATTGTGTGTGGCTGCTATATACAATATCAACGGCCATCCTTTCACCGGTGTGCCCAGCACTAGAGGAGTCTTCAGATAGTCTTTCAGCTTGTCAAAGACTACCTGGCAATCTTCATCCCAGTAGAAGGGAACATCCTTCATCATCAACTTGTGGAAAGGATGGCATCGCCCTGACAAATTGGAAATGAACCGCCGGATATAAGCCAAGCGGCCCTATAATGATCTTAGCTCGGAGAGATTTCTTAGTGCAGGTAACTCCTGAATTGCTTTGATCTTTGCGGGGTCTATCTCGATTCCCCGATATCGGACAATGAAGCCCAAGAACTTTCCGCTCGACACTCTGAACGCACATTTCATAGGGTTCATCTTCAGCTCATGCTACCTTAGCCTCTGAAAGATAATCCGGAGGTCCTGTAGATGGTCTTGTTTTCTTCTGGTCTTGACCACCAGATCATCTATATAGCACTCGACCTTGTAGTAGAGCAACTCATCAAAGATTCTGGTCATTGCGCGTTGATAAGTTGCGCCAGCATTCTTTAGTCTGAATGGCATCCTCTTATAGTGATAGATGCCTTTAGGGGTTCGGAAGGCAGTATGAACCCGGTCATGCTCCGCGATCCAAATCTGGTTGTAGCCGGATGACCCGTCCATGAATGATAGGGCCTCATGACCGGTTGTGGCATCAATCATGACTTCCATTATTGGCACTGGAAAGTCATCCTTGGGGCAGGCTTTATTTAGATCTCGGAAGTCAACACATATCCGGATCTATCCATTTTTCTTTTTCACGGGGACGATATTCGCCAGCCACGTGGTGTACTGGTTTTCTTTGACAAATCCCACGTCAATAAGCTTGTCGACTTTAGCACAAATTTGAGTGATGAGTTCTGGCCTCATGCGTCGCGGTGGTTGCTTCACCGGCTCGGCTTCAGGGCTGATTGCCAACTCATGCTGTGAAACTGCAGGATTTAGACCTGGCATCTCTTTGTAAGTCCAGGTGAAGCAATCCCGGTATTCTTGCAGCAGTTGGATGTATAGCCCCCGCTCTTCTGGGGACAGTTGGGCACTGAGGAAGGTAGGCCTAGGGTCCTCCTCACTTCCCAAGTTGATTTCTATCAGTCCGTCGACTGTGGCTTGGCCTCCGTCTTCTATCTCCGGAGGTGCCGGTTGGAGGTCAACGAAGTCTGGAATACCATCTTGAGGGTCGAGTACTTTGACTTCCCCATCTGACACCATCAAAGCTTCTCGGAAGTCCTCTGTTTCATTTGATAGTGGCCGCACGTATTGCTCTTTCAGCCAATTCGCTGACGTTGCAGTCTCCTAGGGTAAGATAGTAGCTTCAGTCCTTGCAGATGGGGTTGCAGTCATGCCAGACTAGCGACTACTTGTTGTTGGGTTGGAACAGCAACCCAGTCTCATAGCAAAAGGTGTGAAGATCTCACCTTCTAGGGCAGTTGCATCTTCAATAGGAGTGGCAGTCCCATTGTCGGCAGCAGACACCTCCTGGTCGGGGATGGCCAAGGCTTCCCCGATTGCCACAAGGGGTGCGGAGGTCATTGTTGGAAGGACTCCACAGGAGGGAGAGGTCCTTGCTTCTTCAATACCTTTGGCTTCACTACTGCTAGCCGTATCAAATTCGGGTTGCATGGCCGCCTCTTCGAGATAGACCTGCTCCCAACATCGGCAAGGAATCACGGTCTCCGCTTCTTGATTTCCGGGCTGGCCCGGGTCAGCATGTTCATCTTCCGCTGGGTGTTCATCAAAGGTTGCCCCCAGTGGGCTGTCTTCAGCAGGGTAGAAGGCGGAGAGGGTGTCCACCTCGTATCGGCCACTGTGATAATATTCTTCCAGGGTGAAGCCCAACCCCGGGTGCTGAGAGACGCGTCTCATTTCCTTATCCAGATTTGCGGGATACCACATTTTCTGGAAAGCTTCCCTGCGCTTTTGAGAATGATCGGATGGGATGTGCTGCTTCTGAAACATCCTGGCCATCCGATTAGTTGTGAATGCCAGACCCTTGACGGGGACCGACGGGTTGCTTATGTCTTCGGGGAGGCTGCAGTCTGTGTCTTCCCGAGTAGGGTGCTCTTCAGTCGTATAGAACAAGCTGTTAAGTCCATCTTCTTGTGTCACCTCCCAAGTTTTGAAAGGCTCGACAGTGAGGTTATCAAGGCCGGGAGTTGGCTTGGTGAGGCAGTCCAGGACTCTGATGTGGTTATGCTTCTGACCGACCCGCACTTCATTAGCTTCAGCGTATAATACTGGAGGGCCTATTCTGCCCACGTCCCCGGATGCTGTGTTATGGGAGACCAGCTTGGGCTTGACATATCCGCGCGGCGATGGTGGATACCAATTGCCGCCGGATGCGCTTCTCGATGCCCCCGCATGGGTCTTAGCTTCAGAGGTCTTCTGAGGAGGCCCTATATATAGGTTGGCATCCGCCAAATGACATTCAAATACCTCGAATGGGTGGAGGTCTAGAAAGATCCTCTCCTCCTTCCCTTGAAGACTGTATTTGATACATTGGGGGAGCGTAGATGGCACCACCATATTTTCATGCAGCCATGGGCGGCCGAGCAGTGCTTTGTACGAGGTGCGGGAGTCAATGACATGGAACTGCACTGTCGTAGTGAAATCCGCTAGGGTAAGGGTGAACTCTGTCACCCCCATCGACAATTCACATTTTTGGTTGAAGCCGGTGATACTCATATCCCTGACTTTCTCGAGATGCATGTTGAAGTGGTGCCTCTCGTATATTCTATAAGGCAGGATGTTGACCGCTGCACCGTGATCAACCAGAATCCTGTTCAGCTCCCTTCCATTCAGGTGCCCCTTCATATACAGCGGCCTATTGTGACTGATGGTAGGCAGCAACATATCTTCTGGAGTGAAAGTCATGCTAGCCTCCGGCATTGCTTCAGCCAAACATGTCTCAAAATGAGCAGGAATCTGTAGAGCAGTAATGATCGCCTGTCGAGTCTCTTCACTCATAGAAAGGATCTCCCAGATTGTAAATCGAGCAGGGAGCTTCTTGAGTAGCTTCATTATTCGGCTCCCAGCTCGGACATTGGAGAGCTGCATCTCTTCAGCCCACCTGGGCTTGGGGAAGTTTTGGGTTGCGGGCCCTGACAGACCTGCTTCATCTGCCTCGGATTCGGCGCCCCTCCGGCTAGTACCGGATCCTCGGCGCTCTTCATTAGCTGCTCCAGGGCAAGCTCCATCTATATTTGGTTCTTCGACAGATTGTATTGGCCGTGGGTGAATATCCCCGGGTGCAGGGTTAGCCTCCAGGCAAGGCTGCTTCCCCTTAGACATCTTCATGAATTCAAGAAAGGAAGGGACTGCCTTGCCCCCACTCTTGTTATATAGGCCTAGTGGAGGAGGGATCTGGACTCCCTTGATCTCCGGCGGAGGTGTTTTGCAGGGCTGCTCTCCCCTGAATATGATGTTGTGGTTGGGTGACGACTAGCGCCCCCATTTCCGGCCTGACCGAGTTGCTTGTGTTGTAGTTGCGGCCTCAGCCCTGCCTCCCCCAAAAAGGGGTGTGAAGCAAATTTCCTCTTCTTCCTCCTCTCCGGGCGGGTTGAAGAGTGCTGATAAAGTATTACAGGAAACAACCTGCACTTTATCGACCTTAGCGGCCCTTCTCTTCTTCTTTTGTTTCTTCTTCTTCCTTGCTTCAGTAGGCGCCTGTCCCCAGAACAGACGGCCCTCCTTATCGGATGCTGCTTCAACTTCCTCCTTTTGCTCGAGTGAGAGCTGCTCTAGTTCTTGCCATGGGACATGGTCCCGCACCAACAGTGTCACGCCCCAACGCGGAATGTCGGGACGTACAGTTAGAAACTAGCTAGAGATAATATTAATATGCTAAACTAAACAATCGTACAGGTGCTATGGAAAGAAGTACTTCTATTGATCAAGAAAGACTCCAAGTTTTATTACAATAACCATCAACACGATCAACCATAACTTCCAAACTGATTCTAATACAATAACTGACTCCAAAATGTAAATAAAGTGCTAACACAACACTAAGGAGTAACTAATGTAAACAGCTATGCCAACTCGGCATCTACTAACAGGTACACTCAAGGGTATCACTCATGTCCCTCCCCTTCAGTATGCGCATCGTCATCTGAATAGCCTAGAAAAGGGGGGAAATAACAACTATGAGCTAACGCTCAGTAGATAATAACAGGCAAGTTTACATGATTAACCAATTAGTTATATTTTCATATACAACGACAAGAAAAGAAATAACTAACGAGATGATAAAACAGCGTAATATAAGATCTTGCAAGGTCAAGAAATATATGATGACAAGAATTAACAAGAATATCAAGTACAAGAATGTTCAATAGGAAATTGAAGTATAGAATTGGCCAACAAGTAAATATTTTAAACATCAAGTCAAGCACGATAATGTAACAAGCATAACAAGAGATTTTCTATCGTAGACGTCACGCTGAACATGCACTCGGTGCAATGCCTCACCATGTCATTACAAACTCCCATGGGCACAAGTACTTTTCGGGCGCTCTCCCCAGGACCAGACCGGGCCCTTATGATGCGTTGGCATTGATTTTTTGGATCCAAGATCCCAAGTTTTGTCTAGACATTTAATCAAGTTTAATGGCCAATTAATCAGAGGAATTTCTGTCAAAAGTACGAGATTTAAGGACTTACATGTCCTAGGATTCATTAACTTAAAACCTCGATATACGGTCACTTTCGGGCCGTTTGATAGGACATACGGCTACTACTGGCTGCATTACAAGAGCTGGACCAAACTCAGTCCACGAGGTCAAGAATGAACAGTTGACAAGGTGCCGTTCGGGTAAGTAAGAAGTATGTGACCTTAAGACACAATTACGATACTTATACGGACCATACTAGACCATTCATTGAAACAAGCGGTCAACTATGGCCTGCTCATGTACTGATTAGCCCAAGTCGATCCGTGACTTTTAACACAACGATTTGGTCACGAATTTCCAGGTCGTAGCCGGGTCATACGGGTCTCAAAATGACGGATTCTAACTCGCCGGATAGTGTGTCCGGGTAGAATCGTACTAAGGGACAACAATTTAGGCTTAATGGCCGTAATGCCATATTGATTGTTAGTGTGCTATTAGTCCATTCTACTGGGGTATACGGGCTTTTAATTGATTTCCTAACAGTCATTTCAAAATACTTTGATTCGTGAATTATTATGAAATCACAATTTCAAGAGATAAGTTAATTACAAGATGGTAACTCAAGATACTAGAACAAGCCAATAATGACAATAGACAGTAATACATTACAACAATTTACTTTCAAAATTATCATTTTATTTTATGGGTTTCTAATTAACCATTTGTGTGCGTTGAAGTGGAGATAGTAATCGGGATGGTTTATACACTTTGTTCTTCAATTTTGGATTGAGGAACGCCGGGCTTAATTTGAAATCAATGGGTTGCATGTATGGGTCATTGGTTCCTCAAAATATGGTTTTCAATTGGACTAGGCTTGAATGGGTCGATCCCCTCATGGTCCGGATCGATCACGGGCCAAAAACTAGCTTATCGGGTTTGACAGCACATGGGTCGACCCATTGGGTCGACCCCTGGAAAACCAGGGGTCTGTCTGTGTGTGGGTCGAGCCCTGGGGTCGACCCCTGCACAAACAGACTGTTGTCTGCTGAATGGGTCGACCCCCCGCACGTCTGCTGTTTGGGTTGACCCCCACACGTTTGATGTTTGGGTCGACCCAATGGGTCGACCCTCGTGCAGCTACTGTATGGGTCGACCCCATGGGTCGACCCTCACACAGATAGACTCTAGTCTGTGTATGGGTCGACCCAATGGGTCGACCCCTACGTTCGCAGATGCGAACGTGACTTCCGGAAACCATGAAATCTCACCCAATTAGGGTCTAATTGGACTGAGATCTTAACCCCATGCCCCTGTGTTCTTGATGGACATATTAGGGTCATATTACAAGGGTTTGGAACACTAAATTCACCGGAAAACCAATCGAAATCACAACCTATTTAGGAAGAACACTTAAAAACCTAGTCTTAGCATGCTTCTAATCAAACAGGAAATTCTCTAAGCATGGTCTATAAAAATTGTGGCTTTCTACGCCAAATGATAGATAACATGCTTATGATTACAACCATATACATTAATTAGAGTTGGGTCTGATATCATCTACCTGAATCGAAGAGAGATTTAGAAGTTAGAACGAAGAACGCCTGTTTGACAACCCCTCACTATTTCCACGAGATCTCCCTCCACACCTAATAGAATGTGGGGCTTTTACTACCAATGGAAAGCTAACTAAGAGAGGAACAAAATGATATATCTACTTGCATGTTTTGGCCAAGATTACCTACCTCAATCGAAGGAAGGAAGAGGGCCTAAGAAAAACCCACGAACTCGGACACTCCTCCAATAAATGCGAGAGATCTCTCTAGATCGGAGTCCTCTGCGAACACCACTACTACCAAATGAAAATAGACACATGGGGCTTTCTTTTAATAGGTCATACTCATTCTGGATCCTTCCAGGAAGGGAGAAATCATCCCTTGAAGTGGCGTGTTCAAACCGCCGCCGCCAAAGTTGACCTAGCCCATGCGCTACCAAATGCTCCCCATAAGCTCAAAATTTCGTGGCATTATGAGAGGGAAAATGATCCTCTCTTTAATACCTTTCATTTGCCCCTGGAATCACCTCATTTGGTTGAGAAATGAGCTCGAATTTGATGTTTTAAGGTGGTGGTTACTATTGAGCACGAATTTAGTTAGTAAGTGTGAAAATTTGACTAATCCCACTGATTCCGTCTAGTTAATGATTTTATTAGACTTAGTCATAGAAGATAAAATTTTTAAACGTAATTGATTCTACAAGAATATGATTTTTATGGATTTTTATAAAATAGTCGAAATGTGACTTATTCTATTTATTAAGGAATTAATCTAATTAATTTTGAATTAATTCCCATAAGTTCAAATAAATTCAAATAAATTTCTAATTAAATTAAAATAAATTTATAATTAAATTTCTAGAAGAATTTGGGGGTATTACACCCTCCCCCACTTAAAGAATTTGGTCTTCCAAATTCACTGCACGTTAATACAGAGATAGGAAAAGATTAGCTCACCTAGAATAAGTCGGGATACCACTTCCGCATAGTATCTTCAGACTCCCAAGTAGCTTCCTCAGCTCCACGCCGACTCCACTGAATTTTGACCATAGGTATGGAACGATTCCGGAGTTGCTGTTGCTTCCGATCCAGAATCTTGATAGGTCTTTCTTCATAGGTCAAATCTTCATTCAATTCGAAATCCACATGTTGAATGATGTGAGTGGGGTCGTACACAAATTTCCGTAACACAGATACGTGGAAAACATTGTATACGCCTGACAATTGAGGCGGTAATGCCAATCTGTAAGTAACCTCTCCCACTCTATCCAAGATCTCGAATGGACCAATATATCTCGGACTTAGCTTGCCCTGAATGCCAAATCTTCGAATCCCTCTTGTAGGAGAGACCTTTAAGAATACATGCTCACGAACCTGAAACTCCAATTCTTTTCTTCTATTGTCGGCATAACTCTTCTGTCTTGATTGGTCTACTTGTAACCGGTCTCGGATAATACGGATGTTCTGTGATGATGCTGAAATAAGATCCGGTCCAAGCCATTGCTTCTCACCTACCTATTCCCAACATAACGGGGAACAACAACTTCTTCCATACAATGCTTCAAAAGGAGCCATTTGAATGCTGGATTGATAACTGTTGTTGTAGGTGAATTCAATCACAGCCAAATGGTCACTCCAACTGCCTCCAAAATCAATCATCCATGCTCTAAGCATATCTTCCACTATCTGGTTGGTTCTCTCAGTCTGTCCATCTGTCTGTGGATGAAAGGCAGTACTGAAATTCAGACGAGTACCAAGAGACTCTTGCAGTCCCTTCCAGAAATGTGAAGTAAATCTGGGATCTCTATCAGACACAATGCTGACTGGTATACCATGGAGCCTTACCACTTCCTTCAAATACAAAGCAGCCAATACATCAACTGTCCATTTGGACTTAATGGGTAAAAAATGAGCTGACTTTGTCAATCGATCGACAATCACCCATATTGCATCAAGTCCACCACGAGTCCTAGGTAGACCCATAATGAAGTCCATGCCAATGCTTTCCCACTTCCATTGGGGTATGTCGAGTGGTTTCAACTTTCCTGCCAGTCTAAAATGTTCAGCCTTGACTTGCTGACAAACCAAGCATCTACTCACGAAGTCTGCAATTTCCCTTTTCGTATTCGGCCACCAAATGGATCTCTTCAAATCCTTGAACATTTTAGTGCCTCCAGGATGAATGGTGTATCTGGATCTATGAGCTTCTTCAAGAATCTTGTTCTTGATCTCAGCTTCATCAGGTACACAAGTTCTTCCTTGAAATAACAACCTTCCGTCATCGGCCATCATGAAATCAGGTCTGCTGCTCAAGCTTCCTTTGATATCTACCAACTTGGGATCATTATCTTGTAAAGACTTGATTTCCATCAACAACTCGGGTTTAAGTTGAATCTATGCAATCATAACCCGATCATTGTCAACATTCAGATCCAGACTAGCTAATTGTTCCAGTAGCTTCCACTCTTGTAACATGAGACTTGACAATTTAGTTATAGGCTTCCTGCTTAATGCGTCTGCCACAACATTGCATTTTCCAAGATGGTACTCAATCGAGAAGTCGAAGTCCTTCAAGTACTCCAACCATCTTCTTTGCCTCATGTTGAGTTCCTTCTGAGAAAATAAATATTTCAAACTCTTATGATCTGAAAACACTGTGAATGTTTCTCCATACAAGTAATGCCTCCATATCTTCAAAGTAAACACGACTGCTGCAAGTTCCAAATCATGAACATGATAATTCTCTTCATGCTTCCTCAACTGCCTAGAAGAATAGGCAATCACTTTCCCATGCTGCATGAGTACACAGCCTAACCCAATACCTGAAGCATCAGTGTATACAATAAAACCTCCTTCACAAGAAGGTAAAGCCAATACAGGTGCAGTAGTTAAACATTCCTTCAAAGTCTGAAAGCTTCGCTGGCAATCTTCAGACCAATCAAATTTGTTCTCCTTGCGGGTTAATCTTGTCATAGGTACCGCAATCTTAGAGAAATCTTGAATGAATCTTCTGTAGTAGCCTGCCAAGCCTAGGAAACTTCTAACTTCAGTCACACTGGTAGGCTGATCCCAATTCTTCACTGCCCCCACCTTCGAAGGATCAACAGAAATACCTTCTTTGGTGATGATATGTCCGAGAAAGGACACCTCTTGCAGCCAGAATTCACACTTACTGAACTTGGCATATAGCTGATGATCTCTCAACAGTTGCAATGCCATCCTCAGATGCTCAGCATGCTCCTCTTCATTCTTAAAATAAATCAGGATGTCATCAATGAACACCACGACCCATTGATCAAGATAGGGCCGAAATACATTATTCATCAACTGCATGAAAGCTACTGGTGCATTCGTTAGACCAAAAGGCATAATGACAAATTCAAAATGACCATACCTGCTGCGGAAAGCTGTTTTATAGATATCCTCTTCCTTGATCCGCAACTGATGATATCCAGATCGAAGATCGATCTTAGAAAAATACTGAGCTCCCGCTATCTGGTCAAATAATTCGTCAATCCTCGGCAATGGATATTTTTTCTTGACAGTCTGCTGGTTCAATTGCCGATAATCGATGCACAACCTCATCGAACCATCTTTCTTCCGGACGAATAATACAGGGGCTCCCCAAGGGGAAGTACTTGGACGAATGAAACCCTTCTCGAGCAATTCCATCAACTGTTGCTTTAATTCTCTTAGTTCCGCAGGAGACATATGATAAGTAGCCTTGGAAATAGGAGATGTGCCAGGAATGAGATCAATAGAGAAGATAACTTCCCGCTCAGGCGGAAGTCCTGGTAGTTCTTCTGGAAAGACATCAGGAAAATCTCGGATAACAGAAATGTCCTTAATCTCAATCTATTGCTCAGGGGTTGCACAGACAAAGGCTAGAAAAGCCTCGCATCCTCGTCTCATCAGTTTATCAACTCAAAGAGCCGAGATAAGTGATACAGAGTTATGGTGCTTAATTCCCACAAAAGAAAGTCTCGGGTGCCTAGTAAAAGACACAGAGCTAGAACTGCAGTAAACACCTGCCTCATATCTAGTTAACCAATTTGCTCCTAGGATTACATCATAATCCTTCATGTCCATGCAAACTAAATCAGCTGGTAAATTCTATTCATCAATCACAACCTTACTAGAAGGATAGAAATACTGAATTGCCGATCTAGAACCAATAGGCATTGAAATTGCTAACGGAGAATTCATCAAAATAGGTTCCACAGATAAAGACTTAGCAAATCTCCGAGAAATAAATGAATGTGTGGCACCAGTATCAAAAAGAACAAATGCTGGCTTGTCGAGTATAATAAGAGTACCTTCGACGAGTCCACCATCCTCGACGGTTCCTGCTTCATCTGCGTGCAAAGCTTGGAGCTTGCCTTGCGGCCTTTTGATGCCTTGTGGTTTTACCGGGGTAGCTTGCTCCGATAAAAGAGGACAGTTAGGGATACGGTGCTCCTTACTTCCACACTGCAAACAAGCGCCCAGCTTGCGCCAGCACTTCTCCATCTTGTGACCATGACGATCACAAAACTTGCACACGCCCTTGAATTGAACAATAGGGCCAGGCTTCTTATCTTCATGCTTCGGCATCTTGCCCTTCCACGATCCAGAACCACTCCACGAACCAAGCCCAATAATAGGCCTCTTCTTTCCATACCCGGGTTTGATATTCCCGGAACCCGTAGGTTGTTCCTTCTTTGTACCTTTTCCATGGATTCTCTCCGTCATTTCTAGAGTATCTTCTAGGACTTGAGCTTTCCTCACCATCTCGGAATAGGTTGAGATCTCCATTGGTGCCAATTGATTGATATAATGCAGCCTCAGTCTACTAAGAAAGCGCTTAGCCTTCATTTTCTCGGTGGATATTAAGTGAGTAGCATAACGAGAAAGCCGAGAAAATTGAGCTTCATATTCTGCCACAGATAAACTTCGCTGCTTCAAAGTTGCAAACTCCGCTGCCTTCTTCTCTTGCACTCTATTAGAAAAATATTTGCCATTGAAGAACTCCTCGAACTCCTCCCATGTGACTTGCTGATCACCGAGAGTCGCCTTTACCGATTCCCACCATGACCTTGCATCACGTTCCAGTTGAAAGGTCGAGAGAAGGACACGTTCTTGATTGCTACATTGCATTACTTCAAATATCCTTCCCATCTCATCCAGCCAATGCTCGGCTTCATCAGGGTCAGTCGAGTCACCAAATCTCGACAGATTCATTCCCCGAAAGTTCCGATATAAATCACCAGTGCCATGGTGTGCAGCTCCTGCTTGGGCCGCTTGTTGCAAAGCCCGAGTAAGGCCTTGAACCGTGCGCTGCAAGTTCCTCCATTCCGCGCGTTCGGCTGTCATTGCAAAGGCCTACACGTGGAATAGATTACTTAGGTTCATTAAAAATAGATAATAACACGATTAAGATATGAACTTAACCTAAGTTTCTACCCAAATCTCACCAGGTCGGGTTCTTAGACTTAACAAGGTTAGGGGTCCTAGGATAACACTTAGAACCCTAGAACTTAGAAAACCTAGAACTTAGGAAAACTTAGGAATGTGAAACTTGGCTCTGATACCAACTAAACTGTCACGCCCCAACGCGGAATATCGGGACGTACAGTTAGAAACTAGCTAGAGATAATATTAATATGCTAAACTAAACAATCGTACAGGTGCTATAGAAAGAAGTACTTCTATTGATCAAGAAAGACTCCAAATTTTATTACAATAACCATCAACACGATCAACCATAACTTCCAAACTGATTCTAATACAATAACTGACTCCAAAATGTAAATAAAGTGCTAACACAACACTAAGGAGTAACTAATGTAAACAACTATGCCAACTCGACATCTACTAACAGGTACACTCAAGGGTATCCCTCCTATCCCACCCCTTCAGTATGCGCATCGTCACCTGAATAGCCTGGAAAAGGGGGGAAACAACAACTATGAGCTAACACTCAGTAGATAATAACAGGCAAGTTTACATGATTAACCAATTAGTTATATTTTCATATGCAACGACAAGAAAAGAAATAACTACCGAGATGATAAAATAGCGTAATATAAGATCTTACAAGGTCAAGAAATATATGATGACAAGAATTAACAAGAATATCAAGTATAAGAATGTTCAATAGGAAATTGAAGTATAGAATTGGCCAACAAGCAAGTATTTTAAACATCAAGTCAAGCACGATAATGTAACAAGTATAACAAGAGATTTTCTGTCGTAGACGTCACGCTGAACATGCACTCGGTGCAATGCCTCACCATGTCATTACAAACTCCCATGGGCATAAGTACTTTTCGGGTGCTCTCCCCAGGACCAGACCGGGCCATTATGATGCGTTGGTATGGATTCGTTGGATCCAAGATCCCAAGTTTTGTCTAGACATTTAATCAAGTTTAATGGCCAATTAATCAGAGGAATTTCTGTCAAAAGTACGAGATTTAAGGACTAACATGTCCTAGGATTCATTAACTTAAAAACTCGGTATACGGTCACTTCCGGGCCGTTTGACAGGACATACGGCTACTACTGGCCGCATTACAAGAGCTGGACCAAACTCAGTCCACGAGGTCAAGAATGAACGGTTGACAGGGTGCCGTTTAGGTAAGTAAGCAGTACGTGACCTTAAGACACAATTACGATACTTATACGGACCACACTTGACCGTTCATTGAAACAAGCGGTCAACTATGGGTTGCTCATGTGCTGATTAGCCCAAGTAGATCCGTGACTTATAACACAACGATTTGGTCACGAATTTCAAGGTCGTAGCCGGGTCATATGGGTCTCAAAATGACGGATTCTAACTCGCCGGATAGTGTGTCCGGGTAGAATCGTACTAAGGGACAGCAATTTAGGCTTAATGGCCGTAATGCCATATTGATTGTTAGTGTGCTATTAGTCCATTCTACTGGGGTATAAGGGCTTTTAATTGATTTCCTAACAGCCATTTCAAAATACTTTGATTCGTAAATTATTATGAAATCTCAATTTCAAGAGATAAGTTAATTACAAGATGGTAACTCAAGATACTAGAACAAGCTAATAATGACAATAGACAGTAATACATTACAGCAATTTACTTTCAAAATTACCATTTTATTATATGGGTTTCTAATTAACCATTTGTGTGCGTTGAAGTGGAGATAGTAATCGGGATGGTTTATACACTTTGTTCTTCAATTTTGGATTGAGGAACGCCGGGCTTAATTTGAGATCAATGGGTTGCATGTATCGGTCATTGGTTCCTCAAAATATGGTTTTCAATTGGACTAGGCTTGAATGGGTCGATCCCCGGTCATGGTCCAGATCGATCCTCGGGCCAAAAACAAGCTTATCAGGTTTGACAGCACATGGGTCGACCCCTGGAAAACCAGGGGTCTGTCTGTGTGTGGGTCGACCCCAGGGGTCGACCCCTGCACAAACAGACTACTGTCTGCTGAATGGGTCGACTCCATGGGTCGACCCCCCGCACTTCTGCTGTTTGGGTCGACCCAATGGGTCGACCCCTACATGTTTGCTGTTTGGGTCGACCCAATGGGTCGACCCTCGTGCAGCTGCTGTATGGGTCGACTATTAGTGTTGGTGTGCTATAGGCCAATTTCAGGTCGGGTAGGCCCAATAGTTGTACGATCTTGTTCATTATTAATAAAGTGGTATTTGAGCGTAAATATGCGATTGTGTTACTTTACGTTGTCCCTAGGATATGTGGTTGTAAAGTCAACTCGAGATGGGATCTCGATTATGAGACTGACTTTACATAAACACATACCTTAAATTGTTCCTAGTTGGAGGGTAATCACTCGGGGACTTTGATTACCTATTAAACCAGTACACATGATGTGTCAGTGACATGTCTCATGGTCATTGATGCGGGGCACCAACACATATGTGTAGGTGTATGCCCTTGGAGGATGTACACTGAACTGATCCGCTATTGGATCTTCAGATGGTTGATTATACCTAATGTCAACTGAAGATCCAACTGTCTCAATAGCATCGTTGGTCCTTTGACCTGAGGCATTGATCGGATCTTACACGAGGATTGGAATGGTTTAATCACTTGGCTAAGTGACTTTAACCATAAGTCATGAGTTGCCGAGTCGTTAACCACTCCAAGATACATGTGAAGATCATCAATGGTCAAGAAGGGATCACTCACTACCGGGTGTATATCAGACAGTTAATGGGTCATGACATTGACGCTCCGTTAAATCCCTAGCCAGGGTCGTGTGAGTTCGTTTAGAACGGATGCCGTACACTTTAAGGAGGTCATAGTCAAACGGCACGATCATGGGGTTTGACAGGAACCATACCCTCGATCGTACCAGACTCATAGAATGAGTGAGGGATTATATCGATGCGGTAACTGTGGACTTACAGGTACCAGACAGGCTGGTTTAAACCCGGCGTCCTATAGGATCACGCGGATTTGCTTGACCCAACGTGATCAAATGTTCGGAATAAATTAAACTATTCTTCGGCTCTGGTAGAAGCGAAGAATACGTTTAATTTACTTCTAATTGGGAATTAGAAGTTAATGGACGTTAAACTAGAGTGACTAAGGGCCTAGAGGATCACACACAATGGATTCTTGGGTGACGGAATATTATTGTACAACTGTATGTATTAATTCCCTTTAATTCCTTTTGGAAAGGAGTGTAAACGGGGCTTAATACATATGTATAATAAAGGAAAGGTCATATATACAATTTTGGTCCTTTGGAGGTCTTTAGAAAAGGGCCAAAACTCTATATATATGGCGACCTACGTGAAGCTCGTTCGAGCCTTCTCTTCCAACCTCTTAGGCTAATCTAGCATTAAGGCTTAAGAGGAGGATTAGCCTCCCCCCTTTCTCCCCCTTACTCTTTCTCTCTCCAGAAGGTGATAGAGTCAGGGAAAGTTACGCCGGGGAGATACCGTCGCTGCGCAAGGGTCCGTGTGGATCTGCTCTAGAGGCCGTACAGCTGTGCGGCTCGATATTCTGCATCGGGCATGCGGACAGCGTCGTTCCGCGCAAGGTGAAACACGTAACCCGTAATTAGGGTATTAGAAACACCGATTAGAGCACAGATTAAGCTTTCCATAACACCGGGATCAGGCAAATGAATTTTTTGTTATCCACTGCGTCGCCCGTAGGTGCTGTGCGAAACCTTACAGTGGTATCAGAGCCAGGTTTACGCTCTGGTCGGTGTTTTAGCGCCGTTTAGAACCATGCTTTAGGGGCAATCAAAATCTAAATATTCAATTATTATTTGGAGATAGGAGTGTTGGGCATTTCTGTTTTTCCTGGATGCTGGGCATCAGGAGAGCAATTTTTTTTTTAATAATTTTTTTTGCATGCCCCGTTTGGGCGCAGTGCGCCGGCGGGCGCACATGCGTGGCGGGCGCCCGCCTGGCGGGCGCCGCCCACGCGGGTCGCCCGCAACGCGGGGCGCCCACGGGCGGGTCACGCCCGCAACGCGGGGGTCAGTGGCCGCGCGCGCGTGCGCCGCCCACGCGCGCGGGGTTGGCCCCGCCACTAATTTTTTTAATTTTTTTAAAAAAATTACTTTTTTACTCTTTTTAATTTATTGTGCTTAGAATATAAATATATATGGGATATATATATGGAAACGCACAGTAAATTGAATAGAATTTTATCGGGTAAGTTAAATAGTGTTATCTCAAAAGTAAATGTCAAATGTTAAATTTTATTTAATCGATTTGAATTTACCGAGGTGAGATAATTACTATTTACCTTGAGATAAAATGGTAATAATTGAAGTTACTTCAGTAAATTTTAATTTTTAAATTTTTAGTTATTAGATAATTATAAAATTCAAAATTTAAATTTTATTGAAGTTAAATGTGAAAAATTCAATTATTTGAATTTTTAATTATTCGATAATTGTTAAATTCGAAATTTGAATTTTAGAAAATTGCTAATTGAGGATAATTACATTATTTTAAATTTACTTTCAAACAAAATTATTGGATAATTAGTTTGAATTTAAATTTAAATTATTAACATGTTTAAAGTTTAAATTTAAATTTGATTATTAGATAATTAAATTTAAATTTAAATTTAATTAATTATCTCAATTACATGCCCCTGTAGAAAATGATGGTTCTTTACATGCTCTACTTTATTTACCTTGTATTGGCCTACTTGTGTGTTTAATTTTAGTTAATCATGTTTTGATTTTTAAAATTAAACAAAGCTAGCCTATTTTTATTTGCACATCCCATTTTTAAATTCAAAATAAGGATTATTTTCAGAAAATAACCCTTGATTGATTTTATTTGAATGGGTTGGCAAGTGATCATGGACTTGGATTAATGTAATTAATTGGGGTCTGCGAACCTCCTTTCTCTCTCTGTTAAAATTCCAATGTACTTCTATCTTCCTCCGTTGTTGTACTCGCCCTAAGGGCTTCTGGAATTTCATTGATATGTAATTTACTTTTTTCCGGCCTGCGAGCTGTGTAAAAGTTGTAATTACTGCGGTGTCGGAGTTTGAAAGCGCGGAGCACACCCGACAAGGACGATCCAGCTGCTTCGGAAGCGGGCCGGATACCTTAGTTACATTAGGAATTAAGTCCATGATCACTTGCGTTTTATTTTTACATTGGATGCATTTATTTTGTGCAAACTACTAGGTACGGTAAATATATTGGATATATTTATATTACCACCTAGGGTGAGATCAAGATAAAATTAAATTCCCTCGCGCTTAAATTTTAGATCTGGTAAGCGTGACTCTAGGAGTCGTCGTGGCCCTCCATCATTATGGAGTGAATGAACGTCTTCATTTCATGGATTTGTTGTGCTTTCCACAAGGTCCATGAGTTTGGGGGCGGGATTAAACTCCAAGGCTCGGCCTCAATGGGGTGAGGAATTGAACTCGACTTTGTTGTGCTTTCCACAAGGGTCGGGTCATGAACTCATTGCTATGAAGTAATGATGGTTAGATCTAACCGACAATATCCTTTGTTGTGCTTTCCACAAGGAGATGATTTCTCGGGGGCCGAATATCGGATATTGCATTAGATGCAAGTGTTTGTTTATTGCCCTTGAGATGATGCATGGTTTGTTGTACTTTCCATAAGGTCGTACATCAGTCTCATTGGGATTCCGACCCACTAGGTTGATCTCGTTGATCTCCCGTTCTATATACTGAGGGTTATATAGTTCGATCGAAAAATAGTGGGACTAACTAAGATAGAAAACCACATCTAAGTTAGAATTTGAACACATGCTAAGTTGTCTTTTATTTCTTATCCAGATTACAATGTCGTCGTCCAACCCCCTCCGTGGCATCTTGGATGCAAATCGCTTAACTGGACCGAACTACTCGGATTGGCTGCGTAACCTATGCATAGTCCTTACCGCAGAAAAGAATGCATACATGTTGGACACGGTTCATTCTGATCCGGCTCTTGATGCCGACGAGGGCGAGTTGCTGGCTTATGCCAAGTGGTCTGAGGACTCCTCCCTTGCCCAATGTTACATGTTGGCCTCTATGGCTCCCGAGCTACAGAGGTAATTTGAAAAGACTGATTGTAGAAGTATACTTCTCAATCTATGCCAGCTCTTCGGGGAGCAGGGTAGGATTGAGAGGTATGACATCTCCAAAAGGCTTTTCAGGACACGGATATCTGAGGGTTCTTCAGTACAGGCTCATGTACTGAAAATGATGGAGTGGACAGAGAGACTCAATGCACTGGGGTTCAAGTTGGATCTTGAACTGTGCATTGATCTTATACTCCAGTCATTGCCCGATTCCTTTTCTTCCTTCATCATAAACTTTAACATGAATAGAATTGATGTAACTCTCCCGGAGCTGCTCAACATGTTAAAGAGTGCCGAAGGAACTATGCAGAAAGATAAACCATCTTCGTCTGTAATGATTGTTGGCCAGGCCAACAAGAAAAGGAAGGCCTCTCAAATATCCACCACGAGTAACAAAGGGAAGGGAAAGAAAAAGGCCACGGGTAAGCAACTCGCCAAAGTTGACAAAGGGAAGGGCAAGAAGAATGAAAATGAAGACAAATATTTTCGATGCGGGGAAACTGGGCATTGGAAAAGGATTTGCAAGGCAATTCTAAATGAAGGTATTTTTGTCATAGACCTTAATTTGTCATATATGGAATCCACATCATGGGTATTAGATACTGGATGTGCATCTCATATCTGCAATTCTGTGCAGGTGCTAGCAAATAGAAGGCGATTGGGCAAAAAGGAGATTGAACTGAGGATGGGCAATGGAGCTTTGGTTTCTGCCAAAGCTGTCTGGACTGCACACCTCAGTTTACCTTCAGGAGTCATTCTGGAGCTGAATGACTGTTATTATGTTCCTAATATTATTAAGAACATTATTTCAATCTCTGGCTTGTATAACATTAGATATACATTGACTTTTAATAGTACTGGGCGCTCTATAATGAATAATGGTTTGATTATAGCCAATGGTTCATTAGTCAATGGTCTTTATGTATTAGATACATGTTCTAATGTTATGCAAATTTCCAATGCGGATGAAGTGAATTCTGCATTTCTATGGCATTGCAGACTTGGTCATGTAGGTGAAAAAAGAGTCTCTCACTTACACTCAAATGGGTATTTGAATTCGTTCGAATACAAGTCATTTGATACCTGTGAGTCGTGTCTTATGGGGAAAATGACTAAGGCTCCTTTTGGTGGACATGGTGAGAGGGCTGTTGACCTTCTCGAACTCATACACTCGGATGTATGTGGACCCATGTCCATAGAAGCAAAAGGAGGTTATCTCTATTTCATTTCTTTTATTGATGACTTCTCTAGATATGGCTATGTGTATTTAATGAGACATAAATCACAAACTTTTGAGAAGTTTAAGGAATACAAAAATGAAGTAGAGAAACAGACTGGAAAAAGTATTAAGGCTCTTCGATCGGATCGAGGAGGTGAATACTTAAGCCATGAATTCACTTCTTATCTTAAAGACCATGGAATAGTTTCTTAGTGGACGCCACCGCATACACCACAGCACAATGGTGTATCCGAGAGGAGAAACAAGACCTTGTTAGACATGGTCTGATCCATGATGTCTATGTCAGGACTACCCTTGTCTCTCTGGGGCTATGCATTAAAGACTGCAACATATTTATTGAATAGGATCTCAAGTAAATCAGTTCCTTTTATACCATATGAGATATGGAAGGGCAGGAAACCAAATTTTAATCACATTAAAATTTGGGGGTGTCCTGCTCATGTAAAGAAGAACGAGAGTGATAAGCTTGAGTCGCGGACCGATAAGTGTAGGTTTGTGGGATATCCAAAGGAGACGTTTGGATATTATTTCTATCACCCTTCTGAGCAAAGGATCTTAGTGGCCAAGAGAGCTACATTTCTGGAAAGAGAATATCTACTCCAGAAAAATAGTGGGAGCCAGATAGAATTGGACGAGGTCCAAGAACCACAACCCATAGACACAAACTCATTAGATGAGACTGTATTGGTTGATCCTATTCAAAGTGAAACACTGACACTACAGAGATATGGTAGACTTCCGAGAGAACCTGAGAGATATGTTGGACATGTCTTAGAGGGGTCCTCTAAGGTATGTATCGATGAGGATGATGATCCTCAGTCGTACCAGGAGGTGATCCGAAGTGTAGACTCCGAGAAATGGAAAGAGCTAATGGATTCAAAAATCCAGTCCATGTACACCAACAAAGTTTGGAACTTAGTTGATGTACCCGAAGGGAAGGTCCCTATCGGCTGCAAATGGATTTTCAAAAGGAAAATCGGTGCAGATGGACAGATTGACACATACAAGGCTAGACTAGTGGTGAAATGATATCGTCAAAGTTAAGGCATTGACTATGACGAGACGTTTTCGCCGGTAGCCATGGTTAAGTCAATCAGAATCCTCATTGCTATTGCTGCATACCTGGATTATGAGATCTGACAAATGGATGTGAAGACATCTTTTCTTAATGGAAATCTGTCAGAAGAGGTGTACATGGTACAGCCTGAAGGATGCACCTCCAAGCTACATCCTAATAAGGTATGCAAACTTCAAAGGTCCATTTATGGATTAAAGCAGGCATCTAGAAGCTGGAACTTAAGATTTGACGAGGCTGTCAAATCTTTCAACTTCATTCAGAATGAAGATGAACCCTGTGTTTACAAGAAGGTGAGTGGGAGCTCTGTGACCTTCTTGGTCCTTTATGTTGATGACATCTTACTCATGGGGAATGATGTAGAGATGTTGACATCAACCAAGTCTTGGTTGTCCAAGACTTTCTCCATGAAGGATTTGGGAGAAGCATCCTATGTGCTGGGCATAAGGATCTATCAAGATAGATCTAAAAGGATGCCAGGATTATCCCAATCCATGTACATAGACACTATCCTCAAAAGGTTTAGGATGAAAAATTCCAAGAGATGTCTCATTCCCATGAGACATGGAATTTACCTATCCAAAGGGATGAGTCCTAAAACTTCTGAGGATGTGGCACACATGAATAAGGTACCCTATGCTTCGGCGATAGGGTCAATCATGTATGCAATGATATGTACACGGCCTGATGTTGCCAATGCTTTAAGCATTGTCAGTAGATATCAGGCAAATCCAGGCGAAGAGCACTGGAAGGCAGTAAAGGGTATCCTTAAGTATCTGCGAAGGGCTAAGGATCTTTTTCTGCTTTATAGAGGAGAGGACCTACAGCTTAGAGCTTACACAGATTCAAGTTTCCAGTCAGATCCAGATGACTGCAAATCCATGTCTGGATTTGTATTCATGTTGAATGGAGGGGCAGTCAGTTGGAGAAGCTCCAAGCAAGATACGACTGCAGATTCGACGACGGAGGCGGAATATATTACTGCAACTGAAGCTGCTAAAGAAGCCGTCTGGATGAAGAAATTCATCTTGGAACTTGGCATAGTTCCCAAGATATCAGCTCCCATCCCATTATTTTGTGGTAATAATGGGGCCATCGCTCAGGCGAAGGAACCGAGATCTCACCAAAGGTCAAAGCATGTTCTCAGGCGCTTTCACCTTATTCGGGAGATTGTTGATCGTGGAGATGTGGCGGTAGAGCGTGTACCGTCAGAAGACAACATAGCAGATCCACTGACTAAGCCTTTGACACAGACTGTGTTTGAGCGTCATCGGGATAAGATGGGCCTCAAAGTTGTGGGCAATTGGCTGTAGTTCAAGTGGGAGATTGTTAGTGTTGGTGTGCTACATGTCAATTTCGGGTCGGGTAGGACCAATAGTTGTACGATCTTGTTCATTATTAATAAAGTGGTATTTGAGCGTAAATATGCGATTGTGTTACTTTACGTTGTCCCTAGGATATGTGGTTGTAAAGTCAACTCGAGATGGGATCTCGATTATGAGACTGACTTTACATGAACACATACCTTAAATTGTTCCTGGTTGGAGGGTAATCACTCGGGGACTTTGATTACTTATTAAACCAGTACACATGATGTGTCAGTGACCTGTCTCATGGTCATTGGTGTGGGGCACCAACACATATGTGTAGGTGTATGCCCTTGGAGGATGTACACTGAACTGATCCGCTATTGGATCTTCAGATGGTTGATTATACCTAATGTCAACTGAAGATCCAACTGTCTCAGTAGCATCGTTGGTCCTTTGACCTGAGGCATTGATCGGATCTTACACGAGGATTGGAATGGTTTAATCACTTGGCTAAGTGACTTTAACCATAAGTCATGAGTTGTCGAGTCGTTAACCACTCCAGGATACGTGTGAAGATCATCAATGGTCAAGAAGGGATCGCTCACTGCCGGGTATATATCAGACAGTTAATGGGTCATGACATTGACGCTCCGTTAAATCCCTGGCCAGGGTCGTGTGAGTTCGTTTAGAACAGATGTCATACACTTTAAGGAGGTCATAGTCAAATGGCACGATCATGGGGTTTGACAGGAACCATACCCTCGATCGTACCAGACTCATAGAATGAGCGAGGGATTATATCGATGCGGTAACTGTGGACTTACAGGTACCAGACAGGCTGGTTTAAACCCGGCGTCCTCTAGGATCACGCAGATTTGCTTGACCCAACATGATCAAAGGTTCGAAATAAATTAAACTATTCTTCGGCTCTGGTAGAAGCGAAGAATACGTTTAATTTACTTCTAATTGGGAATTAGAAGTTAATGGGTCTTAAACTAGAGTGACTAAGGGCCTAGAGGATCACACACAATAGATTCTTGGGTGACGGAATATTATTGTACAAGTGTATGTATTAATTCCCTTTAATTCTTTTTGGAAAGGAGTATAAATGGGGCTTAATACATATGTATAATAAAGGAAAGGTCATATATACAATTTTGGTCCTTTGGAGGTCTTTAGAAAAGGGCCAAAACTCTATATATATGGCAACCTACGTGAAGCTCATTCGAGCCTTCTCTTCCAACCTCTTAGGCTAATCTAGCATTAAGGCTTCACAGGAGGATTAGCCTCCCCCCTTTCTCCCCCTTACTCTCTCTCTCTCTCCAGAAGGTGATAGAGTCAGGGAAAGTTGCGCCGGGGAGGTACCGTCGCTGCGCAAGGGTCCGTGTGAATCTGCTCTAGAGGCCGTACAGCTGTGCGGCTCGATATTCTGCATCGGGCATCGCGGACAGCATCGTTCCGCGCAAGGTGAAACACGTAACCCGTAATTAGGGTATTAGAAACACCGATTAGAGCACAGATTAAGCTTTCCATAACACCGGGATCGGGCAAATGGATTTTTTGTTATCCGCTGCGCCGCCCGTAGGTGCTGTGCGAAACCTTACATCGACCCCATGGGTCGACCCTCGCACAGACAGACTCTAGTCTGTGTATGGGTCGACCCAATGGGTCGACCCCTACGTTCGCAGATGCGAACGTGACTTCCGGAAACCATGAAATCTCACCCAATTAGGGTCTAATTGGACTGAGATCTTAACCCATGCCCCTGGGTTCTTGATAGAAATATTAGGGTCATATTACAAGGGTTTGGAACACTAAATTCACCGGAAAATAAATCGAAATCACAACCTATCTAGGAAGAACACTTAAAAACCTAGTCTTAGCATGCTTCTAATCAAACATGAAATTCTCTAACCATGGTCTATAAAAACTGGGGCTTTCTACGTCAAATGATAGATACCATGCTGATGATTACAACCATATACATTAATTAGAGTTGGGTCTGTTATCATCTACCTGAATCGAAGAGAGATTTAGAAGTTAGAACGAAGAACGCCTGTTTGACAGCCCTTCACTATTTCCACGAGATCTCCCTCCACACCTAATAGAATTTAGGGCTTTTACTACCAATGGAAAGCTAACTAAGAGAGGAACAAAATGATATATCTACTTGCATATTTTGGCCAAGATTACCTACCTTAATCGAAGGAAGGAAGAGGGCCTAAGAAAAACCCACGAACTCGGACACTCCGCCAATAAACGCGAGAGATCTCTCTAGATGGGAATCCTCTGCGAACACCACTGCAACCAAATGAAAATAGACACATGGGGCTTTATTTTAATAGGTCATACTCATTCTGGATCCTTCCAGGAAGGGAGAAATCATCCCTTGAAGTGGCGTGTTCAAACCGCCGCCGCCAAAGTTGACCTAGCCCATGCGCGACCAAATGCTCCCCATAAGCTCAAAATTTCATGGCATTATGAGAGGGGAAATGATCCTCTCTTTAATACCTTTCATTTACCCCTGGAATCACCTCATTTGGTTGAGAAATGAGCTCGAATTTGATGTTTTAAGGTGGTGGTTACTATTCAGCACGAATTTGGTTAGGTAAGTGTGAAAATTTGACTAATCCCACTGATTCCGCCTAGTTAATGATTTTATTAGGCTTAGTCATAGAAGATAAAATTGTTAAACGTAATTGATTCTACAAGAATATGATTTTTATGGATTTTTATAAAATAGTCAAAATGTGACTTATTCTATTTATTAAAGAATTAATCTAATTAATTTCGAATTAATTCCCATAAGTTCAAATAAATTCAAATAAATTTCTAATTAAATTAAAATAAATTTCTAATTAAATTTCTAGAAGAATTTGGGGTATTACAAGCAGAGGCTTCAATTCGGGCTGCATGTACTCGTCTAGCCCTTCAATGAGGTTTTGTAGTCGGTGGACCCCAGGGTTGGTTTCCTTGACCACTGGCAGCGGAGTTTGTCTCCTCCGATTGTGGATAGGTATCCTGATAGTTGCAGGTGGAGTGATCCACACGGGTGCCGGCACCGGCGGGGCAGGTCGGGGTGTAACACCACAGATATGTGCCCCCACTTTCGGGCGGGGTGCTTTCTTCCTCTTGTGCTTCGCAGGGATCTGCTGCCATCCCTGCTGTTCCTTCGCGGGCTCCAAGAAATGAGTTTCATAAGTGCTCCGCGTACTTGCTTCGGAGGTCTCCTCAGGCAGTGCCTGGTACAGGGAGATCATGTTGACTACTGCCCTCCTCCGAGGGGCTTCATGCGATTGAGGAGGGTCCACTTTGTACTCTCCCAACTCGATTTCATTTTTCTTCACCATCCCTTCGACGATGTCCTTCAAAACATAGCAGTCTTCGATTGGATGCCCCAACATCTGGTGGTAGGGGTAGAATCTTGGGCTGTCTCTTCTCGTTAGGTCCTCCGGCCTCTTTGGCTCTGGCAGGGTGACCATGCCATATTCCGTTACCCAGTCGAACAGAATCCGGGTCTTGTCCTTCAGAAATGAATAGGCTTTCTTCATCTTGTCCCGTAGCGAGGGACCTTCTTTGCCATCTAGGGCTTCTGTAGGCTGTGGGGCGGCCGCCTTCTTGCCTTCACCTTTCTGTTGTTCGAACGCCTTGATGTCAAGAGCGTTCGCTTCTTTAGGCGACGAGCGCCGCTCCACTGCCTTGCCCTTCTGGGTTGTGCTGGCAGCTGATGTAGGGACAGGTCTGGCCAGAAAGGCTTCCACCTCGGCCACGACATTGTTCAATCGGTCAAACGACCGTATTTCCATTCTGATCATCTTTTCTAGAACCTCCCTCCAGAGGTTCTGTTTGCATATTTGCACAGCGTCCTCCTGATGCGGGGGCCGTTTGCACCTCATTCCCAGGTTCCTCCACCTCCTGATATAAACGAGGGTTGTCTCATCGGCCCTTTACTTTGTTGAGTAGAGTTCGGCCACTGTGACCTCCCTCTCTGTAACATGGAATCTCTCCCTGAACTTCCTCTGCATATCCGCTTAGTCGCTGATCGACCCGGCCGGGAGGCTGGAGTACCATTCAAATGCGAGCCCCGTCAGCGAGGACCCGAAAAACATCAACAAGTATGACTCATCGGTGGCCAGGTCACCCATGACGGTCATATAATATGCAATATGTTCTTTCGGGGATCCCTTCCCTTTGAACTTGTCAAACTTAGGCGACTTGTTGATCCCCGGGGGAAGCCGCTTAGCAGCATGGTGTTACGGGTATGGCACCCGATAGGCATCAAACGTGACGTAGTCGCCTTCACTCCTTTCTGCGTGCTTCAGCTCGATCATCCTTTCCACCATCATCCGGTTCATGACCATGGGGTCAACTGGCTCCGGATAGAAGTGTGATGGCTGCAAATATGGGGTGACCAGAGCGGTCGCCTATGGAGGACGCAGTAGCGGGGGTGTCTGGTGCACTTGGGGGAGCACCGGTGGCATCAGCGGCTGCGACTGTAGTGGCCGCTGTTGTGTTGTCGCCATGCTTGGTTCTGACGACTGAGGCAAGGTGTAGAGCGGCGGAGGGTCGGCATAACGAACCGCTCCCCGAGATGATTCACCCTGGACTTCGGGTGGTTTGGAAGCTGATGACTGTTCAGTTTTCTCCATCAGCTACTTCTTTAGCAAGTCTATCTCTTGCCGATATTTTTGAAGTAGTATCAAGACCGATGGGTCCATAGTTGCCGTGCTGGGGATAGCTTTCGTTGCTTCCCCGCACGTACCCTCGGGCAGGATGTCAAGGAGGACGTCATCTTCTTCCTCCGCCGTTACCACATTGGCGGTCAAGACAGGAGCCTTATCATCCCACTAGTGGTAGACTCGGGGTTGCTCTCCCTTAGTTGCTTCCAAGAGCTACCTTGCGGCTTCTGCTCTTCGAGTATTCGGCCCTGGCCATGCGGCCAATTTAGCCAACTCGCGGGGATCTTCAGGAAGCCTATATCGGCTAAATATGCCGGCCATGTTGCAGGTGAAAACCTGCATCCTTCTTCTCTATCGGTGGACCCTTCTCTTAGCCCGATCTGGAAAGGTCAGCCTCTCGAACACAGAAGTTCTTCTTGTTTCTTCCTGCCTAGGGGCGGCTTCATCGGCTTCGGTCCTGAAGCCGTCATCATAGCCGTTGTCGTCAACTGACGACAGCATCATCCCTTCTCTTTCATGTTCTTCAACTGCCATTGATGGGCAGTAGTCTTCATTGGCGGCGGCTGCTTGCATCAACCGCTGCTGCCCAAGCGAGGGGTTGCCTAGCCCTCGAAAATAGTTCTTGACCAAGTTGGTCGTCTTTTCTTGACCCCATTCTTGATGCAGCACGGGGGACAGCTGTCGACCTCCCGCAGGTGGGGTATAAGCTAGCCGAACTCTGTCGGCGGGTTGCTAGAATCTTCGTCCCACAGCAGGGACGTTGGCTTGGAGGGCGCAGGCCTGGAAACTTTCGCGGCGCGGAGGGTCCGCAACCACTTCTTCTTCTTTCGGGGCCAGGCCCCTTTCTCTCCTTTCTTTCGCTCCGTCGTGAGCAAGATGGCGGCGGACAGGTGCAGCTTGATGAACAGGTTGGACCCTCTTGGGGACCCACACCTATTTAAATTTCCTTGGTCTGGGGGCCAACTTCTCTTGGCCGTAATGGCCGGCTTCTTCTCTTTCTGCCCTCCTTCCAGCTAGGGCTTGATATGAGATGCATACGTGGATGGAAGGGACAACCCGATCTGGGGCTATCCGCACATTACGTCCGTTGAGGAAGACGCGCATGCCACCAACCATCATAGATTTATCGGATTGCGAGAGGGTTCCGATAACCACAGTAGTACTCCTACGGATTTGCTTGCGCTGACGTCCTCCGGAGTTCCTGTTGACAACATCGGGGCGGACCCCACGGACAGCATGGTGCACCAGGCAGCTGGCGACCAAGGTTGGACTCTTGAGCGAGTCATGGCAGCATCAGCCCTTCAGAGGCTCCATGTTCTTCATAGCTCCCTCGACAGGCTCCGAGGGTTCCACCTCCAGCATGTCTACGAAGGCTAACCCCAACAAGTTGGGGAAGCCAACGGCGACAGGGAAGCTGCCGAACACCGTGGGCACCGCCAGGTACCCCTGCGCATGACCATCAATGATTGAAGGGCCAAAGCCGATGCCAGTCAGCCCAGTTGTCATCATCGTTCGCCTGTAAAGACAAACAAACCAATGAGCAGCAACCTTTGGGTGGGCCTCGAAGCCTAAGTATCTCGGCAAAGAGATGAAATGTGACACTGGTCCCACCGGGCGTGCCAGACTGTTTGCGATGGGATCTTTTCGTTCTGGTTTTCTTTTTATTTATGATTATCATTTGGGTTTATTTGGTTTATTTCACGTGTCGATCAGCCAATTAACCAACTGGTAATTAACTGACTGATTGACTGCGCGGGCGTGCCAGTCACGTGAGTGACGAATTTATTATGCGCTCGTTCTGACCCGTGTCGGGCGAGAGAGAGGTTCGGTCGGGACCAACAGTCCGCCATACCGTAAAGGCTATGGCGTTAATTACATCCCCCATGAGGAGAAAAAACCTTTGATTAATTACCGAGATAGTGGGCTGTCAAGGCCGGAATAAAGATGCCCAAAGGTATAAACGTGAGCAGGTCACGTGAGATGCTTCTATCTGTTATGCAAGAGAGGAATGATTCATTAAGTTGGATACCCTCGATACATGGCGGAGGGCATAGGTCCGAAGACCACCATCGTGCATAGCAAAGACTTCCGATCGGGAGTTACTCGAACTACCGTCAGTGCCATTTGATATACCCGAGGGTCTATGTAAGCATGCATGCATGATGTTCATGACTATGCTAAGCATGGCAATAAAGTTATGAAAATAAACAGTGATCAATCACATTTATTAATCTCCGCCAATGGAGACGAGAATGGTAACACAAGCATGATAACGAAAGCGAAGCACTGACAGACATGGTAGTGAAAGCATGATAACAAGATGATACGGACTTGAACATCCCTTCCCTTATTTGGTTTATTACTAATTAGGGTTTATTAGTCTCGACCACGGGAGACGAGGATCGCTCCGGAGGCGAGTGGGTGATTAGAACATTACAATGTTTCAAAAAAAAATGGCATGACCATGCATAGGGATAAGTTTCCCCGGCGCGGTCAAGCGTAGGTAAACAGTCTTAATACGGCGCGACCATAACAAAGATTGATACGACGCGGCAGGCATGGGGCGCGCCAGTTTAGGGCGCGCCGGGAACGTGCCATTTCAAAACAAAGTTTTATGAGTGTGAGGTTTGGCGCGGGGGGGGGGGGGGGGTACCGCGCCGTATTAAGGCACGCCGGATTAAGACCGCGCCGTTTTAGCTAATTTTTGATGAATTTTGCAACTATTTAAGTTCATTAAGATTCTGTTGAGAGTTTTGAAGTTAATTGGGCCGATTGCTTGTTTAATTGAAGTCCAGAGCCTTTCCAGAATGAAGTGATGAGCTAGTGCGAGGTCCATACTCGAGCACTAGGGTCCTTTATCTTAGAACAAGTGTTTTGTTGAAGCCATTTTGATATAATTAAACTCTTAAGTTGGAAGAATTCTATCGAAAATTAGGCAGCATCTCCCCCGTCCCTGAAGGACTGCAGGGGGAGAAACGAGGTCATACTCACCTGTGGAGCAAGCCCCTAAACAGTCGGTCTGCATGGTGGCAGCCAGCAAACCCCAATCGCATAGGATACCCCGAGGACTGGCCTACGAGGGGCACCAAAGTTCCGTGGGTGGAAGCAGAGGATCGAGGCAGCTAGTGATGGAAGCAACACCCCGAGGACTGGCCTACAAGGGGTGGGCGACCTACAACATGCACTGCATCCGTTGGAGAGAGAGACCATTAGGGAGAGAGGCTCCGAGGACTAGCCTACTAGGAGCATTTGTCCCTTAGTCACCATAGGGTCCCAAAGGACTGTGGGTTTGGAATTGTTGGGCTGGGGCCCCAGTTGTTGTTAGCTCTGTGACTCATGAGAAACATCCATCACTCGAAAGTGGAGTTCCCTTGGCCGATCGGTAGTTCGGTGAAACGGTGGGGAATATCCCCCTCCCCGGGTGGCTGGGACCAAAAAATTGGAACTCGAATGGTTCAGTGGCTGCAAACCACAGACGAGAGGAATGAAGACATTCGGCATTGATAGATCACCGCTCACAGGGCTAAGGTATCGATGCTCGCGAGACTGGGTTGCCATCCATAGAAGAGAATGCAAACAACAGTCACAGAGAAAGGCAATCGATATGCATCTAGGACGATTTGCCTACACACGCATATACACGAATGGCTGGAACGCACTAGTCGCGAGGCGGACTCCACTATCCGAGAAGCAGCACCTGCCTCCTCTGAGCAACAGAGAAATGCAAAGAGGGGGGAAGGCCAAGATTGAATTTCGTATCAAAACGGAGAGAAACGTGTGCACAGGCACAGGCGCGGAGGACCCAGGGAGGGGTTATCCATGTAGCCCATGGCATACCAGAGCGTGTTCGGAATCTGGGGAAACTGGAATCGCAATGCTATATTCGGGAAGACACTAATATATATATATATCTATCGAATGAAATAGCAATGGAAGAAGAGGACGAGTCGCTGATCATTCAATCCATCAATATATTCATATATGCATGCTATCATTCCATCGGCGAAGGAAGCCACACACATATCACGAGTTCGGTGCCGGCATCGCGGCACGGCCACCGTTCTACTCGTAGGGGAGCTCACAAAAGAGCAATAAAAAAAAGAAAGAGGGATGGCGGAGAAGGGGGGAGGGTGATGGGGACATCGAGGTAAGACCGTCCGCATTTTGTTTGCATTTATGTCCTTTCATATTTGTATGTATACCCTTGTGTTATATGGGCATGTAATTGTAGGTCTTAGTGGGTTTATATGTAAAATTTCAGTAGGACCAAGCAAGGGGCCCTCAGCCCTTTCCCATTGGTCCATGTCACTCATGTGTGGCTAGTCAACCATCCTAGGTGGCCATCTAGAAGGGTTGAATGTCAAAATGCCACATGGGTAGACAAGTGGTTAGTTTAGTCCAAGGTAGGTTACCTACCTTCACCTACCAAGTCTCTTGGTCAAGGGGGCGCCCCTCTCCTCTTATTATTTTATTATTTTTGGTGTGTTAATCACACTTAATCCCAGCCATCCATTCCCCATCCCTAGATCCAAGGGTGTAGAATGGGTTTGATACATGGCATATAAAAGGTTGTATTTTCCATTTGTTAGTATTAATGAAGAGAAAATTTGTGTAAGCCATTGGAGCTTCTTGCGCCCCCTTCCTCTCTCCCTAGTGTTCATCTCCTCCAACCCCCAATTCTAGAGTGGTTCTATCTTCAATCCCCTCCCCTCTACCTCCGGTGATCATCTGTGCCGCCACCGTCGCCGTTCGTGCCGCCTTCGAGCCTCCGCGGAGCCATCGTCAAGGTTCTATCCTGCTAGATAGAGGTGTCTTCCACGACTTCCTGCTCTCCACCACGTGAAGATCTCAAGCTGAAATTTTGAGGGTGTGTTATTACCTTGAATCCCCACCTCCACCTAAATTTTAACATCCCAATTCCTTCATTTAGTAATTTTCCATTTTCGTTCATCTTTCACTCCCAGATCTGTCTTGTCTCTGTCTACAGTGACAGCAGTTCTGAGTTTCCCATCTCCGACCACCTTTTTGATTTTTCCAAACTCTCCCAATTTTACTGGGAGTTCTTTCCATCAACCCCTCACTCCATGAATTTTATTAATTTCTGATCAGCCTTCTATCCAATTTTCAAAAATCATGTTCTTCTTCATCTATAGTGCTATCTACCAGTTTTCAGATCCGACCATCCTCCAGTGTTAAATTCCTAACAAATCATAGCTTCTTTAAAACCTGTCACAAAAAACATTTCCGTCTTCCTTGTTCAATTTCCTAAAACTTTCCTGAAGAACACAACTACTGAATCGGAGGTCTACCTATCAGTCAATGCCAGTTCTCAGACAAGTTCCCTGTTGATCTGAGAATTCAGGCACTGTACAACATCAGCTATCAAAATTCGCCAACAAGAAGTACAGAGCTGTTTATTTTTCTGTAATCTCATAGGGTTGAAGCCCTTTGAAGAAGCTTTCTAACGGCGCCAGTTTAGTGTCGATCCGACATCGGGGCTGATCGCAGCGTCCGTTCTCGCCGGAGCGCGCGCCTAAAAATAGAACCTGCAGATCCGTGGCAGGTTATTCCGACTGGTGCCGATCGGAGCCGCCCGGCCTCCAGCCGGTGAACCAGCGTGCTGCCATCCCGGTGAGCGCTTCCCCAAGTGTCCCCACCACAGTGGTGCCACCGGGCCCCACACGGCCCCTCCGGACAGCACATGGGCCCCACAGTCACAAGTTCGGGTGCTGCCGAAGAGAAGCGAGAAGCCGCCCATCAACCCGAATTCGGTCCTCCCGGGCCCATTTGTGTAGCCCTTTACCTCCCTGCGTGGAGTGGGCAGTGAGTCATTGCTGTCATTATTGTGTATTAATTGTTCCGGGAGCACGGTTTTCGGCCGAGTCCGTCTTCCCCACGTCGGGAGCGTGTAGGTATCGTATTCGCTCCTTGCTTGGCATTTCGCTTATTTCCATATATGCTTTATATGCCGCTACTAGAGAGCATTTTTTAGGACCTAGCTTGCTATATATTTTCATATCACCGCTGCTGCGAGAGAGAGCGAAGCCGTCCCGTGACCCGATCCTGGCACGAAAGTGCGAATTGACCACCCTAGCTCTTGCCGGTTTCTCAACCGCGCACGTCCGACGCTTCCCTCGTTAAGGGACAATCACGAGCTCACCTAGATTCCGAGGACTGCATTCCTCATTCGAGTCGTGTCCGTGGTCCGTCCCGCATCAGTATGGTATCAGAGCAAGTTGAGTCTAGGGTGTCAAAAAAAAAAAGAGTGTCATTTACGTATAGTCATTAGTCATTGTCTAAGTCGTGTTTAGGGTCATTATTATTTTAAAATAAAAAAAATATCTTTTGGGTCGCATACATCCCATTACTCAGTATATCAAAAGGTGTTGTCCGAACGTTAGGCTACGCCTATCGGGAAGGCCACACACTTGTGCGAGTGATCTTCGGATCGATTAACTCCGCCCCGTACCGAGTCCTGGTGTCTTGTCCTTAGTATGCATGCGTCCCAACCTTTGCATTAGTCGGTCTAGTGTCTTGTCTCCATGTGTATGCATGTCCATGTCCGCTATCCATGGCCGTTCCCCAAGGCCATGCGTCCAAGTGGTCATCTCTGGTGGCCCAAGCCAAGGCCTTCCTAGCCCGACCCTATATCATTTCTAAAGCCACTCTACCTAATGGGTCCACAACGGAACTCCATTCACCGATAGGGAGTCAGATAATTGGGTTGCTTTTGATATCGTGGAGTCTCTCTCCAAGACAGGTGAGATTGTCCGTGATGGTGATTTTGCTTGTGTTGAGTTCTATAGGAAGGTCGACTCCGTTCTTTACACCGATGGTGCATGGTGCAAGATCGGCACACTTGCTGGTCCATGCATCATTTTAGGGAAAACGTGGTTAGGAGAAAGAAAGGCTAATCTTGACTGGGGCAAAAGGACTTGCACCTTATACCCACCTTACCTACCTGGCAATATCATCCTTAAGGATAGGGCTCAATCGAGCACCCTCGTCTTTCCCGCCACCCAACCCCAGTGGCCCACTCCACCTTCAGATTCATGCTTGTCACCTCTCCTGGAGCCCACCCCTCTAGCCACCCATCATGGGAGCAACCCTCTCTTCGAGGAGCCACATTTGGAGGATGTCCATCCCGAGCCACCCGTGTTTCTTACGGGTACGCTATACATAGCCGATCCACTTCTTAGTTGGCTCAAGGATGGCTTGGTCCCACGTCCTTACCCTTCTATGGACCCCACCTTACCTATAGTGCCCGTCAACTCCTTCCACACTACCTTTCGGTCTAGTCACCATATTGATACATTGGATGACCTTATTACGGGATTAGACACGCAATGGAAGTTGACGCACCTACTGGCCCGAGGCTTTGACCAACCCGCTAGTCTTAGCTTCACCCATCTGGCCTTCGGGTCCATTACCTCCGAGTGCACCGTGGGGTGTGTCACCACGGAGATTCTTGTATTCCTCCCGATGCCGGCCGAGTCCGACTTCGTTCCCTTTTGCCCAAGGGAGGAGTCCTATTTTCTACACATGTCCGTCGTCCCACCGATCATAATGTATGACGGTGACTATGAATTCTAAACTTGGGACCATGTCATGTTGGAACCCATCTCACGGGGTCATACCTTCTTCGACCCTTTTGACCCCCTCACTAGTGAATCTCCCGAGGCTCCATCTTCACTCCACTTCCTCCGCGGAGTTCACTATCATGCCTTTACCACTAGGGCCAAACAGCCTCCACATAGTCATAGGTCCGAACCTTCATTTGGGGGCCATGAAAACTTTGGTTTCCCCGATCCATCTAAACCACCCATTCCTCCCAGACTTCCAACATCCAAGTCCAATGTCCATGATTGGTGCATCGTAGGGTGTCTAGGAGTTTCCCATGACGACAACTACCGGTTACGTCAAATGCAGGCATGGCACACGTTCGGGTGTCCTGGTCCGCCGTCATCCATGCACGGGTCAGACTAACATTAGGTGTGTCTAGGGTCATAGTTGAGTCAATGTGCTTTCCTTTGTGTGGTTTGTTTTGTGTGATTTGTTTGCATGGTTTGTGTGTCATTTGTTTGTCTACATGTGTCTTGTGTAAGCTCGTTGTCGATCTCTTATGAGTAAGAGGCGAGTGGACTCGCTCGATGAGTATGGGATCGGTTCTACATCTATACCCGGATCTAGTCACCTACAGGGACACAGCGGTGATTCCTAGTGAGTCTTCGAGCCGCCACCTCCCCTTTTGAGAGTGCCCCACCCAGAGTGTCCACCTTTAGCCCATAGTAGCTTGTGCATATCGAGTATATATGGAATGGGCAGGTGACGGTCACTTGGAGTGGAGCATACCCGCGTTACTTGGCACGGTGACGGATCCACCGGAGTATTCGAGCATCCAATCCCCTACTCGACGGGGTCGAGTTCCTCCCACCCGGGGAGAATTGATGGGGACATCGAGGCAAAATCGCCTGCATTTTATGTGCATTTATGTCCTTTCATATTTGTATGTATACCCTTGTGTTATATGGGTACACAATTGTAGGTCTTAGTGGGTTTATATGTAAAATTCCAGTAGGACCAAGCAAGGGGGCCCTCAGCCCTTTCCCATTGGTCCATGTCACTCATGTGGGGCTGGTCAACCATCCTAGGTGGCCATCTAGAAGGGTTGAATGTCAAAATGCCACATGGGTAGACAAGTGGTTAGATTAGTCCAAGGTAGGTTACCTACCTTCACCTACCAAGTCTCTTGGTCAAGGGGGCGCCCCTCTCCTCTTATTATTTTATTATTTTTGATGTGTTAATCACACTTAATCCTAGCCATCCATTCCCTATCCCTAGATCCAAGGGTGTAGAATGGGTTTGATACATGGCATATAAAAGGTTGTATTTTCCATTTGTTAGCATTAATGAAGAGAAAATTTGTGTAAGCCATTGGAGCTTCTTGCGCCCCCTTCCTCTCTCCCTGGTGTTCATCTCCTCCAACCCCCAATTCTAGAGTGGTTCTATCTTCAATCCCCTAACCTCTACCTCCAGTGATCATCTGTGCCGCCGCCGCCGCTGTCGCCGTTCGTGCCGCCTTCGAGCCGCCGCGGAGCCATCGTCAAGGTTCTGTCTGCAAGATAGAGGTGTCTTCCACGAATTCCTGCTCTCCCCCACGTGAAGTTATCGAGCTGATATTTTGAGAGTGAGTTATTACCTTGAATCCCCACCTCCACCTAAATTTTCACGTCCAAATTCCTTCATTTAGTAATTTTCCATTTTCGTTCATCTTTCACTCCCAGATCTATCTTGTCTCTATCTACAGTGATAGCAGTCCTGAGTTTCCCATCTCCGATCACCCTTTTCATTTTTCCAAACCCTCCAAATTTTACTTGAAGTTCTGTCCATCAACCCCTCACTCCATGAATTTTATTAATTTCTGATCATCCTTCTATCTAATTTTAAAAAATCATGTTCTTCTTCATCTACAGTGCTGTCTACCAGTTTTCAGATCCGACCACCCTCCATTTTTAAATTCCTAACAAATCATAGCCTCCTCCACACCTGTCACAAAAAATATTTCCGTCTTCCTTGTTCAAATTCCTACAACTTTTCTGAAGAACACAACTACTGAATCTGAGGTCTATCTATTAGTCAACGCCAGTTCTCAGACAAGTTCCCTGTCGATCTGAGAATTCGGGCACTGCACAATAGCAGCTATCAAAATTCGCCAACAAGAAGTACAGAGCTGTTTATTTTTCTGTAAGCCAATACGGTTGAAGCCCTTCGAAGTAGCTTTCTAACAGCGCCAGTTTCGTGTCGATCCGACATCGGGGCTGATCGCAGCGTCCGTTCTCGCCGGAGCGTGCGCCTGAAAACAGAACCGGCAGATCCGTGGCCGGTTATTCCGACCGGTGCCGATCGGAGCCGCCCGGCCTCCAGCTGGCGAACCAGCGTGCCGCCATCCCGGGGAGCGCTTCCCCAAGTGTCCCCACCACAGTGGTGCCACCGGGCCCCACACGGCCCCTCCGGACAGCACGTGGGCCCCACAGTCACAAGTTCGGGTGCTGCCGAAGAGACGCTAGAAGCCGCCCGTCAACCCGAATTTGTTCCTCCCGGGCCCATTTGTGTTGCCCTTTACCTCCCTGCGTGGAGTGGGCAGTGAGTCATTGCTGTCATTATTGTGTATTAATTGTTCCGGAAGCACGGTTTTCGGCCGGGTCCGTCTTCCCCACGCCGGGAGCATGGAGGTATCGTATTCACTCCTTGCTTGGCATTTCGCTTATTTCCATATATGCTTTATATGCCGCTGCTAGAGAGCATATTTTAGGACCTAGCTTGCGATATATTTTCATATCACCGCTGCTGCGACAGAGAGCGAAGCCGTCCCGTGACCCGATCCGGGCACGAAAGTGCAAATTGACCACCCTAGCTCTTGCCGGTTTCTCAACCGTGCACGTCCGATGCTTCCCTCGTTAAGGGACAATCACGAGCTCACCTAGAGTCCGAGGATTGCATTCCTCATTCGAGTCGTGTCCGTGGTCCATCCCGCATCAGAGGGGTTGGCTCATATCATCGCCATCCCTCACCCCTCTCGCTTACATTCGACGGAGAGAAAGCAAGGCGGAGAAGCAACAGAAACGTAGGCACCCACCTATTCGCATAACATAGTGTCGGGGACACCTCCTTCTTCTCCGGCTGCGGAGGGCTTCAGGCTGAGGATGGAAGATGGTGGTGAAGGATGCTCAGAAGAACCCTGCTTCGCTTGTAAGAAACCCCCTCTCTCTCGCAAACGATTGGCTCTCAGACCTTTTTCTTATCTCTCGATTTTTCCTTCGACAACCTCTTCGCCTCTCTAAAAACCACCTCTTCTTCTGTTTCCAATTGTCTCCTCTCTCATCGCCTTGTCGAGCAGCCACATATATATAGGAGCGGGCTCGAATCCTAATCCGGCGTGAGGAATGGCACGTCGGGGGAAGGGAGCTCCACCTTTAGCACGCCGGAATAGGAGGGCGCCGGGTAAAGGAGCTTTTACGCACTGGAATGGAGGGGCGCCAGATAAGAGGGCGCGCCGGTTTAGGGCGTGCCATATTAGCAACTTCCGCACGTCCTGGGTCAGCCGATGAGTCCGGGGATGGTTCCGGGGATCACCGTGAACATTTATCTCGCCATCATTCTTCGAAACCTCGACGAGATGCCTTGTCGAAGCTCTCAGGATGACGTATGGCCATTCTCCGAACTTCAGATGTCTTTGGTTTGCACACGTGGGTTTTCCGTTGACACGGCTCTCGGCACTATGATAAGTGCCGCTGGCTCGATCTGGCTTGTGCTCAAAGCTTCTTGGAGGGTGGGATAACACCCGGGATAGTTCCGCCTAGCCTGGCCGATCATTCGGCCACTAATGGGCCCATCTTGGCGGGAAGCCGTACCCGTGCCAGGTGATCGGGATCTTCTACTGAAAGAGTTTTCGGTCCTTCGTTCTGAAGAGCCAAGGGTACTCTTTCATCTCAGGAGAGTCTTTCATGAGGTGGATAGCCACCGGGTAAATCGTTGTCCTTGGTCGGACAACAGGTGTAGTGTATGCGGCATGACGGAGTCGATGCCGGTTCATTGGGCAGGCTTGGTCGCACTGCCAGTTGGTTGTGAGTTCATCTCGATTCTCCTGAGGTGAAGTCCCCATGTTCATACAGGGTGACTCGAGGCTCTGGCAGCTTGAGAAGTCTTCAATATGTTGATATTTATCGGCTTCTGTGCTTCAGTGGGCCGTGTCATTCGTCTTTGAGACTTGATCGCCACGAGTGATATTTTGAGTGCCAACATATGCCCAATTCAAATTCTAAAATGCTTATATATATACACAATGCCCAATTAACTAGGCCCAAGAAACACCAAAAAAACTCCTAAATTCACAAAATTAATTTTAATTTAATACCGGTAAAGATCCGTTAAAGAACGGGTCTCACAGTCTCTCCCTCCTAATAAAAATTTCATCCTCGAAATTTAAAAGGAAGAACAAGGAGCGAACTGAAAGAAATCATAGTCTTCAGAAAGAAATGAATGAGAAACATATGAATCAAACAAAACACGAGCTGCATGGCCATAAATCATAATCGTACCACTTCCTTCCCTCGGGACACATGCCCTTCTACGAGGCGGCATTTTAATCTAAAAGAAAACACGCAATAGCAGAAAACCTATCAGTAATCATGGAAAACATCCTAAGCCAGCAGTAGACTCACATGGACTTGTTCTAGACTAATGCTATTCCAATTCCTTATACAAATCCTCAACACCGCTCTGATACCAACTGTGACGACCCAGGAGATCCGGATACCGATAAACCGATATCATCGATTTACCGATACCAAGAGCTCGGGGAAGCCACCCAAGAGGCTGATGAGGCCCCGTAAGGGTTAGTAAGTGTTTGTTGAGGGGATGCATAACGAATAGAAATTACACGTGCAATATTAATTAAAGCATTCATTTGAACTTTAAACGGAAGCAATCAATAATATCAGAGTGGTAAAATTTATACAAGTAGTCCAGATCCATATATCACAAGTCCCACACTGTACAATGGTCAAAATAAATAACTACACGGGGCATACCCCGGGCAAAAGGATAAAAAGACAGACAGACTACTTACCGACCACTGACAGACCCCTGCTGGCTCTAAGACTTTTCGCCAAAAGCACGAGAGAATCCTGCAGCCTGTTGCTCCGCCTCACCTGAAAAAGGAAGGGGTGAGTCTCACAATAGAGACTCAGTAGGGTTCACAGAGATCCCTAACTCGTGACTAACTAAAGGAAAGCAGTAAAGCATGCATTGGCATAATTAAAAGATAATCTAAAAAGCTGTAAAACTATCTAAGCAATTTAAGAACAGCTAACTAATATGCCAATTGTAATTTAAATGCGAGTACTCGAAATCTACCAATAGAATAACAACTCAATCATTCTCGAGTGACAAGAGAGAGAAGGAGAGGAGATCCACCAGAAGAAGAAACCAGATGCGTCAACTAATGGCTTACACTGCGTCTCAAGCATCTACGCAAGTCTGGATCGCGACAAGCGAGACGCGTAACAGTACCAGAAACGAGTAACTAGTCAGAGCAACAGTCGTCAGTGTCAGTTCAAGTCTCTGACCACGTGTGTACACACAGGCTCAATGCCTTGAGCCAGGCCTCTAGCTAGTTTACCCCCAGTAGGACGCTACTGTCAAGCAAGAGGGCCCACGGGAACTAACTTAAAAATCGTAAACCGGGAATACCCCGCCACCTCTCCCAGGTGGGCCGACACTAAAAGTAGTCGAGCTACGACTGGTGGTTCCATCACTAGGAACGAGAATATGAGTCTATTGGGATCTAAAAACATGCCATAATTTATGATATCAATTAAAACATGGCAAATATGCAAGATTCAAGGCATAATTAACTGAATATGTTAAGATGGCCATTATTCAATAATTCAATGCACAAATAGTTGAATATGCTAAAATGGCAATTATGCAGTGCAGAATGCATAATTAATTGAACTTGATTGAATTAAAATGCTGCAAGAAATAGCGGTTGAATGAAAACCGCCCTAGTTTCTAAAATAACCTACACATGGCGAAGATGCGATATTAAATGCATACTTAAACGAAGACGCATAATTTGCAGAACAAGTGGTTGAACTAGAGCCGCTATAGCCTTAGGTGGTCGAACAACGAATCGCTGCGTGCCACTAAACGGACTAACCATGAAATTTCTACTGCCATTCAAATTTAAATTATTTACGCAGTCGAGATGTTAGCCGCTCGGGTCAAAAAATGGGTTATGGCGGACCGTTATAAAATCTAAAATAAATTAAACATGGTCCTTACCGGAGAACCGGATCCATGGGAATCATAACCGGATCCCTTCCCGGTTGACTTAAATCGATGGGAATTATAATTTTTAACATGTTTCCTGCCATTCCACCATCATAATATAACAATTTCTCATCTATGAACTCAGCAACGATGGGCATGCGACGGTTTATTGTCTATGAACTCAGCGACGATGGGCGTGCGACAGTTTATAGTCTATGAATTCAGCGACGATGGGCATGCTATTAAAACATAAAGATGATGGGCATGCTTTGAAAACATAAAGATGATGGGCATGCTGTTCAAAACATAAAGACAATGGGCATGCTATTTAGAAATGATCTAATGGGCTAGGGCATCGATCCCCCTACCTCCATCGTGATGAAAACGTCTGATCCGGCCGCATGCAAGCCGAGGGACGTCGCGGCTCGCCTTTGCCCGGTCATCTCTTCACTCCATGGTTCGACCCAGGGTCGAAGTCTCCGCATTCCTCGTGTCGTGGGGGACCTCTCGTTGCTCCAAATGAAGCTAGAAGGCCGTCCCCCCACCGGATCTAGGCCGAGGATGCCGAATCTGCCATGAGAAGGGGAGGGAGAAAGCCACCGATGCTGCTGTGGGTTTGCTCCGACGAGGGCGCCACCGCGGTCTCCTCTCCACTAGCTTGCCAGCGAGGCCGCCGGAGTCCTCCGCCGCACCCCGGGTCGCCGCCGCCGCGAAGAGGAAAAGGAGAAGAGGAGGGGTCACGCCGTTCGCGGTGCCGCAGTTGAAGGAGGGAGGGGTCGCTGCCACGATCTCACCCCCTTGCCAGCACGCCGGCGAGGCCGCCGCCATCCTCCGCCGTTCTTGGACCGCCGCGCCGTGAAGAGGAACGGGGGAGAGGGGGAAGCCGTCGTTCGTGGCGTGCTCGCGGGTTCGCCTCCGAGTTCCGCCGCGATCGGGTGAAAAGAGGGGGGGAGGGTGATGGGGTCATCACCATCCGTCCTGACACTCTCGACCATTCTCGTCACCCCGGAGGCGTACATCATGGTCTAGTCATTTTTTTTGAGTCCTATGTATGTTTTTTTATTTTATTTGAGTCGTATCATTGTAATTTTCCTTTTATTTGAGTCATGTCCCTAGGTCTTGTGCTTATTTCCCTAGGTTTGAGTGTCATTAGGTTTATTAGTTAGCTATTGGACCCAATTCATTGGGCTTGGCCCATGGGCGCCCCTATCTTGTTGGTTATTAGTCAATGTGTCAAAAGTCAGGGTCTTATTGTAAATTGTGGGATCCCTATAAATAGGACCCCACTCTCTCTATTTTGAGGTAATGAATCAATGAATGAAAAACTTACCATTTTGAGAGTTCAAACTTCTTATCTAGTGGAGAGATTCCATTATTTGGGTGAGAGACCCTAGGGGAGAGATTCTCCACCCATCCCTCTCTTAATCTCTCTCTTTCACTCCCCTTTCTCTCTCCTCCACACCCAATTTCGAAAATTTTCTCTCTCCTCCCTTCCCAACCACCACTCTCCCACCTACCCCCATTAAAGGCCACTCCCCTTCCCCACACATCCCATTACTCCACCCCCTAGTCCCAAGAGAGCTTCCACCAATCCTAGCTCCACCTCCCAACCCCCAACTACCCCACCCACTTCCCCAAGCACCCTTCCCACTACCCCAAGCACCCCTTCCCTTCCCCAACACAACCCCTCCCATCCCCAAGACCACCATTGAATACCCTCCATTAAGGAAAATTTAAACTCACCTTCCCTCCACCCACTTGTGCCCCCCTCACCTTCCCCTCTCCCTCCAAGCCCAAATTCACAGCTCCTCTCTCACCCATAGCAAACACCCCCTTCCAGCCCCCATTCTCCCCTTCCCACACCTTGAAACCCCCCCCTCCTAGACCCCATCACAGCTGGGGGTTGCCCCTATACACAACCACCTCATTTCCCCTCCCATCTACCCCATTCCCCATTACCTATCTCCACCCTCTCAAGTTCTGGTTGCAGGTAGTAGATTGGCTGCAGGTTGCAGAGGCCACCCCATCTTCCCCTGGGAGCTTCAGGTGGCATACAATATAGCGACAGAAGCGTCTGCCTGTCTTCTTCGCAACGGTGGTGGTACCGTCCCATTCCGAGTTCGAGATCGACCAGGAGAGCCATTCTCCCACAACTGCGCAGATCCCCCCTAGCAGGAGACCAGAGCCGGATTGGAAGCTTGACTGCGACGATCATGTTGGGACTCGGATCGAGAGTTCTTCTTCAAACATCTTCTACTACGAGTCTTCTAAAATCTCCAAGAAGCAGAGACCCATTTGGCAACCAGACCTGAAAGTTATCAATTTTCTCCCTCGGGTGCTCGGTTCTGCTTCCACTTAGTCTGCACCGACCCCTCCTCAGTGTTCAGAGCCTACCGGTCGACCCCGACATCAGCTGGCATCCCCGTCAGTCTTTTTTTGAAGAGGACTTGTCAACAGTTCCAACAACTCTGGGGACACCTGATTCTGAGCGCGGGAGCGACCGTGGCAACCTCTGCTTCCCGCTGTTGGGAACCTAAAGCTGTCAGATCCGAGGGTCTACCACCCTGTTCAAGCCCCTACCCCGACCAACAGAGGTGCCTGAAGAAATTTACAAAATTCAAGCATCATCCAGATCCAGCTACGAAGAATATCCAAGTGGTTTCATCTGCAACAAAATTTGGGGCTGACCACAGCATTCAAATACCTGACGGTCTATCCTGAGACACAGTCAGCGGGTAAATTCAGCTTCGACTTCCCTCTCTTCACTTCTAGCTCGAATTCCCCTCCCCGCTTGGCCGGCTGAAGGCCCCTCCCTGCGTGGAGGTCGTATTGAGTGTATTCATTGGCTTCCCTTCCCCGAGATCCCCCCTTGCATGGGGGTAGTTCATGTATTATTTACACTCACAGGTTTGAAGCTTCATCGACGCTGCGTGCGGGTGCTTCCCCTCGCCTCCCCGCTCGCCCCCGTCTCCGACCGGAGTCGGTTTCGTCAAACCGGCTAGGTGAGAACTCGTCCCTTGCTCTCAATTATTCTTGTTCACTTAATATTCTCCAATTGCGCCGTCGATAAGGAAGAGAGCGCCCGATCTTAAGGCTCCACCACACTTGTGCGACCCCCGTGGGTGTGAGTGAGTGATCCGCGTCCCTCGGCCAAGGCCAACACATTGAGTTGGATATCCGCACCTCAAGGGGAGGTTTGACTTAGACTTTGCTGGCCCTCTACCAGCAAGGGGCTTGTCCCATTTCCTCGACTCGGCATCCCCGAGTTACCCCCGGGTTAAGTGTGTGCGCCATACGAGGGTCCGCTTGCGTAGGCTTCATAGCCTTGTGGTTGTGCTTGTTAAATTAGGTCCGAAGTTGTGTCACATCAGAGGGTAAAGTGAGAGAGAGAGAGAGAACTCACTGTTCTCTCCTCTCAGAAAAACCCTTGCGATCTATATTTTTTTTTCAAAAAAACCTTTGAATTGTTAAAAGCCCCTAAGTTAAGAAAAATTTGATATATGCCCCATTCAAATTCTAAAATGCTTATATATATACACAAAGCCCAATTAACTAGGCCCAATAAACCCCCAAAAAACTCCTAAATTCATGAAATTAATTCTAATTTAATACCGGTAAAGATCCGTTAAAGAACGGGTCTCACAATGCATATGAGATTTTTTGAATTGATGCTCAATCAAGTTACCTTACTTGAATCTTTAACGGATGCATATTAGGTTTTTCTACATTGTGAATTCACTGTATTTGTTCTCACCAGCTTAGCAGTACCCTATTTCTCTCTTCACTCTTTTTGATGATGTCAAAGGGGGAGTGAGTTTGGGTATGACTCATTTTGTTTGTGTTTTTTTTTGGCATGAGTCTTTTTGGTTGTGTGGCTATGTAAGTATATTGACGTTGTTGCACTTGAAGGTTGGTGCACATGAAGAACTAAGGTCAGTGCATACTAGCATTCATGGCATCAAGTTGGTACACATAAGAAAGGTCGATGCACCTTAGTGATTTCAGAAATAAGGTCGATGCTACAAGTCAATCACATAAGATAAGGTCGACGCATCAAGTCTTAACCCATGATTAAAGTCTAAGCCAAGATCTAATGCTCCGACACATCAGAGACCAACATCGACCTGTCTACCTTGAGCCTTAATTCACATTATTTGTCTGTAAGCAAGGATTATTATCTGATATTAGTTGGATTATTTAAAAGGTTCAAAATGATATTTGGAATATTAATGGGGGGCTATTTTGAAAAATCGAGCTACAAAGAAGAATTTTGATCCAGTCACGTGACCACTCCAAGGAAGAATGCGTGATGGCCGTACTAGATAATAAATGGCACGAAATCACTTTGCATGAGGCTATTATCTGATAATTCTGATTCTTATCAGAATATTCTTCAACCCACATGGACCAATCAACTTACTAATACTGATCTGGATCGTGAAAATTATTTTGGATACTCTTTATTTCAAATTTTCTTTTGCATCAAAGCACACAACAATAACCATACTTTGGCATCAAAGCAGACAACAATAAGGCTCTCAGCGTCATTACAGAGCAGAATATTTGACTCCAGTTCAATATATTTCACATATGTACAAAATGTTTCACTTGTATGCAAAATGTTTAACACATGTTAAGAAGGCATTACCATCTTACAAAGAACTGAGGCTCCCTGAGTCATTACAGAGTAAAATATTTTACTCCAGTTCCAAATGTTTCACGTATGAACAAAATGTTTCACTTGTATGTAAAATATTTAACCCATGTTAAGAAGACATTAAAAATACCGTCTTACAAAGAACTGAGGCTCTCTGCATCATTACAGAGCAAAATATTTCACTCCAATTCAAAATAGTTCACATATGTACAATATGTTTCACTTGTATGAAAAATGTTTAACCCCTGATAAGAATGCATTGAAAATAGATGGCTAAGGGGGACATATGGGCGTTAAGAGTGAATAATGTCCAGTATGGCTGACAAATACCTTGTAAGGCTAGAAACCTTATTTCTGCTCCATGTACTTCACAACCAAGCTCAAAAGTACGTCTGTGGGCACATGATCCAAGGTCATCACGTGGCATCTCCCAAGTGCCTTCTCTCTAACAGATGGACAGATGGCGGGAAATTATTTTGGATACTCTCTATTTCAAATTTTCTTTTGCATCAAAGCACACAATAATAACCATACTTCGGCATCAAAGCATACAACAATAAGGCTCTCTGCGTCATTACAGAGCAGAATATTTCACTCTACTACAGAATATTTCACGTATCAACAAAATATTTCACCTATACGCAATGTGTTTTACCTTTGTGCAGGAACACTCGTATATGTGCATTAAGTACATTGACGGCAAACAACCTCTACATAGGCTGGACAATGTGCCTACATATGTTGTACAAAGACAGAAAGTCTACATACCATCTTACAAAGTCTACATATGTTGTACTCCTATAAAATCCAACTAAAGTCGCTACATAATATTGTTGGATAGTGTGCCTGTACCAGCAATCATCATAGCAGATTGTTTCGTAGTCCATACTTGCATAGAAAGGTATGATCGAGATTATTTGCTCCTAAAACAACAACATTGACAGTAACATTGGACTTTAATTTGCACCTAGGAATGCATGTCCCATCATCATTGCCACATACTTTACATTTCTTTACTCTTTTACATTTTCTTTGACACTTTTCAATTGTACTTTGTATTCTATTTTCTCTCTTCCTTCCTTTCCTTGCAATAATTGATGGATCTTTCACAATCAATTCTAAGTTGGTACATCGAGGGTCTTTCACTTCACCTGAAGGACCAACATCTTTGAGCATTTTTGATTGCATATAAGAAGTGTTTGCATCCATTAATGCAGACATTAGGTTTGGCAGCTCAGCTAATAGGAGTTCATATGCTTCTTCTGACACTGATCCAACCTCAGCAACTTTCATTAGGCGATAACACAAATTTGTATACCGACATCCCCTTGAATCTTTGTCATCGCTTGGCATGCTAAATTCATCTAGCATGTGACGTTGGCGCATCTCCTTTGTCCATCACTTTAGAATATACCTCTTAGAAATTTGAAAAATTCCATAGTATTGAAGTCCCACTAGTGCATGCCTACACAAGTATCCTTTAAATTCAAAGGATCGACAAGTACCTGAAACAACTTCACCAACTACATCACAATGCACTGTATATTGTTTCACTAAATCCTTAACAATGTCAGCTCCAACTTGTTTGACTTTAATCTGTTCAAAAGATTTTACCTCGAATGTGATGTTTGAACCTTCATGGTGAATTTTCTTTGGGTGACATGATGCAGTCTCTACCAATTCTGCTTGGAATTTTTTGAAAATGGCCCTTGTGTATTTATTGGCTGCCTACTTCTCTAAGGGCGAAGATCTCTTCAAGTATGCTATTGTCTCCATTCTTTTAACATCCACTTCATTCTCAACATCATATTTACTCTCTAATGCAAGTTCAAACTTTTCAAAAAACTCAGAGAGAGTGGTCTTTGCATGAACATATCCATCAAAGAAGTGATTAATGCTCTCACTTCATTGAGAAGTTAGACATGCCTGGCAAAAAAAAAATGAAACCAACTTATTAAGATTATAGAAAAATATTACAATGTACTATGCTTCATTCCAACACAATGCATTTCAGTGCATTATGCTTCAATCTAGGACAAAGTGTATTCTAGCAGTGCAAAATGTATCATTATAATGCAAAGTCTATCAGTCCAGTCTGCGAAAAATATATCCTTCAAAAATAATGATACCCATTTGACATGATATTCGTATAACTGATTCAACCATTCATTCTCTCTACATGCTTCATACTTGCATAATAACTCTTCCCACTTCTCTTCAAAGTCGTGCACAGAAATTGAATCATAGAGGCAGCTATCGAAGTCCTCCATAAAACCTTTGTTTGCTACACATATACGCCCAATCTTCTCAGGTATTTTTTTCAATATATGCCATAAACAAAACTGATACCTAGCATTAGGAACGACCTCCCTCACTGCTGCTTCAATAGATTTGTCATGATTAGTAATAATCGTAGTCAATTGCTTTCCACCATTTGCCTTTAACCAACAATTAAATACCCAAACAAATGATTCCGTCTTATCATTGGAAAGCAGTGCACAACCAACTAGGGTTGACTGACCATGATGATTAACTCCAACGAATGAAGCAAATGGCATCTCATACGTGTTTGTCAAGTAAGTAGTATCAAAAGATATGACATCACCAAAATATGAACAAGCTAGTGTTGACCTTGCATCCACCCAGAAAACATGCCTTAGCTGTCCATCATCATTCAAATCAATCATGTAGAAGAATGTTAGACTACTCATTTGCTGTTTGACAAAATGGTTATGCAATCTTTGTGCATCTCCTTCTTTTAGTTACGTTTGAGGCTCTCGGGTTAAGAAATTTCTACAATCTTTCTCTATAAAGTCAAGCTATTGAATTCCACCTTTTCTTCTAGCAAGTGCAGACACTATCTGAGATGTTGGGATTCCTACCGTACGCATGTTCTTAATTTCTGCCTTTTTCGACATACATATTTTTCGATGTGACCTAAGGTATGTCACCGACAGTGGATTTAGGTCATGGTTATGCTCAATGACTACATCTTCTATTGTCTATTTCTATTTCTTCATGAGAAGTCTTGCCTTTATTGATGTAGGGCAACCCACTTTTGGAGAGTCTCTTGGGCGCTCACTATTAGGATTTCCCCTTGGCATCCCAAATTTCCAACAACTTAAATGCTTGAAATTTGGTATTCCTTTGTAGCTCCGACTACATAATATAGTGATGCCAAATCCAACTGATTTTACATATGCATTATAAAATGGGTTTTTTGCATGAAAACCATTGTTAGGCATAAATTTACAAAAAAACCACTCTTAGAAATGCATTAGCAGGCATATCACTCTGTAAACTCTAATTATGCAAAAATGCCATCCTAGTTAACTTCCGTCGAAGGAAAGATGAATATTCCATATAGATTCTGTTATTCCCATCAGTTAGATGTAAAATGACAAGAATACCCTCAGAGAGAGAGAGAGAGAGAGTCATGCCCATGGGGTGGCTGTCGAGGAAGCAGAGGAAGGAGGTGTACTCCTGGACCTCGGATAGGGCATTCTGCACCTGCGGCTCCGCCATGGATGCCTCGAAGTCGACGTAGAACATGTACTCGAAGTGCTTGGCGGTGTGGCCAAGGTAGGCGTCGTCCACCACCCGATCGATGGGGGCTCCCCCGGTGCGGCCGGCTCTCGATCTTGGTCAGGCTGATGTACCGAAACGTGAACATCGACACCACCTTGAACAGCACCGATGTGCCCGCCGCATCGTGCGCCAAGATGATGCTGGTCTTGAAGGGAGGTCGATGCGGGGCACCACGGGATCCCGTGCCAGCATCACAAATCGGGTCATGTTGCCAGTGTCGTCCTGGATGCCGTTAGCCAGGACCTACAGGCCGTAGAGCTCGGCGGCATGGGTGGAGGCGATGGCGGTGGTATCTTGGAGGACGTGGCTGGCCACGAACTTAGCGGCATTGGCGGTGTTGTCGATGGCCTCGCGGGCGACGTTGAGGCCCATGGTGGTGAGGGTGAGCTCGCACTGGGAGAGGGCCAACTATTTTTGAGCACATAGCAGGTTTGGATGCACGAAATGGTGTGCCAATACAAAGAAAGGGGATGATAACAGAGGAAGAGGAAAATATAGAATACAACAAATGTGGAAGGCCAGAGTTGCAGCAGATCTGCTCTACTCTGTTACAGTTTTACGGAGCTCTGATTACGGGCAATATCCTCGCTGTCACAAGCGGCATGTTACAGATTTACGATGCTCTGTTTTCGGGCATAGTCGAGCGGCATCTTCGCTAACACCTACGGGTGGGAGATAACGCGGGTTAGGTGCTCGAGCCGGACGCCCGGGAGGGCGAGGAGGTAGCGGTGGATGGGGAGCTGGACCTCGCTGATGATGAGGAGGGGGTGGCAGAGGAGAAGGTCGTAGTTGTGGTGGATGTTGCCGCCCAGGGAGTTCTCCACGGGGAGGACGGCACGGTCGGTGATCCAGAGCTCCACGGCCTGGAAGGCCACCTCGAACTGGTTGCAGGGGATGACCTCGTAGCCCGGGTAGGCCTTGCCTGCGGCCACCTTTGAGTACGCGCCCGGGTCGCCCTCGTAGGCCATTCAGAGATGCAAGCCGTGCATGGGGGCCGGACCGAGGTCAACGATGCTGAGTGCCCAAGGCAGGTTAATATCAATGTCAACGTGCAAGAGGCCAAGCTCCTGCGTCGCAGAGGAGCCGTTCACCTTCGGAGGCTGATGGTTCTTGTGATCACGATCACCATCTTCTCCATGAGGAGGCGGAGGCAGAGGCGTCGTCCGGGTGGTGTTGGAGCTGGGAGACAGCATCGACCATGCTGGCGAGGATGGCACAGGAGCTCTACTAGTCGGCGCGGCTGCTATCGATAACACCGGGGAAGAAGTTGTTGTTGCTGCCGCCGTCGCCGGTGGCGGAAGTTTCCTGGCGGTGGACGCAGCGGACGAGAGAGTGGGCTTGGAGGCGGGGCCACGGAGGCACGTGGGGATAGGTAGCACTGGGGAAGGAGAGAGGATCTCCGGCATGGTGAGAAGGCCCAGGGGAGTAGCGAAGGAAAAGATCAAATTTTTAACGACGGGAGGGGCTACTCCGGTCGACGGGAGGGGGCTACTCCGTCCGACGGGAGGAAGGGGAGAGGTGTTAGAAGATATATTTATTTTATTTTAACTAGGGATATCTTGATCTTTTATCGTGTCAGGTTAAGATTAACCATGGTTAAATTCTTAGGTAATAATAGATAGTTACGGAGATGGCATTTTTGCACAATTAGAGTTTACAGAGTGATATGCCTGCTAATGCATTTCCAAGAGTGATTTTTTTGTAAATTTACGTCTAACAATAGTTTTCATGCAAAAAACCCTTATAAAATTTGTGGACATCTTCCCCCGTATCAAATTCCATTTCTATTTCTAGTGGGAATACAAAAAGTGCAGGCTTCGACTCATTTTTCGTGGGTGTATTTAAAATTTCACATTCATTGATATAAACAAATGGTGTAGGCTTCTCCATCATATCTGTAATAATAAAATATGTTGTTTATATATGAAATCCACTGTAATAAGAATGAAATATACAATACAAGAATGTAATGCATAATGAAGGAATTATTGGTGCTCTGTATCAATGAAATATTTTGTACAGTTAAGAGATATAGTGTACTAGCAATGAAATAAAATGAAGTCGAATAAAATATATTGCCCAGTTATAAATCATGCTGCGTATCAGTGAAATCATTTGAACGGTTATTCAATATAATGTACAAGAATGAAATGTCCAATACAATAGTGAGATATAATGTGCAAGAATGACATATTATTCAGGGCTATATCAATGAAACATGGTGTATATTTGTGAACTATAATGTACAAGAATAACATATCATGCCTAATAATGAGATAGCTCCAGTTAAGGAGATAGGATTGTTGACACTCGTTTTATGACCAATGAGTTGGGTCATCTCCTTATCTCTATTTTTATGATGTCCCGAGTTGTTCACCGCTTACTGGGTCATTTTTTGGTCAATTTCTGGGCTTATTTTATGGGTTGTTCTCCCTGGTTGGGCCTAGTTCTCTTGATTTCTCGTCATTGCAACTTATTGGGCCTGGATAAGGGCTAATGAGGATTATCTTGTGGATTAACTCAAAGATTTATCAGCCTTTATCTCTTTTGCCGCCTCTCCTAGCCTAGCGGTCTATCGTACGACCGTTTGGCGGTAGTTAGCAGTCCTTTACTAGACCGTTAGGAAGCAGAGAGTCCTATGGGGTCTCTTTGATCTTATCTTTTCTGAATGAATGAGCCTTGCGGTCTATTAATAGACCATTTTCTTCAGCCTTGCGGTCTATCGCAAGGCCGTTTGGGAAGATAGAGAGTCCTGCTCTGTCTGTTCTTCTTCTACTTTGCCATGGACGAACTAGAGTCCTTGGTTTGTTGATTTCTCTCTAGATAGAGGCTCTCAGAAGCTTCTGTTTGTTTCTATGGACTCTTGGGAGTATTATCCTCGAGGTTTATCTAATTTTAGGCCTATTATCGTGTCATTATCCTTCCAACTCGAACCTAGGGTTTGGGGGTCTATAAATAGAACCCTTGACTTCATGGCTTAAAGGAGGAGATTTCTGGAGTTTGTCACAAAGTGCTACTGTGTTCTGGAGCCACTTCCAACCAGGGAGAAGCTACTTTCACGTCCATAAGGCTTCTGGTCCAGGGAGTATCAAGTTCCTTTGGTCTAAGTTTGAGTCTTTTTCTTTAGTTTTGTCTATTGTCCTTTTGCATCCATAGCATCTTCTCACTCTTTCTCCACATTCTATGCACTCACATCACATTTTCAAACATCCTCCTATCTTTTTCCATGCCCCACAGGGGTTAAAAATCACCAACCCCCAAGTATTCACCCTTCCTTTTATGCATCTTAACTTAATTACATTATAGATACTACACTTGTCAAAGGGCTAATTGGGTCATTTTTCTCTGTGTCTACACTCTTTTGCAGGTTTACAGGACTCATTGCACGAGGCCCAGCTCTTCTGGCCGGCCAGGAGGGGTGGAGATACAAGTTCCAAGCTTTTATTCTGGGGGCTCTAGCGGCCATTCAGTAGACCGTTTTCAGATCTCAGGCGGTCTATCGTAGGACCATTTGCCGTCTCCTAGCGGTTGTCTGTTAGACCGTTTGCCTCTGTAGCATCTTGTTTTCTCTCTCCCGTGGGTGGGTGACTTCAACCGGCTCTTTCCAAGGTAATTATTATGGTTCCACTACATTACTTACTTTTGTGGCGATCACACTTTCCTACATTTGGGCTTTTGTCATCTTGTTCATCATATTGCTTGCTTTCTCTTTATTTTAGTTGCTCCACACCTACGGTGTGTGTTTTTCTTTATTCCTTTGCTCCACGCCCCGGCGTGTGTTTTTATTTCCCTTTTTCACTTCTGCAACATTGATGACATGCCCACTTGCTCTACTTCTATGTTGATTGCTTGAGTTAGTGCACCACTTGTTCACACACACTTTTATCACGCCATATTCACACCACTTCATTCACATTCTCCCCACATCCCATCAATCATAAATAAAACATCAACACCCTAATTTCTTGGCGATCACGGTGGGACATCTAGTGCCAATCGTGCTGAGTTTCTGTTTGACCAGCTGTTCTTAGTAATTCCCAGTTGCCCTGCTGTTTTCCTCAGTTTTCCCATTTATTTTCTGTTGGTTTCTGCTCCCTGGTTCCCTGCCGGTCTCCTGACAAGCCATTTCTGGCTTAAAAGTGGTCTAGTGATAGAGCATCTTATCTTGTTAGTGGTCTCCCATTCGACCATTTCTCCAGTAACATGTACGCACACTGAGGTTGCCATTAGTTCTACAACTTTTGTTGATTTTCTTATTCCTGGGTGCTATCTGGTCTCCTCCTTGGTTGTTGCATGTATACATATCATTGTTTGCATATTGGTTGTTAGTTTATAGGGTAGAAATTGCATGCACTCCGGTGCACATAGGGTCATTCCTCTCTCATATCATAGTTGCATTCCCACCTTGGTGTGTGATCCTCTCGCCTCCATATTCCTTGGGGTCGACTAGGTGACCGCATCAGGGACCTCCATAAGTCCCCGCGAGCCGTGGATTCCCACACGGACGTCGGGCCAGTTGTACCTTCATCACCCAGTGTCTAGGTTGCATAAAGTAAGGGAGAGTTTTACATCTAGAGGTAACTAAGTCCCCACTATCCTTCCTATTAGGAACCTATTGTTGGAGAGAACACATTAAATTCAAATCACTAAGGTGCTAAAGGAAGATATAAGTAAACTTTGTTCATCATCATCATTTTAACTTGGTTGACTTTGGTTGTCTTATCTCTTTCTCACTTTCATAAAGTTTGGAGTCATCTTGTCCAGTCACTTATTCGTGGTTGTTTGTGTTGTTTGCTTTGTTTAAAGGTACTTCATTGCATGTGGAGTTACTTTCGTTCCTTAGATTCATCTCCTAGGGGCGATTCCTCTTTCACGTCTTATTCCAACCCATTGTTTGAGTCCAACATGTCTCCCTATGATCTTCCCCATTCCCAGGAGGAATCTCTTCCCCAAGGACTCTTGGAGGACCCACCTAGGGTTGTCCAACTTCAATCAGAAAAAGGGTCCGCCCCTCCTCCATCCTCTGTCCCCATGGAGGGTGCGCAACCCTCCTTCTCTTCCAATAATGCCACCGGTCACATCTTGCAAATGATGGCCCAATTGGATCCGGCCCAACTTCAGGCCCTTTATAAGACCTTGCAGGGGTCCAGTGCCCCATCTCCCACGATTACACAGGGTCTGTCCACTACCTCCATCTCACAAACTTGGACTGATGGGCCCGGGGTTTCACCCATTCCTATTAATCTTACCTCGGTCTAGCCCAGGATCCTTCAGTTCTCCAATCTGGAAGCAGGCCAGTCCTCTGGATCGGCCCCTCAAATCCTTGATAAAGGGAAGACCACCCTTCCCTCATCCACCCAGATTGATTCTTATAGAACCATCCCATCGGCGCCACAAGTCCTCATTGGCCCGGCTGATTTCGTTCGCCCTGAGCAAGGGACGGCCCATGTCCACTCCAATTTGGGTCATCCTCTGGCCCAATATCCTTCATATGGGCCTCCTCCCACCTCCTTCAGTTTATCCTTCATCTCCTCGTCTTGAGCACGCTCCTTTCACTCCACCTACTCCATCTCGGGAGCAAGAACTCCTAGATAAATGGGCCGCCATGCAACAACAACTCGACTTCCTACAAAAGCGGGTTGGCCCACAATCATTGGCAGACGTCCCAGTTCCTAGCTTCTACAACATTCGATTCCCTCCCCAATCTGAGCTCCCCACGTACCGCAAGTATGATGGGAACATCAATCCATTTGTTCATGTGAGGGACTTTATATATGAATCGGTGTAGTTTCAGTATGATGATCGCCTCATGGCGTATTTATTCCGCCGATCTCTAGATGGAGTTGCATTGGAATGGTTTTATGCGTTGCCATTGGAGGACGCTGAGAGCTTTAAAGTAGTCAAGGAGAAATTTATTCAGAGGTTTCAAGATCGGGTCGACCCGGAATATTCATTTACAGATCTTGTGGCTAAAAAGATGAAGGCAGATGAAGACTTTGCTACTTATGCCGACCGATGGAGGCAGATGGCTACCCGTGTGCCGGGTCATATTTCGGAGGAGGGAAAGGTCAAGTTGCTGATATCCAATGCTACACCCACTTTCTGCAACATATTGGCCATGAACGATATTGCCAACATGCACCAATTGTATAGCCGGGCGAGGTTTATTCAAACCTAGTTCAAGGACTCCCCTACCCACTCTCTCTTCGAGGCCCAAAAGCCCAAATATAATAGAAAACCTCAGGTGCCTGTCACCGAGGGAGTCCAAACCAACGAACAAGTGCAATCCGTTGCATTCCCCTTCCCGAACCAGTCCACTCCGTTCTATTTCCCGCAAAACTCGCGTAATCCCCAATTCCCCGCTCCCCAAAATCCTCAACCTACCTTCCCCGCTCCACCAAACACCCAGCCTACCTTCTCCGCTCCACAAAATGCCTTACCCGCTCCACAATAGCCGCCACAACCTTCGCAATACCACAACGTCCCTCCACCCAACGGCTACACCAATAAATGCCCGGTACCGAAGAGAGCGTAATATCCTCCTTTGCTTGAAACCCTCACGGATATTTTCTCCGCTCTCATGTCAATAAATGCAATTCAGCTTCCTCTAGAATTGCCCAACTGGAACTCGGCTGTTGATCAATCTAAATACTGCATGTTCCACCGACAACCCGAGCACACTATTGAGGGATGCTATCAGCTCCGAGATCTGGTCTACACGAAGGACATTGCATTGATTGGGCCGAGATGCATAAGGCCATTGTCGAGATAAAAGAGAAGAGAAGGCAAGCGCCGAGGCAGCAAGTGCAGCAGCAACAAGCACCGCAGCCACAGCAGCAGCTGCAGCTGCAGCAACAGCCCGTTCAGGACTTGGGGATCCACCAAAACCCCATGCCGAATCATCCGCCCGCTCCCCAACCACAACCACCGGCGTCGGCTCAAGTCAACCTTGTTCAACCCCCGACCCCTGACGCTGGGTGGTCCTATGATGATGAAGCCTCAGTACAACGACTCATGGCCTTCCACCACAACTATCGCAATCCTTCTTCCCCCATCATTCTGGCACCTAACCATCAAACCTCTCCATCTCCTGCAGTCGCCAAACCCCTCATCTCCGCTTCCCCTATTGACCCACCTATCTCCACTCCACCTACACCCATTATCGCCACGCCTTTACCCAGCCATTTAGCCTTCACTCCACTACCAGTTCCCGTACCCATCACCACCATCCCTCCATCAAAGCCTTCACGCATTATCCCTCCACAGCCTGTCACTTCCACTACCCCCATAACACCGGTTATCATCACCACTACTCCTGTCACCCCGACACCCTCTACTCCTTCCTTCATCCACCCCACCGGGACCATCAAGCCGCTTATCTTGAACCCATCTAACGCCATGCCAGCCCAAAACCTTGCCCTACAGAGCAAGCGTTTGTTTCATAGGAACTATCCCGGTGCACTTGCACGCACTCCCCAGTCCTCGCAATAGGCTGCTGATCAAGAGGAGGCAGATCCGCTGCCAAGGACACAATATGATTTATTACATCATCTGGACCGGGTGCCCGCCACGATTTCTATGTTGGAATTAATCAAGAGGTCCACACTTCACCAGGATGCACTCCATAATTTCCTTCAGAAGGTGATAGTAAATGAAGACATGGCAGTGGACAACTTACCAACAGCCCTAGCGACAATCTCCAAAGGGCTAGCAATTACCTTCTCTGAGACTGAACTGGCACCCCCTGAGGCATGACAGATGCCGCTATGCATTTCTATCACTTTAAACAAAGTCAGCATAGATGCAGCATTGGTAGACACAGGGGCTTCTATTAATGTCTGCCCTCTCAGCACTTTAAGGGCCTGTAATTTGTCAGAAGATCTACTAAGGCCGACCCCGACTACTATTGCAGCATACGACAATTCCAGAAGGGCATGTCACGGGGTAGTCATCATTCAGGTAGAGCTTGGGCCTCTCACTATGCCGATTGAGTTTTATGTGCTGGATATCGACCCTATGTTCAAGGCTATCTTGGGTCATCCGTGGATTGATAATCTTAATGCCGTACCATCCACTATCCACCAGTGCCTCAAATTCCCTTTTCAAGGGAGGGTGGTCAAAGTAAAGTGCATGTCCACGGTCCAGTCTGCTAAGGCCGTCTCCGAGAAGATCTTGCCGACGCTATGGCCCAGCACTCGGCCCGTTATTTCAGTTCTAGACCTGGATTTTCCATGGGCTTATGCGCCACGCAAGCCCACCACTGTGCCAGTCGACGTCAAAATGAAGCCCCAGATACGAGATTCAAAGCGGTGGAATATGATACTAAAATTGGGCTATCAGTCGGGGAGAGGCCTTGGCGCACAATTACAAGGGTGGACTAAACCGGTCCCTAAGGGCAAGAAGATGAACAGGAGGGGCCTCAGTTTTCAAGAATCCTCACTCTCAATCTTGGGTGACTCTGGTCCGTTAACTTGGGACTACCGTTAGCATTTTGTCAGGGGCCCCCTTCAGCCAGGCACATTAAAAGCTTTACCAAGTCAGCCGAAGGAAGAAAATATAGCTCATACAGTTGACAGCCCGCTATTGCTGCATAAGGGGCCGATCGACGATATGATTGATTTCAGCCAAGCATTTGAAAGATTACTTTATGAAGAAGAAAGTTGCCAAAGAAACCAGGAGGTACGGCTTGTGCATTATGAGCCGAAAAAGCCAGCTTACCGCTCGCGGGAAAGGGGGAGCTCACCAATCATATTTACTTGGTCTCCTTCCCGCTTGTTTTCATTCTTCCAAAAGATGACATCTATACCCTGCTCACCTCCTATCTTAATCAATCCACTACTGTTGGAGCTTCCTACCGATTTCCTCATTGTCAGGACTTGCGATTGTTGTCTACCTGTCGATTTATCTACTCCTTTCTTCTCCTCCTCCGACCCTTTCCTTGACATCTTCTGCCCATCTAAATATCCCCTTAGGCTTCCTTCTCCGCCTTCCCCGCCATCTTGTGGCATGATCTCCACTAATCTCCAAAAAAAAACTGTCAAATTTAAAACAAAGATTTTAGTGGAAGATTATGCTATCTAGTCTCTATCTTCCTCCCAGGGGCATGAGGCCCCTGTTGCCTCCCACCCATTAGGTCTCCTCTCTTCTAGGTTAGACGTAGGGTCCGTCGAGTCTACGGTAGTAGAGTCTGTTAAGTCTAGAGAAATAGGGTCTTGTTCTAGGTCATTCAACCCTTCCTTACCCGAGCCGCGCCCGCCAGTGCATCATTCTAAATCCATTCCTGGTAAGCTCTTGCAGGATCTAGTTCAGCGATGTCATGCTCTTTTGAGATGCCCGGAGTTCATAGCTACGGCGATTGTGATCGAAGAAGATGAGGAGCAAGAAGGGGTGTGGAGTGATGACGGATTAGGAGTATATGAAGTCATGGATGAAAAAGACCCGGAGGATCTTAAGGACATCGATGTAGATGACACTGCTGATTTGTATGCGCAGGGTTTAAAGAAATTTGATGACCCGTCATTAGCAGTGGATGAACCTATGAAGGAATCAAATTTGGGAACTAAGGAGAACCCCAGGCCCATTATCATTGCTGCTAATCTCCCTTCAGTAGTTGAAGAAGATTTAATCAATATCCTAAGGGAGTATAGCGATTCTTTCGCCTGGTCTTACGAGGACATGCCGGGACTTGACCCCTCTTTGGTGGAACATCGATTAGTGCTTAAGCCAGGGGCAACACCCGTAAAGCAAAGGTCAAGGAGATTTCACCCCCACATGGCCTTAAGGATAAAAGAAGAAGTCGATAAATTGTACAAGACCAAGTTTATTAGAGTTGTCTTATATCCTCAGTGGGTGGCAAATATAGTCCCTGTCATCAAGAAGGATGGAAAGGTGCGCATTTGCATTGATTTAGGGATCTTAACAAAGCATGTCCCAAGGATGATTTTCTGCTGTCTCATATTAATATTTTGGTGGACAACATCGCCGGGTACGAAGCACTGTCATTCATGGACAGTTATTCAGGATACAATCAAATCCGTCTCGCTCCTCAAGATCAAGAGAAAACCTCCTTCACCACGCCTTGGGGTACGTATTGCTATGTGGTCATGCCGTTTCATTTGAAGAACGCGGGTGCCACTTATCAAAGGACAATGATGGCTATATTCCACGACATGATGCACGTCTATATGGAAGCTTACGTGGATGACATCTTAGTGAAGTCAAGGACTAAAAAAGAACACCCCGCCATTCTAGCTAAGGTACTTTAGAGAGCTAGGGAGTACTAGCTAAAAATAAATCCAAAGAAGTGTATTTTTGGAGTCTCCTCAGGGAAGTTGTTAGGCTTTATAGTTAGCAAAAGGGGGATTCAGATTGATCTTAACAAAGCAAAGGCCGTCATGGACATGCCTCCATCCAAGAATATCACCGAACTCCGAGGACTGATTGGATGATTACAATTCATTAGAAGATTCATATCCCAGCATTCTCAGAGGTGCCGCCCGTTTTATGAATTACTAAAGGCGGGGGTCAAGTTTGAATGGAATGAAGACTGTCATAAGGCCTATGAGGACTTGAAAGTGTATTTGTCTAATCCCCCGATTTTGCAACCTCCTGTCCCTGGGAAACCCCTGATCCTATACATTTCTGTCATTGAGGACTCCCTAGGAGCTGTCCTGGTACATGTAGATGATGAAGGCAAAGAACGGGCAGCTTATTATCTCTCCAGGTTATTTAACCCCGCAGAGTCCAAGTACACCGCCATGGAGAAAACTTGTGCTACCTTAGTTTGCGTATCTCAGAAGCTGAAACACCACTTTCTAGCCCACCCAGTTAGGTTAATCTCTAGAATGGATCCGATTCACTATCTTCTAGAAAAGCCTGTCCTTTCTAGTAGGTTAGCTCGCTGGCAGAGCTTCCTCTCTCAGTTTGATATCACATTCGTTGTTCAAAAGGCAATCAAAGGATATGTCATTGCTGAGCATCTCACTCATCTTCATATTCCCTGCACCAACTCTATTCAGGATGATTTCCCTGATGAGCATCTCTCTATTCTTACCCACCACTTTGATGGTGCCCTCAATTCCCAAGGCCGAGGGATAGGTGTTGTTCTACTTACTCCGGAAGGGGTAACGATTCCCTTTGCTTTTCAGCTTCGTTTTCCTGCTACCAACAATATCACCAAGTATGAGGCTCTCCTGGCCGGATTGAAACATGCCTACCTCTTAGGCACGCGCTATTTAAACATCATAGGAGACTCTCAGCTCGTTCTGCGGCAAGTTCTGTCCACTTACTACACCCGTGACCCGAAGCTCAAGTCATATCAAGATTTGGTCACTCTCTTTGCTAGGCAATTATGCAAACTAATCTACATCCATACTCCTCGATCTTAGAATATCCTTGCAGATGCCTTAGCATCGCTCGCTTCCTCCTTATCCTTTCCTCTCAGTCGGAGTTCTGAGACCATCGTCGTCCAAAGATTAGATGCTCCTTCTCTTCAGGATCCTTGGTTTGCCAACCTTAGGAACACTGTAGAGGCTAGGGCTGAGAAGGAAGACTTGAAGGAAGTCTCTTTAACAGAGCTAGAAGAGATCTTGGAGGAAGAAGAATTGCCATGGTATCATGAAATCGAGCTATATTGCAGAGATGGATCATTCCCAGAAGGGGCAAATGCCGAACAACGTAAGGCTATTAGAAGAGTCGCCTCGAAATACACTATCATTGTTGGAAAATTGTACATATGCGCTCTTAATGGGATGCTCATGAGATGTCTTGATGATGATGAAGCTTGGAAGGTTGCCGAAGCAGCGCATTCAAGTGAGTGTGGAGGTCATGTCAATGGCCAGGCTCTAGCGAAGAAAATCCTTAGGCAGGGTTACTATTGGCCCACTCTAGAGGAAGATTTCTCCCTCTATGTCCGGAGGTGTCTTAAATGCCAACTCCACACTTATAAAATCCATGCTCCTGCTTCATCTCTTCATCCTCTCTCGGCTCCTTGGCCATTCTCCATGTGGGCTTTCGACATTGTTGGCCCGCTCGATGATCCCAACTCTCAGACCAAGCAGAAATCCTTTATCCTTACTGCCACCGAGTACTTCACCAAGTGGGCCGAAGCAGAGGCGTACGTAGAGATCAAAGCTACCACGGTGTGTCGCTTCATCTTGAAGAATATCATCTTGCGGTTCGGAGTGCCAAGCAGCATCGTCACCGACAATGGACCCCAGTACATCTCTCAAGAGCTCTAGGACCTATGTAATAAGTTCAATATTACATTGCATCATTCATCTCCATATTACCCACAAGGCAACGATCAAGCCAAAGCTACTAATAAAACCATTTTTAAAATCATAAAGAAAACATACGAATCTCATAAATTCTCAGATTGGCATGAACGGCTAGTGGAAGCTCTATGGGCTTACCACACCTCCGTCCGTACTCCTACGGAGCAAACCCCCTATGCTCTCACTGACGGGATGGAGGCACTGCTCCCATATGAGATCTTGATCCCTTCCCTAAGGGTACAGCTCGATAAGGAACTTAATCTTGATGAACGTCGAGACGCGTTGCTCATCTAGCTGGAACTCTTAGATGAGAAGAGGATGAATGTGGCCGATCATGTATCTGTTTATCAAAAGAGAGTTTCACGTTATTTCCAAAAGAAGGTAATTGAGCGTAAATTTCAAGTAGGTGATATGGTTTTGAAACGCAAATTTATTAGGTCTAGAGGTCCTAGGTCTAAATTGCAACCTAACTGGGAAGGGCCGTTCGTCGTTAAAGAGGCTTATCCAGAGAATGCATATCACCTAATCAACGTAGAGGGTGAGAAGCTGTCTCATGCTTAGAATGGGTTGTATCTTAAGTGCTTTTTCCCTTAGAGTCAGGCTAATGAAGACCCAGTAGCGAGGTGTTCCTCTCCTTGATCATGAAGGAGGATTCTGAGTATTGGCAATCACACACTTCACGACATCCCTGGTCGGGTTTTCCAATTTTATGCAAACACCGTTTCTCCCTTGGCCATGCTTGGGGGGAAGTGAAAGTCCATGTCCGCTTCTCTCTTCGGCTGAATCTAGGGGCAAGAGACAAATAGGGGGCGATGACCGATCTAGACACCCTGATGAGAGGAGGTATCAAATAGGGGTAGTCCGTTATGACCTGATTCCATAAGGAAAAGCACCAGTAAAAGAAAAAGAAAAGGGAAGAAGGAGTAAATCAAAGCAAAGGCGAAAGCTCATTTCAAAAGCTTAAAAGTTCAAAAGATCAAAACCTCCAAAAATATGAAACTAGGCATGGCAAGAGTGACATTACAGTTTCCCCGCGGAACGTTATGAGCCCCGTCGTATGCGTGCCTAGGGTGGATAAAGGTTCGATGGTGGACACAAAGCCCCGGCGCAACAAACTGACTCTCCGAAAGGGTTGTCATGAGAAGGATTCAAGCCCGAAAAAATAACTCTATACCTGGTCTAAGCTTACCTCCCAAATTCCTTTTTCTTTTAGGACTAAGAAACTATGCCCTGGGTATGGCCTCGGTAGAAGCACCGTCACACAGGTTGGCCCTGGCCAGGGTTTGACACCTCAAAAGCACGTAGATCTCAAGAGGTTCCTAGTGAGACAGGTAGGGCTCTTGTTGCTGGGACGGAATTGACTTCCAAAATCTAAATAAAAAATCAAATATTTTAAAATCCAAAAAAATTAAATATTTTCAAAATGTAAAAAAATCAAATATTTAAAAATCCAAAAAAATTAAATATTTTAAAATTTGGAAAAATCAAATATTTTCAAAATCCTAAAAAATCAAATATTTCAAAATAAAAAAATAAAATATTTTCAAAATCCATAAAAATCAGATATTTTAAAATCCATAAAAACTAAATATTTTGAAAACTCAAAAATACCATCATCCTTGCATAGCATGCATTTGTATTCATATTTTTATTGCATTCTATTTCACCTATTTAATAAGGCTCCACCCCCTTGACAAAATATTAAGAAATTGGTCATTCTCTAACTCACTACAGGCAAGAGGTTGAGCCTAAGAACGGATCTAACTTGTTTCTTATTTTAAGTATGTGCAGACACAGGTTCCATTGCCCAGAACGCAAAGCTTTCAGGTTTCTCTTATCTTAGTCCCTTAGCGGTCTTACACTAGACCGCTTATGCATCCCCAACGATCTAAGGACGACCGCTAACGTCACCAGAGACCCCAACTCTCAGAGTTTCTTCGCTTCTCGTCCCTAGCGGTCCTTCGATAGACCGCTTGTCCTTCCTTAGCGGTCCAATATACGGCCGCATACTCTTCCCGAGAGCTTAAAACTCTCAATTTTTCTGAGTCCTTGCTCATGCGGTCTATCTCTAGACCGTTTATCAAGCCTAGTGGCCTTACGCTAGACCGTTTGTCAAACAGAGGACCCTGTTCAAACCTGATCATTCATGCAAAAAAGGACATTCCACAACAAATCTTCAATCAAATCCTTCTATTTTTTTCATTCATGGTTCATGATACATCATTCATCTAATAAAATCACATACATGATCGAGAAATTCAAAGTACATTCAATTTCATGTATGCGCGGGGCCGGATCTTGCGCAATTCCTTCACATAAGCACGGTATTCCTCGTCGCTTTCCTTCACTTCTGCTTGCAATGTATGGACTCGGCTGATCTCCCACATGGTCAGAGCACTCCGAACTGCCCATTCATCCTCCTCGGTCCCGATCTTTCTAGCTTGAAGGGGAGGGTAGTGAGATAGCGCTGGAATCATGGTGCGAGGAAGTCTAACTTGTAAGTAGCACCGATGTGGGTTGTAGATTGCCAAGGTAGTGTTCCCCACTAGCTGCAGGTCTAGGCCCAGTCGCCGGGGTAATCTGAGAGTAGTGCCTTGAAGAGCCCGGGGTCGCATCACGAATTTGTCAATTAGTAAAGTGTTGAGGAAGAGGCGCCATTCATCTCATGTTTTCTTATCCGCCGTCTGGCACTCAACCTGTGAAGATAATCCAAATGCACCGCCTATGAAGAAAAGTGGGTGGCTCCTGAATATGCGGCTAGCTGAAGGCATGTCTTCCTTGGGTAAGAATTTGAGTCTAATTCCCATCCAACACTCAAGGATGATCATAGACCTAAAGATGGGTCCCCCTAAAAAAGCTAAACTAAGGCCTTCATATGAGTATGAAAGGATGGCTTGAGAGATGGATAAACCCCGCCACAACCCACTAATGATGGTGAGATTTTGGATATCTAAGAAGTAAAGTAGTAGTAAAGAGCAAAGCCCCGCACAAGCAAATGGAGGCGGCTTTTGCTATGGCTTCATATCTCCCCCACTTGTTTTTGCAATGAGAGATGATCCATTGGGACATGGGTATCAAATGAATATGGCGAGGGCTGATCATGGTCCGAACATCCTTTGGATTTTGAATGAAATCCCCTAAGATGAGTGATGGGTCTATTGGTTCAACCGTATGACACACCAAGTCTTCATTCCCCACCTTAGTCTTAGCAAGGGTTAGGTAGGTCTCTACCTCTTCTATAAGGACTGTGGCTTCAAAGGTTGGGAACATGAAAGTGTGTGTTTGAGGATGCCATAACTCCACAAGGGCTGAAATGCTGGCCAATCATATGAAATTTTTTGAAAATTCTTGGCTATGACTAATAAAGGTTGAAGGTGCCATGCTCTAAGTGATGCGGGACGGACAGTAGACTCGACTCCAAGTTGATATGCAAACCTTGGACTCTAGACAAGCTCGTGATCGTCCCTTAACGAGGGAAGCGTAAGGATCTATGCAGTTGAGAAACCGATAGTGAGCTAGGGTGGTCGGCTCTCTCTCGTGCCCGGATCGGGTCACGAGACGGGTCTCGCTCTCACTCTCGCAGCGGTGATAAAAATATACGAGCTAGGATCCTAACATGCTCTCTAGCAGTGGCATATAGAAGTAAATACAAGTAAAGCAAATGCCGAGTGAAGGAGCGGACACGATACCTCCACGCTCCGGGCATGGGGAAGGCGATCCTGGCCAACTACGGTAACTCCCAGTACAAACAATTTTAATAATTTACAGAAATGATTTCTGCTGCCCACTCCACGCAGGGAGGTAATGGGCTACAAGTGGGGCCCGGGAGGACCGATCTTGGGTTGACGGGCATCACTTGATCCGCTTCGCCGGTGCCGTCCGGAAGATGCTTGCTACGGGTTATGGGGCCCACGTGCTGCTCAGACCTCCAAACTAGGTGAGGTGGGTCCCGCTGCCAAGGGGACACCTGGAGGGACGCTCTCCTGGAAGGCGGTCGGGCTGGAACGCCGGGAGGAGGTCGGGCGCCTCCGGTCGCCTGGTGTGCAGCTTGCTGCCCACGGGTCTGAGTTGCTATTTCAGGCCTGCGCGACCCGATAAACTCTACTGCTGCGATCAATCCTGACGTCGGATCGACGCGAGATTTACGCCGTTGGAAAGATCATTCGGAGAGCTTCGACCAAGGACTGTGGCAGGAATTTTGAAGGCTCTTTATTTTTCATGGTGGATTTATGAATAGACTAACTGACAGACTCAGAAAACACAGGATAGAAATTGATTTTCCTGAGAACAGGCATTGACCGCGACTAAGACTTCTGATCTAGGTGTTGGGCTCTTCATGAAAGTTGGAGAGGGAGAAGCAAGGAAGACTTGAATATTTTTTGTGGATTTTCTAAAGGAGGTTTGGTTGGGGAAACAGATTTTCTAACACTGGTGGGTCGGATCTCGACTACACAGGACAGAACAAATTTTTCACTGAGTTTTAATTTTTCAAAGAAGAAAAAGAACTCTTAAATTCGTGAAAAAATTATTGGCGATGGGATTTGGTGGGAAGAATATCCAGTCCAAATTTGGACTCAATTAGAAAAGGGGAAGGGGGTAGAACAGAGGAAGAACTAGGTTGCTGTGACATAAAATAGAACACTGGCAGATCTAGGAGGCTGGAAAACATGAAATGGGAAAAATAGAAAACGATGGCTAGAAAATAGAAAAAAAATTTTGGAAGAGGGTATTTGCATGGGGAACCTACCCTCAAAATTTGGGCTCCATAAGGTCTGTGGATTCGGAGCTAAAAATCAAACAAGGGGGATTTGGCCTGATTTGGACAGAACTCCAACGGTAAGGCGGTGGCGGTGCGATGGCGGCTCGATGGCGGCGGCGGCGGTGATGCTGAGCTTCACACTCAGGGAGGTGGTGGAGGAGAGACGTCACACCTCTGAAATTAGAGCTCTCACAGCTCTAGGGGAGGAGAGAGGGGCGCCCTTGGGCCTTGTGAGCACAAATGGATTTTTCTTCTCATTAATGCTAAGTAATTCATAAACTACCCTCAGATCTAAATTAGGGGAGGGATATACAAGGCACATCACATTTAATCCCATGTGGTCAAAAAAAATAAAAATTAAATATGTCTTGTGGAAGGGGGCGCCCCCTTGACCAAGAGCTTCCAATTTATACTTTTTGTCCACCTTGTCCCCCCCTTGGTCCAAGTCTTCTAGAAGCCCACCTTGGACCTTTGACCAGCCCCACATGGGCCCCTAGGGATTAGGTGGACCAATGGGGAAGGAGATGGGGGGCCCTTGCTGGTCCCACTGTACTTTTACACAAAAACCCAAAGATCCTTAAGGAATAACAAATTGGCTTATAAAGCCTTACAATTACAAACCTACTTCCCAAGGATATAAATGCAAACTAAAAGGACACAAATGCAAACAAAATGTGGGTGGTCTTGCTCTGATGTCCCCATCACTAAGGATTGAGGTAACTTCCAAAGGAAGTTCATTTATCATGGGAGCCACCCACTTCAAGGAAGAATAGCATCTTGGGCTAGGAAGAAGCTAAGCAAAAGAGAAAAAAGAAGAAGAGAAGAAGAAGAGAGGAATTTTCATGAGAAGAAACTTAAGGAAATTCAAAATTTTGAGATTTATTTTAACTCACCTCTCTTGAAGAGCTTGTGCTCAGGTGCTTGGGAATGGAAGTTAGCCGTTGTAGCTCCCCGTGCTCCCTTCTAGCCGGCTTTGGCCCGGTATAGACCACCTCTCCCATGGTGCTAGCTTCAAAGCTCCTTTTCATGATGATTTGGGATGATTTTGAGAGAATTTTTAAGGTTTAAACTAGAGATTTCTGTGAGCTACGAATTCTGGGTGCACTTTTACTTATAAGGCTCTAATTTGGGTTCTAATGCCATAGGATTGGGGTTAGGGAGCCTCTATTTGAGTTAGGATAGGTCTTAGTGAAGATTAGGTCCTTTTAGCCACGGGTTGGGACTCTCACGGAGAGTCCCGCTCGGACTTCACTACATCTTCTCCCTTGCGGTCTATCGGGCGATCGCCAGGCTCTCTCAAATGGTCATCTAAACAACCATTTTATTCCTTCCTACATCGCCTTCCTCCCACTCGCCTAACGGTCATGTCTTAGATCGTTTATTCCTCCTCGCGGTCATCCATAGGACCGTTTGCCCCTGTCTATCCTATTTTTGATCACTAGTTTTCTCCCGCTTGCTCTCCTTCCCTTGCTCTCCTGATCTCGTGGTCACTCCTAGGAATCGTTGTTAGTGTGTCAGCATCCACATTTGCATCCACATTAAGCCAAAAAGATTGTATATTACTAATGTAAGAGTCATATACATGCAAATGTCCAAAGGATAAAAGTACAAGCTGCTCTCAGGCTGGTCCCTCTCCTGGACCGCCACTGTCCCCGGTCCCCTCATGCCTCTTCGCTGGCGGGGCCATGGAGGTGCTCCCCTCCTCTCGGTGACGTCGCCGCTCCTCCTCCTCCTTGTTCCTCTGATGGCCGGAGGAACCCGTAAGATAATCCCGGTGCACACTGCGCGTGCCACTCTGCGACACGCTGTGGGAGGATTGTCTGCCCACTAGCCGAAGTGCCCTCTCCAGCACTCGGATCTCGGCTCTTAGCTCTGCCATTGCTGCTGCCTCAGCTCCGAGGCTCTCTACCTCTGCATGGAGATCGGCTGCCGCTGCCGCCTCCGCCTGTAATCGAACCACCTCTGCTCGTGCCTACTCTGCCTCTTCTCTGGCCTGCTCTGCCTTGCCAAGTGTGGTAGTCAGTTCTCTCGTCTGCATGAACATTCATTATGGTCAATCAAATTGCATTTGCATATAGCATTAAAAGATGAACTCGATCAGTTGCTTCCCCTCTCCGTGAGAGTGGCCTCGGCCTCTTCGGCCCTAGCGATTGCCTGAGCGAAGTCGGCTTCCCGCTCAGTTCGGCCCGCAGGCTTGGAAGATGAGGATAGAGCATCGGGTCCCTGCCGTCCCGCTTACTCGGCTCGCTGCATTTTAGAAAGCCCAAGTTAGTCGCATGCATGAGCATTTGCATTTAAGTCTATGGTTCAAAATTTACCAGGAGATCCAGAGAGCACTGGAGGTCATCCCTCTGCTGTACAGTGGAGTGGAGGAGTCCCTAAAGTTCCGCTATTCGGCCCTTGGGTCTAGCTGCATGTAAGAAGTCAAATGGTCAGTGCATCATTAATAAGCATTAAATGCAGTTTATAAGTTTAAGTTTACAGAGTCGTACCGGTCGTCGGGAGCCACATAAGACCTGGTCCCCGTACCTCCGAGCATAGGCCCTCAGGTAGGCCTCGTCGCTGGTGGCCCGGGCTCACACCACCCGGCCTCTCCTGGTCCAGTCTCTACTTGGTCGATTGCCCGGGGATCCAGTCGATCTCACCGCATAGGCCCTTCAAGGACCGTCCGACCCGCTCGTCGTCTCTAGATGGGAACTTCACCTCCGGCTGATGCACCCCTCGCGTCCTCATGATCAGGCGATGGTGCAGCGACTTGATGATGTTGAGGCAGTGCAGCCACACCTCTCGTCCCATGTACGCCAGGGCTGCCTCTACCCATGGCTGTCCGTCGTGACCCTCGTCACGGTAAGGTGTCCAGCGCACCTGAAAGGTCAATTGAGTCAAATGTCAGCATCCATAAAAGCATTTAAGTGCATTTAGAAGTTTTAGAGTTTGAGGCTTACCGATGCATATGGGAACATGTCCATGTCCTCCTGGATCGCCCGCGCGAGCTGCCGTAGTGATCCCATGTCCCGTACTTCCATCCACTGCCTCGCGATGGGTACTCGGTCCAGGTGTACCTCCTTTCCCCGCCCTAGGCCTGGGAGGTACAGGTAGCTCCAAATCTGCATTAGTCGGATGTCAGCATATCACAGCATATCGTAAGCATAATCAAGAACATAAGCATTTTAAGTTTAGCATTTACTTGAAGAAGAGGCGCGAACCCGCCCAGCATCGTCTGCCGGTTGCTGGTGCTGAGGGAATTGAATAGGAATGCCAACGCTACAGCTCCCCAGGCGTAGCCTCCTGCCTCGTCCAGATCCCGCAGTAATGGGAGGAGCCTGACGCTCAATCCGTCCGCCCGCGTCGCAAACAATAGCTTCCCGAAAAGCAACATCAGGAAGCGGCGCAGGGTGATGTCTCCCTCTGGCCCCGGTCCCGCTGACACTCTCTCCCGAGCTGGATCAGTGAATCTCTCGAGGTGCTCCTCCAGTATCTCACCGACTGCTATCGCTGCAACCCGCAATCCTAAGCTCTCCTGAAGAGTCACCCGTCCTAGCATCGAGGAGTGATGACCCAGCCTCATCAGCTCCAACCCGAGCAGCTCTCACGCCTGCTCTCGGTAGTCGGCATGTGTCCATCCCGTCACCGGCACTCCATGAACTTGAAGTCCCGTAATCCGCGCTACATCCTCAAGCGTCGGGATCATGTGTCCCCACGAGAATAGAAATGCTCGGCTGATCGGATCCCACCTCTCGTGCAGTGGATATAGTAGTGCTGTGTCAATACTCATCACCTCAATATTCAACAGCTTGCTGAACCCCATCGCTGTCAGCCTATCTCTCTGGAAGTTTGGCAGTGCGAGGTACACTGCTCGAACCTGCAACCAAGAGATCCGGGTCCATCTCTTCCCTTGCATTCATTTAAAACAATTCCTAATCTGTCATTCATGTAGTCCATAAATTCATACATTGCATTGCATTTTAAAAATAAAAATAAAAAATCACTCTTATTTCCAAGCGGTCGTGCCGTGGACCGTCTCTGGTTCCCTAGCGGTCGTTCCATGGACCGCCTGGTTCCCTAGTGGTCACTGCAAGGACCGCTAGGCACTCAGGGGATGGACATTGTCTGCTTCGTTTCCCTAGGGTTTGAGAATGGCCCAAAGGCCTTTACAAACATCTTAATGGGTCCCCAGACCCATTCCCATCTCATTCCTCCCACATGCATGCATTCAAAACTAATAAAAATGGGGTTTTTTCGGCCGTCGGCTTACCTCTGATGACCGTCTCCCGGCCGGCGCCTCCGGTGCTTCCTCAGCCACAGGATCATCTTCCTTCTCTTCCATGGCCTCCCCAGGTCCCTCCTCCGCCGTGGGAGCCTCTTGCACCACCGCTTGGGTAGACGGCCCTTCTTCTTCTGCCGGTGGGTTTGCTGCAATCGTGGGCGGAACTTCCTCCTCCTCTATCCGTCGCCGAAAGCATTTTAGGGCTTTCCTCTTCACCATATTGAGGTGTGGGTGTGTGTGCTAGCGGTGGTCGCCGGTGGACTCCTCGTCGGGATGGATGTAGGGTCAAGATTGGGTGTTTGAGTGAGTGGGAGAATGAAACGCCCGTTCTATTTTTTGAATTCGCTCAGAGCCATGCGGTCTATCGCCAGACCATTTGGTCCCTCTTGGCGGTCTTTATTTAGACCGTTTTCCGTCTAAGCACCCTCATCGAAGAATGTGAACCGCCTGTGCCTATGCGGTCCATCACTAGACCATTAGGGATTTTCATGCGGTCTATCGTTAGACCATTTCTGGTTGCATATTGCTGATAATTTGGAATGAAGTATCTGCTTGATTCTTGGCTCTATTTTTGATATGGTTCATGCCTCATGATTATTTTATGAATATGATTATTGATGGCTAACCCTTCTTATTGTTAAAGCTTAAAACGATAGGATCTCGTAACTTTCTCGCCAAGCATGTAAGTTAGGTAAGTATTCTGATTCCTTGGTCCCTTAATGAATTACTATATGGTATCTATGATATATTACATCAAGAACCGGCTGGTCATTCTTGTGTTCTAGGATCTGATGTTCCCCTTTAACAAATATGATGATGATCTAGGTGTTGTGTCCCCTGGTTTTGATGATAACAAATCACAAATCATTAGTAGATATTTGAGAAATATCTAACTTAATTTGGTTTGATTATTTGATTAAACAAGTGCAGAAGAATCTCACTAAGTGATGTCTCGACACGGCCCAATCATGTCTCGACACATCTTGAAGAGATTATGTTGAGATTCTAACATTTGAGCTCCGGCATACCAAAATGTGTCGACACATCCTATTCATGTCTCGACACATCCAGAAGAATTCAAGCTGAAGCCGTTCTGTCTAAGTATCTGGATTCACCAATGTCTCGACACACTGAGTGAAAAGTGTCGACACATTCATGTGATAATATCTGCACAAGGCGCTCCTATCCCGACACCTTCTTACAACAACTCTGCACATGGCTCACATGTCTCGACACCGTTTGGTGTTGTCTCGACTCAGCCATAGTTCTTCAAGAATTTCAATGGGATGTCTCGACACACTGACAGAAGAGTGTCGACACATCCATGTTCAACCCGAATGATTCTCCAAGATTTTCAAAGGAATGTCTCGACACACTGTCAGGGAAGTGTCGACACACTCGGTTCGACCAGAACGGATCTGAATCCGACAGAAGTTGATTTCAAGATTCGGAACTTAATCCAGAGGATCAGTTTGCTCTGGAAATAGCCGTCAGATTACTTCGATGTCAAAAGACTGTGATTTAGCAGAGATTTTATCTGAAGAAAATCGTACCTTTGCTTCTATGGTCTCCTACCTACCCACATTCCTACGGACTTGACAAGAATGAAGTCAACGGTACAAGTGTAAGCAGATCAAATAATGTGGATATGACATTCTGGGTGTTGCTTGTAAAAGTGAACAATGCTGGTGTCGCCCTAGGACACCGATATATGAGGAGCATGAGCTCCAGTTTGAAGGTAGGCAAGCAAGCTGAGAAGAGTGTTGAGGAGAAAACGAAGAAAGAAAAAGCTTGCTGTCCAAGCTACTCTTTGTCTTGATGCTGCCGGCATGAGTGAAACAAGAAGAAGACATTTCTCTTCCTCACGACAAAAAACCTCCTTGGTTGCTAGGAAGATACAACGAGAAGAAGAAAGCCAAGGATCTCTCAAGCTCATTCCCAGATAGGAGACTCCTTTGTCATAGCGTTTTTCATTACGATACTCTGTCTGGCCATTTCATTTTTAGTTCGCTTTTCATCTAAACAAACTTCATGTCATTAGATCCCTACCTGCGTGTAGGAAGACAGAAGGTGTGGTCACCTGTCTGTGTGGTTTGGGTTGTGATCCCACAAGCTGTGTGTCAGCGGAGTGTGAGAGTGTTTCTCTCTGTTACAAGATGTGTGTCAATGGAGTGTGAGAGTGTTTCTCTCTGTTATAAGCTGTGTGTCAGCAGTGTGTGAGAGTGTATCTCTCAGTTAAAAGCTGTGAATCAGCTGTTGTGCGTTGGCACTAGTGAAGCCTCACTGTGTTGTGTGAGGGGTGGACGTAGGTCTCTAGATTGAGACTGAACCACCTTAAAGATCTTATCTTGTGGTTTGTTCTCTCTCTCTCTCTCTTGTTCCAACGGTAGAAACTTGATAGGACCGGTTCCAGTCATCTTGTGTGTATCTAGCTTCTCTGATATTAACTATTATCTGCCTCACTATCTTTTATGTTAGACCTAGTTTTTATTTCCGTAAAGAAGGGCAAAAAGGGGCTGATCTATTCACTCCTCCCCTCTAGATCTGCCTATCACCACTCAACACGTGGTATCAGAGCTAGTCTCTCTGTATGTGGTCTAACGACCTTGAGAGAACTGGTGATATGGCAACTAAAGGGCCTATGGCCGAAGGACATTCTGTAAATAGGCCTCCCTTTTTCACTGAGACTAATTATCCTTACTGGAAAAACCGCTTGTAGGTCTTGATTAGAGCCCAGAATCATGAAGTCTAGCGAGTGATTAGCAAGGGACCATTTGAACTGCCTCCGTAAGAAGATACATGGACTAAAGAACAGATCAAACATTCAACTTTGAACGGGGGTGCCAAGCACATCATGCAATGCTCCCTTCATCCAACTGTCTACTCAAGGGTATCAACTTGCAAAACTGCAAAAGAGATGTGGGACCGCCTTGAGGTAATATATGAAAAGACACAGCAAGTACGTGCAACCAAAGCAAACATATTAGTGTCTGAATATGAAAAGTTTAGAATGAAATCTGATGAGTCCATTTTGGACATGTATGCTAGGCTAACCATGCTCACAAATGGCTTGACTGAGCTAGGTAAGACCTACTCTAAACAGGAGATAGTAAGGAAGATTTTGAGATCACTGACTCCCATTTGGCATACAAAGGCCACAATGGTTGAAGAATCAAAAGACTTAACTACCATCAAGGTAGAGGAACTCATAGGGTCCTTGATGACCTATGAGATGAATCTCAAGAACAAAGAGGTTGAGGTAAGTAAAAAGAAGCATCTAGCTCTTAAAGCTGGACCAAGCTCCAAGGAGTTATCTGAAGATGAAGAGCCTTCAAGTAGCAACACTAAAGAAGATGAAGTTGCTCTATTGACAAGAAAGTTTAAAATATTTCTAAGAAAGGAAGGTACTGGTTTCATTAAGAAGAAGTCCCAGGTAAAACGAGGGTTCAGGCCAAGACCTGAAAATGCCAAAATGTCTGAAAAGCTTGTATGCTACTCTTGCAGGAAACAAGGACACATCAAGTCTGAATGTCCTGAAGAAGCTAAGAAAACTGTGCCCAGGTGGAAGAGCAATAAGAAGCAGGCCATGGTGTGTACTTTGAGTGATGATGAAGAAGAAGAAAATGAAGACAACTCCTCTGAAGAGGGAAAATATGATCTCTGCCTAATGGCCAAAGGAGAAAATGACAGCGAGGTGAGCTCTCCCTTTGAGCATTTCTCCACAGATGATTGGGAAGAAGCTTACTTTGAACTGATGAATAAATATGAAGTATACAGAAAATAAAATAAAACCTTAAAAAAGAAGGTTGAATCCTGTGGGCATGATAAAATTCTCAATGAAAAGATAACCTCTCTAGAAACTGAAATTGAAGATTTAATAAAAATGAATGAAAATCTTGAAGAAGGAAGAAAAGAAATGAGAGATTTGGAAGATGAAAATGAGAGGCTAAGAGATGAAATCGATGAATTGAAACTAAAAATGTAAAGCTTTGTAAAGGATAACAACTTGTGCAATGAAAAGTCAGAAGCCTTTGAACAAGTCAATTCACAACTGTTCAAAGAAAATGAAAAACTTCAAAAGGACCCAGCAGATAAACAAACCTCTCTTGAAAAATTTGTTGATGGAAGTGAAAACTTGAATGCCCTGCTAGGAACTAAAATAAACTTCAACAGAGAAGGGCTAGGATATGAGCCTACCAAAAAGAAAATGTTTGGGCTAAAGACCACCACCTTTGTATCATCTTCCGAAGCATCAACCTCAAAATCAACACACCAAGAAAATGTTGAAAACAAAGGAAAAGAAAAGATAGGAGAACCAATTAACAAAACTTTCCAACAACGCAAAATGGTTCACAAACAATCCAAAATAGGTCGACAGCCGTCCAAGCCTTAGCCTGCACATCACAAAGGAAGAAATAGCTACAATGCTAGAACAGGTCGGGACACTCCATGGAAGAGGTCGACACCCACCAGGTCAAACGTCCAACAAAATCCTAGGTTTGCACCAACAGGTCAACAGTTTCCATACAGGAGGTCGACACACCCCTTGTCCAGAAACAATTATAGACGGACTGAACAGTGGACACGTCAAGACTTTGCCTTCTACAGATCGACACCTCCGTGGGTAAGAAATAATAATGCTTCCTATGGTCATAGGTTCACTCAACCCCAACGACCTAGGCAATATGACACCTCCTACTCATCTAGACCAACAAACTGGAACAGATGGTCTAATCAGCAATCCTTCTCCACCACTTCCAAAACTCACAAAGTCCAAAAGACTAAAGAGAAGAAAAATCAGAACCCCCAACAAAGCAAAGATGCTATGAAAGTTTGGATCTCAAAGTCTATCTTATCCTACCTTGCAGAAATGAAGAAACTATTGGGACCCAACTGTCCTTGGGTTCCAAACATTGTCACTTAATTTCCTTGTGTAGGAGTGTCTTACAGCCGCGCACAACCGTTGGTATCTTGACAGTGGCTGCTCAAGACACATGACTGGAGACAAGACCAAATTATGTCTCTAGGTTGAAAAGGAAGCTGGACATGTCACTTTTGGAGGAAACAACAAAGGAAAAATTAATGGTTCAGGTAAAGTTGGTAAGAACCCCTCCAACACAATTGATAATGTATTACTTGTTGATGGTCTGGAGTACAATTTGCTGAGCATTAGCCAACTATGTGATAAAGGTCATACTGTTGTTTTTGACTCAAATGAATGTAGGATCTTGCAACCTAATTCTAAAGAAACCTTGTTTTCTAGTAAAAGAGTCAATAATGCGTACATGATTGACTTAGATGACCCTGCTCACATAAATCTTTATCTTGCTGCACCCAAATCCGAACTAGCCTGTTTATGGCATCGTAGACTAGGACATGTTAGCTACAACACTCTTCATAAATTGGTAAAACATTCCATTGTCAAAGGTCTGCCTGAAATTAAATTCAAACTGAACAATAAGATATGTGATGCATGTGCTCAAGGAAAATAGACTAGAAAGTCATTCAAAAGTAGAACTAAAAACTCATCATCTAAACCACTTGAACTAATCCATATGGACTTGTTTGGTCCAACCAAAATAGCTAGCTTAAGTGGTAAAAGATATGGTTATCTCTTGGTGGATGATTTTATTAGATTCACTTGGATATTCTATCTTGCACATAAAAATAATGCCTTTGATGAGTTTCAAGCACTGTATATGCAAGTGAAGCAAGATGGTAAGTTTAAAATTTCTAACATTATTTCAGATCATGGTGGTGAATTCGACAATATTGACTTTGAAAATTTGTGTAGGACTGAAGGAATCATTCACAAGTTTTCATCACCACGGACTCCTGAGCAAAATGGGGTAGTTGAGAGGAAGAACAGAACTCTTATAGAAATGGCACGCACAATGCTTGCTGAAAGGCATCTACCAAGGAGATTTTGGGCTGAAGTGATAAACATTGCATGCTATATCATCAACCGCTCAATGGTAAGGCCCCTCACCAAAATGACTCCATATGAGCTACTAAAAGGTAAAAAGCCATCTCTCTTTTACATGAAGGTGTTCGGGTCAAAGTGTTTTGTTCATAACAATGACAAAAGAGTTCTGGACAAGTTTGAGCCCAGGAGTGAAGAAGGGATATTCCTTGGGTACTCTGACAAGTCTAGAGCTTATAGAGTCTATAATGTTAGGACCCTTTGTGTAGAAGAATCCCCTCACATCACTTTTGATGAGATTGATCATAACAACTCTTGTAGGGAAGATGATGATGGGGAATTCATGAACGTAAGAGGAAAAGAGAAACTTCCACAAAAAGAGACACAGGCAAATGAGGACCAAGGAGAACCAAATAATGCTCCGGTCACCGAGGTAGATAAAGGTAATGATCAACTTGATCTAAGAGTGTTGAAAGATCATCCGTTGGAAAACATCTTAGGTAATCTACATGACCAAACCAAAACTAGGTCTCATTTCAAAATTATGGCTGAAATTGAACAACTTGCTCTTGTCTCTCAAATTAAACCCAAAAATGTTATAGAGGCCCTAAAAGATGAAAACTGGATCAATTCCATGCATGATGAGTTAAACCAATTTGAAAGAAATAAAGTATGGCATCTTGTTCCAAGACCTAAAGAAAAATCAGTCATAGGAACAAAATGGGTGTTCAGAAATAAGCTAAGTGAAGATGGAAAGATAGTAAGAAACAAATCTAGATTGGTGGCTCAAGGGTATAATCAAGAATTTGGCATAGATTATGAAGAATCTTTTGCTCCTATTGCTAGACTTAAAGTCATTAGAATTTTGCTAGTATTTGCATGTTCTCATAAGATCAAACTACAGCAAATGGATGTTAAGAGTGCTTTTCTTAATGGTCTTATTAAAGAAGAAGTCTATGTAGAGCAACCCCCCGGTTTTGAATGCACATATTACAAAGATCATGTTTATAAGTTGGACAGGGCTTTGTATGACTTGAAGCAAGCACCTAGAGCTTGGTATGACAGACTAAGATCATACCTCACCGAACAAGGGTATTCAAGAGGTAATGTTGATCAGACACTCTTCACCAAGAAACAAGGTAATGATATCTTGATTGTTCAGATTTATGTGGATGACATAGTGTTTGGGTCCACTATACCTCAAATGTGTGAAGAATTTGCTAAACTCATGACCAATGAATTTGAAATGAGTCTAATGGGTGAGCTTCAATTCTTTCTTGGCCTACAGATTAGTCAAAGCAATGAATGCTGCTTTATCAATCAAGCCAAGTATGTGAAAGAGTTGCTGAAAAAGTTTGATCTGACCAACTGTAAGCCTTTAGGAACTCTAATGGGGACTGCCACTTCATTGGATGCAGATGAACAAGATATTCTTGTAGATGCAAAGAGATACAGAGGTATGATTGGATCATTTCTCTATCTAACTGCATCTAGACTAGACATTCAATTTAGTCTTTGCCTTTGTGCTAGATTTTAGTCTAGTCCTAGAGAGTCCCACTTGACTGCTGTCAAGCGTATCTTTAGATACCTTGCTGGCACTCAAGAATTGGGACTATGGTATCCTGCATCTTGTGAACTTTCACTTATTTCATATTCAGATGCAGATTATGCAGGATGCAAACTGGACCGCAAGAGCACTAGTGGCTATTGCCAATTTCTCAGTGGGTATTGGTTTCTTGGGCTTCCAAGAAACAGCACTCGGTTGCACTCTCTACTGCAGAAGTAGAATATGTTACTGTAGGGAGTTGTGGCACCCAAGTACTGTGGATCAAACACCAATTCCAAGACTATTTAATAGATCTTGGCTGTGTACCCATTCTGTGTGATAACACAAGTGCCATAAATCTTGTAAAAAATCCAGTCATGCACTCTTGGACTAAACACATTGAAATTAGGCATCACTTTATAAGGGATGAAGTCCTCAAAAATCACTTTGAGCTCCATTTTGTAGACTCAGAAAATCATATTGCAGACATCTTCACAAAACCCTTAAGCAATGACAGGTTCACAACTCTAAGGAGAGAGCTTGGCCTGTGCAGACCTCAGTCCACTCAGGTTTGAGCTATCAATTCCTCCTTAACAATCTACTTACTTGTCTTTACCATGATTGAAACAAGCATATCTGAATTACTTTAGATCTGGTCCATTTGGTGTATGAACCTTGCCTGGAATGATGGTCACATTAAGGGGGAGCTTGCTTGTACTTATGAATGTCTTTAATTGAACATCATCTTGTGACTGCATGGTATATCAAATGTTGAGAAGTGAAATGACAGGTTACGCCTGTCAGAAAACTCTCCTCATGCGTGAGGATAGGCCTCCGCTAAGTACCATGAGTCAGAATTGCACATTGCTATCTGCATAGTTGATCTCTAGTGCATAAGCATGTTTAAAGCTCTAGTATCCAATCTAGCATTTATCAGTGGCGACAAAAGGTAAAACCCTTCTTGAATGGTAGTCTGAAAGAAGAAAGTCAGAGGCATTAGCAGTAAAAGATGGCAGGTGTCTGTTAGAAATGAAGAATCACAGAAGCTAGTAGTGAACAGTTTGATATACTGATATGTGACGAGACATGCTGAACAATGCCTGTTGAATAGGTCGACACCTCATTGATATGTGTCGAGACATATAGCTTAGAAACTTGTGTTCAGATCGACACCTTCAAGTCATGTGTCGAGACTGTCTCACTGTCGCTTTGGTTTTGAAGAACAAATGGAGAGTTTCCTTGACTCCCTCTTTCCACTGCTTCTTTCATTTCCACCTCAAATCTCTTGCCTCTGAACCTTCACTTTTCACCGAGTATCAATTGAGGGGGAGTTGAGAAAATTTTTCATTTATCTATACAACCCTGGGTGAGTCTTGTTGTATTACTCCTGTTAAAGAAATCATTTTTTGTTTATAATCCTCATTTTCGTGAATCATTGCCTTGAGTTTTACCATACTTGCATTCATAATAGGATTGAAACATTTCTCTAGTCCTTGAAAATAACCCTTGCCCCTGCATCTAAAACTTCACTGCAACTTGGCTCCTTGGCTTTTAAAATGGTTGGCATGTATTGTCTTTAAACATGTTCCCATCTTGAAGTCAATTAGAGAATATGCCTCTAAAAACCATGCTGCTATAAAATTCAGAGCAATGACCTCTCTTCAGAGAAATTAGATCCTCCATCAATGAAATGAAGGATAATCTAGTCATGATGAGGGAAGTCAACTCTGTTCAGATGAATTCAGAAAGATAAGCTACACTGAGTAACCAGGGACTTTGGCGTCTAAACAACGTGTTTCCTTGAGTCAAAAAGTGAATGCTATATCGGACCGGTTAATTATTTAAAAACAAAAAAAAATGGGTTGGGGTTGACTCTACAACATGCTTCAAAACAAAAAGGGGTTATTGTTTATCTTCAATATGTGCTTATCTTCTTTTCCAATCATGCCATATGAATGTGATGAGTAAGTCAAATGGGCTTGGTTCTATTCTCTTAATTTCTCAAATGTTTAAATCATATTATCTGTTGCAAAAATAGTTTTTCTCAAACGTTTGTTACTCAAAAATGAGCTTATAAGCTTTAAATCGTTGGAACTTAACATAGGGGTATATACACCATTTCAAATCTTAGGGTTGTCTTTTTCAAAAGTAAAAATCTCAACTTTCCTCATTTAACTCAACGGTGAAAATCAATCTCTCATCCCCTCTTCATTTTCAAACCATACTTCTCTCTCTCACACACCGCGCTCCGGCGATCCTGCACACTCTCACAGTGGAGGTCGACGCCCTCGCCCCCTTCTCCGTTCTCTTGTGCTGATAGCCCCAGCTAGCCTTCGCACTACTCTCCTTCCTTTCCGTCCACTCTCCATGGCTCCACCGATCACCTGTGACAAGAAGAAAGAGGCTGCTTCATCTAAGAAGGCCGCTGCCTCAAAAGCTCTGTCTGAAGGGCGATCCAAGCTTATTGAGGACCGCCCAGCTACAGAACCAGCCAGGAAGAGGGCTGCCGAAGCCCAGGGGTCCAACACTGACAAGGGTTCACCGCCGCCAACTCCGGCCAAGCGGCCACGGCTGTCAGCCAAAGAAAAAGGGAAGGCCAAAGCTCAGTCAATCCCTCAAAAGCCCAGCACTGCTGCCTCTCCCAGGGAAGAAGACAGTGATCGCTCTAGGATTCTCTTCCCTAGATATGTAGATTTTAGTGACCAAGAGATGCTTACGTATTTTCCTGAGCTATTGCCGCTGTTTGAGTTCCAAGGTTGGAGACAGTTTATGTCTGAGCACATGGTATATTACCCATTTCTGGTTCAGCAGTTCTACAAGAACTTGATTTTTGATGAGAAAAAGAAAGTCCTTCGGACTATAGTCAAAGGGGTTTCCATCAAGCTCACAACTAAGCTTCTTCACAAAGCTTTACACATACCCCGGGATGGGGAAATAGAATCTGAGGTTGAGATCGATTTGTCTACAGCTTACACCCTTCTGACTGGCAAGCCTAGAAATCCTCAGAATGACACCCAACTCTTGGTGAAATCCTTTGACACCAATCGGTTTCCCCCACTACAGCGTCTACTGCATCATATCTTCACTACCATGATTACCCCACAAGGGGGTGTTAGCGCAGCGAAGAGTGATATAGAAGGGGGGGGGGATGAATAGATCACTCCCAATTTGCATAACTTCAGCGGAAACTCACTACTTCGAAATACAACCCTTCGGATATAGCTAAATAATACAGCTAACGCAGTGAGAAACTAAGACAGGATAATAAGGTGCGATTGGAAGAGGCCGTCCACACACAAACACAATGCCAAACAGAAGGAAAGCACAAACGATAATAGCAAGCCACAGAGGAGACAAGAGATTTTAAGGTGGTTCGATTGTAATCCACAATCTACATCCACCCCTCACTTCAACTAGGGTGAGAATTCCACTAGCCACTGCTAGAAAACTGCAGACTCAGTCTGCGAACAAAATGCTGCCACACAACTTGAACAACCAAGGGAAACAAATCCCTCAACCAAACTCTACTACCCACAGAGCTCGACACCTGGACCTGCTACCAGCAAGACCAGAACCGGAGATGGCTCTCCCTTCCTCCAACCCGAAAGGGAACCTGCTAATGACAATCCGTCACTGGCAAAATCAGATATCACAGATCTCTCTTCCTCTGCAGCCCAGAGGGAAACCGGAGTAACTCTCCCTTCCTCTAAACACTGGAGGGTAACAACTCGAAATCAGAGATATGAAGAAATGAAAGGAAAAATAGAAATGTAAACAAGACCAACGATAAACAACAATCGTTTCAGAAAAACCAAAATCAAATGTAGCTTCCGAAGAAGCAAATTGGACTCTTCTCTCTCACTCAGAATTTTCTCTCACAGCAATACTCTCAAATCTTTTCTCTCTATCTTCTTTCTGGAACGTGGAGGCTCTCTCTCTTTTCTTCTTCTGCTCAGGGATTTTGCTCTTCAGCTTTTTTCTCCAGTTCAGTCCATCTAATCGTAGAAGGCACCTTTTATATGGCATTCGACCTGAGTTTCAGGCCTTCACACGAGTGAGTCTCATTCCCTCCTTTTCCAGAGCATTCTCGGATCACGTGCCAGGTATCATCCTTGGTTCACGTGCCCAATCATTAACCTGAATCATCTGCAGGCAGAAATAAGGAAATGTGATTAGTTAGTTCAGTCAGATATCAACGAATGTATATACTTTAGAATAGCAAATGAGTAAGTGTGTACACTGAGGGAGTGTATAGACTTGTGAGTCCTCATGCGACCTCAGTGTATAGACTAGCTGAATAATGCATTAGCACAACAGGGGGAATGTGTGGACTTTTGTGAAATGTATAAAGCCATCGAGTGTATAGACTTAGAGATGTCAATTAGGCAAGTGTGTCAAGTGTGAGAGTGTGTAGAGTTGAAGTTCTTCATGCGAGCTCAGTGTATGGACTTGTAAGTGTTCATGCGACCTCAGTGTGTAGACTTCATTCAGCAGGCAAGACAATGGATGTATAGAGTTGGTCGTGTGAAGGAGGACGAGTGTAAAGACTTGTAATGAAGAGCAGCAATGTGTAGACTTGTGAAGCACAACTGTATGCAATGTATAGACTTCAATGTATAGACGTCGATGTATAGACTTCGATGAGAACAATGCATGAAGGCATCAAATGTGTAGACTTAGAAACAGCAATTAAGCGAGTGTGTCAAATGAGAGAGTGTATACACTTGAAAACAACATATAGGCAAGTATGAACAACTTGAGAGTGTATACACTTGAAGGTGATATCGAGTGTATAGGGTTGAAGGATAACTGAGTGTATAGACTTAGAGATGTGTAGACTTGCCAAAGAGCTGGACGATGTACAGACTTGAACAAGTAAAGTCTGTACAGACTTGAAGGTTCACAGTGTGTAGACTTTGGCAAGGCAACGTCAGTAAAGTTCGCAGTGTACAGACTTACTGAACTGAGCGTAGGTAAAAGGTATGAGGAATGTATAGACTTACTCAGTTCACTTCAGAACGTAGGTAAAAGTCCCAATGTATAGACTTTACCTGAGAATGCAACCGCTGTACAGACTTGCTCAACCAGTCCGATGTACAGACTTGGAATTTCAACAGAAGGATGTACAGACTTGGAAAACTAATGCCAATGTACAGACTTCACCTCGTGCAAGCTATAGTGAATGAGTGTATAGACTTAATGGTCTCCCTGGCTGTACAGACTTGATGACAGGATGAACAGTCGAATGTATAGACTTGCTTCCACCGACCAGTGTATAGACTTTGTAAGCGTGAGACGCTGAATGAGACGGTGGCTGAGACGATGCACAGACTTCAGGTGAAACGATGCAGCTACAGTGCAGTGTAGACTGCCAGACTCTGTACAGACTTGCAGCTTGAGACGCTTACAGAGACGGACCAATGTATAGACTTGAAGTCCAAGTGAGACAGTGGTTGTACAAACTTGGGAGGCTTGACATAGTGATGTACAGACATGGAATCAATGAAGGCGTTGGCTGTACAGACTTTGATGAACACCGCTCGCTGTACAGACTTCGAATCAAGGCATGAATACTGAATCAATGTCTAGACTTGGATGCCCAAGCCAATGTATAGACTTGTGCAGTGCAGCCAGTGTATGGACTTGTACAGTGACTAGAGGCTGTACAGACTTTGGGTCATGATGTGTGAGACGAGGGACAGTGTATTGACTTTGAAATGGTAGACGATGTATAGACTTGGGGTTCAACTGAGGGTGTATAGACTTGGAGTTCAACTGGATGTATAGACTTCATATGCAAGCTTCAGTGTCGTTGTATGGACTTGAAAAGCAAAGGGGGCGTCGACCCATCAGAAGGGGGGCGTCGACCCATCACTGTCCAGATTATGCAGACAGTGTGTAGACATGATCAAGTAGTGCATATCTATCTGACAACCATATGAACTGCACAATTATTCTAGATATAGAAGATTGATTTATAGTGTGAGACATCATCAAAACCGTAGGGATGCAACAATCTCCCCCTTTTTTATGATGGCAACACTATGAATCAAGCAATATCAAAGCTTAACAAGAAATTAATTGCAGTTTCAACAATCAAAGCAAATTCAAAGCAAGTGAAAGCACAGCCAAATTAAACACTACTGCAGAAGCACTTCTTTCTCCAAAATCACTCCCTCTCAGCTCCCCTACAACCCATTCTCAGATAAAGCCATCACATGACAAGGTAATCTCCCCCTTAGCTCATGAACAATACTCCCCCAAAACTCATGACAATACATGATCTACTGATATTGTAAAACCTCTCTCCCCCTTTGACATCAGCAAAAGGAAATGTAGAATATATGAAAGTGCTGGAGACATGAAGAAGAAGTACAGTAACTTCTTAGTGCAGAAAGACACAAGCAAGTCTTAAGAAAATAAGTGAGGTGCTAAACTCAAGTGAAGATTCTTGAACTCCAGTACACACTAGAGAAATAGAATGATAGAAAAGTTTATCAGCATACATAGAGTATGATTTAGAGCAGGTGTTAACAAGTATGGCCAGATATAGCTGAACTATCAACAATCCAAAAAAGACAACAAGAGACAAAGTCAGAGAGGTGTTCTCAAGGTATTAAGGACAAGCAATCCATTAGTTGCAAAACAACAAGGAATTTTTGAGATGATTTTCAAGAAGATCAATGAGTAAGTTGGTGATTCACTCTTTTGACATTAGGGAGACACCTTGATTAGAGGCTTGAATCCCCAGTTACTCAGAGTGAGTACCTCATTACTTCCTCCCTTTTTTTTTATTAAAGGAACAGAGTTAGTAACTGTGGCTTTTGACATGAGGAAACACCTTGATTAGAGGCCAGAGTCCCCAGTTACTCACTAGCTAGCCACCATTGCTTTGTCATGTCTTTTTCATTCATTTTAAGCATTTGACACCTCATGACATAGGAGAAATATTCATGTCATTGATGAAGCTCCTAGTTTCTCAATGAACAAAACAAGACATGTTTGTTTAGTTAATCCCTTATGTTGAAGAGATGGAATGATTGAAAACAATACCAGAAGGACTATTACTTGAAGTGAATCTTGAAGTCTAGATTTCAAGCTGATTGGGTCAGATATCAAGACATACAGGTTTTGGCCTGAACCAGAATCATTGACAATGTAGGAAGATATACTTTTTACAATTAATCCAGATCTCTGAAGGAATACCGGTGGAAAGATTCTAACTGGACTTTAGTATCACTGACTTATAGACTTAAGAATTAAGTGACATTCTACTGTCTGAGAGAACCACACTAGATCTGTCATGAACACCAGCAAAGACACACATCTAGTCAATCTTTTTGAATCTGTCAAAGAACACTTCCTCTCACAGCTCAACCAGCTCCCCCTCACTCACAGCATTCCGGAAATCTAACCAACGGGCATACAGAACTCCCCCTCACAAAAAGAACAGACTACACAATTAAGACAATTTGTATAAGCCTAATTCTCTTCTTAGTGTTGTGAATTTTTCATTATCCAGAGGTTTAGTGAAAATGTCAGCAATCTGATTATCTGTGCCTACATGAATCAGTTCAAAATTTTTTTAGAAACCTCATCTCTTATGAAATGATGCCTTATCTCTATGTGTTTGGTGCGTGAATGCAAAATAGGATTTTTGGCAAGATTAATGGCACTGGTATTATCACAATAGATAGGTGTGCACCCCAGGTCTACTTGGTAGTCCTGAAGCTGGTGTTTAATCCAAATGACTTGTGTTCCACAACTCCCTGCAGCCACATATTCAACTTCTGCAGTGGAGAGGGCCACCGAATGTTGTTTCTTGGAACCCCAAGACACTAAACACCCACCCAAAAATTCACAATGACCACTAGTGCTTTTCCTATCTAGTTTACATCCTGCATAATCAGCATCTGTGTATGCAACTAAGTTAAATGTGTGTGATGCAGGAAACTATAAACCAAGAGAATGAGTAGCTGACAAATATCTAAAAATTCTTTTCACTGCAGCTAAATGTAATTCAGTAGGTCTAGACTGATACCTTGCACACATTCCTACACTGAATTATATATCAGGTCTAGAAGCTTTCAAGTATATAAGTGATCTAATCATACCTCGATAGAGCTTGGCATTTACTTCTTTACATGTTTTATCTGCATCCAGTGAGGTATTGGTACCCATGGGTGTTGTAATGTGCTTCAGGTTTTCCATACCAAACCTCTTGAACAGTTCCATTGTGTATTTGGTCTGGTTGATGAAGCACCCATCCTCTAGCTGTTGTACCTGCAAGCCAAGGAAGTACTTTAGTTCACCAACCAAACTCATCTCAAATTCAGCAGACATCATTTTAGAGAATTCAACACATAGTTCATGCTTAGTTGATCCAAACACAATGTCATCTACATATACCTGAACTATGAGGAGATCTTTATTTGTACCCTTGGTAAATAAGGTTTGATCTACTTTACCTCTTTTGTAGCCCTTGCTGATCAGAAATTCAGTCAATCTTTCATACCATGCTCTTGGAGCCTGCTTTAGACCATACAATGCTTTGTTTAACCTGAAAACTTGGTCAGGTTGAGGAGAAAATTGAATCCAGGGGGTTGTTCAACAAAAACCTCTTCTTTAATGACTCCATTTAAAAAGGCACTTTTAACATCCATTTGTTGGAGTTTTATGTTCTTTGAACATGCAAAAGCAAGTAACAATCTTATAGCTTCCATCCTAGCAACAGGTGCATAGGATTCATCAAAATCTACACCAAATTCCTGACAGTAGCCCTTGGCTACTAATCTGGCCTTATTCCTAGAAATGATTCCATCTTCATTCATTTAATTTTTGAACACCCACTTAGTTCCTATGATATTAACATTATCTGGTCTTGGAACAAGTTCCCAGACATTATTTCTTTCGAACTGGCCCAATTCCTCACTCATGGCATTGACCCAAGCTTGATCAGCCAAGGCCTCTTCTATTGATTTGGGTTCAATTTGTGAGACTAAAGCAATTAAGTCTTCATTATTCATATTCCTAAAATGAGACCTAGTCCGAAGAGGATCTTCAGGATTGCCTATGACATTATCTATCGGATGATCTTTAAGAAATCTAACATTTATTGAAGACTCACCTGCTTCTCTTGGCTCTTCCTGGTTGGGAGGATTTGCTGTTCCACTTGGCTGAGTGTTCTCTTCTTCTTGGTCTTCTAGGAATTCCCCATCATGATTGGAATCCCTGTCAAAATTTTCATTGTTAGAAGCACCTTTCTTTTCACTAAAAATAATGTGTGGAGACTCTTCAACCTTTTTGTCTGTTATGTTGAAGACCCTATATGCCCTAGACACTTCTGAATATCCCAAAAATATTCCAGGGGAGCTTTTAGCTTCAAACTTGTCTAAATCTTTCTTGTCATTGTTATGAATAAAATATTTCGCTCCAAAGATTCTGAAATGAAACAAGTTTGGTTTCTTACCTTTTAGAAGCTCATAGGGTGTTTTCTTGTGAATGGGTCTTACCATGGCCCTGTTGATTATGTAAGTTGCTGTATTGGCCGCCTCTGCCCAAAACCTCCGTGGTAATTGACTTTCAATTAGCATGGTTCGGGCCATCTCCACCACAGTTCTATTTCTTCTCTCCATAATTCCATTCTGTTCAGGTGTCTGGGGAGAAGAAAATATGTGTGTTAGTCCCTCTCTTTCACAAAGATCAGAAAACATGGAGTTTTCAAACTCACCTCCATGGTCAGATTGAATAGAACATATCTTGTGTGTTAGTCCCTCTCTTTCACAAAGATCAAAAAACATGGAGTTTTCAAACTCACCTCCATGGTCAGATTGAATAGAACAGATCTTGTGTTTTCCTTCTTGTTTGACATTATTGAAAAACATATTAAACTTTTGAAATGCATCACTTTTATTTGCTAAGAAAATGATCCACGAATATCTAGAGAAGTCATCTATGATGACATAGCCAAACCTGATCCCATTAAGACTCTGAGTTCTAGTAGGACCGAAGAGGTCCATATGGAGGAGTTCCATTGGTCTAGTGGACAATGGTTTAGATCTTAATTTGAAAAAATTCCTGGTCTGTTTGCCTAGAGCACATGCATCACATGATTTTGAAATAGAATTGAATTTAATTCTAGACATGCCTCTCACTAAATCATGCTTGACCAATTTATTTAAAGTAGTAAAGCTAGCATGACCTAGACGTCTATGCCATTCAAAAGCATCATTTTCAGAATTGGCAGATAAACAAATATTAGCTTCAGATTCTTCATCTAGGTCTACCATGTAGACATTATTAATCCTGTTGGCTACAAGTTTAACCACATCAGAATTTATTTCAAAGATTTTGCATGAGTTATCATCAAACACAACCCTGTGACCCTTGTCACATAACTGACTAATGCTAATCAGGTTGTGTTGAAGACCTTCCACAAGTAGAACTTTTTCAATGGAGTTTATGGAAGACTTACCTACTGTACCAACTCCAATAATCTTACCTTTGTTCTTTCCTCCAAACTTGACCAGACCCCCTACCTTCATCTCTATCTTGCTGAACTTGGATCGGTCACCTGTCATGTGCCTGGAGCAGCCACTGTCGAGGTACCACTTGTTGTCTTCAGCTGCCAGGCCGACCTACACAAATAACATCAAGCAGAGTGATTTGGAACCCAAGATGAGTTGGGTCCAAGGACATTATTCAAATCTCTAATCAAGTGTTTAGGAATCCAAATTTGCTTCAGCATGGATTTCCCTTGCACCTTTACTTCTGGTTTATTGAAATTAAGTCCAGCTGGTCTGGAGAAGTAAGTTCTATTCCATTCATTAGGCTTGCCACTCCTAGGATATCTCCTGTAAGTTTGTTGATCAACAGATTTTTGAAGATGATGATCATTTCTCCAGTAGGTCCTCTTTGGACACATCTGATTGTAGTAATTCCAGCTTTTCTTCTGATCCACTTGCTTGGTCCATTTACCATTTATGTTCTGATTGGTAGGCTTAGTGAAATTCTTGACAGAATTCATTCCCATTTTAAATGGTTGACCAGCACTATTTTTAGAACTTTCCTTCTGACCTTGAGTTCCCTTACTGCTGTTTGAGCTGGATGATGTGTCTAGCTTTTCTTTTCCCTTCTCTGGACAGAAGGTAATGGTTTTGAATTGTAAGGGTCTTTTGTTAGTTGGGTCATAGCCTAGACCCTCCTTATTGAAGTTAACCCTAGCCCCCAGTATAGCATCCAGACTAGATTTTCCTTAGACAAATTTTTCCAAAACTTTCTGTTTGTCTTCCAGCTCCTTTTAAAGGGACTTAGAATTTTTTAGAAGTTCACCATTGACTTTCTTAACAACTTCATATTTTTATGAGTTCACTCTACTTTCATTCAAGCTTTCTTCAATTCTTATTTTGAGTTCATTGAGCTGATTTTGACTTTCTTGGTTTTCTCCCTTGAGCTTATCATTTTCTTTTCTTAGTGAGGTCATTTCTTCTAGTTGCTCTTTTAGTTTCTGATTTTCCTCACAGACCTGGGTTTGTTCTTCAACATTAGTATTAAATTTTCTTTTCAGAACCCTATGCTCTTTACTAAGAGAATTGAACTTATCTAATAACTCAGCATAAGCATCTTCCCAGTCATCAATCGTAAAATTTTCAAAAACATTGGTTACCTCCTCTTCACTGTTTGCCATTAGGCAAATTCCTTCTTCATGCTCCTCTGAGGAAGTGTCTTCGGGATCTTCTTCCTCCTCGCTCCATGTGCAGACCATCGCCTGTGTCTTCTTCTTCTTCTGCACTTTTGTGTTCTTCTTCTAGAAGTAGGGACCCTTCTTCTAAAGATCTGGGCATTCGCCTTTCATGTGTCCCTGTTTGTTACAATGATAACAAGTCAGTCTCTTAGGATTTCTATCCCTATGATTGGTAGATTCAACATTATTGTTAAAAGAGTATGGCTTTTTCCTCCTAAAGGTCTTCCCCTTTCTCCTTAAAAATTTACTGAACTGACGAGTGAGCATTGCCTGCTTCTTCTGGTCGTGATTTGAGAAGCCATCAGACTCACTGCTACTGCTGCTGCTGCTGCTACTGCTACTCTTGTTGCGGGATGCCTTGAGAGCTACATTCTTAGCCTTCCTATCACTTCCTTCACCACCTCCTTTGAAATTCATCTCATAGGTCATGAGGGATCCTATGAGTTCATTCACAGTCAAGGTCGTCAGATCTTTTGACTCTTCAATCACGATGGCCTTAGTGTGCCATGCTGGGGATAAAGATCTAAGAATTTTCCTGACTATATCTGCCTCAGCTAGATCCTTCCCTAGCCCCTTAAGTGTGTTTGTGATCAAGGACAACCTGGCATACATTTCAGTAATATTCTCCTCTACATTCATCCTAAACAGTTCATACTTAGAGGTGTAGAGGTTTACCTTCGAGGCTTTCACTTGAGCTGTACCTTCGTAGATTAATTACAGCTCATCCCACATTCGCTTGGCAGTCTTGTAGGCAGATATACGGGCATATTCCTCTGGGTGAACAGCACACTGGATGATGTTCAGCGCCATCCAGTTGAGTGAAGATAGCTTGACATGGTCATCTGTCCACGCGTCCTCGTTCGGTGGCAGATCATACGGGCCAACAGTAATTACCCTCCACAGCTTGTGGCTCTGTGCTCTGATAAACACTTCCATCATGTTCTTCCAAAAGAGATAATTATTACCATCAAAAAATGGAGGGCGACTAATGGATTGACCTTCAGCCCTGAAGCTTCTAGGACCATTAGCATTTCCATGACCGTTCGTCCACATGATGCAAACCTGCTCTGATACCAAATGTTAGCGCAGCGAAAAGTGATATAGAAGGGGGGGATGAATAGATCACTCCCAATTTGCATAACTTCAGCGGAAACTCACTACTTCGAAATACAACCCTTTGGATATAGCTAAACAATACAGCTAACGCGGTGAGAAACTAAGACAGGATAATAAGGTGCGATTGGAAGAGGCCGTCCACACACAAACACAATGCCAAACAGAAGGAAAGCACAAACGATAATAGCAAGCCACAGAGGAGACAAGAGATTTTAAGGTGGTTCGATTGTAGTCCACAATCTATATCCACCCCTCACTTCAACTAGGGTGAGAATTCCACTAGCCACTGCTAGAAAACTGCAGACTCAGTCTGCGAAGAAAATGCTGCCACACAACTTGAACAACCAAGGGAAACAAATCCCTCAACCAAACTCTGCTACCCACAGAGCTCGACACCTGGACCTGCTACCAGCAAGACCAGAACCGGAGATGGCTCTCCCTTTCTCCAACCCGAAGGGAACCTGCTAATGACAATCCGTCACTGGCAAAATCAGAGATCACAGATCTCTCTTCCTCTGCAGCCCAGAGGGAAACCGGAGTAACTCTCCCTTCCTCCAAACACTGGAGGGTAACAACTCGAAATCAGAGATATGAAGAAATGAAAGGAAAAATAGAAATGTAAACAAGACCAACGATAAACAACAATCGTTTCAGAAAAACCAAAATCAAATGTAGCTTCCGAAGAAGCAAATTGGACTCTTCTCTCTCACTCAGAATTTTCTCTCACAGCAATACTCTCAAATCTTTTCTCTCTATCTTCTTTCTGGAACGTGGAGGCTCTCTCTCTTTTCTTCTTCTGCTCAGGGATTTTGCTCTTCAGCTTTTTTCTCCAGTTCAGTCCATCTAATCGTAGAAGGCACCTTTTATATGACATTCGACCTGAGTTTCAGGCCTTCACACGAGTGAGTCTCATTCCCTCCTTTTCCAGAGCATTCTCAGATCACGTGCCAGGTATCATCCTTGGTTCACGTGCCCAATCATTAACCTGAATCATCTGCAGGCAGAAATAAGGAAATGTGATTAGTTAGTTCAGTCAGATATCAACGAATGTATATACTTTAGAATAGCAAATGAGTAAGTGTGTACACTGAGGGAGTGTATAGACTTGTGAGTCCTCATGCGACCTCAGTGTATAGACTAGCTGAATAATGCATTAGCACAACAGGGGGAATGTGTGGACTTTTGTGAAATGTATAAAGCCATCGAGTGTATAGACTTAGAGATGTCAATTAGGCAAGTGTGTCAAGTGTGAGAGTGTGTAGAGTTGAAGTTCTTCATGCGAGCTCAGTGTATGGACTTGTAAGTGTTCATGCGACCTCAGTGTGTAGACTTCATTCAGCAGGCAAGACAATGGATGTATAGAGTTGGTCGTGTGAAGGAGGACGAGTGTAAAGACTTGTAATGAAGAGCAGCAATGTGTAGACTTGTGAAGCACAACTGTATGCAATGTATAGACTTCAATGTATAGACGTCGATGTATAGACTTCGATGATAACAATGCATGAAGGCATCGAATGTGTAGACTTAGAAACAGTAATTAAGCGAGTGTGTCAAATGAGAGAGTGTATACACTTGAAAACAGCATATAGGCAAGTATGAACATCTTGAGAGTGTATACACTTGAAGGTGATATCGAGTGTATAGGGTTGAAGGATAACTGTGTATAGACTTGAAGATGTGTAGACTTGCCAAAGAGCTGGATGATGTATAGACTTGAACAAGTAAAGTCTGTACAGACTTGAAGGTTCACAGTGTGTAGACTTTGGCAAGGCAACGTCAGTAAAGTTCCCAGTATACAGACTTACTGAACTGAGCGTAGGTAAAAGATATGAGGAATATATAGACTTACTCAGTTCAGTTCAGAATGTAGGTAAAAGTCCCAATGTATAGACTTTACCTGAGAATGCAGCCGTTGTACAGACTTGCTCAACCAGTCCGATGTACAGACTTGGAATTTCAACAGAAGGATGTACAGACTTGGAAAACTAATGTCAATGTACAGACTTCACCTCGTGGAAAACTTGATGACAGGCTGAACAGTCGAATGTATAGACTTGCTTCCACCGACCAGTGTATAGACTTTGTAAGCGTGAGACGCTGAATGAGATGGTGGCTGAGACGATGCACAGACTTCAGGTGAAACGATGCAGCTACAGTGCAGTGTAGACTGCCAGACTCTGTACAAACTTGCAGCTTGAGATGCTTACAGAGACGGACCAATGTATAGACTTCAAGTCCAAGTGAGACAGTGGTTGTACAAACTTGGGAGTCTTGACACAGTGATGTACAGACATGGAATCAATGAAGGCGTTGGCTATACAGACTTTGATGAACGCCGCTCGCTGTACAGACTTCGAATCAAGGCATGAATAGTGAATCAATGTCTAGACTTGGATGCCCAAGCCAATGTATAGACTTGTGCAGTGCAGCCAGTGTATGGACTTGTACAGTGACTAGAGGCTGTACAGACTTTGGGTCATGATGTGTAAGACGAGGGACAGTGTATTGACTTTGAAATGGTAGACGATGTATAGACTTGGGGTTCAACTGAGGGTGTATAGACTTGGAGTTCAACTGGATGTATAGACTTCAGATGCAAGCTTCAGTGTCGTTGTATGGACTTGAAAAGCAAAGGGGGCGTCGACCCATCAGAAGGGGGGCGTCGACCCATCACTATCCATACTATGTAGACAATGTGTAGACATGATCAAGTAGTGCATATCTATCTGACAACCATATGAACTGCACAATTATTCTAGAGATAGAAGATTGATTTATAGTGTGAGACATCATCAAAACTGTAGGTATGCAACAGGGGGTGATTGAAGCAGACTTACTGAGACATAGAGATTCCTTTTTTACTATCTGTTCAACAAATACCATGTTTGTCTTCCAGAGATTATGCTTCAGGTTATGGATAGTTGCACTTACAATAGGCGTAGCCTACCTTATGCTACACATCTTACTGCCATCTTTCAGAAGGTTGGCATTCCTCTTGATAAAGAGAAGTCCATATCCATTCCCCAGAGTAATGTCTACACTCTGAAATTCATCCAAAACTATATGCACTTCAAAAAGGAAGGTGACAAAATGGTGAGGAATCTACCTGATCATGTACCTGACCCTCCTGTTCAGCCAACTCCACAAGAACAGCTTTCACAAGACCATCCTCCACAAGGACAGCCAGCACAGGACCAACCAGATTCAGAAGCACAGTTAGATCAGCATGAGGAAATGTTTCATGCAGATATCCACTTTGAGTAGGCCCCTCAGCAGCAGTAGTTTGCAAATCCCATGGACCAGCCTCGGATGATGATGGCTTTTGGCATCCAACCTCTTTTGTCTCCAGAAAATGAGCCCAGAGTGTTCACTATAAGGGATGCCCCTCCTGAATTTCATGCCGAGGCCTCCACCTCACAAGGTCCTGCATTTGGTGCCACTGGCAGTTTAATGGATATTCATCCTACCCTCATTCAATTTCTCACTGCCCAATTTGGGAGTTTGAATTCCTCCTGTTGTCAGATCAGTCTACAAGTGGATAGATTGGAAGCTTGACAACTACATTATGAGCAAGTTCAGAACATCCGATGGGAAAAATTTGTACACGACAAACATAAGTTAGATGAACGGATGAAAAGCTTCATGAACTCCTTGATAAATGTTTGTGAATGAGCAGGAAGAATCATGAAAAGAATACGAGAGATCCACACTGAAACCCAGGAGAAAAATGCTGAAATAGTCATGCATGCCTATGACATCCGAGAGGATCAAGGTAATCTCAACATTAAGTGTGCCAAACTGATGGAGTCCTCCAATCAACTGGCTGAACAAGTGGCTGGAGCCACAACCTCCATCAGAGGATAAGCTACTGGCGCAGCTACATCCATCCGGGCACATGTGACCGCAGAGATCAATAGATCTCTTGATGCCACCTCCAATCTGGAAAGAACCATCAATGCCACTACTTCTCGCTTACTGGATGCTTCTCAAAGGTTGAAAGGGAAACTGTATTCTGACACCAATAGGCTACTTGATGCCTCCTCCAGGCTTGCCGACACACTTTATACTGACACAGCTAGAGCAGTCAATAGCACCACCAAAGCTGAGGCAAAGATGGACGTCATATACAAGAAATTGGATACGGTTGGTAGTCAAATCTTGGAGCTCATACGCCTGCATAAAGCTCAACACCAACCAGTTCTGCAGGACGCAGGTGATGAATGGTGTCCTCCTCCTCAAACAGAAGCCACCCCTTCTCGTTTTCCACCACAAGGCTCCCAGCAGAGTGCTGAAATGGAATACATTTGTGAGATGATGTATACCTGGCTCAAGGACATCAAAGAAAACATCCAGACCTTACACCGTTTTATCAGTCAAAGGGATGAGTAGTTAAATCACAGGATTGACTCTCTAGAGACAGCCATCTCCCACCTGCAACATGAGTTCCAAGAGGCACAGATCCTGCACCTGACCAGCACCAGCACCGTGCCTCCACCACAGCAGCCTCCTCCTTCACCCCCTCCTTGTTGATGACAAAGGGGGAGAAGTACTGAAGACCAACATCATCAAGCATCCAACATATAGTTAGCTTTGTCATCTAGACTTTAGATTTTCAATGTAGATTTGCAGTGCAACTACTTGAACACACATCCTTACTTGATTTGTACAAAACTATTTTTGATTAAAGAATCAAGCCTTCTTATTACTGTTGAAAATGCTATATGTTGAAAAATGCTAACATTCAGTGGTTGTGTGAATGGATTAATCTTACTTGGTTGATGGATCCTCAAACCAATTTGTTTGTATTGATATGTGAATGCTTGGACTTAATGATTCATGGTTGTTATCATCAAAAGGGGGGAGAATATTGTGTCCCCTAGTTTTGATGATAACAAATCACAAATCATTAGTAGATATTTAAGAAATATCTAACTTAATTTGGTTTGATTATTTGATTAAACAAGTGCAGAGGAATCTCACTAAGTGATGTCTCGACACGGCCCAATCATGTCTCGACACATCCAGAAGAGATTATGTTGAAATTCTAACATTTGAGCTCCGACATACCAAAATGTGTCGACACATCCTATTCATGTCTCGACACATCCAGAAGAACTCAAGCTGAAGCTGTTCTGTCTATGTATCTGGATTCACCAATGTCTCGACACACTGAGTGAAAAGTGTCGACACATTCATGTGATAATCTCTGCATAAGGCGCTCCTGTCTCGACACCTTCTTAAAACAACTCTGCACATGGCTCACATGTCTCGACACCATTTGGTGTTGTCTCGAATCAGCCATAGTTCTTCAAGAATTACAAAGGGATGTCTCGACACACTGATAGAAGAGTGTCGACACATCCACGTTCAACTTGAATGATTCTCCAAGATTTTCACAGGAACGTCTCGACACACTGCCAGGGAAGTGTCGACACACTCGGTTCGACCGGAACGGATCTGAATCCGACGGAAGCTGATTTTAAGATCTGAAACTTAATGTAGAGGATCCGTTTGCTCCGAAAATAACTGTCAGATTGCTTCGGTGTCAGAAGACTGTGATTTAGCAGAGATTTTGTCTGAAGAAAATCGTACCTTTGCTGCTATGGTCTCCTACCTACCCACATTCTTGCGGACTTGACAAGAACGGAGTCAATGGTACAAGTGTAAGCAGATCAAATAATCTGGATATGACATTCTGGGTGTTGCTTGTAAAAGTGAACAACGTTGGTGTCGCCCTAGGACACCGATATATGAGGAGCATGAGCTCCAGTTTGAAGGTAGGCAAGCAAGCTGAGAAGAGTGTTGAGGAGAAAATGAAGAAAGAAAAAGCTTGCTGTCCAAGCTACTCTTTGTCTTGATGCTGCCGGCGTGAGTGAAACAAGAAGAAGACATTTCTCTTCCTCACGACGAAAAACCTCCTTGGTTGTTAGGAAGATACAACGAGAAGAAGAAAGCCAAGGATCTCTCAAGCTCATTCCCAGATAGGAGACTCCTTTGTCATAGCATTTTTCATTACAATACTCTGTCTGGCCATTTCATTTTTAGTTCGCTTTTTGTCTAAACAAATTTCATATCATTAGATCCCTACCTGCGTGTAGGAAGACAGAAGCTGTGGTCACCTGTCTGTGTGGTTTGGGTTGTGATCCCACAAGCTGTGTGTCTGTGGAGTGTGAGAGTGTTTCTCTCTGTTACAAGCTGTATGTCAGCGGAGTGTGAGAGTGTTTCTCTCTGTTACAAGCTGTGTGTCAGCGGTGTTTGAGAGTGTATCTCTCAGTTAGAACCTGTGAATCAGCTGTTGTATGTTGGCACTAGTAAAGCCTCACTGTGTTGTGTGAGGGGTGGACGTAGGTCTCTAGATTGAGACTGAACCACCTTAAAGATCTTGTCTTATGGTTTGTTCTCTCTCTCTCTCTCTTGTTCCAACGGTAGAAGCTTGATAGGACCGGTTCCAGTCATCTTGTGTGTATCTAGCTTCTTTGATATTAACTATTATCTACCTCACTATCTTTTGTGTTAGACCTAGTTTTTATTTCCGCAAAGAAGGGCAAAAAGGGGCTGATCTATTCACCCCTCCCCTCTAGATCTGCCTATCACCACTCAACACTAGGTGCACATGTTTAATCGTTGGATAAGTCGTTAGGTTGGAAGAGTTGGGGGACGATGGTTCTATCTTGCATGCCGTGGTTGCAGATAGTGTCTTGACCCTCATTTATCCGGTCTAGCAATACTATTCTTGAGTATCTTCCTATTTTTATTCTTTCTTCGCATTCGTTTTGATGATTTCTTTTATTTTATCCCAGCATGCATTCTGCACATCTTTTTTAGCATTCACGAGCCCTCATCTGTCTGAAGTGTCTTAGTAATGGTGGATAGCTATGTATTCCTGGTTTTGAGTAAGGAGAATCATTCCACTCTGAGCTGGAAGGTTTCCTTTGGTCTAGTTACTCGGTTTGGTTATCTGGAGATCCCTATCTGGAGTTTTAGTAACTCGTCTCTTTACTTTCCCGTTTGCTCTGACCGCCTATCGGGTGTGCGTTCCAGTGAGGAGGTTGGTCGTGACTTTAGTTCCTTTAGTTGTTAGTTCCTCCAGGCATGCGTCGTTCAGTTTTGCCATTCCTTGTGATTGGTTTGAAGTTTTCCGGAAGATTCCTATCACTCATTGGTTGAGGACGGGTGTCGATTTACCTTAACGCCCACTTTTTAGTCCACTCCGCTTCATTTCCACTTCACCTCCGTGTTCTATGTCATTTTCGCTTCAACTCCGCTCGCTCCCCTGCAAAGAGTACGTTAAGGAGTGGCATATGTTGACACCCGTTTTATGACCAATGAGTTGGGTCATCACCTTATCTCTATTTTTATGATGTCCCGAGTTGTTTACTGCTTACTGGGTCATTTTTTGGTCATTTTCTGGGCTTATTTTATGGGTTGTTCTCCCTGGTTGGTCATAGTTCCCTTGATTTCTCATCATTGCAGCTTATTGGACCTGGATAAGGGCTAATGAGGATTATCTTGTGGATTAACTCGGAGATTTATCGGTCTTTATCTCTTTTGCCGCGTCTACTAGCCTAGCGGTCTATCGTATGACCGTTTGGCAGTCGTTGGCGATCCTTTACTAGGCCGTTAGGAGGCAAAGAGTCCTACTGGGTCTCTTTGATCTTATCTTTTCTAAACGAATGAGCCATGCGGTCTATTAATAGATAGTTTTCTTGAGCCTTGCGATGTATCGCAAGACCGTTTGAGAAGATAAAGAGTCCTGCTCTGTCTGTTCTTCCTCTGCTTCGCCGTGGACGAACTAGAGTCCTTCGTTTGTTGATTTCTCTCCAGATAGAGGCTCTCATAAGCTTATGTTTGTTTCTATGGACTCTTGGGAGTATTATCCTCGAGGTTTATCTAGTTTCAGGCCTATTATCGTGTCATTATCCTTCCAACTCGAACCTAGGCTTTGGGGGTCTATAAATAGAACCCTTGACTTCATGGCTTGAAGGAGGAGATTTCTAGAGTTTGTCACGAAGTGCTGCTGTGTTCTGGAGCCACTTCAAACCAGGGAGAAGCTACTTTCACGTCCATAAGGCTTCTAGTCTAGGGAGTATCAAGTTCCTTTGGTCTAAGTTTGAGTCTTTTTCTTTAGTTTTGTCTATTGTCCTTTTGCATCCATAGCATCTTCCCTCTCTTTCTCCACGTTCTCTGCACTCACATCACGTTTTCAAACATCCTCCTATCTTTTTCCACGCCCCACAGGGGTTAAAAATCACCAACCCCTAGGTATTCACCCTTCCTTTTATGCATCTTAGCTTAATTGCATTATAGATACTACACATGTCAAGGGGCTAATTGGGTCATTTTTCTCTGTGTCTACACTCTTTTGCAGGTTTACAGGACTCATTGCACGAGGCCCAGCTCTTCTGGCCGGCCTGGAGGGGTGGAGATAAAAGTTCTAAGCTTCTGTTCTGGGTGCTCTAGCGGCCATTCAACAGACCGTTTTTGGATCTGAGGCAGTCTATCGTAGGACTGTTTGCCGTCTCCTAGCGGTCGTCTGTCAGGCCATTTTCTTCTACAGCATCTGGTTTTCTCTCTCTCGTGGGCGGTGACTTCAATCGGCTCTTTCCAAGGTAATTATTGTGGTTCCACTACATTACTTACTTTGGTGGCGATCATACTTTCCTACATTTGGGCTTTTGTCATCTTGTTCATCATATTGCTTGCTTTCTCTTTATTTTAGTTGCTCCACACCTATGGTGTGTGTTTTTCTTTATTCCTTTGCTCCACGCCCCGACGTGTGTTTTTATTTTCCTTCTTCACTTCTGCAACATTGATGACATGCCCACTTGCTCTACTTCTATGTTGATTACTTGAGTTAGTGCACCACTTGTTTACACACACTTTTATCACACCATATTCAGACCACTTCATTCACATTCTCCCCACATCCCATCAATCATAAACAAAACATCAACAAGGCTATCTTAACTGGAGTTTGATATTTAATGTGTAACAACAAATACTCTCCATCTATTGATTCTTCAGCATAACAGCCTACCGTCTGCCATTAATACTACTGTAATATCTCTCCATCTATTTATTCTTCAACATAACAGCCTACCGTCTGCCATTAATACTCCTGCAATATATTTTACATTGAATACGTTTCCTCTAGTTTCAGTTACACATGTACTTCAGAGAAAAAATGTAAATAGAGTAAACGGAAGGAGAAAATGCTGCAGCAGGTACCATTTTTTCTTCTTTTACCTCAGTCACTCTGCAGAGTCTTGTTTCTTCTCCTCATCAGACCTCCATCTTGTATCCACGGAGAGAAAATGAAGCCAACGGTAGCAATAAAATGAAGGCCTTAATATATCCATAACATACGGGTATTTTTAGTATGCCAAAAAGTGAGACTTGCGCGGGAATGTCAACATTTAATGCCTTTGTGACAATGCCATTAATTCGGTCTCCACGTCTCGGTTCGTTCACCCACCGCATCGTGGGATGCCTACTTGGACCAATCGCATATTGGTGTTGCACATTGAGGTGGCGAAAGTGCACCGCATGCGATGCACAAAGCATTACTCAAATTTTATTGATAATCAAATGTCAAATTACATCACTTGTGGACTTTCTAAATTGACTATTACATCGACACTTCAAATAAAAATTGTAGCAAGACTACTATAATGTGGACTGATTCTATGAATAACAAAGAAAAGAAGACACGACATGCTACGACTCTAGATGGTACGTTCCATGGTCTATTCTCGTCTCGACCCGTCCGATTGACTTCCATCATCCGAGTTACCTGAAAAGGATTGGGGAAAACTAGGTGAGCGAGAGCTTAGTAGGATTTTATATCTCTATCACCAGGCAAAGTTTAAGTGATTAACCATTTAGCATGTGTCGACGAAAGATGCATAAAACATAATAAATCGTAACAATAGAACTAGATGATATTCGACAGGCAAAGGAAATTGAGATATTGCAAGTAGAGTGAACAAGAGCAAGTAACTAGAACTTTCATGTGAATGGCCATATCAACCAGGCAAGTAATTCATGAAATTTCGAGTGGAGTAGAATGTCATAGATTAACACGTTAGTCAAGTACTTCGGTGCAATGCCATACCTTGTCATTACAAACTCCCATGGAGACAAGAATTTTCGGGCGCTCCTCCCAGGACCAGATCGAGCCCTTATGATGCGTTGGCATTGGGGGGGTGGATCAAAGATCCTAATCTAGACGTCCACTATATTCATGGCCAAGAATTCCAAGGGTCATACCATGTAACCAAGGTAATATAAGTAGGAATATGGATTCTTAAGAGAATTCCAACCGACAAGCTTTTTAATCAACGGGAACAAGTTATTTAGAAAAAATGACTTTAAGAAGGGATGTGAATGATTTCTAAGAATATTTTTCCAGAATAGACCCAGTATAGGTCAAAATATCAAGGTATGTTAGCCTGAAGGCTAAGATAGTCAAATCACATAATAAATCATGAAAAAATCAGAATTTCGGGTGGCTGGATGAAGTGGCGGTCACGGATGGACCGCTACCAGTAGGTGACGGTCCTTCCTAGGGCCGCTATCAAGAAGGTAGCGGTCTATCGGGTGACCGCAAGCAAGCGGTAGTGGTCCTCCACAAGACCGCTACAAGGAACAGGGCTATGTAGATTTACTTAGCCAGTGCATCGACTCTCAACAAGGGAAAAAGCCATAAAATGGTCCTGAGTCGACTGCTACCTGTGGATGCACTTTTCATTTAATATCTATGTTTATTTGTTAATTGCTCTATTAAGATAGGTTTATTTGTTTATTAAGGGCATGGGCGTGCCAGTTACAAAGTGACAATTTGTTCGGGCTTCATGGAAGCCCATGGTGCGCTCGATCTGACCCAGTCAGACAATTGCGTGGTTCGTGTCGAGACTGATAACCCACCGTACCGGAAAGGCTACGACGTTAATTACATCCCCTCAGAGAGCGGAAAACCCTTGATTGATTGCCAGGAAAAGGGGCCCGATGGCCTGAAGTTCATTGTAATGAAAGCGAGAGCAAAATCTCGGATTGCGTTTGAACAGACCCCGCGTTGGGGCGTAAACGTTCATGGATGCATGCATGTCGGTCACTCACGGACCATTCCATGTACGGACGGAAGTCCGCATTAGTCGCGTCGAAGACGATGATAAAACCGTGCAAATGTCTGTCGCTGACACGACAAGCTTAATGCGGGTGCGAGATTGAATCCTGGTAGAAGTGGGTCAGATTAATGATCTATTGGCCCGAGATGGTTGCAGACTATGGCCATATCGGGGTCCCCGAGGTCCACGTCCGATGTCATGGGGCGTCATTGCTTTTCTCTTCACACACAGTCTGGGGGAACGAATTGTTAAGTATGGAGCCCGAACTCGCCCTCGCACACGGATCGACCTACGCGGTCAGGTCGCGGGGGGTCAAGGGGGCAGAGCCCCTTGCGGGGATTTCACCCCCGGAAGAAAATTTTGATTATAGCAGGGGAAATATTATCTTTTGTACCCTGCCTTTGTTGATCATACCCGTTCCGGTTGTTAGATTTTATTGTTTATTCACCCACAAGTGTTTCACATTCTTTTATTTCACTAGTTAGTTTCAAGCCTTTTATTTTAATTGGTTGACTGTTCTCATAAGGGTGGTTCATGCTCTTTCATTTTATTGTTCATTAGCTTAAAGCCTTTTATTTTGATTAATTATTCTTTTCCTTTCAAGCACGCCGGCTAAGGGAGATGCCAAGAGAGAAGAGGGGCGCGCCGGTTGAAGAGTGTTATAAGGGAGGGGCGCGCTGGTTATGGGTTGCACACGAGGGAGTGAGGTGCGCGCCGGTTTAATGGGTTGCACAAGAGGGGCGCGCCGGTTACATGCAAGAAGGAGGAAGGGCGCGCCAGTTACATGGCAAGAAGGAAGAGGGGCGCACCGGGTATGCACCAAAAAATTTTGAGGAGTTTTGGGTGTGCATCTAAACCGGCGTGGGGGGGGGGGGTACCGCGCCGGATTAGCCCGTGCCGGGTTAAGGGCATGCCGAGATAGCTTCTTATGAAATTCATTTCATTCTTCTAGCTTCTTTTATTCTGTCTTTCACTTGCAAGTTAATTTGTTGATTGGTTTGTTCACCCAATTGGTGGATTAAGTTTGTGGAGAGGAAGTTTAAGTATTTTAAATGTTTGTTAAGGTGAATTAGCATGAGAGTTTGAGTGTTTCATTGGAAGGATTCATCGTGCAAGGTTTCAGGAGCTCAGGACCAAGTTTTGTTTGATTCAAAGAGGGGCTTTCTGAGTTGGGCAGTTCTTGGCAAGAAGAAGTCTAGTTTGTTCATTTATTCCTGTGTGCATTCGTTCTTAGTTCTTATTGTTCATGTTCTTCGAGAAAATTGGGCAGCATCTCCCCCAGACTGAGGTTTGCCAGAGAAAAATAGAGGAACACCAAACGGATTGCTCCGGGGTGAACCTCAAAATGGGGAGTGGCCTCACGGCGGTCCGATAACCCAGATGTGAGTGTAGAAAAGCTCGAGGACTAGCCTTCAAGAGCTCTCATGACTCACGGGTAATAGCTTCACATATATTCCAACGGGACAGATATTTTCCAGGGGAGGCCATGAATGTTCACCCCTCTAACGGGTTCCTCCGAAGGCTATGCTACGTAGAAGCAAGCTTCGAAGGGCCCTGGGTGAGTAGAGGATAAGGAGAAAGGGGAGGGGACCAAATGAGTGGAACACCATATATTGCAACGGCTTTTCTTTATTCATCCGCAAGAGGAAGAGGAACAAAATACAGAAGGGGATCTATCACAGAGCAAAGGAGAATACATCTAGAAGAAAAGAAAGACAGTAGGGAGAAGAAGTGAATACATCGGTGGGGGAGGAAGAAGAGAGCACAAGCTCCTTCCCCCCTAAGCTCACCTCTCTTCTCTCATACACGCTCTCTCTTCTTCACCTCGCAGGTGCACGGGGAATAGAGCTTCTCTTCTCTTTGGCTAGCCTCTCTTCTTGCTACCAAACTCTGACCAATCACTCAGCCATCAGCCAGCCTTTTCTCCAGTGGAGTCTCAATTTCTTTTATAGCGCCTTACTCTTTCTTCTGCCCTGTATCTCGTTCGAAGCCGTCGAGCGGCCTGCGGGTAGGGGGCCGTAGAGTAGGGAAGCTGCCTCCACGGGATTGGCCGACGGTGACCGACGAAGAAGCGACGTTCGGTGCGAAGCTCGAAGCCTTCGATTCCTGGGGGCAGGAAGGGCTCAGGCGGTTGCACGCTAGGCAGGTGCAGGCGGTTCATCCATTTCAGGTATGTTCTCTTTGTTCGCACCCAAAAATAGGGGATCGGACTGGAGATGGGATGGCAACCTTGGTTAAAACAGCACGGGGTGAGCGCGTCGGATTAGCACCAGGAGGAGGGGCGCTCTGGTTTTAGTGGTATTGGAAGGGCGAGCTAGCTTAGTGGCCCATGGGGGCGCGCCGGTTTAAGTGGTCCATTGGGACGCACCGGTTTGATGGCCGAGGGAGGGGCACGCCGGTTTAGGGCAATGTAGGCACGGCCGCACCCGTTTAAGTGTCAAAGGGTTTCTCCCCAGCTTAGCGACGATTCGGCCGGGCGCTTGCCCTCCCGTGTTGCTTTAGTTGTGAGCCTCCGAGTCCCGGTTCAGGACTTTGAGTGATTTCTGGAGAATGCCAAACATGTGCTCGAATTCCTGAGTTTCTTTTGATTCGGCCTTCGGCACCGCCAATTGGGGAGCCGGGGTTGTCCCTTCTGCCCGAGGGGCTTCTTTGTTGGGTGAAGGAGCACCGGGGATATGTTCTTCTGGCTTGGAGGAGGTATTGAGTTTTTTCGGTCTTCCCATCTTCGACTTGCTTTTGAGATGTCGAAGACGTCCCTGCCACAGGAACGTTTCTTTTCTTCTATCTTTTTCGACATCCACACCACCTGATGGTAGCGGTCCTAAGAAGATCGCTATCAGGTGACTAGGCAGAAACTTGGCAGAACTCGGGCAGCACATCGTTCCACCTTCCATGCATACCAGGGGGTACAAGATTGGTGGTACAACCTGCTCGGCATCCTAGTGAGAATCCTAGGCTCGCGGAGACTTACGGAGGCCTGTGGACGCACTAAAATTATTATGGTGTCTTTTTATCTTTTAGCGTTTTATTTAGTGCGAGGGCGTGCCAGTCACTGAAGTGATAAGATGTGTTCAGGTTTTGAGACTGGAGTGGTCTGAAGCCTATGGTGCGCACCGTCTGACTAATAAGACGAAAGTGGGTATCGGGTCGGGACTGGAGACCCGCCGTGCCATAAAGGTCACGGCGTTAATTACATCCCCTCGGAGAGGGGAAAACCTTTGATTAATCGCCAAGATTTGGGGCCTCATGGCCTAAAATTAATTTATTTGAAGCAAATAGAAGATGTATTGAGAAGCATTAAAATCCCTTGCATTAGGGTGCAAGAGGGTGTTTGAAACCATGTCGGTCGTATAATGACCATTTCATGTTCGGACAGGTGTCCGGGTTGGAGACGTCCCAAGTATACATACAATACCGAAACAAATGTATGCCAGGATGCGACAAGTTTGATATTTGAGATATGAAGATATTCGGTTGAACCCGGTATTCGAGAGCATATCGGTCGCGTATTGACCATTTCTTTGTTCGGACAAATGTCTGGGTTGAAACGTCATACATACATCGGTAAAACCGGAACGTATGTATGTCGGGGCACGTCAAATTCACTGTTTGAAGAAAAGGAGATATTCGGTTAAATCCCGGTCAAGGCGGTTCAAAATCGGTGGAGTATTGGCCCGGGTGCAAAGCGGGACTATTGCCGTAGTGAGACAATCCCCGAGGGCCAAGCGTGCCTTTGCGAGGGCATATTCATTGTTCCCCCTCATGTGGGGTCAAAGGGGAGATAACCCCGGATAGATGCCGCTGGTGCCTTTTGTTTATGTTTCATTTGTGTATTTATTATTTTCTTTTTTTTTAGGTGAATGATCTTATTCAAATGAATTTGAGTCTGCCGACATGAGCGAGGGCAGCCTAGAGGGTTCACTAACCCCTCGTGGTGATGTCTTTTCTTCTCTTGTTATTTCTTATGGTCCCATTAAAGTAGATCTCAATGGATCCTGAGTTTGTTTCATATTTATTCCATTTGGGCTTTGTTCATATTGAGAACCCATTCGAGAGATCAAGCACTTATGAGAAAGCACATGCCGGTTCAAAAGGGTTCATGCATATGCATGGGGCTCTAGGGATATGCATGTGACTGTAAAGACCATGTATAAAGAATATGCATATGAAGGTGAAGGTCAGGTCGACCTGGGGCAGTCGGCAAGTCGACCTGCCCTTGCACCCCACAGCCCCGGGGAGACCAGCTGAGGGTCATATGCAAAGTCTGAGTGCCATCCCTGGATACATGCGTGTGGTTTGGTTTAATTCATGGAGTACATGAGGATCTTATTCATGCAATATGTGAATGAGATTTTGATTTGCTCATGCAATGTATGCAATCTGCGAATGAGAGATTGGCTATGATCACTCCTATTCATGAGATGGGTGGACGAGGTTGTGATTCGGTTATGCAGTGCATATATGCAACCTTTGATTCATTCGGGATTTTCTCTCATTCATAGGATGCATGTTGCTTTATCTTGTTTCCTGTTATTATTTTTCTTGTTTCATTCTCCCTTTGTGCCCCTCTTTTTCTATTCTATTTTTTTTGGGCTACAGAGCATTTTCGGTCGACCAAACAGGCTTGGTCGGTCAACCGATCCTCCCAGCAATAGGAGGGTCTACTAGGCGTGTCGACCTGTCCAAGCTGTCCTATGCTGGACGGGGTTTTGACGCTTCTGTGTGAGCCGTGGGAAGGCTATGCAGGGGGAATGGCTATGCACCTAAAATGCATGGGATTCAAGGTCGATGGGGCTATGAAACACTCGTTCTTGTGGTGGACATGCATGGAGTTTCTGTTGGGTCCCTTATGGTGGAATCGGATCTAGAAAGGGGGGTTGAATAGATCCGGTACAAACTTTACCCAATTTAAAACTTTGCTAATGAAAACATAAACCACTGCTATAATAAAAATAAAACACTTGAGCTAAGTGCATAGTGAATTTAGCAAGAGTGGTTCAAAGACTGGACCAAAACGACATATGCAGACTGATGAGGTCGACACACCAGTTCAGTGAGGTCGACGCACCTTCAAAGAGTCATAGCTAATAGGGTAGTCGAGGTCGACACACCCACACAGTGGGGTCGACACAGGCTCAGAGCTAATACAGAAGTTAGAGAGATCTGCTGCACTAGAATGCAGGGATCTCATCAAACTCCAACTGGGTATATGAATAGAATAACTATGTGTGTGCTTTTGTGATCAACCAGACTTTCATACATTAAAAATGACACACGAGCCTGTGAAGGGGGGATAGAAAAGATGGAGCAATCACACACATCATAACCCACTGCATAGCAATTTTTAAGGTGGTTCAACTGCTACCTAGCACGCCTAGGTCCACCCCTCACCAAATCCAGGGAGGCTTTACCATACGCTGCAAGCGCAGCAACACACGAGGACGACACCCCCCCCCCCCCACACACACACATGATAAAGAAGCTCCTCATGAAGATGAAGTCCTCACCACACAGGGGGACGAACCCCCCCCATACACATACAAACAAAGAAAATAAGCTGCAAGTGCAGCAAAAACACTTTCGGTCTATAACCAGAGCACTGGACACACACACTGAAATCTGATTCAAGATGACAAGAGGAAAAATGCAAAGCAAGAAGAAGCAAGACAAAAGTAGCTTCAGAAGTTGTTCATGAAGCTATTTTCTGCATGGCTACACTTCTGCTCTTCACGCTCTCTCTCTCTCTCTCCTTTCTGCTCATTACAGCACTGGTTTGGGTCGGACTAGAACTGGGTTGCACACACTCCCTTTTTCTTTCTCAAGATTTTTTGTTTGAATGCTCAAGGGATGTGGCTCTCTTCAAGTGCAGCAGCAGCTTCTTCATTAGAAGCTTTATGTATATATAGAAGAGCTGGGAGAGGTATTTCCCTCTAGAATCTTGCGACCTGATTGGCTGGAATATAGAAGGCTTGTTTGAACACTGACCTCTTTTTTTTATTGCTCCATCATATCTTATGGCAAGAGAAAGTCAATGTTCCCAAGCGGAAATCTGATTGGCTCAACAGAGGCACACAAATTTCCCTCCAAGGATCTACCATTTGATTTATTGGAAAGACATGATGCTTCTTGGATAAGGAGCTCTACCAAATCTGCCTCCTCATTGGCTGTGGCAGACAAGGACAGATTTCTATCCTAGGTACCTTTTCAGAGACTGAAATCTTATGAGTTATGACCAAAAAGCATAGTACAAAAAAGCTGACCTTTCCTACATCTGGTATCTGTCAAAAGGCTTCTCCCAAAAAGTTGTGTTGAATCCTCATGATGAAGAGGATAGTCCACTATCCCAGGAAACTTTTCCAGACCTCAAAAATCGTGTTTTTGGAAGTTTACGGCTACTATTTTTGGTTCCTGAATGACCTGGCATGTTTGACAGAAATAAGTTGAAAGGCTTCTGGAAGGTAGCCTACGTCGACCTGCTGTTGAGGTGAGGTCAATGCATCTGTTGACAGATGCGTTGAACACGTCTTCTATGAAGCAACATGAGGTCGACCTCCTGTTGGCAGAAGTTAAGATGAGGTCGACGCACCTGTTAAGGGCATGTTTTCAACGACTTTTAGGAGGCAGCCTAAGGTCGACCTCCTGTGAAGGTGAGGTCGACGCAACTAATGTTGATCACCTGTCAGAATGCTGCGGAGCTGAGAAGGTCAACGCAGTAGCGCCGTGAGGTCGACGTAGCTGAGTGTTCACCTTGGCTGTTCTTTCTTCTGTGTTAAGAAGAGTCGACACTACCTAGACTTGGGGTCGACGCGACCTTTTAGACATTGCAATTCTTGGCTTAATTTTGCTGCATTTGCTTGAAGTTCTGGACATCTCTTTACATCTTCAATTGATCAACCTGTTGATCCTTGGCAACCTAAACTTCTTTCATTATTGGATTATCATATGCTTGGTCTTCTTTTTAAGCTCATCTTGCTTGAGATGTGTCTTCCCCTTCTGCTTCAATGCATCATATCACATGACATCATTGCATGATATCTTCACACTGGTCATCTTCATAAGGCCATTCACATGCTAGTGCTGACTTTGACTTGAACTACTAAAATGTTGACATCATCAAATGTAAATAAGACCCATCAATGAGTCATAGTCAGACATCATCAAAATCATAGAATCAAGCATGTTCCACACATGCACAACAGTTTCGACTGCACATATGGAGCAATACATAGTTGTATGTATATCAAATCAAGCACACGGGTGCAAATGCCATGCTTGTTTTTTGTTCCTCAACTTGTTAAGTAGGCAAGGGATGCCATGCATATGCAAATCTTGCATTTGAAATTCATTCATGAGGACATATGCAAATTCAGAGCAGAAGGTAGTCATGCACACATTTTTTTTGTTTATCCCTTCTTCATTATCATGTTCAACCCACTTCTCTGTTTAGGATTTCAAGAAAACTATGCTTGATCATTATTATTGTTATTAGTATTATTATTATTATTATTATTATTATTATTATTATTTCATCCATATTTTTCATTCACTTTGTTTCATCAGATCGCGGGCAAGTCGACTCAGGGAGCTCCCAAGTCGACTTGGACCCGGGCCAGCAACAAGATTCTATTGCTGACAGCATGGCCAAGTCGACTTGGGGGCCTCCCAAGCCGACTTTGTCACGCCTCGAGATATGTAGTGGAAATAGTCGGGAACGTGAATAGTCGGCAATACGCCTCAAGCTAGCAATATAATCAGAGCGTAATAATACATCCACATAAAAGATAAATGCACAAGGTAATGTACTCAAAATTTTAACTTTATTGAATCATAATAATCAAAGTACATTGACATTTGACTTCATTGACACAGTGATGAACTAGACTCAATAAAAAGAAAATGACATCATTATGACTCTAAATAAGACACTACTAGGCTTCACTCGGATCTTCATTCACTCTCAGACCCGTCACTTGAGTAGTCTGAATCCCCACTAGAGTTTTCTGAAAAGATTGGAAAGTAGGGAATGAGCACACTTGCCCAATAGGTATCTCCATATCAACATGAAGGCATGGTTTAAGTAATTAACGTTTTAGCTCTAGAAGGTAAGATAAAAGAAATGCGATAAATGATACAATTAAAACCAAAGTAACACTAATAACAAGACATGAATAAGATAGATGAACATGAGCAAGCAAGGTTAAAATATAGATGTAAGTTTTGGCCTTTCGTTAACGAGAATATACTAGAATGTAACGAGAATGTACTTTTCATAACCGTGTAGGCTATGTAGTAGAAAGTCATGTAACCAGCAAGAATGTAATTTCATGATGTCTCGTGGTTTCCACACGTTTATAAAAAAAGTACTCCCGGTGTAATGTGACGCCAGTGTTCATCATACCCCATAGTTTATAGTATGTTTTCGGCTATCCGCCGAGGGAGCTAGCGTGGAGCCCTTGGACACTGTCTGTGCCCGCTCTTGTATCTTCAAGTTATAAATCAAGCTACTTCCATGAGAAATATAAATGCAGGCTAATAATGTAAACTTCAAACAATAAGTTCATGATAACAAATATCAAGGTAATAACGTACCAAATATGAATCATGAGAATTCAAGGATGAATTAATGGCAAGGTCGTACTACGGAAGAAATCCGACAGCATAACGGTACATTCATTAATTTTCATAGATTATTAATAACTTATTGAATAAGGTTTGGGTTCCATATAATCAATAGACAATCTAGGAATAGAATATACTTAAGCCTTTAGGTCAAACCACGGGTTAGACACAATCTGGATGAACGCGGTCATGTTTGCACAATTTCTTGAAGTTAGCAATTAAGTCAAGACTGCTATCAAGATGAGTCGACGCATGAAGAAGAACAGGTCGACATAGTGAGTGTTGAAACCAGAACGTGGTCGCACCAAGATCGCTATCATGAAGTAGTGGTCGCCTGATGGCCGCGTTCAGGTCCGTTCACAGAAAAATGCCAGTAACACAAGTGCTTTCTAGCCCATTGGGCTTTTAGGGTACAATCAGCTCGGCGTCCTAGTAAGAATCCCAGGCTCGCGGAGACTTACGGAGGCCTTGAAACATGATCACGAAGTCCGGTGGAAGGAATATCCAACATAGAGGATCACAATTCCAAGAGGTGTTCCTATAATGTGCAAGTGTAACTAATAGCAATGTATTGGAATACGCACTATATGTGACTTATAATATAGGAATAAGGTGAGAAAGGAACGTGCCAAAGCATAGTTCAAAGTGCAATCAAATCATGGAAATTCCTTTAAGTACAAAACTATAGTGTTTTGGCATGAAATTAGCATAAGATCCAAAATAGTTACCAAAACATGTAGGGCATGAAATCTACCATGCTTGATGCACAACATAACCAAAATCGTGAATATAAGGAGATAACGAGGAATAAGACCTAAATACTTAGGCTTAGCATATAACTATAAGGCTTGATCTGCAATCTATTTGGAGTTAACAGAAAATAGAATGCGGTCAAGTGAGAACCGCAGCTTGGAAGTAGCAGTTTGTTTGGAACCGCCTCTTGATAGTAGCGGTTCCTGAGGAATCGCCTTCTTTCTGTAACAGACAAAAGATAACTAAGGCGTGCAGGGTCTATCCTAGGGCAATAAAGGTATGAAAGCAATTAAGAATAGAAGGACAACATAGGAGAACATGTTTAGAACAAAGAGGATGCATGGAAAGACATGAATCATGCTAAAATTCTTATCTTTAGTTACAAGGTGCAGGGCTATTATGCAGAAGAAATTATGCAAGTGCAGTCATGGGAAAACATCAAATACTCAACGTAGAAAGTATGAAATTGAGCAAGGTCAGAAGACTTTTGTTCCTAACACGTAGTTCACGCCATCACGAGATAACCTACTTTAAATTTGATCCCTATACTTCGAATTTGTTACTGGAAGAAGGTCCTTGTTCCTACGCATCCTGCGTGGAACCTCCAACTTCCAACGGCTCTATCTCCTTGACCTCTTGGTTTCCTAGCACGAGATTTGGAGGGTAGTGAGAAGACATAAAAAGGAACCATTAGTTCTAAAGACCAAACTTGAAATTACCTCAATTAGGGTTCTTAAACCCCTGATCTTTCTCAGAGAAATTCACTTGTTCCTGTGCGGTTCCAGAGAACCAGTGACTTCCGGGGCTTCTAACTTCTCAAGGGCTTGAGCTCCTGGCAAGGGGTTTAAGGGGAAGTTAGACAAAACTAAAAGGAACAAAATCTTCTAAAGGACAAACCTGGAAAGGCGATTCCTTACCTTCAAAATACGTGCTCCAAAATTAGGGTTTGCGCAGGTCAAAGTTTAGGCCAATTTATAGAGTTGGTCAAGGGTTTGAGGGATTAAAATGAACTAGGAGTCTTAATTTGGAGTATGATCGATCCCCAAGAGTCCTAGACACATTTCGTCACTGGATAGCATCGATTCATGGTGATTGGGATGGTAAAAATCTCATTTTTTCATGCCTCCACATACCACATTTTTGGAAGGAGATAGCGGTCACCCCTGGACCGTTTTCTTGAGAACGCGGTCGCGCGATAGATCCCGTTCTGGCGATTTATCTAAATTTTTTGGATTTTCTTATTTATCCCCTATTTGTCCTATTTAAATCCAAAATTGGCCCTAATTACGTCTCTAGAAGTAGGCTTGGGCCAAAAGGTCTTGGAATTGGGTTTTTGAGCCCAATTTAAGTGGGCTTATTTATTGGGGGTAATATAGGGCCTTTAAATTTTTTTAATTGACACATAATTCATTAAATAGCCCATTAAACGTTTTTAAATGCGTAGTAATTATATTTAAATCCTAGAAAATTCCAAGGTGTTACAGACTTGGACCCAAGCCAGCAACTAAACTCTGTTGTTGTTCTTCTTTTTTTTGGTGATGATTCGAAATGCAATAATGCATGTTTTGCTAATGCAAGAAGATGATTTCGTGAACCTTATGCATGACATGCAAGGTTTTTTTTTTGGTCGCCTCTGAACATGTGTTCATGGGAATCTAATGAGCATATGCAATCATACCAATACGGGAAAATGTTTTTATGCCAAGTTTTCAACTCTGAAATACCATTTCAATGGGAATCTGGTCTGATCCCATGCACACATGTATGTTTCAAATGAGACTAGGGAAGGCACACATGCATGTTTTAAGTATGATGCACCTACAAGCATAAGGAAAATACCTGCAATGCCATGAATGCCATGATGAGGGCTGGCAGACCCCAAAAGAAAGGGGGGGTCAACCCCTGTGCACTCCTGCACAGGGTCAGCCCAGGCAGAAACGAGGTTTGATAATCACAGAAGGAAGGGGAATGTAATGCAATGTGCAGGAACTTCAATTTGAAACTGGGAGTTTTAATCTCCTGTTTAGCATAAAATTCTTTATTCACTTGGATTTCAATAGTTCAAAAATTGTGTTTGGTCATTGCATTTTTCTTGATATATATATATATATATCAGTCCAAACTGGCCCTCTGTTCTTGAACCAAGAAGCTCCATGCTCATCATTCAGGTTTCCTATTTTGCTTACTTCGCTTCCTGCAGTTCTCAGAATTATATTCAGCCATTGCATTTTCTTTGGATTTCAGTTCGCAGTGAGCTCTTCAGTTCAGTCACTCGTCCATCCATTTTTTTTGTACTATTAGTCACCCATTCATCATTTCTTCAATCATCTTTCCCTATGGTAGTTTCCAAGTAGGATCATTAGGGAGTCATTTTCCTCTCAACGGCATTTGAGCAATCTTCTGAAATTAAATGTTCTTGCATCCATTCCTCATATTATCAATCCATGGAGGGCTTCTCATTCCAATTCATTCATCATTGTCCATTTCCCTTTCATTCATTCCCTCATTGTCCCTTTTTTGGTTTTATTATTAGCTCAAATCACTCGGCGAAAATCTGGCAGCACCTCCCCTAGACCCGGAGCTTTGGGGGGTTTAATAGGGTACGCATCCGCGGAGGAACTTCGAGATGGCCCCGAAATAAAAGGGTGCACACGGAAGCAGCAACACTTGGGGATGCGTAGGGAAGCGGCAACACCCCATAATCCAATTTGGGCATGGAAATCTCGAGGGCTAGCCTACAAGGGAATCCGATGACCCGAGGGATGCCACAATCCTGGTCCCGAGACGTGATGTTAAATTATCACCAAATTGCATGGCTATTAATATTCATCATTTTCAAAGAGATCGCCCATGGACCACACTATGATGACGCGAGTCCCCGGGGATCTAGGGATGATCAAGATTCCAAAAACCAATGTTTGCGAAGAAAATAGTTGATTTGGGATCAAATCCCATGTCTCTCACCCCTGTGGCATCATGGCCATTAAGTTGGTCCAAATCCCAAGGCACGGTTTTGAGAAGAAAAGTGAAATTGTTATAAAGCTAGATGGGGGAGAACCTCAACATCCTACCGGCGGTTGGGAGCCTCGGAGTCATATCCATGGGCTTGGATAATCCCCGGGCCGGGAGCCACCGGATTAATATCTACATCATCTTGTGGGCATCATGCTCGAAATTAAAGCGAAAATCATCCTATCTACTGGAAGAATGGGAAGGAGATAATAGAAACGAACCATCATACAGAATGGAGGCGAAGGAGGTATGGATGGAGAAAAATCCATAAGCATCAAAAGAATAACATCATGAGGCTGCAGCCTAAAAATCTCTCGAAAGGGAGTATCTTTTCTTTCATATCAAAGAAGGGGAAGAATACGTCGTAGAAGTAAGATCAAAGAAAGAAAGAAATACAATGGGGGAGGGAGCAACGGCCTCCGGCCTTGCTCTCGTTCCCTCACCTCTCTCTTCTCTCTCAGAAATTTTCTCTCTCTTCAGTCTTCGGAGCAGGGCTTCCATAATTCTTCAGCAGCCAACTTCTTTCTTTTTTTGAACCGAAGAGGCGTTCTTCTTCAGCGTATGCCAGCTTTTATAGGAGTTTGGAGACCCCTGTTTGAAGGTGGGCCTCTGGATTTTTCTTTCCATTTTTCTTTAGTCACATGCTATTGCTCCAGCTGCTACTTCGGATGTCTTGTTGCTATCATGGCCGGCTCGTAGGAGGACATGGATGATGCTGCTGACGTTGCTTGTGGCTGCTGCTGCTACTCTAGGTGCGTGGCTGCCCCTGGTTCGCGGGAGGACAAGGCGAACGGCGGAGCAGGGAGAGGGTCTTCGAGCATGGCTGGCCGGCGAAGCAGAGAGATGGGCAAACATCGGGTAGTAAATGCCCAAGGGAGAGAGGAAGACACGCAGAGGTGGAGGGATGTGAACAGTGCCCCCATACGCGATGTGAGGGCGTGACACGAGGCATTGTTCACATATTTTCCTTCTATTTTTATTTATATATATATTTTTAAAGAAAAAATTCCACCCTTGCCTTTCCATCCCACTCCTCCATGTATCTGCGCATATGCCCCCCTTGCGCCATTTCCTCTTCTTGGCCCATCTCACATTTGACCCATTTCCATTCTTCTTCTTTTTTGAATTGGGCTTGGCCCCTTTTCATTCATCATTTTTTTCTTTCTTCTCTTTTATTTCATTCCTCATCTTCTCTTCCCTTTTTCATTTTTTTTAGTGCCAACAAGGCCTTGAAACATGAACACCTAGTCCGGTGGAAGGAATATCGGACGGAGAGGCATTCTATGTCCAAAATTTAAAGGCTTAAAATCATGAAAAATGGGAGTAATCGGTAGGTCAAAACCATCAGAGTGGCCCGACCCTCAATCAATCTTAACAAAGTATAGGACATCAAGCTAGCAGGTTAAAGCATTGTAGGATTCCATATCTAAGCGACATGATTAACAAGTTAATCTACTTTATTCAAGGATCATGTGATGATATAAGGACGATGATCATGAAAGAATAAGCATAGGGATAATAAAATTTTAATTACTATTTCATATTCCCTTGTTAACAATACATTCTGTGACAGAATTAACCTAAGATCATGCTGGTCACTAGCGAATCAACGAATCAAATTATGCAAGAAAAACAACATAGTTTCTATTGAAAACGACTAGAAAATGGTCACACCGAGGGCCGCCTTATTCATGAAACACTCATGGAAAGGCTACTATCTTAAACCCCCCCTTTTTTTTCTTAATGTAGAAGGTGGCAGTCTATCGCACGGCCGCTACCTCAGGTGGCGGTCACTGGTGCGACCGCTACGTGCAACCGAGCCCGACTTCCATCGAACCCTGACACACCTTGACTAAAACACATGAAGCGATTGGCACCGTGCATAAAATTAGGGAAAATATCACCAATGGAAAAAGGGCTTAGAGACAAATAATTTGGCATACTTAATTGAAAGTTTAGTCTATGGAAACCTATCTTAAACGGGCGTAAAGTGAAGACAACAAAACCTCGACATACCTTTAATTAAGATGACTAATTCGATCGGTATAGTGAACAAAAATTGGGCAAATTAGTATCATTGGAAAGAGGACACAAAAATGAAAAAAGTAGCATGCTTTAATTAAAGTTTGGCCTGAGAGAAACCTACCTTAGGTGGACGTAAAGTGAAGACAAGATCCTCGTCGGAACCCTAAACCGACCTCGCTTCCCTCACTAAATATGCCCTTGATCTCGCACGCCGCCATCGCCCAGAGCAAATAGGGTTTTCCTATGGGCGTGGCCTTCAGGTTATAGGGTTTGAAGAGGCTCGAAGAGTCCTCCATCAATTGAGAGAAATCCGACTCCAACTCTGGCAAAAATCTCAGAATTGATCTTATCTAGCGTCGCCACCCTCGAATTAGGGCTTCTAGAGTTAGGGTTTCTCGAGGTGAATTGAACACCAATGATTGGGCTAAGTTTTGGCTTTGATTTGAGCCCATTAAGGCACAGACTGAGACCCAATTTCGGCGATTAGGGTTGGATCATTTAAGCTCCGATTTTTAACCCTAAAACTCCGATTTGGGCATAATAAAATTTTAATTTGGGCTTTTTCCTTTTGATAATGGTTCTAGAAATGTCATTTCTTATAGGATACATATTTTTTCATAATTTTTATTAATATTTTCAAACTTTTGACTTGAGAGAATAACTAAATATTATTAACTTATTCACTAAAAATTCAGGTTGCTACATCCTCCCCCACTTAAAGGAATTTGGTCCCCAAATTCATTGCATAAAATCATGGGGGTGCAATTACTTACGGTTAGAATAGTTCCGGAAATCTCCTGCGCATTGATTCCTATGTCTCCCATGTGGCTTCTTGTTATAGACATTTGCTCCATTGGATTTTTACCATAGGGCTTGTCTTGTTCCGAAGCTGACGTACCTCGTGATCGAGTATCCTTAGTGGCTTTTACTCGTACGTCAGGTACTTGTGTATCACTAGATCATCATGATGTATAATGTGATACGGATCACGAACATACTTCTTCAGCATGGAGACATGGAACACATTATAGACTTCAGTTAGGTGTGGTGGCAAGGCGATCTGGTAGGCAACCTCGCCAACTCTTTCTAGCACTTCAAAGGGACCGATATATCTCGGTGTAAGCTTACCCTTAACACCGAATCTTTGAATGCTTCTACCTGAAGAAACCTTAAGGAATACATGGTCTCTGACTTGGAATTCCAGGTCCCTCCTTCTAGTGTCAGCATATGTCTTTTGTCTAGACTGTGCCATCTGAAGTCTTTCTCTAATGATTTGCACCTTTTCAGTTGTGTCCCTTACCAACTCTGGGCCTAACAGTTATTTTTCTCCAACCTCATCCCAACATATCGGTGAGCGGCAATTCCTTCCATATAGTACTTCGAATGGCGCCATTTGGATGCTAGCTTGGTAACTGTTGTTGTAGGCAAATTCAACCAAAGGTAGGTGATCGTGCCAGCTCCCACCAAAATCAATGACACAGGCCCGGAGCATGTCTTCTACCACCTGATTTGTCCTCTCATTTTTTCCATCCATTTGGGAATGAAATGCAGTGCTGAAATTTAATCTCGTTCCCAATGAATGTTGTAGACCCTTCCAGAAGTGTGAGGTGAAGCACGGGTCTCGGTCAGACACAGTTGAGATAGGAACTCCATGTAATCTGATGACCTCCTTGATATACAAAGCTACTAGCACATCAACTGACCATCGACTCCTGATGGGCAGAAAGTGTGCCGACTTGGTCAACCGATCAATAATTACCCATATCCCATCATGCCCGCCTCTTGTCTTAGGAAAACCCATGACGAAATCCATCCCGATATCTTCCCACTTCCACTTAGGAATCTCCAAGGGACGTAATTTATCGACGGGCTTTTGGTGTTCCGCCTTGACTTGTTGGCAAGTAAGGCAGCGGGACAAAAATTTTGCCACTTCTCTTTTCATGTTGGGCCACCAAAAGTTCCTCTTCAAGTCTCGATACATCTTGGTAGCTCCAAGGTGAATAGCGTACCATGATCGGTGAGCTTCTTCTAATATCTTGTTTTTAATTCTAGGGTAGTTAGGCACTCAAGTCCTTATTGTGTAAATGATGTTTTGATGATGTCTCACTATAAGTCATTGGTCAATTAATTTAGAAACTCATGATACATCCTTTTATTGGCTAGGTGTGAACAAGTTTAGCAAAGCCTAAAGGACAGGTTGACCTCATAGCCGCATTGCGTCGACCTCATGAACGCCTTTTCAGCATGGGAATTGCAAGTGTCGACCCATGGTGTCGACCCCTTGCTATGTATGCTCTGCCGAGCTCAGGTGCGTCGACCTCATCCTATCAGGAGGTCAACCTCAGACTGCTTCCCAGAAGCCGTTATAAACATGCCCTCAACAACTGCGTCGACCTCAGGTTCTCAGGGCCGACCTCAAGCCTTCATAGAAAGCATTGTAGAAGCATGTCACAAGGGTTGCGTCGACCTCACCATCATGATGCGTCGACCTCACGATGCTCAACCAGCAATCGGACAGGCAATCAGCATGAGTTGTGTCGACCTCACTTTCACAGGAGGTCGACCTTAGGCTCCTCCTAGAAGCCGTTGTAAATGTGGTTCTCGAAGGCTGCGTCAACCTCACCTTCACAGGAGGTCGACCTCATGCTCTCCTCTAGAAGCTCTTCAGGCTATTTCTATCAAACACGTCAGACCACTCAGGAACCAAAAATGGCAACCGTAGATCTCCAAAAACATGATTTTTGAGGTCTGGAAAAGGATCCTAGGACAGGCAACTATCCTTGTCATCATTGGGTTACCATATCAGCATTTTTGGTCAATGGATATGTTAGTTTACAAATGGGGGAAAGGTCACCTTTCAAGATAGTCTGCTTTATGCATCCAACCAATCAGAGGTGCTGTCTAGAAGATCCTCCAGGACAGAAGGACATCCTTCCTTCTGCCAACCAATGAAGGAAAGATGCTGTAGGTTTGAATTATGTGAAGAACTATTATTTTTCTCTAGCCAATCAAATTGCAATGTCTTGGAGGGAAAATCTCTGCCTCTTAAGGCTATAAACTGGACGCCCCTCCCTTGCATAGAGCTGCTGCTGCCTTTGCTGCTGGTGGAGCATGGAGGTGCCTTGGGCGTGGATAACAAGAGAAAGAAAAATGAAAGAGTGCTTGTCTTGAGCTTCCTGGAGATGATATGAGAGGAAGAGAGGAGAAGAATGCTTGCAACAAAAAGATATCAGCCATCCATGTTTCTGAAGAAGTCTTGATCTGCATTATGGTCTTGTTAAGTCCTTTATTCTGTAGTAGCAGTTTTCTGTTCTTCCTTGTGTTTACGGTTTGTTTGTTTTTGTTTCAAGTTTTTCCTTTTCACTTCTACACCTTTGTGTGTGGGACATCATCCACGTTTTGAAGCTATGTATCAGCGGCATTTCAAGCTGTTTGTCAGCAGGAAGCCTCACCGGGTTAGTGAGGGGTGGATGTAGGCGTGCTAGGTAGCAGCTGAACCACCTTAAAAATCTTTGGTGTTGTGCTTTGTTTGGGTGCACTCCATTTCTTCTATCCCCTTCACTGGTGCTGTGTTTTGTTTGAGCTTCCTCATAGCATTGTGCCTTTGTAATTCCCTGCACTAGAATAGAACTGTGTTTGAAACTTGGTTACTCTGCCTTACTATTTCTTACTAGTCTTGCATTTCATTAAAAAATAGGTGCCGGATCTATTCACCCCCCCTCTAGATCCTCTCATAACGTCCAACAGTTGGTATCAGAGCAGGTTCCCTAGAGATGTGGTCCAACGACCCAGGGAGATCCTATTGGAATGTCCCTCGTAGCTACATAGCTGAGGGCCATGCCATCAATAGACCACCATTCTTCGATGGGACAAATTATCTGTATTGGAAGAACCGAATGGAAGTTTTTCTTCGTGCCCAGGACCACTTGATGTGGCGTGTTGTGAGTAAAGGTCCTTTCGTTTTACCGAAAGTAGATGACACCTGGACACCGGACCAGGTTAAGAAATCCACAACCAATTTTAGCACCATAAATATCATGCAGTGCGCTATCCACCCCACAGAATACTCAAGAGTATCCACCTGCAAATCTGCCAAAGAAATGTGGGATAGGCTTGAGCTAATTTAATTATGAGGGGACAGCTGAGGTAAGGGCCACCAAGGCCAATGTGTTGATTTCTGTTTATGAGATGTTCAGAATGAAACCATACGAATCTATCTCTGAAATGTATGCCAGATTCACCCAATTAACTAACAGTTTAAAACTTCTAGGCAAAGAATACACTAACAGTGATTTGGTTAGGAAAATCCTTAGATCTCTCACCCTAGCGTGGCACACTAAGGCCACTGTTATCGAAGACTCAAAGGATCTATCTGTTATGACAGTTGATGGACTGATAGGGTCGCTCATGACATATGAGTTTTACCTGAAGAGAAGTGAGGAAGATACCAAGAAAAAGAGGGCTATGGCTCTCAAAGTTTCTGAGAACACAGACGGATCTAATGAGGATGATGAAGATGATATTCCAGAGTCTAGCTTACCTGACCATGCCCTACTTACTAGACAGTTTAAGAAGTTTCTAAGGAATAGAGGTAAATTCCAGAAGAAAGAGAGGACATGCCAGGTAAGGAAAGTCTTCAATCCTAAATTTGCTCAAACCAAAAATTATGACAATGTCATTTGCTACCAATGCAGGAAACCAGGGCATATGCAAGTAGAATGCCTAGAGATGTTCAAAAAGATGGCCAAAGCCAAGGGAAAGAAGCCCAAGACAATGGTCTACACTTGGAGCGACGACGAGGAGGAAGAGGAAAGCTCCTTTGCATTGGAAGATGAGGAAGATTTTTGTCTAATGTCTAGTGAAGAAGAAAATCATGTAACTAACCCGTTTTACAATTTCTCAATTGAAGATTGGGAAGAGGCATATGTTATTTTGTTTGACAGATATGAAGTTTCTAAGAAAGAAAACAAGCATCTAAAAAAGAAGATCAATGCCTTTGTTCATGATAATCCTGCTAACCGAGAGCTAGAAACACTAAAAGCTAAAAACGATGAACACAAAAAATAAGTTGAAGCTCTTGAAACCACCAACTCAGAACTGGTAGGCTTAAAGGAAGAAAATGATGCCTTCAGAACTTAGTTAAATCATGCAAGTTTGAAATGTGAAGAATATGAGAAAGAGAACAAGCTTGATCTTGAAAAATATGAGGCCGTAAATGCTATCAATATTGAGTTACAAAAAAGCCTTCAGAAGGTTGAAAAGGAGCTGAAGGATAGACAATCTCCCTTGGAAAGAATGACCCAAGGGAAGTCTAACCGAGATGCTATCTTAGGCACCCGGGTAAATTTTAGGAAGGAAGGGTTGGGATTTAACCCATCTGAAAAAAGACTTTTTGAATTCAAGACCACTTCCTTTTGTCTGGAGAAAGGCAAAGGAAAGTTAATTGTTAAAAAACCATGAAGGCTGAATTGTCCTAAGACCAAAGCTAGCACAAGTTAGAACAGACAAACCCAAGAACAGTCGGGTCGACGCACCTCTTCTCAGTCAAGCCCACAGGGTCGACGCGCCCCTAGTCAACAGAACCAGTCAGGTCGACACACTGCACCACTAGGTTGACACACCTTTGCTAGGCCACAAGTTCAACCAAGACCACAGGGTCGACGCACTGGCTTACAGGGTCGACGCAGTTCATCAGATCATTTTAAAAAACCAAACTGGATCAATCATGTAAGAAGGTTCAATGGCTAGCCAAATTTTGGTACATTCTATACTCAATTATACACCTTTAGAGACCCAAGATTTAGACCTCAACTTAACTCACACTTCTTAAAATCCATGAAACTTGCTTGTCATATTTGCAACAAACTGGGACATACCAGCAACCAATGCTAGTTCGGCCAGAGAATGAGATCCCTTAAGCAAGTCTGGATTCTAAAGAACTTATTGCACGCTTTGAATTATGACTGTGAACCTGAATTTGTTTGGGTTCCAAAAACCTCTTCTTAATGTTTATTATGCAGGATTACCTAGCAGCCCATCACAACCGATGATATTTGGACAGCGGCTGTTCGAGGCATATGACAGGAGACAAGAAGAAATTCAGCCATCTAATCAAGAAGGATGGAGGCCAAGTGAGGTTTGGAGGTAAGGATAAAGGAAAAGTCATTGGCACAGGCACTGTGGGTAAGAACTCTTCCAATTTCATTGAGAACGTCATGCTCATTGAAGGCCTTGAGCACAATCTACTCGGCATAAGCCAGTTGTGCGACAAAGGCCACAAGTTACGATGTGATGTCAATGAATGTAAATTATTTAAGAAAAATTCTGATTCTGTGATGTTCATAAGCCATAGAGTTAATAATGTCTACATGGTAGACCTAGACACCTCCATTTCTGAAAACTTGTGCTTGTTTGCCAGTCAACCCAATGAGGCATGGTTGTGGCATAGGAGGTTGGATCATATCAGCTATGGTACAATGCACAAATTGTCCAAGCATCAAATGGTAAGGGGGCTACCCAAACTGTCCTTTAAAAGGAACACCCACGTTTGTGAAACATGCTCCCTAGGTAAACAAACTTGAAAATCGTTCAAACCTAGATGTGAGCCCTTATCAACCATGCCCTTTGAATTTATACATATGGACTTGTTCGGTCCAACCAGAACAGCCAGCCTTAATGGGAAGAGGTTTGGATATGTGCTAGTAGATGATTTCTCTCAATTTACTTGGATCTTTTTCCTTGCTAACAAAAATGATGCTTTCACTGAATTTCAGAAGCTCTTCAGAAAAGTAAAGCAAGAAGGGAAGTTCAGAATTGCCACCATCTTATCTGACCATGGAGGAGAATTCAAGAACTCCTATTTCTCTGAACTCTGTAATCAAGAAGGTGTAACACATAGATTTTCCTCCCCCAAGACCCCGGGGCAAAATGGCATTGTGGAGAGAAGGAATCGAATGATTGTGGAGATCGCCCAGATAATGTTAATTGCAAGCAAGCACCCAAGAAAGTTCTGGGCTGAAGCAGCAAACACGGCATGCTATATAGTCAATAGGGCCATGGTAAGGCCAAAGAGTAAGAAAACCCCTTATGAGATGCTAAAAAGTAAAAAACCCAACTTGACTTACTTTAGAGCATTTGGTTCAAAATGCTATGTACATAAACAATGACAAATCAGATTTGGACAAATTTGCGGCCAAGAGTGATATTGGACTGTTCTTGGGGTATTCCAAAACGTCAAGGGCATATAGGGTTTTTAATGTCAAGAATCATACCGTGGAAGAGACATCACATGTGGTGTTTGCTGAAATATCTAATGATTCAGATAAATGTGCTATTGATAGGGAAAAGGAGGATGATGACGAAAGGTTTTGGAGCATAAAGAAGAACTAGGAGACGGCAGCCAACAACAACCCATGGAACTAGAGACAAGTCGGTCGACCGAAATCCCTGCACAATCAATACTGCCTAGTGAGTCTTCTACGAATTTTTGCACCTTAAAAGATCATCCTGTCCAAAACATCATAGGAAGTGTTGTGTATGTAATTTTGATGATTACAAAATGCCTTTGCCTTTGTTGCTTAGCCTTGTGCGTGAATGGTTATTCATGTCTTCATGTGTATGAAGTTTGAAATGGTTATGGAGATGATCACAAACTACTTTTATTGGGATATCATGTCGATGCATTTGTGACTCTATAAGGCTCATATGTGCTTTGATGCTAGCACATTGCATTGTGAAAAATATGCTTGGATAAATGTCATATTGAGCCTCATGTCATACTTCGGTAATGCTAAGTGATTGATTAATGGAAAATGTCTTCATGACAAACGAACTCACATGTTGCTATCTTGCTTTGCAGGTACTGCTACTGGGCTAGAATGCATGCGCCTTCATGCATGTCTTAGTGTGGGAATGTTAATACTAATGTTCTTGTTCTTTTTGCCTACACCAACGTGGATTCATTAGTGATTCATTGATATGAATTGATTGCTTGTCATTGTGGAAATCATTTCTATTTCATTGTTTGTTCTTGCTGAAAGGATCATCATCTTCCTTTCACTCATACAAATTCAATCATTCCTCAAATGGCAAGTGTGCTTAGATTCTGAACTTTTGGACTAAACATGCAGCTCATGTATGCTTAACTGAAACCATTTTTAGATGATCTAAATGCCCCAGATGACAGAATAAATGTATGTTTCTCTGAACTGAAGTTGGAACTCATATGAGGATCCTAAGATGAAAATGTTATCAAAGCATTTATGCGTCTCATGCTAGTGCTTTCATGTTCATACTTCATGTCATTTGGGTCTCGGTCTCACAACTAGCTTCATATGTTAATGCATGACCCATATATTTTGATCTTGATCTAACCTCTTGCTTTATCATGTTTTTCAGGATGAAAAATCATGGTTGATCTTCATGGGATTTTGGTAACATTTAATCAATTATTTCCCCTTGATTTGATGGAGGTTTTAGCCCTTTTTCAGACTCAAACAAGAAGGGGTCGACCCATCGGGTCGACCCTCTGAAGTTCTGTTCAAAACAGAACTAAGTTTTGAAACCTGCTGAAAGGGGGAAGTTCTGTTCAAAACAGAACTAAGTTTTGAAACCTGCTGAAAGGGGTCGACCCTGGGGTCGACCCCTGTAACCCAGAACCAGCTTTGGTTCTGTTTTGGGTTCTGGAAGCACGAGGGTCGACCCCTGGGGTCGACCATTCAATGGGTCGACCCCTGTAACCCAGAACCGGATTTTATGTTCTGTTTGGTTTCTGTTTGCCCGAGTGTCGACCCTGGGGTCGACCCTTTCCAGTCGAACGCCCAGCCGTGACTTTTGACCGCCGTTTTCTTGCACCAAAAGTCCTACCAATCAATTCCAAATGTCCTAAATGCCTCCCTAATTCATGGATCTGGTCCCTAGGCTATCTCTTGACCGACCTAGACACATATATACATCTCTTGGGTTGCAAACCCTAAGGGAGAGGATGCTAGATCTGAAATTCATTTTTCTTCTAACCCTTGTATGTGCAGGTTCGGAGTTGAAGCTCCCAAGCCCTCTTCCACCTTGCTCTAAAGCTAAAATTGAAAGGAAGAAGCTTGAATCAAGACCCAAGATCATATACAACTGAAAGCTGCATCTGAAATCAAGATCCAACCTCTGTTCGTATTGCATTACTTCACGTTTGTTTCAAGAACGTTCTTCATCCTGCAGAAGCTTTCAAATACGTTTGAAGAAGAGAAAGGGGGAGCTCTAATCACTGCGAAATCTTCCTCATTCTGATCTTTGTTGATAGAGCTCGAAAATATGCTTTAAGGCATTTTAGGAGGGCTTCATATGTCCTATCTCTTGCATATATATATGAGTTGTGACTTTTGTGATACAACAATCTTAATGCTCATGTGTTCTTTCGTATAGGTTGAAGATGAAGAGGGGGATCTCTAAACCATTCATTTCTATACTCTTGTTTGAGATTAGCTTAAAGTTTGAACTTATTATTTCTATCTATTCTTTCAGGTGAAGAAGAGATTGGAAGAAGGAAATGAGGAGCGGCTTGACGAGAGGGAGAAGATGATGTCAAGATTATGATCATCTGTCAAAGAGCAAGGAGAATCAGATTTTGCTGAAGAAGGGGGAGCCTTATACTTGATACACCTGTCTAGTTTTCATTTCTATAATTTGTTTGGAGGGTCATAGCATATATGTATTTTTGGTTCATAAACATTTGAGATAATGCTTTGTGTGGGTGTTCGGAGAAAAGGGTATCCAAGTGTGTGTGTTGATTTATGTGCGTCGATTTATGCGGAGTATATCCGCGTGTGTGGTTGGGCCTAACTTGGGGTGTGTTCCCCGTGTGTGGTTGGGAGTTTACTCCCGTGTGGTTGTGGAGGCAGTGCCTACGTGTGTGTGTGGACGGAGTTGTGTCTCCGTGTGAAGTATTCAGTTCGGGGTGTGTTCCCCAACGTGTGTGTGTGTGTATGTGTGTGTGTGTGTGTGTGTGTGTGTGTGCTGTGGAAGCAGTTTGAGGCAAGGCCTCGTGTGTGGTTTGTTGCGAAAGTAGCGTGTGTGTGTTGGGGTTCATCCCCGTGTTGCTACATTTTGTAGCGTATAGTGAAGCCTCACCGGTTTGGTGGGGGGTGGACGAAGGGAGCCCGTCGTGGTCCCGAACCACCTTAAAAATCCCCGTGTCTTATGGTTTGATTCTTGTGGTTGTGTGTTCTCTATCCTATCTGTTTGTGCAATCGAGTGAGCTCGGTGAGATTAAGTGAATCTAGTTTAAACCTGTTTAGATTAAATTACTCAATCTTGTATATTCCGCAGTGTGCTAGTTCTGTTTTTAATTAGACATAGTTTTTAGTACAAGGATCTATTCACCCCCCCTCTAGATCCGTGTTCCTGCACTACGGGACCCAACAATTGGTATCAGAGCAAGGCTCTGTTGTCCCTAGATCTTGCGATCTGCAGAGTGATCCCAGTGCATTCTACAGTCATGAATTTTTCTACTGAACATATATCAATGAACTGTTTGCCAATCTTCACTGGTTTGAATTTTAATTCATGGCTAGGTAAACTGTGTGTAGTGATCAATTCTATTAATCCTAGTATTTGGAAATTTATTTATCATGGTCCACACATATTACCTCTAGATGAGACCAAGTGGTCTAATCAGGATAAAATGATGCATCATGATAATGTTACTGCTTTGAGTTTATTGAAAACTTCTGTAAGTACTAACGAATATCCATTTGTATGTTCTTGTAGGACGGCAAAGGAGCTCATGGACCAGTTAATTAAACATCAAGAGAAGAAAAGGCAAAAATGTCTCATGGCCAATGATGCTGATCAACATAGTGATAAAAATGTAGAAGAGGTAAATTCAGATTCTGAAGAATTTACTCTTGATGATCTTGTTGATGCTTATGATGAGTTGGAAAAGCAATATAACAAAATCAAGTCAGAAAACAGAAAATTGAAAAAGAAATCTGAAAATATGCTCCATGAAAATGGATCTTGTGATAAGTGTTCTGAGCTTGATAACTTGAATGAAATTTTAGACCATGATGTTGAATGTCACAAAGAAACCATTGCTTGTTTGAGAAATGAAAATGTTACCCTCAAGAACAAAATCGATCAATTAGAGAAAACTGAAAAAGATCTAAGAAACAAAATGGATTCAAACTCTATTGATCAGGATATTTGCAATGAATTGATTTTAAATGATAAACTTGCAAATGAGAATGAAGAACTTAAAAAGGGAAACAGTGCTATATTGATTCAGATATCTCTGCTTGAAGGCAACATGAAATTTCTTGAAAAAGAAAATGCTTTCTCAAAATCTGAAAATGATAAATTGAAACATCTAAACACAACCATGTCTAAAAAATTACTTACTTTTGAAAAGGGAAAATCTGTGATTGTTGATGAATCTGACAAGATGCATGTGCTTGAACAAATGATAGAGAGCTACACAACCATCAATGCCCAGTTGAATGAAAAAGTCATTTCCTGTGACAATGAGATCATTTCCTATGAATTACATATTTCATCACTTGAAAAGGAAATTCTTGATCTGAATGCTTCTTTGTCTAAGTTTGTGAATGGGGAAGAAAATCTGAACAAGATTTCGGGGACCAAGATAAATTTTCAAAGAGAAGGTCTTGGGTATGAACCCACCAAAAAGAAAGCCTTTGGGCTAAAGACTCAAACATCTTTTGTGCATGCTTCTTGTTCTTCAAATATCTCAAATGTTTCTTGTGTTGAGAAATCTAATCCCAAGGCTCAGGCTCAACTTAGGAACAATAGGATTCATGCTCACAAAAGTCACAAAAACCATACTCCAAAATCAACAATTGTCAATTGTCATTATTGTGGTAAGCATGGTCATTTGATGAATGATTGTTTCATTATGAAATCGGATGATTTGAAAGCATGCAAAAATGAACTTGTTTCCAAAAGGAAAATGGTTGTTTGTTTTGAATGTGGAAAGGTAGGACACCGTGTGTCACAGTGTTGGCAAGCAAATGAAACAAAGAATTTCAAAGTCAAAAATACTTATACTTTCGCCAACCCATAAAATTTTCATGCTCATTCTATTGTGAAGAGGAGAAATTTTCATTCTCATAATGATAACATTCATGCTAAATCACAGAAATTTGATTATCATGTTTATAAGAATTCTGTGAAGTCTTCAAAATGTTGTCATTACTGTGGAAAGGTTGGGCATACTATGCATGATTGTGATTTGAGGAATTTTGATGATATGTTTGCCCAAAGAATGTGGAAGGCACCCACTAGAGGTGCAACTAACCATCCGGGACCCAAGAATGTTTGGGTACCCAAAACAACCAAATGAGAAGTTTATTGTAGGATTGTCTTGAGGCCAAGAGGAAGGCTTTAAGTCGACTTGGCCAGTTTTGGTGTGATACCTTGGTTAACATGGGCTTGTCCCTAAGTTGATACTTGCAGCTGATCATTCACACTTGCAGCTCATTGGAGATTGTCTTGTGGAAGAAAAGCACTGAAATTGACTTTCTCATTTGTATTGAATTGAGGTTGATATAAAATTGAGTTTCTGATATTGCAGGTTGAGAGAGAGAGGGTCACATGTGATGAAAAGTCTTGAAGTTAGTTTCTTCATATGTATTGGCTTAATATTGACATGAATTGAGCTCCTTATAGTGCAGGTTTGATAATGACCATCAACCCTTGAAATCATGGTAAGAATTCAATGAATGAATGTATCTCCATGTGCCTAGATTGAGTCTAACTCATGTATGGCTTTTCTGAGCTCAGATTAACTATCTTAGGCAGTTTTGCATGTTCCTAAGTTGGTGTCGAAATGTCCATGTTGAGGACCGGTTGGTTTGAACTTTTACCCCACTACCCTTAGAGTTTCTCTTTTTATCGTAGAGGAGTTTTGAAAGGGTTTTGGCATGGGGTTCTTGGTATTTTCATATCCTTACACGCTGCTATCTATAAGATGCGAATTCGGGGTCTCAATGGAACTCCTTTGGCTAAAATCGTTATATTTCTTGCAGGAGAGAAAGAAAGGAGCTTGTTGATGAAGATGACAACAAGCGAAATAAAGCGAAGAGTTTGAGAATGTTAATAAAGGTAACTCAAGACAAAGGTGAGAAAATAAAGTGTTTGTTAGAAGCTCTTTGGTCTTGATGTTAGTGCTATATCTTGGCAGACAATGATTTTGATGTTTTGAATACCCTTTGGTTACTTTTAAAAATATGGATGATGAATGCTTGGCTGAATGGTATTGAATCATCTGAGCAGTATATATGAGAGTGTAGCCATTGAATATCTTTTCCTAAACCCCAGATGTCAAATGAGAATACATCTGTTTCTGATCATCATTTCAATGATTACATGGTATATAAAATGGTGACATGTGGAAGGGCAGGTCAAGCCTATCTAAAAGCTATCACCATGCGTGAGAATGTGTCTCCGCCTGGTACCATGAATCATCTGTGCATATGGCATCAAACTTAAATGAATTTTCTGAAATCATGCATTGATTATGGGGGGGGGGGTCTTGCAAGCTGCAAATTTTGAGATTGATGTTTTCCATTCTCTCAGCATGATGATGTTGTTCTGTGGCTGAACATTTTGAGGACTGAATTTGATCAATGTTCCATGGTCTTTACCAATGTGCCACTCATCTTTTTGGATAAAAACATAACTGTTTTCAAGAAAAGTTCACATGGGATGATTTTGATGCTTTGCATGAATTTTCTAAATTCTCTTTTCAAAATAAAATTGTGTCCTCACATTTTAACATTTGGTAATGCATGTCATGCATCAGTTGCATTAGGTGCATATAAAGTGTCATGTGAAATCTGAAATCATGCATCATATTACATATTAGCATATCACTTTCTGCATATCATTCACATAGTACTTTTGGAAGATGAAGCTCATCATGTGTTTTGTTGCATAGTTGGCATTGTCAGCATACATATAGAGCATATTTTAAAATGCATCATTTTGAACATTTCATGTTGCATAAATGCCAAAATGAATACTTCCAACAATTGGTCTCATATCTTTGGGGCCAACAATTCAAGAACTGAAGTTGCATATCTTTTCATTTTGCATTGCATATACATATCTCCATTGTATGCTTACATGTTACTATATGCTATTCAACCCCTTCCTTTGAATCTTCTAAGACCAAACACTCCATTGTTAAATAATGTTGCATCTGAGTCTTAACAAGTGTGTTTCATGTCAAGCTCTCAGGGGGAGCATTTCATACTTATTGCATTTACATAGGGGGAGCTACACTATCCTGTTCCAAGTTAAATTTTCTCCATACATGTTAAATCAAATTCGTACACTTCATGTACTTTAATATGAAATTGAGTGTTATTCATAAGGATATAGGAATTTCATTTCAACACTCTAAAGTAATTCAACATGCTGCATGGATGAGAAGAGACAGTTGAGGAAAAAGCTGCCTACCTCCACACACACACAAAAAAATAGTTGAAATGAAAGGCAGAGCAATGCTAAGTCTCACTGAGTAAACTGGGCACATGTCACCTGAGACGTGATGTGGTTCATTTCTGAAAAGTGTTGACTAAAGTATCTCTGTTCAAATGAGGTGACAAGGTTCAGTATTCTGAGTAACCGGGGATTCTGGCATAAGCTCCATGTGTCTCCTCGCGTAAAAAGGAATTATTTGAACCTGATCCTTCTTACAAAAATTCAGATTGTCAATGTGAAAATTACTGATGATAATTTGATGAGGAAGAGCGAAGCCTCCAATACGCTGTTCTCTCGATTGAAATGCAGTCTGTGCCGTTACTATTGTGTTTAATTGAAAATCTGGTTATCCATATGGCTAAACTTCATTCTCGTGTTATTCACTTGCACATGGTAATTTGATTTGATATGTATTTTGAAAATTTGATTGATTGTTTGACCAGTTGTACGTCTTCTCCTATTTATCTGCACAATCCTGTAGGTGTAAACATGAGCATTCTGAACTTAATGACTCATTTGCACTTTTCCTACACCTATCCCCTCACTGTAAATCAATTGGCCTCACTTCTTGTGAAGGAGTTATGTTGCATGTATCTATAGATATCTACTTGATTACATTGTATGCATTTCATGTCTCATCATTTTCATACATCACGTTTCATGCATTTCACAAGAAAACTAAAAATCAAAAATTTGAAAATCAAAGTCAGTCATCTAATGTGTCAATGTCAAAGGGGGAGCTTTGCATGTGATCTTATCTACTTAACTCATCAGGACTTGCATGAGTCAATACCTTTCTATGTGTGTTTGAGTGATTGTTTGCTTGCTCATTATTGTTATGCCATACACCATTTCCAATTGCTGCAACTTGTGAGCATTTGCATATCATTTTGTCATCTTGCATTCTATATGACCATATTGTCCACATTTACATTTTTAGTTTCCACACTTGAATTTCAACAATTGGTATCAACAAGTTTTGCAATTAGTTCATGCATATTGAGCATATAGTTTCTCTTCATCATCCCGTTGTCCATGGGTTCTTGCCATTCTGGATTCCCCGTCATGCTCCCCATTTCTGATTATTGCAAAGGGGGAGAGAGAGCTTTAACTTTAAAGGAGAGCTTTAAAGCATAATATTTTATCATCATAAAAATGGGGGAGATTGTTGTGTATGTGATTTTGATGATTACAAAATGCCTTTGCCTTTGTTGCTTAGTCTTGTGCGTGAATGGTTATTCATGTCTTCATGTGTATGAAGTTTGAAATGGTTATGGAGATGATCACAAACTACTTTCATTGGGATATCATGTCGATGCATTTGTGACTCTATAAGGCTCATATATGCTTTGATGCTAGCACATTGCATTGTGAAAAACATGCTTGGATAAATGTCATATTGAGCCTCATGTCATACTCCGGTAATGCTAAGTGATTGATTAATAGAAAATGTCTTCATGACAAACGAACTCACATGTTGCTATCTTGCTTTACAGGTACTGCTACTGGGCTAGAATGCATGCGCCTTCATGCATGTCTTAGTGTGGGAATGTTAAGACTAATGTTCTTGTTCTTTTTGCCCACACCAACGTGGATTCATTAGTGATTCATTGATATGAATTGATTGCTTGTCATTGTGGAAATCATTTCTATTTCATTGTTTGTTCTTGCTGAAAGGATCATCATCTTCCTTTCACTCATACAAATTCAATCAGTCCTCAAATGGCAAGTGTGCTTAGATTCTGAACTTTTGGACTAAACATGCAGCTCATATGTGCTTAACTGAAACCATTTTCAGATGATCTAAATGCTCCCAGATGACTGAATAAATGTATGTTTCTCTGAACTGAAGTTGGAACTCATATGAGGATCCTAAGATGAAAATGTTATAAAAGCATTTATGCGTCTCATGCTAGTGCTTTCATGTTCATACTTCATGTCATTTGGGTCTCGGTCTCACAACTACCTTCATATGTTAATACATGACCCATATATTTTGATCTTGATCTAACCTCTTGCTTTATCATATTTTTTAGGATGAAAAATCGTGGTTGATCTTCATGGGATTTTGGTAACATTTAATCAATTGTTTCCCCTTGATTTGATGGAGGTTTTAGCCCCTTTTCAGTCCTAAACAAGAAGGGGTTGACCCATCGGGTCGACCCTCTGAAGTTCTGTTCAAAACAGAACAAAGTTTTGAAACTTGCTGAAAGGGGTCGACCCTGGGGTCGACCCTGGGTCGACCCCTGTAACCCAGAACCAGCTTTGGTTCTGTTTTGGGTTTTGAAAGCACGAGGGTCGACCCCTGGGGTCGACCCGGCCCCAAGGGTCGACCCCTGTAACCCAGAACCGGATTTTATGTTCTGTTTGGCTTCTGTTTGCCCGAGGGTCGACCCTGGGGTCGACCCTTTCCGGTCGAACGCCCTGCCGTGACTTTTGACCACCGTTTTCTTGCACCAAAAGTCCTACCAATCAATTCCAAATGTCCTAAATGTCTCCCTAATTCATGGATATGGTCCCTAGGCTGTCTCTTGACCGACCTAAACACATACATACATCTCTTGGGTTGCAAACCCTAAGGGAGAGGATGCTAGATCTGAAATTCATTTTTCTTCTAACCGTTATATGTGCAGGTTCGGAGTTGAAGCTCCCGAGCCCTCTTCCACATTGCTCTGAAGCTGAAATTGAAAGGAAGAAGCTTGAACCAAGGCCCAAGATCATATACAACTGAAAGCTGCATCTGAAATCAAGATCCAACCTCTGTTCGTGATGCATTACTTCACGTTTGTTTCAAGAACGTTCTTCATCCTGTAGAAGCATTCAAATACGTTTGAAGAAGAGAAATGGGGAGCTCTAATCACTGCAAAATCTTCCTCATTCTGATCTTTGTTGATAGAGCTCGAAAATCTGCTTTAAGGCATTATAGGAGGGCTTCATATGTCCTATCTCTTGCATATATATATGAGTTGTGACTTTTGTGATACAACAATCTTAATGCTCATGTGTTCTTTCGTATAGGTTGAAGATGAAGAGGGGGATCTCTAAACCATTCATTTCTATACTCTTGTTTGAGATTAGCTTAAAGTTTGAACTTATTATTTCTATCGATTCTTTCAGGTGAAGAAGAGATTGGAAGAAGGAAATGAGGAGCGGCTTGAGGAGAGGGAGAAGATGATGTCAAGATTATGATCATCTGTCAAAGAGCAAGGAGAATCAGATTTTACTGAAGAAGGGGGAGCCTTATACTTGATGCATCTGTCTAGTTTCCATTTCTATAATTTGTTTGGAGGGTCATAGCATATATGTGTTTTTGGTTCATAAACATTTGAGATAATGCTTTGTGTGGGTGTTCGGAGAAAGGGGTCTCCGAGTGTGTGTGTTGATTTATGTGCGTCGATTTGTGCGGAGTATATCCGCGTGTGTGGTTGGGCGTAACTTGGGGTATGTTCCCCGTGTGTGGTTGGGAGTTTACTCCCGTGTGGTTGTGTAGGCAGTGCCTATGTGTGTGTGTGGACGGAGTTGTGTCTCCGTGTGAAGTATTCAGTTCGGGGTGTGTTCCCCAACGTGTGTGTGTGTGTGCTGCTGTGGCAGCAGTTTGAGGCAAGGCCTCGTGTGTGGTTTGCTGCGAAAGCAGCGTGTGTGTGTTGGGGTTCGTCCGCGTGTTGCTACATTTTGTAGCGTATAATGAAGCCTCACCGGTTTGGTGAGGGGTGGACGTAGGGAGCCCGTCGTGGTCCCGAACCACCTTAAAAATCCCCGTGTCTTGTGGTTTGATTCCTGTGGTTGTGTATTCTCCATCCTATCTATTTGTGCAATCGAGTGAGCTTGGTGAGATTGAGTGAATCTAGTTTAAACCTGTTTAGATTAAATTACTCAATCTTGTATATTCCGCTGTGTGCTAGTTGTGTTTTTAATTGGACATAGTTTTCAGTACAAGGATCTATTCACCCCCCCTCTAGATCCGTGTTCCTGCACTACGGGACCCAACAATTGGTATCAGAGCAAGGCTCTGTTGTCCCTAGATCTTGCGATCTGTAGAGTGATCCCAGTGTATTCTACAATCATGAATTTTTCTACTGAACATATATCAATGAACTGTTTGCCAATCTTCACTGGTTTAAATTTTAATTCATGGCTAGGTAAACTGTATGCAGTGATCAATTCTATTAATCCTAATCTTTGAAATTTGATTTATCATGGTCCACACATATTACCTCTAGATGAGACCAAGTGGTCTAATCAGGATAAAATGATGCATCATGATAATGTTACTGCTTTGAGTTTATTGAAAGCTTCTGTAAGTACTAACGAATATCCATTTGTATCTTCTTGTAGGATGGCAAAGGAGCTCATGGACCAGTTAATCAAACATCAAGAGAAGAAAAGGTAAAAATGTCTCATGGCTAATGATGCTGATCAACATAGTGATAAAAATGCAGAAGAGGTAAATTCAGATTCTGAAGAATTTACTCTTGATGATCTTGTTGATGCTTATGATGAGTTGAAAAAGTAATATAAGAAAATCAAGTCAGAAAATAGAAAATTGAAAAAGAAATATGAAAACATGCTCCATGAAAATGGATCTTGTGATAAGTGTTCTGAGCTTGAAAACTTGAATGAAATTTTAGAGCATGATGTTGAATGTCACAAATAAACCATTGCTTGTTTGAGAAATGAAAATGTTACCCTCAAGAATAAAATCGATCAATTAGAGAAAACTGAAAAAGATCTAAGAAACAAAATGGATTCAAACTCTATTGATCAGGATATTTGTAATGAATTGATTTTGAATGATAAACTTGTAAATGAGAATGAAGAACTTAAAAAGGAAAACAATGCTATATTGATTCAGATATCTCTGCTTGAAGGCAACATGAAGTTTCTTGAAAAAGAAAATACTTTCTCAAAATCTGAAAATGAAAAATTAAAACATCTAAACACAACCATGTCTAAAAAATTACTTGCTTTTGAAAAAGGGAAATCTGTGATTGTTGATGAATCTGACAAGATGCATGTGCTTGAACAAATGATAGAGAGCTACACAACCATCAATGCCCAATTGAATGAAAAAGTCATTTCCTGTGACAATGAGATCATTTCCTATGAATTGCATTGTTCATCACTTGAAAAGGAAATTCTTGATCTGAATGCTTCTTTGTCTAAGTTTGTGAATTGGAAAGAAAATCTGAACAAGATTTTGGGGACCAAGGTAAATTTTCGAAGAGAAAGTCTTGGGTATGAACCCACCAAAAAGAAAGCCTTTAGGCTAAAGACTCAAACATCTTTTGTGCATGCTTCTTGTTCCTCAAATATCTCAAATGTTTCTTGTGTTGAGAAATCTAATCCCAAGGCTCAGGCTCAACCTAGGAACAATAGGATTCATGCTCACAAAAGTCACAAAAACCATGCTCCAAAATCAACAAATGTCAATTGTCATTATTATGGTAAGCATGGTCATTTGTTTAATGATTGTTTCATTATGAAATCGGATGATTTGAAAGCATACAAAAATGAACTTGTTTTCAAAAGGAAAATGGTTGTTTGTTTTAAATGTGGAAAGGTAGGACACCGTGTGTCACAGTGTTGGCAAGCAAATGAAACAAAGAATTTCAAAGTTAAAAATACTTATACTTTCGCCAACCCATAAAAATTTCATGCTCATTCTGTTGTGAAGAAGCGAAATTTCCATGCTCATAATGATAACATTCATGCTAAATCACAGAAATTTGATTATCATGTTTATAAGAATTCTGTGAAGTCTTCAAAATGTTGCCATTACTGTGGAAAGGTTGGGCATACTATGCATGATTGTGATTTGATGAATTTTGATGATATGTTTGCCCAAAGAATGTGGAAGGCACCCACTAGAGGTGCAACTAACCATCCGGGACCCAAGAAGGTTTCGGTGCCCAAAACAACCAAATGAGAACTTTGTTGCAGGATTGTCTTGAGGCCAAGAGGAAGGCTTTAAGTCGACTTGGCCAGTTCTGGTGTGATGCCTTGGTTAACATGGGCTTGTCCCTGAGTTGATATTTGTAGCTCATCATTCACACTTGCAGCTCATTGGAGATTGTCTTGTGGAAGAAAAGCACTGAAATTGACTTTCTCATTTATATTGAATTGAGGTTGATATAAAATTGAGTTTCTGATATTGCAGGTTGAGAGAGAGAGAGAGAGTCACATGTGATGAAAAGCCTTGAAGTTAGTTTCTTCATATGTATTGGCTTAATATTGACATGAATTGAGCTCTTTATAGTGCAGGTTTTATAATGACCATCAACCCTTGAAATCATGGTAAGAATTCAATGAATGAATGTATCTCCATGTGCCTAGATTGAGTCTAACTCATGTATGGCTTTTCTGAGCTCAGATTAACTGTCTTAGGCAGTTTTGCATGTTCCTAAGTTGGTGTCGAAATGCCCATCTTGAGGATTGGTTGGTTTGAACTTTTACCCCACTACCCTTAGAGTTTCTCTTCTTATCCTAGAGGAGTTTTGAAAGGATTTTGGCATGGGGTTCTTGGTATTTTTATATCCTTACACGCTGCTATCTATAAGATGCGAATTCGGGGTCTCAATGGAACTCCATTGGCTAATATCGTTATATTTCTTGCAGGAGAGAAAGAAAGGAGCTTGTTGATGAAGATGACAACAAGCGAAATAAAGCGAAGAGTTTGAGAATGTTAATAAAGGTAACTCAAGACAAAGGTGAGAAAATAAAGTGTTTGTTAGAAGCTCTTTGGTCTTGATGTTAGTGCTATATCTTGGCAGACAATGATTTTGATGTTTTGAATACCCTTTGGTTACTTTTGAAAATGTGGATGATGAATGCTTGGCTGAATGGTATTGAAACATCTGAGCAGTATATATGAGAATGTAGCCATTGAATACCTTTTGCTTAACCCCAGATGTCAAATGAGAATACATATGTTTCTGATCATCATTTCAATGATTATATGGTATATAAAATGGTGACATGTGGAAGGGCAGGTCAAGCTTGTCTGAAAGCTATCACCATGCGTGAGAATGTGTCTCCGCCTGGTACCATGAATCATCTGTGCATATGGCATCAAATATAAATAAATTTTCTGAAATAATGCATTGATTATGGGGGAGTCTTGCAAGCTACAAATTTTAAGATTGATATTTTTCATTCTCTCAGCATGATGATGTTGTTCCGTGGCTGAAGATTTTGAGGACTGAATTTGATCAATGTTCCATGATCTTTACCAATGTGCCACTCATCTTTTTGGATAAAAGCACAACTGTTTTCAAGAAAAGTTCACATGTGATGATTTTGATGCTTTGCATGAATTTTCTAAATTCTCTTTTCAAAATAAAATTGTGTCCTCACATTTTAACATTTGGTAATGCATGTCATGCATCAGTTGCATTAGATGTATATAGAGTGCCATGTGAAATCTGAAATCTTGCATCATATTGCATATTAGTATATCACTTTCTGCATATCATTCACATAGTACTTTTGGAAGATGAAGCTCATCGTGTGTTTTGTTGCATAGTTGGCATTGTCAGCATACATATAGAGCATATTTTGAAATGCATCATTTTGAACATTTCATGTGGCACAAATGCCAAAATGAATACTTCTAATAATTGGTCTCATATCTTTGGGGCCAACAATTCAAGAACTGAAGTTGCATATCTTTTCATTTTGCATTGCATATGCATATCTCCATTGTATGCTTACATGTTACTATATGCTATTCAACCCCTTCCTTTGAATCTTCTAAGACCAAACACTCCATTGTTAAATAATGTTGCATCTGAATCTTAATAAGTGTGCTTCATGTCAAACTCTCAGGGGGAGCATTTCATGCTTATTGCATTTACATAGGGGGAGCTACACTATCCTGTTCCAAGTTAAATTTTCTCCATACATGTTAAATCAAATTCGTACACTTCATGCACTTTAATGTGAAATTGAGTGTTATTCATAAGGATATAGGAATTTCATTTCAACACTATAAAGTAATTCAACTTGTTGCATGGATGATAAGAGACAATTGAGGAAAAAGCTGCATGCCTCCACACACACAAAAAAAATGGTTGAAATGAAAGGTAGAGCAATGCTAAGTCTCACTTAGTAAACTGGGCACATGTCACCTGAGACGTGATGTGGTTCATTTCTGAAAAGTGTTGACTAAAGTATCTATGTTCAAATGAGGTGACAATGTTTAGTATTCTGAGTAACCGGGGATTCTGGCATGAGCTCCATGTGTCTCCTCACGTAAAAAGGAATTATTTGAACATGATCCTTCTTACAAAAATTCAGATTGTCAGTGTGAAAATTACTGATGATAATTTGATGAGGAAGAGTGAAGCCTCTAATACGCTGTTCTCTAGATTGAAATGCAGTCTGTGCCGTTACTATTGTGTTTAATTGAAAATATGGTTATCCATATGGCTAAACATCATTCTCATGTTACTCACTTGCACATGGTAATTTGATTTGATATGTATTTTGTCACGCCCCGACGCGGAATATCGGGACGTACAGTTAGAAACGAGCTGGAAAGAGAGAGAACTAATCTAAATATATACAAATGCTAAAAAATGGAAATAACTTATTGACCATTAAACAAAATTTAAAGATCTTGCAAGGTCACGAATTATAAAGGAACAGAATGGTAATACTTAAGAGGAATAACAAAGACAAGAATTTACTACAGGAGATAACGATAAAGAGTTGGCCATATCAAGATAATTCAAGTCATGTCAAGCACGTGTGTAGTTTCATTTCCACGTCCAAGTAACAGCAAGTAAGTAACAACAAGTAGAGTATAGAACAGTGAAGAGTGGAAAGTGAAAAGTAGTAGAGAGTAGTAGAGAGTAGTGGCCAGTGCTAGATTTAACCCATGTCATAGTACTGGTGCCAAATGCCACACCTAGTCAATCACCTCCCCGGGGGTACACGTAGTGTTCGGGCGCTCCTCCCAGGACTAGACCGAGCCCTTAATTGTTTGTCAGGCATTGATTTCTTTGAATCAAAGATCCCACGAATCTAGACTTCCACAATTTATGGCCAGAATTCCAAGGTTTGAACCATGTAGCAATAACAATTTCAAGTAGGAAGGAGATTCATTTCAGAATTTCAAGGTAAGCACAATCATCAAGAAGATTGAAAACCAAGTCACAATAAGAGTTAATCATGCTGCGCTACTGTAGTACAGTAGCTATCCAACAAGCTAATCAACATATTAATCCTAATTATCAAGTTAATATGTCAAAGATTATCCATTATCATTTGCATTAAGACAATTGCCAAAAGCTGATTCAAGATGATAAGGTAAAGGAACAAGCTTGTACAGGAAGGAAAAAGAATGCATTAACAGAGATTTAATTACACCATTAACCACTAATTATGTGGGTTTCTATTTAACCAATGTATGAGTCGAAATGAAGATGGTAAACGGCATGTTTTTACACTATATTTGCAAGTAGGAACCAATGTAAATTGAAATCATAAGGTTTCCAGAACAGGTCACTGGTTCTTCAAAAGTATAGTTTTCAATTGGTCTAAGTTCAATGGGTCGATCCCCTAATGATCCGGATCGATCCACGGGTCGTAAAACGATGAAAACCGGGTTTCTGGTACATGGGTTGACCCCTGGGGTTGACCCCTGTAAAAATGGGGTCTGCCTGCTGGATGGGTCGACCCTTGGGGTCGACCCCCCACAATTTCTGCAGATGGGTCGACCCCAGGGGTCGACCCCTTGCAGGGACAGGATGGGTCGACCCCTGGGGTCGACCCTCGGGCCTGCAGGGCTGCCCAGAAAATGGGTCGACCCCAGGGGTCGACCCCTGCAAGAACAGCAACGGCAGAACTTTCGGAAAGCACAAAAACTCACCCAATTGTGGTCCAATTGAGTTGGAAACATAACCACATGCTATAGGAATCTTACTAGACATATGAGGGTCATAATACATGAGTTTTAAAGTACAAATTTCATCAGAAACCCACTTAATCACAATCGATTCTATGAAGAACACAAGAAGACCTAATTCTTGACATACTTCCACTAAATCTAAAAAATTCTCCCAACATACACAACGGAATTTGGGGATTTTGGTGTCAAAAGAAAGCTAACAAGCTACTGATTACATTCATGTATATTAATTAGAAGTTGGGATGTTATAACCTACCTCAAATCGGAGAAAGACTTTGAAACCCTAGAATGAAGAATAAGCTTGACAGCAGCTCACAAAAAGCTTGATATCTCCACGGATACCTAATGAAATTTGGGGCTTTCAGTCCCATTGCATAGCTCTCGTCGAGCTGATCAAGATACTATATTTACAAGTCTCAATTGGTTAAGGGTACCTACTTTAATCGACAGATTAAAGGGCTGGAGATGAAGAACGGCGAACTACCAACACCCTCCACCAAAACTACGAATGCTCCCAGATCTGGACTCCTCGTCGGCTGACCCAGCTTCCAAATGAAACTAGAGTCGAAGAGCTACATTTCTATAGGTCATGGGGCTTCTGGAGCCTTCGGAGTTGGGAGTATTTGGCACTGCAAGTTTCGTGTTAGAAACGGCGCCGGAATCCTTGACTCGACCAAATCTATGTCGGCAGCACGTTTTAGGGCTAGGTTTACCTCAAATTGATTGAGGGTAAATGTTCCTTACCTCGTGGCCTTCCATTTGCCCTTGATTTCAGATCATTTGGTTGAGTAATAAGGTCGAATTTCACGTTTTAAGTTACGATTAGGTAAAGGGTAGGTGAAAGTCAAATTCAGGATTAATCCTCTAATTAGACAAGATTATGTAATTAATTTGGGTCAAGTCCAGAAGACAAAATTGCTATAAAAATGATATTTTACCCAATTACTATTTTTACAGATTTTTCTAAGGTAGTCAAATTTTATAGGTTCTATTTTCTAATGAATTAAATATTAATATTTCAAAATTCAAACATTAATTCAATTTTTAATTAATAAAAGCTCAATAAAACTTAATAAATAATCAGGGTATTACACCCTCCCCTACTTAAAGAATTTGGTCCTCCAAATTCACTACACTATATACGGAAAGTAGATAAAAGATAGATCACCTAGAATAGGTCGGGATACCGCTTCCGCATAGTATCTTCCGATTCCCAAGTAACTTCTTCGGTTCCACGCCGACTCCACTGAATCTTGACCATCGGTATAGACCGATTCCGGAGTTGCTGCTGTTTCCGGTCTAGAATCTTGATAGGTCTTTCTTCATAAGTCAAATCTTCCTTTAACTCAAAATCCACATGTTGAATGATGTGAGTGGGATCGTACACATATTTCCGTAACATAGACACATGGAAAATATTGTGTACGCCAGATAACTGAGGCGGTAATGCCAGTCTGTAAGCAACTTCTCCCACTCTATCTAGGATCTCGAATGGACCAATATACCTCGGACTCAGCTTGCCATGAATGCCAAATCTTCGAATCCCTCTCGAAGGAGAGACTTTTAGAAACACATGCTCGCCAACTTGAAATTCTAATGCTCTTCTCCTTGTGTCGGCATAACTCTTCTGTCTTGACTGAGCCACTTGTAACCGGTCTCGGATAACACGGATGTTCTGTGATGATTCTGAAATAAGATCCGGTCCAAGCCATTACTTCTCGCCCACCTCATCCCAACACAACGGGGAACGACAGCTTCTTCCATACAAAGCTTCAAATGGAGCCATTTGTATGCTGGATTGGTAACTGTTGTTGTAGGCGAATTCAATCAATGCCAAGTGATTACTCCAACTGCCTCCGAAATCAATCATGCAAGCTCGCAGTATATCTTCCACTATCTGGTTGGTTCTTTCAGTCTGTCCATCTGTCTATAGATGAAAAGCAGTACTGAAATTCAGACGAGTACCAAGAGACTCTTGCAGTCCCTTCCAGAAATGTGAAGTAAATCTCGGGTCTCTATCAGACACAATGCTGACAGGTATACCATGGAGCCTTACCACTTCCTTCAAATATAGAGCAGCCAATACATCAACTGTCCACTTGGACTTAATGGGTAAGAAATGAGCCGATTTTGTCAAGCGATCGACGATCACCCATATCGCATCAAATCCACCACGAGTCTTAGGTAGACCCATAATGAAATCCATGCCAATACTTTCCCACTTCCATTAGGGTATGTCGAGTGGTTTCAACTTTCCTGCCGGTCTAAAATGTTCAGCCTTAACTTGTTGACAAACCAGACATCTACTCACGAAATCTGTAATTTCCCTTTTCATATTTGGCCACCAAAAGGACCTTTTCAAATCCTTGAACATTTTAGTGCCTCCAGGATGAATAGTGTATTTGGATCTATGTGCTTCCTCCAGAATCTTGTTCTTTAACTCAGCTTCATCAGGTACACAAGTTCTACCCCGGAATAACAATCTTCCATCGTCAGCCACCATGAAGTCGGGTCTGCTGCTCAAACTTCCCTTGATCTCAACCAGCTCGGGATCATTATCTTGTAAGGATTTGATCTCCATCAATAATTCGGGCTTAAGTCGAATCTGTGCAATTATAACCCGATCATTATCAACATTTAGATCCAGGCTAGCTAACTGTTCTAATAGCCTCCACTCTTGTAACGTGAGACTTGATAATTTTGCCACAGGCTTCCGGCTTAATGCATCTGCCACCACATTGCCTTTACCGGGATGATATTCAATCGAGAAGTCGAAGTCCTTCAAGTACTCCAACCATCTTCTCTGCCTCATGTTAAGTTCTTTCTGAGAAAATAAATACTTCAGACTCTTATGATATGAAAATACTGTGAATGTTTCTCCATACAAGTAATGCCTCCAAATTTTTAAGGCGAATACAACTGCTGCAAGTTCCAAGTCATGAACGGCGTAATTCTCTTCATGCTTCCTCAGCTACCTAGAAGAATAGGCAATCACCTTACCATGCTGCATGAGTACATAGCCTAAGCCAATACCAGAAGCATCGGTATAGACCATGAAACCACCGTCGCCAGAAGGTAAAGCCAATACGGGTGCAGTAGTGAGGCAATCCTTCAATGTTTGGAAGCTCTGCTGACATTCCTCGGACCATTCAAACTTGTTGTCTTTGCGGGTCAATCGAGTGAGAGGTACCGCAATCTTGGAGAAGTCTTGAATAAATCTCTGATAATAGCCTGCCAGGCCTAGGAAGCTTCTCACTTCGGTCACTGTAGTAGGCTGATCCTAGTTCCTTACTGCCTCCACTTTCGAAGGATCAACTGAAATACCTTCTTTGGTGATGATATGTCCTAAGAAGGACACTTCTTGTAGCCAGAAATCACATTTACTGAATTTGGCATATAGTTGATGATATTTCAATATCTGCAATGCCATCCTCAAATGTTCGGCATGCTCTTCTTCAGTCTTGGAATAAATTAGTATGTCGTCAATGAATACCATGACCCATTGATCAAGATAAGGCCGGAATGCATTATTCATTAACTGCATGAAAGCTGCTGGTGCATTCGTTAGACCAAAAGGCATAACGACAAACTCAAAATGACCATACCTGCTGCGGAAAGCCGTTTTATAAATATCATCTTCCTTAATCCTCAGCTGATGATATCCAGATCGAAGATCGATCTTAGAGAAATAATGTGCTCCCACTATCTGGTCGAATAATTCGTCAATCCTCGGCAATGGGTATTTATTCTTGATAGTTAGCTGGTTCAGTTGCCGATAATCGATGCATAATCTCATCGAACCATCCTTTTTTCTGACGAATAATACAGGAGCTCCCCACAGTGAAGTAATCAGACGAATAAAGCCCTTCTCGAGCAATTCCATCAGCTGTTGCTTTAATTCCCTTAGCTCCGCAGGGGACATACGGTAAGGAGCTCTAGAAATAGGGGACGCACCAGGTACAATATCAATGGAGAAGATAACTTCCCGCTCAGGCAGAAGTCCTGGTAGTTCCTCCGGAAAGACTTCGGAGAATTCTCGGACAACAGGAGTGTCCTTTATCTCAACTCGCTGTTCCGGTGTAGCATGGACAAAGGCTAGAAAAGCCTCGCAACCTCGCCTCATCAGCTTGTCGGCTCGAAGAGAAGAGATGAGCGATACGGGGTTATGGTGCTTGATCCCCGTAAAAGATAAACCAGAATGTCCAGTAAAAGTCACTGAGCTAGAACTGCAGTGAACACTGGCCTCATGCTTGGCCAACCAATCTGCTCCAAGGATTACATCATAATCCTTCATATCCATGCAAACTAAGTCGGCTGGAAAGTTCCGTTCATCAATAATAACCTTACTAGAACGATAGTAATATTGAATAGCCGCTCCAGAACCAATAGGAGTTGATATAACTAATGGAGAATTCATCATAATAGGTTCGACAGATAACGACTTCGCAAATTTTTGAGAAATAAAAGAATGCGTTGCACCAGTATCAAAGAGAACAAATGCGGGCTTGTCGATTATAGTAAGGGTACCTTCGACGAGTCCGCCATCATCAGAAATCCCAGTTTCATCCGTATGTAAAGCTTGGAGCCTTCCTTGCGGCTTCTTGATAACTTGAGGTTTTGCCGGTGTAGCTTGTTCCGATAGAAGATGGCAGTCAGGGATACGGTGTTCCCTAGTCCCACATTGTAAACACGCACCTAGCTTGCGCCATCATTCCTCCATCTTGTGACTTGGACGATCACAATACTTGCACTTGCCCTTGAATGGAACAATAGGGCCAGGTTTCTTCTCTTCATTTCTTGGCATCTTGCCTTTCCACGTTCCCGATCCGATCCACGAACTAGACCCACTCATGGGCCTCTTTTTGCTAGTGCCAAATCCGGGTCTAGGAGTTGGTTGTTCCTTCTTCATGCCTTACCCACGGATCCTCTCCGTCATTTCTAAGGTATCTTCTAGAACTTGTGCCTTTCTCACCATCTCAGAATAAGTAGAGATCTCCATCGGCGCCAGTTAATTGATGTAGTGAAGCTTCAACTCATTGAGGAATCGCTTAGCTTTCATCTTTTCTGTGGAGATAAGGTGAATAGCATAGCGCGAAAGCCGAGAGAACTGTGCTTCATATTCGGCCGCCGCTAAGCTTCGCTGCTTTAGAGCCGCGAACTCCGCCGCCTTCTTCTCTTGTACACGATCGAAAAAATATTTGTCGTTGAAGAATTCCTCGAACTCTTCCCATGTGACTTGTTGATCGCCTAGAGTTGCCTTGACGGAATCCCACCAAGTACCCGCATCCCGCTCCAATTGGAAGGTAGAAAGAAGGACACGCCCTTGGTCGATGCATTGCATGACTTCAAAAATTCTCCCCATTTCGTTGAGCCAATGCTCGGCCTCGTCGGGGTTAGTCGAACCAGCAAATCTTGGCGGGTTCATTCCTCGAAAGTTCCGGTATAAGTCACCGGTGCCATGACCTACTGCTCCAGCTTGAGCTACCTGATGTAACGCTTGAGTCAGGCCTTGAACCGTGCACTGCAGGTTCCTCCATTCAGCACGTTCGACTGCCATCTACACGAGAAATAGATTACTTAGGTCCAATAAAATAGATAATAACACGATTAAGGAACGAACTTAACCCAAGTTTCTACCCAATCTCACCAGGTCAGGTTCTAGACTTTAACAAGGTTAGAGGTCTAATGCACCTAAACACGACCAAAACTCGGTACCTGGCGGAGCTAATCGGTCCGAAGACCACTCGCGCAAGTATGCGACCTTCCCGATAGGCGTAGCCTAACGTTCGGACAACACCTTTTGATATACCGATTATTGGGATGCAATGTAAGAAAACCTAAACTTAGGGAACCTAGGAATATGAAACCTAGGCCTCTGATACCAACTAAACTGTCACGCCCCGACGCAGAATATCAGAACGTACAGTTAGAAACGAGCTGGAAAGAGAGATAACTAATCTAAATATATACAAATGCTAAGAAATGGAAATAACTTATTGACCATTAAACAAAACATAACTGGTACATAATCCTCAAATCAACTCAATACAACTGGGATAACAACTCTAAACCACAATAATATAACTGAAGCACAACACACTCTAAACACAACTAACTGATACACTCAAAACATCACTCCTGCCCTTCCCCATCGGTAAGCGCGTCACCTGAAAAGCCTGGAAAGGGGGGAAACAACAACTATGAGCTAACGCTCAGTAGGAAATAACAGATAGGTATAAGTGATTAGCAGTTTAATTACATTTTCAAAATATCATGCTACAAAGGATAATGCAATAAAAGAGTAATGATGATATAATGAAACAAAATTTAAAGATCTTGCAAGGTCACGAAATATAAAGGAACAGAATGGTAATACTTAAGAGGAATAACAAAGACAAGAATTTACTACTGGAGATAACGATAAAGAGTTGGCCATATCAAGATAATTCAAGTCATGTCAAGTACGTGTGTAGTTTCATTTCCACGTCCAAGTAACAGCAAGTAAGTAACAACAAGTAGAGTATAGAACAGTGAAGAGTGGAAAGTGAAAAGTAGTAGAGAGTAGTAGAGAGTAGTGGCCAGTGCTAGATTTAACCCATGTCATAGTACTGGTGCCAAATGCCACACCTAGTCAATCACCTCCCCGGGGGTACACGTAGTGTTCGGGCGCTCCTCTCAGGACTAGACCGAGCCCTTAATTGTTTGCCAGGCATTGATTTCTTTGGATCAAAGATCCCACGAATCTAGACTTCCACAATTTACGGCCAAAATTCCAAGGTTTGAACCATGTAGCAATAACAATTTCAAGTAGGAAGGAGATTCATTTCAGAATTTCAAGGTAAGCACAATGATCAAGAAGATTGAAAACCAAGTCACAATAAGAGTTAATCATGTTGCGCTATTGTAGTACAGCAGCTATCCAACAAGCTAATCAACATATTAATCCTAATTATCAAGTTAATATGTCAAAGATTATCCATTATCATTTGCATTAAGACAATTACCAAAAGCTGATTCAAGATGATAAGGTAAAGGAACAAGTTTGTACAGGAAGGAAAAAGAATGCATTAACAGAGATTTAATTACACCATTAACCACTAATTATGTGGGTTTCTATTTAACCAATGTATGAGTCGAAATGAAGATGGTAAACGACATGTTTTTACACTATATTTGCAAGTAGGAACCAATGTAAATTGAAATCATAAGGTTTCCAGAACAGGTCACTAGTTCTTCAAAAGTATAGTTTTCAATTGGTCTAAGTTCAATGGGTCGATCCCCTAATGATTCAGATCGATCCACGGGTCGCAAAACGATGAAAATCGGGTTTCTGGTGCATGGGTCGACCCCTGGGGTCGACCCCTGTAAAAATGGGGTCTGCCTGCTGGATGGGTCGACCCTTAGGGTCGACCCCCCACAATTTCTGAAGATGGGTCGACCCCAGGGGTGGACCCCCACACTTTCTGCAGATGGGTCGACCCCAGGGGTCGACCCCTTGCAGGGACAGGATGGGTCGACCTCTGGGGTCGACCCTCGGGCCTGCAGGGCTGCCCAGAAAATGGGTCGACCCCAGGGGTTGACCCTTGCAAGAACAGCAACGGCAGAACTTTCGGAAAGCACAAAAACTCACCCAATTATGGTCCAATTGAGTTGGAAACATAACCACATGCTATAGGAATCTTACTAGACATATGAGGGTCATAATACATGAGTTTTAAAGCACGAATTTCATCAGAAACCCACTTAATCACAACCGATTCTATGAAGAACACAAGAAGACCTAATTCTTGACATACTTCCACTAAATCTAAAAAATTTTCCCTACATACACAACGGAATTTGGGGATTTTGGTGTCAAAAGAAAGCTAACAAGCTACTGATTACATTCATGTATATTAATTAGAAGTTGGGCTTTTATAACCTACCTCAAATTGGAGAAAGACTTCAAAACCCTAGAATGAAGAACAAGCTTGACAGCAGCTCACAAAAAGCTTGATATCTCCACGGATACCTAATGAAATTTGGGGCTTTCAGTCCCATTGGATAGCACTCGTCGAGCTGATCAAGATACTATATTTACAAGTCTTAATTGGTTAAGGGTTCTTACTTTAATCGACGGATTAAAGGGCTGGAGATGAAGAACGACGAACTACCAACACCCTCCACCAAAACGACGAATGCTCCCAGATCTGGACTCCTCGTCGGCTGACCCAGCTACCAAATGAAACTACAGTCGAAGAGCTACATTTCTATAGGTCATGGGGCTTCTGGAGCCTTCGGAGTTGGGAGTATTTGGCGCTGCAAGTTTCGTGTTAGAAACGGCGTCGGAATCCTTGACTCGACCAAATCTATGTCGGCAGCACGTTTTAGGGCTAGGTTTACCTCAAATTGATTGAGGGTAAATGTTCCTTACCTCGTGGCCTTCCATTTGCCCTTGATTTCAGATCATTTGGTTGAGTAATAAGGTCGAATTTCACGTTTTAAGTTACAATTAGGTAAAGGGTAGGTGAAAGTCAAATTCAGGATTAATCCTCTAATTACACAAGGTTACGTAATTAATTTGGGTCAAGTCCAGAAGACAAAATTGCTATAAAAATGATCTTTTACCCAATTACTATTTTTACAGATTTTTCTAAGGTAGTCGAATTTTATAGGTTCTATTTTCTAATGAATTAAATATTAATATTTTGAAATTCAAACATTAATTCATTTTAATTCAATTTTCAATTAATAAAAACTCAATAAAACTTAATAAATAATCGGGGTATTACATATTTTGAAAATTTGATTGATTGTTTGACCTGTTGTACGTCTTCTCCTATTTATCTGCACAATCCTATAGGTGTAAACATGAGCATTCTGAACTTAATGACTCATTTGCACTTTTCCTACACCTATCCCCTCACTGTAAATCAATTGGCCTCACTTCTTGTGAAGGAGTTATGTTGCATGTATCTATAGATATCTGTTTGATTACATTGTATGCATTTCATGTCTCATCATTTTCATACATCACGTTTCATGCATTTCACAAGAAAACTAAAAATCAAAAATTTAAAAATCAAAGTCAGTCATCTAATGTGTCAATGTCAAAGGGGGAGCTTTGCATGTGATCTTATCTGCTTAACTCATCAGGACTTGCATGAGTCAATACCTTTCTATGTGTGTTTGAGTGCTTGTTTACTTGCTCATTATTGTCATGCCATACACCATTTCCAATTGCTGCAACTTGTGAGCATTTACATATCATTTTGTCATCTTACATTATACATGACCATATTGTCCACATATGCATTTCCACTTTCCACATTTGAATTTCAACAATTGGTATCAACAAGTTTTGTAATTAGTTCATGCATATTGAGCATATTGTTTCTCTTCATCATCCCGTTGTCCATGGGTTCTTGCCATTCTGGATTTCCCGTCATGCTCCCCATTTCTGATTATGTCAAAGGGGGAGAGAGAGCTTTAACTTTAAAAGAGAGCTTTAAAGCATAATATTTTGTCATCATCAAAATGGAGGAGATTGTTGTGTATGTGATTTTGATGATTACAAAATGCCTTTGCCTTTGTTGCTTAGCCTTGTGCGTGAATGGTTATTCATGTCTTCATGTGTATGAAGTTTGAAATGGTTATGAAGATGATCATAAACTACTTTTATTGGGATATCATGTCGATGCATTTGTGACTCTATAAGGCTCATATGTGCTTTGATGCTAGCACATTGCATTGTGGAAAACATGCTTGGATAAATGTCATATTGAGCCTCATGTCATACTTCGGTAATGCTAAGTGATTGATTAATGGAAAATGTCTTCATGACAAATGAACTCACATGTTGCTATCTTGCTTTCTAGGTACTGCTACTGGGCTAGAATGCATGCGCCTTCATGCATGTCTTAGTGTGGGAATGTTAAGACTAATGTTCTTGTTCTTTTTGCCCACACCAACGTGGATTCATTAGTGATTCATTGATATGAATTGATTGCTTGTCATTGTGGAAATCATTTCTATTTCATTGTTTGTTCTTGCTGAAAGGATCATCATCTTCCTTTCACTCATACAAATTCAATCATTCCTCAAATGGCAAGTGTGCTTAGATTCTGAACTTTTGGACTAAACATGCAGCTCCTGTGTGCTTAACTGAAACCATTTTCGGATGATCTAAATGCTCCCAGATGATTTAATAAATGTATGTTTCTCTGAACTGAAGTTGGAACTCATATGAGGATCCTAAGATGAAAATGTTATCAAAGCATTTATGCGTCTCATGCTAGTGCTTTCATGTTCATACTTCATGTCATTTGGGTCTCGGTCTCACAACTAGCTTCATATGTTAATGCATGACCCATATATTTTGATCTTGATCTAACCTCTTGTTTTATCATATTTTTCAGGATGAAAAATCATGGTTGATCTTCATGGGATTTTGGTAACATTTAATCAATTGTTTCCCCTTGATTTAATGGAGGTTTTAGCCCTTTTTCAGACCCAAACAAGAAGGGGTCGACCCATCGAGTCGACCCTCTGAAGTTATGTTCAAAATAGAACTACGTTTTGAAACCTGCTGAAAGGGGTCGACCCTGGGGTTGACCCCTGTAACCCCGAACCAGCTTTGGTTCTGTTTTGGGTTCTGGAAGCAATAGGGTCGACCCTTGGGGTCGACCCATTGAAGGGTCGACCCCAAGAGTCGACCCCTGTAACCCAGAACCGGATTTTATGTTCTGTTTGGCTTTTGTTTGCCCGAGTGTCGACCCTGGGGTCGACCCTTTCCGGTCGAACGCCCAGCCGTGACTTTTGACCACCGTTTTATTGCACCAAAAGTCCTACCAATCAATTCCAAATGTCCTAAATGTCTCCCTAATTCGTAGATCTGGTCCCTAGGCTGTCTCTTGACCGACCTAAACACATATATACATCTCTTGGGTTGCAAACCCTAAGGGAGAGGATGCTAGATCTGAAATTCATTTTTCTTCTAACCCTTGTATGTGTAGGTTCGGAGTTGAAGCTCCCAAGCCCTCTTACACCTTGCTCTGAAGCTGAAATTGTAAGGAAGAAGCTTGAATCAAGGCCCAAGATCATATACAACTGAAATCTGCATCTGAAATCAAGATCCAACCTCTGTTCGTGCTGCATTACTTCACGTTTGTTTCAAGAACGTTCTTCATCCTACAGAAGCATTCAAATACGTTTGAAGAAGAGAAAGGGGGGGCTCTAATCACTGCAAAATCTTCCTTATTCTGATCTTTGTTGATAGAGCTCGAAAATCTGCTTTAAGGCATTATAGGAGGGCTTCATATGTCCTATCTCTTGCATATATATATGAGTTGTGACTTTTGTGATACAACAATCTTAATGCTCATGTGTTCTTTCGTATAGGTTGAAGATGAAGAGGGGGATCTCTAAACCATTCATTTCTATACTCTTGTTTGAGATTAGCTTAAAGTTTGAACTTATTATTTCTATCTATTCTTTCAGGTGAAGAAGAGATTGGAAGAAGGAAATGAGGAGCGGCTTGAGGAGAGGGAGAAGATGATGTCAAGATTATAATCATATGTCAAAGAGCAAGGAGAATCATATTTTGCTGAAGAAGGGGGAGCCTTATGCTTGATGCATCTGTCTAGTTTTCATTTCTATAATTTGTTTGGAGGGTCATATCATATATGTGTTTTTGGTTCATAAACATTTGAGATAATGCTTTGTGTGGGTGTTCGAAAAAAGGGGTCTCCGAGTGTGTGTGTTGATTTATGTGCGTCGATTTGTGCGGAGTATATCCGCATGTGTGGTTGGGCGTAACTTGGGGTGTGTTCCCCGTGTGTGGTTGGGAGTTTACTCCCGTGTGGTTGTGTAGGCAGTGCCTACGTGTGTGTGTGGACGGAGTTGTGTCTCCATGTGAAGTATTCAGTTCGGGGTGTGTTCCCCAACGTGTGTGTGTGTGTGTGTGCTGCTGTGGCAGCAGTTTGAGGCAAGGCCTCGTGTGTGGTTTGCTGCGAAAACAGCGTGTGTGTGTTTGGGTTCGTCCCCGTGTTGCTACATTTTGTAGCGTATAGTGAAGCCTCACCGATTTGGTGAGGGGTGGACGTAGGGAGCCCGTTGTGGTCCCGAACCACCTTAAAAATCCCCGTGTCTTGTGGTTTGATTCTTGTGGTTGTGTGTTCTCTATCCTATCTGTTTGTGCAATCGAGTGAGCTCGGTGAGATTGAGTGAATCTAGTTCAAACCTGTTTAGATTAAATTACTCAATCTTGTATATTCCGCTGTGTGCTAGTTGTGTTTTTAATTGGACATAGTTTTTAGTACAAGGATCTATTCACCCCCCCTCTAGATCCGTGTTCCTGCACTACGGGACCCAACAGGAAGCATTCATGATCCCCCTAGGACCAGATCACTTCATAAAGTTGTGCATAGTGAAGACCTCATTGCATTAGTCTCTCAATTTGAACCCAAAAGCATTGAAGATGCCATGCAAGATGAAAATTAGGTTAATGCCATGCATGAGGAATTGAACCAATTTGAAAAAAATCAAGTATGGAATCTGGTTTCCAGACCCATGGACCAACCTATCATCAGAACTAGATGGGTTTTCAAAAACAAGTTGAATGAAGATGGGGCCATAACTAGAAATAAGGCTAGGTTGGTAGCCAAGGGGTATAATCAAGATATTGGAATTGATTTTAAAGAATCCTATGCCCCTATAGTAAGACTAGAAGACATCAGAATTTTCGCGGCATTTGCATGCTCCCTAGGTATAAAGTTACAACAAATGGATATTAAGAGTGCTTTTCTGAATGGTTTGATAAATGAGGAAGTTTTTGTAGAACAGTCCCCTTGTTTTGAACATATTGATCTGCCTAACCATGTTTACAAATTGAACAAAGTACTGTATGGACTAAAGCAGGCTCCACGGGCCTGGTATGACAGACTCAGTGCACATCTGACCGAGGAAGGCTACATCAGAGATAGAATTGACCAAACACTCTTCACAAAGGTAATGCATGGACACATCATTGTGGTGCATGTATATGTTGATGATGTAGTGTTTGGATCAACTAATTCTAACATGTGCAAGCAGTTTGCTGATCTTATGACAAAGGAATTTGAAATGAGTCTCATGGGTGAGCTTCAATTCTTTCTTGGACTGTGGGCTATACAAACGAAGGAAGGGTTTTTCATATACCAGTCCAAACATACATTGGAGGTTCTGGAAAGATTTGGAATGAAGGATGTCAAACACATATCCATGCCCATGGGAACAAATGTGTCTCTAGATGCGGATGAGAATGGTAAATCTGTAGATTCCAAAACATATCGAGTTATGATTGGGTCTCTTTTATATCTCAATGCTTTTAAGCCTGATATTCAGTTTAGTGTGTGTATGTGTGCTCGATTTTAAGCTAATCCTAAAGAATCTCATTTCATTGTTGTGAAAAGGATCTTAAGATACATTGCTAGCACACATGATTTAGGGCTGTGGTATCTTGCATCATTCTATGTTGATTTGATTTCATATACTGATGTTGACTATGTTGGGTGTAAACTCGATCGAAAAAGCACTAGTCACTATTGTCAATACTTAGGAGGGTGCCTAGTCTCTTGGGCTTCCAAGAAGCAGCACTCGGTGGCCCTATCTACTGCTGAAGCAGAATATGTAACAGCGGGTAGTTGTGGGACCCAAGTGCTATGGATAAAGCACCAACTCCAAGACTACAGAGTAGATCTTTGATGCACAGCCATATTGTGTGACAACACAAGTGCCATAAACTTATGTAAGAACCCCATCCAACATTCAAGAACAAAACACATTGAAATAAGGCATCATTTCCTTCGAGATGAGGTGAGCAAAAAGAATTTTGAATTCCAATTCATTGAAACTAAGAAGCAACTTGCAGATATCTTTACTAAACCTCTGAGTAATGACAAATTTTCTACTTTAAGGAGAGAATTGGGTCTGTGTAGACCTCCCACTGGATTTATCTGGTATGGCTTTGTTCATCTAAAGGGTCACTAGTTACTATTGTCAGGGGGAGTCCATCATGTTGCATGATTAGTTGGTTACATTGTTCACTTGTCGTAGATTGTTTTCCATATCTGCGTGACCCAATGGTATATATATGAAATGGTGGTGTGTGGAAGGACGGGCACACCCTATCTGAAAACACTAATTATGCGTGAGAAGATACTCTGGCAAGTACCCAGGGTCCTCACATACTGCATTTTAGTGTCCATGGTTTGTGTAATGCCTCGGGTTTTTTGGATATATTTCGGATCGGGATCTGTGGGTTTCGTATCGCTTTCAGGGGTCCCAGAGAGCGTTTAACGGTTTACACGTGTTTTTCCCTGACAAGCCATCGGAACCCTGTACAGGGTGAACCGTTGCATTCTCCAACTCCGGGACGTTACCAGGACGTTGAGCGTGTTCCGAGGATCGAAAAAATGATTTTTCCCAATTTTCAACATGTTTTAGATTTTTTGGATTTCTATATAATAAACCCTTTTCTTTTTTCTTTTTCTTCTTTTTTCTCCTTCCCTTTCTCTCCCGTGACACCCCCGCTCCCCTCCCGACCATTACCCTCCTCCCGTGCGCCGACAAGGCGCTGATGGGGGCATCTCTCACCCTTCATATTTACCGGTTGTTCACCAGCATTGTTCCATTATGTCCGTCACATTTTTCTGATTCAGTTCATGTAATTTTCATATTTTCTTTGAGTCATAATTATGTAATTTTCATTTTATTTGAGTCATGTCCCTAGGTCTTGCATTTATTTTCCTAAGTTTGAGTGTCATTAGATTGTTTAGTGTGCTATTGGGCCCAATTCATTGGGCTTGGCCCATGAGCCCCCCTACCCCTTCGGTTATTTGTTATTAAGTCTTTTGTCAGGGTCTTATTGTAAAATGTGAGTTTCCTATATATAGGGCCCCATTTCCTTCATTTGAGGGGAATGAATCAATGAATGAAAAATGTGCCATTTTGTGAGTTCTATCTTCATTTTTATGGTGGAGTGAATCCATTAGTGAGGTGAGAAACCTTAGGGAGAGAATCCCACCCATCCCTCTCTTAATCTCTCTCTTTCACTCCCCTTTCTCTCTCCTCCACACCCAATTTCAAAAATTTTCTCTCTCCTCCCTTCCCAACCACCACTCTCCCACCTACCCCCATTAAAGGCCACTCCCCTTCCCCACACATCCCATTACTCCACCCCCTAGTCCCAAGGGAGCATCCCCAATCACTAAGCCACCCTCCAACCACCTCATCCCTTTCCCAAGCACCCTTCCCTCTCCCCCATGCAACCCTCCACTTCCCTAGACCATTTGAATTCAAAAATCCCCTTCCCTCCATAGCCCTAGGGCGCCCAAGACCCCTCCCCTTTGGTTAGGGTCGCCCCCCTCTCATCCTCTCCATCTTCCCTTGTTCACCTCTATCACCCCACCTTCTACCATCTAGAGTAAGAGGACCTGCAGAAGACCTGAAGCTTGAAGCAGAGACCCCAACCTCTCCCGGACGTTCCTGGAAGCCCAAGAGTAGTCCATAGAAGCATCTGCCTGTCCTCTTCGCAACGGCGGTGGTCTCGTCCCTTTCTGAGCTCCGAGCTGACCGCGAGATCCGTTCTCCCACAACTGCGCAGAGCTGCCCCTGCTGAGTACCAGAATCGGATTAGAAGCTCTGCCACGACGAACCTCAGAGGAATCAGCCCACAAGCTCTTCTACAAAGTTCTTCTTCTTCCTGTCTACTTTCAAAATCAAGAAGCGGAATTCCTTTTGGCATCCTGTGGCAGGAGTTATCATTTTTCTCCCTCAACTCCGTCGTCCTGCTACCCACAGTCTGCATCAACCAGTCATCAGTATTCAGAGATCCTTGGTCTTCTCCGGCATCGGATGGCCTCCCTGTTAGTTTCTCTGCGAAGAGGACTTGTCCACGATTCCAACGACACCAACGGTTCTCGATTCCGAGTTCGGGAGCTGTCGGGGCATCCTCTGTAACCAGCTGTTGAAAATCAGGAGCTAGCTCTGCAGAGATCCTGATCCGGAGAGAAAGTTTCACCACGGCAAACCCCCAAGGATTCAGTCAACGAGCTCTTCTACAAAGTTCTTCTTATTCCTGTCTACTTTCAGAATCAAGAAGCGGAACTCCGTTCGGTATCCCGTGGAAGGAGTTATCCTTTTTATCCCTCAGTTACACGGTCCTGCTGCCCACAGTCTGCATCGACCAGTCACTATTTTTCTGCGTCCCCTGATCTTCTCCGACATCGGTTGGCTTCCCCGTCCATTTTGCTGCACAGAAGACTCATCCACAGTTCCAGCGACTTTGACGGTGCTTGATTCCGAGTCCGGGAGCTGTCGGGGCACCCTCTGCAACCTACTGCTAGAAATCAGACGCTGCCAGTCCGAGGGTCTGCCTCCCTGTTCGGGCCTCCATCCAGATCAGCCTCGACACCAGAAGAATTCAGCAAAAATTGGACGACTTCCCTGGCCTCCTACGAAGCTTTTTCAGGTGGTTTCGTCCCCAACAAAAATCGGTAGCAGTCGCAGCAGTCGATTCTCCACTCGGCTATCAGCACCCACAGAACACGGGCAGAATCGACAATCTCCATCTTCGGTGTTCCTTGCTCATTTTCCCCTCCCCGCTTGGCCGGCTGAAGGCCCCTCCCTGCGTGGAGGTAATTTTGGTTGTAATATTCATTAACCCCCACCCCAAGATCCCCCTCCTGCGAGAGGTGTAGTGTTGTAACTTCTCTTGGGCAGGTCAAGCTTCCCCGGCGCGGCGTGTGGGGAACACACGCTTCCCCGCTTGCCCACGTCTCCGACTCGGGGCCGGTGTCCTCACACTGGTCAGGTATATGCTGAACCCTCCCTGGATATTTGTGTTTTCTTAGTATCATTTCTAAGTTCAGCCGGCGAGGAAGAGAGTGCCCGGTCCCGTGATTCCCGATCACGAGTGGCCACCGCGGTTTGAGTGAGGAGAGATCCCCGTACCCTCAAGGCACGGCGTCCGCCCCACTGATGTGAGTGCTCCAATCCAAGGGAGGGGAACTCATTGGCCAAGTCATCACCCTAAGCAGCGTGGTTTAGGCTCTCGAATCCACCCTACCATCACTTAGTCACCACGGGGAAAGGGTTGTGTTGCGATATCGGTCCGCCAACATCGAGTCCGCTAATTTGTAAGTGGGCTTGCAAGTCTAGGTCCGAGGTTCATTTGGTTGATACCATTGCACCCATAGGTCGTGTCACATCAAGTGGTATCAGAGCAAGTCTTTGACTTGTTCTCACAAGTCAAGTCCATGGGCACGCTTGCATTAGAGTTCTCATCGGATCGTTCCATGCATTATCCACCTCCCATTGTCATTGAGTCTACAGACCAAAAGGCCCAAATTCCCATCATATCCCAAGCATGCCTACCTAATGGGAGCCCCACAGAAATTGACTTCATCTACATGGTAGAAGATAATTGGGTATCCCCCGAAATTGTAGCCACCCTCTCTACGACCTGACAAATTGTGCACAACGGAGACCTAGTTTTCGTTGAATTCCATAAATGGTTTGGAGAGATCAAATACTTTGATGGAGCATGGTGTCAAATTGGTACTTTGGAAGGCCCTTGCATAATCCTAGGGAAACAATGGCTTGATGAACGGAATACCACCTTCCACCCATTGCGTTGGTCTTGCCTAGTTCATCCCCCACATCTCCCGGGAGCCTATGGTTTCAACAACCTTTTGTTCCCTCACCCACCGGAGCCCCATACCCGGCCACCATGCCCTCTCAAGCCACTTCAAAGAATGAATGAGGTCATGAGTGAACATGAGGAGAACCCGGCCCACAAGACCAAATCCCCGGGATTGGACACCAACCCAAATCCCTTCTCCACATTCAAGGAAATTCATACTCCTATCAATAAGGAAGAAGGACATCAACTCATCCCTCTCCAAACAAACACATACCTCCCCAAACCACTCAATCTCACGCAAAAGGTGGTGACTGTAGGAGAACTCATCATCAAATGGCTCAAGCAAAATCCCATCCCTCATGCTTTGTACTTTCAAACCCCAACCATGGAGCACCCTTTCCAATTAGCACCCATTAACTCCTATCACACCACATTCCAATCCTACTATGAGGTAAATGGTTGGGATGATCTCCTCAAGGGTTTAGAATGGCAACTAAAGTTGACTTGCTTATTGACCATAGGAGCGACCCACCCAAGAAGACTTAGTCTCATCCACCCATGTGATGGTTCTATCACCTCAGTCTTCACCATTGGTTACTACACTAGTGACCTCTTTCTCATTCTCCCCATGGATGAAGAACCCATCATGGTCCACTCCACTACCATTAAGATCCCAAGTACCTTGATCGACTGGCCCACTAAAGACCTTGGTCCAGTTACCTTGGGGAATGATGACCCACTATGCATAGACCATGTGGACATAGAGTTCCTTCCTCTAGGAAGCCCAGTCCATTACCCCTTTGATCCCTTCCAATGGGAGCCTAGTTACCCATGTGATACCATATGCCTAGGAAGCAAGGAAGAGCCCCTCTCCATAATGCCCACCTTTCTAGATCCTTTTGACTCTTTCACATGGAAGTTCAAAGGCCATCCCACACCCATACACATGGAAGTCATCTTTGGGATAGGAATGCATAAGTCTTGGCACAACACATCACTTGGCATGATTCATAAGACGGGTCCATTCATTCACATCACCCACATGTCAAGTAGGAAGCATGAATGGACCATTTTCGGATGTAATGGTCCACCTCCATTCATCATAAGTCTTAAGCATGATAGGTGCATTCTTGGATGTCCGGGTCCCCCGGCATTTGTCACCCCTTTGCATGATAGAGCTACATTTGGAGGTCCAGGCCCTCCTATCCTCACTAATCTTCATAGGGAGTCTAGACATGCTAGGTCCACATTTGGGTGCCCGGGACCCCCAACATCTAATAGAGTGCTAGCATTCACCAACTATGTCTCAGGATTGCATACTTGCAGGCCCATCATCAAAGGTAAAAGGATTTGTCAAAGGTGAATTGATACCCGCAAAAGAAACCAAGACTTCCAAGAGGGTGACTATCTGATGGTCAGGATGAAGAGGCTCTTCCCTAGAGTCACCTCTACGCTCAGGGATCGAGAGACTGGACCCTTTAAGGTCTTGGGGCGATTGAGCATAAATGCCAATGAGTTGGTCATTCTGAAGGAATATGGGGTCAACCCTCATTGTAGTGTGGCGTACCTTGTGCCCTGCAAGGGCCCCGCGGTGGCACCTAGCGAGGATATTGAGCCCATACCGCCTTTTAAGAGTGACCCCACCAATAAGAATCCCCGTCTAACCTTGAGAGCCCGGCATGAGCACAAAGATTTAATACTAGTTAAACATAATGACACCATCAGGAGCAGGGCAATCCAGCAGTATCTTGTGAGGTGGAAGGGCCGGCCACGATGGTGGACACATGGGCGAGCTAGGAAAGACTCTTACTCGACGGAGTCGAGCTCTTCGCACCCCGGGAGTATGATGGGGGCATCTCTCACCCTTCATATTTACCGGTTGTTCACCAGCATTGTTCCATTATGTCCGTCACATTTTTCTGATTCAGTTCATGTAATTTTCATATTTTCTTTGAGTCATAATTATGTAATTTTCATTTTATTTGAGTCATGTCCCTAGGTCTTGCATTTATTTTCCTAAGTTTGAGTGTCATTAGATTGTTTAGTGTGCTATTGGGCCCAATTCATTGGGCTTGGCCCATGAGCCCCCCTACCCCTTCGGTTATTTGTTATTAAGTCTTTTGTCAGGGTCTTATTGTAAAATGTGGGTTTCCTATATATAGGGCCCCATTTCCTTCATTTGAGGGGAATGAATCAATGAATGAAAAATGTGTCATTTTGTGAGTTCTATCTTCATTTTTATGGTGGAGTGAATCCATTAGTGAGGTGAGAAACCTTAGGGAGAGAATCCCACCCATCCCTCTCTTAATCTCTCTCTTTCACTCCCCTTTCTCTCTCCTCCACACCCAATTTCAAAAATTTTCTCTCTCCTCCCTTCCCAACCACCACTCTCCCACCTACCCCCATTAAAGGCCACTCCCCTTCCTCACACATCCCATTACTCCACCCCCTAGTCCCAAGGGAGCATCCCCAATCACTAAGCCACCCTCCAACCACCTCATCCCTTTCCCAAGCACCCTTCCCTCTCTCCCATGCAACCCTCCACTTCCCTAGACCATTTGAATTCAAAAATCCCCTTCCCTCCATAGCCCTAGGGCGCCCAAGACCTCTCCCCTTTGGTTAGGGTCGCCCCCCTCTCATCCTCTCCATCTTCCCTTGTTCACCTCCATCACCCCACCTTCTACCATCTAGAGTAAGAGGACCTACAGAAGACCTGAAGCTTGAAGCAGCGACCCCGACCTCTCCCGGACGTTCCTGGAAGCCCAAGAGAGTCCATAGAAGCGTCCGCCTGTCCTCTTCGCAACGGCGGTGGTCTCGTCCCTTTCCGAGCTCCGAGCTGACCGGGAGATCCATTCTCCCACAACTGCGCAGAGCTACCCCTGCTGAGTACCAGAACCGGATTAGAAGCTCTGCCACGACGAACCTCGGAGGAATCAGCCCACAAGCTCTTCTACAACGTTCTTCTTCTTCCTGTCTACTTTCAGAATCAAGAAGCGGAATTCCGTTCGGCATTCTGTGGCAGGAGTTATCATTTTTCTCCCTCAACTCCGTCGTCCTGCTACCCACAGTCTGCATCGACCAGTCATCAGTATTCAGAGATCCCTGGTCTTCTCCGGCATCGGCTGGCCTCCCCGTTAGTTTTTCTGCGAAGATGACTTGTCCACAATTCCAACGACACCAACGGTGCTCGATTCCGAGTTCAGGAGCTATCGGGGCATCCTCTGCAACCAGCTGTTGGAAATCAGGAGCTAGCTCTGCAGAGATCCTAATCCGGAGAGAAAGTTTCACCACGGCAAACCCCCGAGGAATCAGGCCACGAGCTCTTCTACAAAGTTCTTCTTCTTCTTGTCTACTTTCAGAATCAAGAAGCGGAACTCCGTTCGGCATCCCGTGGAAGGAGTTATCCTTTTTATCCCTCAGTTACACGGTCCTGCTGCCCACAGTCTGCATCAACCAGTCGCTATTTTTCTGCATCCCCTGATCTTCTCCGACATCGGTTGGCTTCCCCGTCAGTTTTGCTGCACAGAAGACTCATCCACAGTTCCAGCGACTCTGACGGTGCTTGATTCCGAGTCCGGGAGCTGTCGGGGCACCCTCTGCAACCTACTGCTAGAAATCAGAAGCTGCCAGTCCGAGGGTCTGCCTCCCTGTTCGGGCCTCCATCCAGATCAGCCTCGACACCAGAAGAATTCATAAAAAATTGGACGACTTCCCTGGCCTCCTACGAAGCTTTTCAAGGTGGTTTCGTCCCCAAAAAAAATCGGTAGCAGTCGCAGCAGTTGATTCTCCACTCAGCTATCAGCACCCACAGAACGCGGGCAGAATCGGCAATCTCCATCTTCGGTGTTCCTTGCTCATTTTCCCCTCCCCGCTTGGCCGGCTGAAGGCCCCTCCCTGCGTGGAGGTAATTTTGGTTGTAATATCCATTAACCCCCACCCCAAGATCCCCCTCCTGTGAGAGGTGTAGTGTTGTAACTTCTCTTGGGCAGGTCAAGCTTCCCCGGCGCGGCGTGTGGGGAACACACGCTTCCCCGCTCGCCCACGTCTCCGACTCGGGGCCGGTGTCCTCACACCGGTCAGGTATATGCTGAACCCTCCCTGGATATTTGTGTTTTCTTAGTATCATTTCTAAGTTCAGCCGGCGAGGAAGAGAGTGCCCGGTCCCGTGATTCTCGATCACGAGTGGCCACCGCGGTTTGAGTGAGGAGAGATCCCCGTACCCTAAAGGCACGGCGTCCGCCCCACTGATGTGGGTGCTCCAATGCAAGGGAGGGGAACTCATTGGCCAAGTCATCACCCTAAGCAGCGTGGTTTAGGCTCTCGAATCCACCCTACCATCACTTAGTCACCACGGGGAAAGGGTTGTGTTGCGATATCGGTCCGCCAACATCGAGTCCGCTAATTGTAAGTGGGCTTGCAAGTCTAGGTCCGAGGTTCATTTGGTTGATACCATTGCACCCATAGGTCGTGTCACATCAGGCGCCCTCCCCTCCTCCGGCTGTAGACGACGGACCGAGGCAGTGGTGTGGTGACGACGGCGGCGACGAGGCGAGCACGGTGGTCGTGATCTCGCGGCATGGGTGTAGAGTTCGTGGTTCGACCGAGATTTAGAGATCGGTGGCGATCCGGAGGCTTTGAAGCTTACTTGAGGTAGGGGGATGGATCCCTCCTCTTTGTATTTTCATTCCCATGATTTCTAAGCCGAGGAGAGGTTGAGAGGGGCGTGTTTCATGCCGGGAAGGGAAAACCCATGATTTATGGTTAAGCACCGGATCTAGTGTTTTTCGAGATTTTAGAATGATCTATGGGCATGGAATGATGCTAGGAGGGTAGGGGAAGAGTTCCCCTTAGTTTCCCCATCATCTGAGGGTGATTGGGGCGTGGTTTGGATTTTTCTGCCGTTCACGCCGTTTCACGCTCGGATGAAAGTAGTGATCCTTCCAGAGACCACCTTCTTCATGGGGCGGTCCTCTGGGGGCCGCTATCTGTTTTAAATGTCGGTTGAGGGTTATGGTCTCGGGGAGACTACCACCCTCAGTTGCGATCTCGCGACAGATTGCTACACTTGGGGTAGCAGCCAGCCGCAAACGATTTCTCCGGTGGGGTCAACGCACCCTTGGGGTGTGGGTTTTTGACCATTGGGGGACCCTGCCAGGTTACGGCTAGGGCATGGCTGTTTCCTGGTGGGTGCGGTCAGAGGGTGACCACCCCATTGAGGTAGTGGCCTAGCGATGGGCCGCCACTCAACCCCAAGGTTCGCCAGGTGGCGGCCATGGAGATGGCCGCCTCCTTGTCCAAGCGATCTCAGGGAGACCGCCAGGGCCATGTTATGGCCCAAGGCTGGCCGCCACTTGGAGTGACGGTCCAGGGAGGACTGCCACTCTGTTTCCATTATGATCGGAGCTTCTATTGCATCGAGTAAGCCTCCGAATGAGCTAGATTTTGGTCCCATGTGGCGTGTGGTCTGAGGGTTGCCTCGAGCACCCAGTGAGAGCCATAGGTATGCCAAGGGGTCTCCGGAGAAGTAAGTCACCTCGGTTGGCATGCCCGTGTGACTTGAAGGTCGATTAGACCTCGTCCGTGTCCCGGGCACCTGTTTTCCCTGGTTCGTGTCACCGAGAGTCGGTGTTGGTACGAAGGGCCGTCTCCGTACCTTGTCTGTCGTTATTTGACTATTTTCGTTACTTAGTGAGTCCATATCTCCAGTGACACGTCCACTAGATGTAGCCTTCTTACAGCACGTGTGTGATGACCCACCCGAGAGTGGTGGAGCGGCTTAGCCGAGAGAGAAGGTTTTTAGGCTGGTTATCGTAGCGCCCCTTCGCGCAGCCTGAGTCCAGGCTTTGGGGAAGAACCAGCTAGAGGATCTGACCTAGGACGCAAGGTCTGTGTGTGCACACGTAGTTGGGGGTAGTCGGACCCACGCTGACGAGCGTGACCCCAACTAGTCCTTGTTCGTGGTACTTGTTGCGTGTCTCAGTCTCCTCCTAGGGCATGTAGGGAGACACTGGGGCGCGGTGTAAGATGTCAGGGGATGCAACCGATCTTGCTTCTAGTGGGTGGTGCTCCTGTCTTCTGGCAGGTACGGACCTGTTTTCCCGTCGGACCGTGGTCGGTTTGTTCAGTATAGTACGTAGTCAGTGCGGTTAGTCATGGTGAGATTTTTCATTTATTTATTATTGTTATTACTGTACTTCTATTATTTAGCATACTTTTCTCGCTGTCTTATTTTCCTCGTTGTGGGTGGGGGTCTGCGGGATCCCTACTGAGCCAATGAGATGAGGCTCACCCCTATGTTTTCAGGTGAGGCGAGGTTGGCGGGGAACGTGACTAAGGCTCCGTGTGGTTCCAGCAGCCAGGGTTAGTTGCCAGAGCCGGGGTATGCCCCGCGTACTTGTACCTTTCTTTATGTTGACTGTACTTATTTTGGGACATGAGATATTCTGGACCTTGTAGCTATTTATTGAGTACTTGATTAATTCCATGCTTTTATTTTGTTAATTGTGCTAGTTTTGCAGTTATTTTAGATTCTTGTGTACCCTCACACCATCGTATAACCCTTCCGAGTCTCCGGACTCGTGGGTGGCGGGCCGAGGTCCGAGTCGTGCCGGTTCCTTTCCGATACTCGGATCCCAGGAACGTCACAGTTTGAGGGGGAGTTGTTTATACTTTTTGAGATAGGTTCGACATTAATTCTGTTGCATTAGAAGTTTTCATCTGTCTGGCTTCAGTGGGTCGCTGCATTGATAATCATGTGTCGATGCCATAGTTCATTTTGCCCATATCTGGTGTTCTGTGAGACAGGTATGTGTCGACGCACTGTCAAGGACAGGTCGACGCACAACCTCTTCCTTTCCTGTGCGCTGCAATCTCATCTTCATGACCTGACTGTGAGTCTTTCCTCACAGCCACACATTGTTTTTGCATACACTATGTCATCTAAGTCCTTGCAATTTCTGAGGGGGAGTGTGTCCTATTCATTCGTCATAGTTGTGAGGACACCCGAGCCAGAGTACGGCTCGACTCCGCGAGCCATCGGTACAGGGCACGCAGCACGACTCAGTCGAGACCGACCTCTTTATGGCTGTGGGACAGTCTAGAGTCTTTACCAGAGCTTTGACACTTTAGTACATATTTTTGTACGTATTTATATTTTGTACGTATTTGGCCATATTTTGTATTTCGTATGTATTTGGTTGTATTTTGGATTTCGTATGTATTTGGTTGTATTTGGTGTGTATTTGACATGTAATTTGGATTGTATCCTAGGAGGGAAAATGGAGCCCATGGATTTCAAATTCGAATGGGTTCAAACTCCAAGGAAGGAAAAGGGAGCCCATGGATTTCAAATTCAAATGGGTTCAAATTCAAACTGCAAGGAGGGAATATGGAACCCATACTCTATATATTACCTTGTATTCCCCTCTTGGGAGGATTTGATGAATGAATGAAAATCAGAATTTTTACCAAGAGCCTTCCTTCTTCTCCCTCTCCTTGAAGGGTGTGACTCCCTGTCTCTTCTTCTTCCTCTTCCTCAAGGGTGCGTGATGTGAAATGACACCTTGGACCTAGACTTGCAAGAAATCGAACCGAACGGCGGACCCACTCAAGCGAGTTCACCCGCGTCGCGCGCACCCGGGTCCGTAGGTGGACCGGCGATAGTGGTGAGGGTCCGAGGATGGACCTTGCCTTTTCGGGGATTTGACAAGCTTGGGCTGAACCCCTAAGGGCCTGGGATGCCCAATTTCGTGGGCGGCCAGCACGCCAAGGGTGTGGGATGTAGTGGCTCTCTCATAACTCGCTCCGCGGAGACACTCAATTAGATGGCAATTTGAGATCGGGCGCTCGCCTCACCGCCGACGGGCAACTAGAAACGATACTAAGACAAACAATGGTAAAACCAGAAGAGGATGGGGGCACAAAGCTCACCTGATCAATGTGAAGACACCGATCCCGGTCGGAGACGAGGGCGAGCGGGGAAGCGTGGGCTACCCACACGCCGCGCCGATGATGCTTCAACCGACGACCTGCTAGTACACAACTACTCCTCGCGCAGGAGGGTGATCGTGGGGTGGGGAAAATAGAGGTTACATTCAAACACTACCTCCACGCAGGGAGGGGCGCTAAGCCGGCCAGGCGGGGAAGGGAAACTAGCTAAGGAGGTAGCCGATTGATCCCACCGTCGGTTCTACCCGCTTGTTCTACCAGCTGACAGGTACTAACTGTTGGATGTCCTACGGATGCTCCCAAACTCAAAAACTGACGAAACCAGTGCCAAAACGTCACTGACAGACCAAAGAATGCCTGTGAATTTTTGTGGGTGGTTCCGATGTTGTCTCCGGTAGGGGAGGGCTCTGGAACAGGGTCCCTGCGTTCAGGCTCGGACTGCTCCCAGGGTGCAACAGCAGATGGACGAAGCCACCACGCCCGCTCCCAAAGATCAAATGATGCGGAACCAAGTCGAGGATGACCGTGGACGAGTCTTCTCCGAGCAGCAACCAAGCTGGGCATGAGACGATGTCGGGGAAGAGAGAGAGAGCCCGTTGAGTGGGTAGGTGTCGGGTCAGGTCCTGAGTGGCCTGATCTGCGCACCCGAGGGAGAAAAATTCGAAAACGTTCCTCCGGGTGCCAAACGGGGTACCGTCTTCTGCTGATGGAATTAGATTGGAGTTAGAATACCTCGTCTGAGCGGCGCCTTCAGAAGTGATTGGGTGTGACCATGGGAGCTTCTGCACTGTAGCTTTAGTCCTGGTTCAGGTCCCGGTTGCGCAGTCGGACGAGAACGAGTCCTCCGGATAGCAGAGATGTCGGATGCCAGAGAGACTACCTCGATTACGAAGCCGTCTGGAAGAGCTTTCCGGCGATGTATGGTGAACCTCCAGACGACATCGAACGACTCCGGAGCAGCCTCTGTAAGTTGAGCTCCAACTGTTGTCTGCGAATTGAGATGGATAGGGTGGTGAAAGGTGATGGGAGACGGAGTAGATGGGGTGGGAAATGGGGTGGATGGGTGTGGGGATGGCACCTGACTATGTGGGGGTCTGTTAGGGGGTGATACAAGGTGTGGGAAGGGCAGAAAGGGGGCTGGGAGGTGGTCTAGCAAGTAGATGAAGGGGGAGCTGCGAATTTGGGTTGGGAATGAGAGAGGGAGGAGAGATCTCTCCTTTGGTTTGAATGTGTGGTTAATGGAGGGTTTAATTCTGGTCTAGGGAATGGGAAGGGGTGTCTTGGGGATGTGAATGGGTGCTTGGGAGATGGGATTCTCCCTTGAGAAAATGAAAGGTTGTATGGGGAAGGGGAAAGGTTGCTTGGGAGGAGGGAGAGGTGCCTAGGAGAAGGGGATTCCACCTAAGGGTTGGAGTGGGATTAAATGAGAGGTATGGCGAAGGGGGAGGGGTCTTAATTAGAGGTGAATAGGGAGGAGAGAGAGTGAATTTTGAAATTTGGAGAGAGGAGGAGAGAGAATGGGGTTCGCCCCCTTTAGAGAGAGAGAGAGAAATAGAGAGAGAGCTAGAGAGGTAGAGTGAGAGAAAGAGAGAGAGAGAGCATAGGGGTTTCAATATTCAACTCAAATTTTTCATTCAACAATTCATTAGCTTACAAATGTGGGATTGGGGTCCTATTTATAGGAATCCCACAATTTAACTTAAGTCCCTGACTTTTGGACTACTAACACTAAACCAAGGGGAAGGGGGTGCCCTTCGGCCTAGCCCATATAATTGGGCCCAATAACACACATAGTGACTTAAGACTTAAATAAATAGCTACCTAACCTAGGTATTGGACTCAAATAAAAGGAAAAGTACATGATAAGAAAATAAAAATTACATCATATGACTCGAAATAAAGTGGCGAACAAGATGTAGCATAGTTGGCGATCCTCAGGATCCTCGATCAAATGAAATTGCTAGTGATGTCCTCATCATACCCCCGGGGTGCGGAAAACTCGACTCCGTCGAGTATGGGCCCGCCGGGAAGTGGTCCTCTCAATCAGCTCAGAGTGAACCTCAACCTCCAAACTCAACCCTGCGTCCGCAACCAGGGGACGGTCCTTCATCCTCTCGAGGTGGCTCAGGCACACCCTGTTGCTGGCGATGGAACCCTGCTTGCCTAGTATTACCTCCGTGTGCACACGTCGGACTCTCAGGATATTTTTTGGTGGCTCTTCAAGGGTGTCCCTCTCAAAGGAAGATAAAGGCTCGAGGCACTCACTAGGATCCACCGTGGTGCCCATATAGGGTGCTGGATCCGCCATCTGGAAAATGGGGTGAATCCCAAAACCCATTAGTAAGTCCAACCCGTTAGCCGGGTTGCCAAAGTCACTCGGAACATGGGAAGGTCCAAGTCCTCGTGCCCTCGAATTGGAGGTGACCCTAGGGTAGAGCCACTCCAATGTCATCATCACCAGATTGCCTACTTGGAATTCCAAGTGGCGCTCGCGAGCTCTTGTCCGCTCTTTGTGAACCTCACCGCTCGTCAAGAATTGCTTGCGTGTATGCTCATGCCATGTATCATAATGCGGTGAGTGGGTGTGAAAGAGGATAGCATGCAAAGGTGGACCGGGGCAACCGTACATAGACCTATCATGCATAGATGTGATGAAGACTTTCATGGACTCAGGGGGGCCAGGGCAACCATAGGTGGACCTATCGTGCATGGTGGCGGTAATTACCGGGGGACCCGGACATCCATGTATGCTTCATTCATGCGTAAGAGCTATGACAAATGTGGGAGGACCAGCACATCCAAATGTGGCTCTATCAGGTATGGGTGCAATGAATGCCGGAGGACCTGGACTTCCATGTAGACTCCTATCATGCATAAGATGGATGATGAATGGGGGTGGACCTACATATCCAAATGTCAACCTGTCATGCACTGGACCTAGTGTGTATGTGACACAAATGAGACGATTAGCCCTACAAGATGGAGCAAAATGTTGTGGCACATGCATTCCTATCAAGATGGTCCCATCTTTTGGTGAGGGTTGATTTGGGGGTCTCCACTCATGGGGTTTGAAGGGGTCCCAGATAGTGGACATCTTGGGATGGGTCAATTCCTCATTTCCTGGGTGGATGTCACCCTTGGTCATGGCTCTCATAGCGAGGGCTAAGTTTTGGAATGGGTGGTTTAGGTTCAACATGGTGGGTGAGGCTAGGAAAAAGAGGGTGGTGGGTAAGGCAACTAGGTCCCATGGGTTCATTGGCTTCCATTGGGAGGGATCAAAGGGGTGATGGAATGGGTTGCCAAGGAAGAGATATTCTATGTCCTCAAGGTCTTTAAATGATGGTGAGTCATCCTCCTCCGAAGTAATTGGTCCAAGATCTCTTGTGTGTTGACCGTTTAAGGCATTTGGGATCTCAAAGGGTGGGGAGTAGACCAGAGTGGGTTCTTCCTCCAAGGGGAGAAATAGGAGGATCTCAATAGTGCAATGCCCACTCGTACAAATGGAGGTGATGGAGCCAATGGTGGGGTGGGCAAAGTTAATGGTGCTAGGCTCCGATGGTCCCATGCCAAGCAAGCCGGTCAAGTGGACTTGCCCATATAGGCAATCCACTAGGTCTCCCAAGTCTCCCACGAAGTAGAAGGTTTGGAGAGTGACATGGGGAGGCCGGTTGGGAACAATTTGGGATTGATATCCCAATGGTGCTGAGCTAGGGAGGGTGGGACTTTGCTTGAGCCATTGGAGTATGGACTCATCTATGGTGAGGGTGCCATGTGTGATGGTGCAAGGCTTTTGAGGATCCAGACCATGAGGGGTGGGGGAAGATTGAGGCTCTTCTTCCTTATTGGTGGTAGCTTGGGCTTCCTCTATGGTGATAAGAGGGTCTAGATGGGCATAAATCTTCCTAAGCTCATTTCTCATCTCAACCCAAGAGTTGATGGGCTCTTGCCTTCCAACTTCCCTTAAGCCTACAATGTTTTGCCATTCATTCCTAGCTTGGCGCCAGAGCAAACTTTTGGCATAGTTGACTTGTATCGGCCCTGATAGAGTGAACCTCGCAAAATGTCGGTCTATGGAGCTCTCCCATTCTAGATATATACTAGGGTCAGATCCATCAAACACAAAAGCCGCTAATGGGTCTAAGGATGGCGAATAGGCTAAGTAGGAAGTGGTCATGATGAACGGCTGATGAATGCAATGGCCCTAGGATAAGACTTAGTAGAGACAAGTCTAGAACTTGCTCTGATACCAAGTTGATGTGACACGCCTAAGGATGATGATGCTCTGATACCAATTTGATATGAAATGACCCCTTGGACCTAGAATTGCAAGCAATCGAACCGAACGGCGGACCCACTCAAGCGAGTTCACCTGCGTCGCGCGCACCCGGGTCCGTAGGTGCACCGGCGATAGTGGTGAGGGTCTGAGGATGGACCTTGCCTTTCCGGGGATTTGACTAACTTAGGCTGAACCCCTAAGGGCCTGGGATGCCTAATTTCGTGGGTGGCCAGCACGCCAAGGGCGTGGGATGTAGTGGCTCTCTCACAACTCGCTCCGCGGAGACACTCAATTAGATGGCAATTTGAGATTGGGCGCTTGCCTCACCGCCGACGGGCAACTAGAAATGATACTAAGACAAACAATGGTAAAACCAGAAGAGGATGGGGGCTCAAAGCTCACCTGATCGGTGTGAAGACACCGATCCCGGTCGGAGACGAGGGCGAGCGGGGAAGCGTGGGCTACCCACACGCCGCGCCGATGATGCTTCAGCCGACGACCTGCTAGTACACAACTACTCCTCACGCAGGAGGGTGATCGTGGGGTGGGGAAAATAGAGGTTACATTCAAACACTACCTCCACGCAGGGAGGGGCGCTAAGCCGGCCAGGCGGGGAAGGGAAACTAGCTAAGGAGGTAGCCGATTGATCCCACCGTCGGTTCTACCCTCCTATTCTGCCAGCTGACTGGTACTCACTGTTGGATGTCCTGCGGATGCTCCTAAACTCAAAACCTGACGAAGCCAGTGCCGAAACGTCACTAACAGACCAAAGAATGCCTGTGAATTTTTTTGGGTGGTTCCGATGTCATCACCGGTAGGGGAGGGCTCTGGAACAGGGTCCCTGCGTTCAGGCTCGGACTGCTCCCAGGGTGCAACAGCAGATGGACGAAGCCACCACACCCGTTCCCGAAGTCCAAATGATGCGGGACCAAGTCGAGGATGACTGTGGACGAGTCTTCTCCGAGCAGCAACCAAGCTGGGCATGAGACGATGTCGGGGCAGAGAGAGAGAGCCCATTGAGTGGGTAGGTGTCGGGTCAGGTCCTGAGTGGCCTGATCTGTGCACCCGAGGGAGAAAAATTGGAAAACATTCCTCCGGGTGCCAAACGGGGTGCCGTCTTCTGCTGATGGAAGTAGATTGGAGGTAGAATACCTCGGCTGAGCGGCGCTTTCAGAAGTGATTGGGTGTGACCGTGGGAGCTTCTGCACTGCAGCTCTAGTCCTGGTTCAGGTCCCGGTTGCGCAGTCGGACGAGAACGAGTCCTCCGGATAGCAGAGATGTCGGATGCCAGAGAGACTACCTCGGTTACGAAGCCGTCTGGAAGAGCTTTCCGGCGATGTATGGTGAACCTCCAGACGACATCGAACGACTCCGGAGCAGCCTCTGTAAGTTGAGCTCCAACTGCTGTCTGCGAATTGAGATGGATAGGGTGGTGAAAGGTGATGGGAGACGGAGTAGATGGGGTGGGAAATGGGGTGGATGGGTGTGGGGATGGCACCTGACTATGTGGGGGTCTGTTAGGGGGTGATAAAAGGTGTGGGAGGGGCAGAAAGGGAGCTGGGAGGTGGTCTAGCAAGTGGATGAAGGGGGAGCTGCGAATTTGGGTTGGGAATGAGAGAGGGAGGAGAGATCTCTCCTTTGGTTTGAATGTGTGGTTAATGGAAGGTTTAATTCTGGTCTAGGGAATGGGAAGGGGTGTCTTGGGGATGTGAATGGGTGCTTGGGAGATGGGTTCTCCCTTGGGAAAATGAAAGGTTGCATGGGGAAGGGGAAATGTTGCTTGGGAGGAGGGAGCGGTGCCTAGGAGAAGGGGATTCCACCTAGGGGTTGGAGGGGGATTAAATGAGAGGTATGGAGAAGGGGGAGGGGTCTTAATTAGAGGTGAATAGGGAGTAGAGAGGGTAAATTTCAAAATTTGGAGAGAGGAGGAGAGAGAATGGGGTTCGCCCCCTTTAGAGAGAGAGAGAGAGAGAGAAATAGAGAGAGAGCTAGAGAGGTAGAGTGAGAGAGAGAGAGAGCACAGGGGTTTCAATATTCAACTCAAATTTTTCATTCAACAATTCATTAGCTTACAAATGAGGGATTGGGGTCCTATTTATAGGAATCCCACAATTTAACTTAAGTCCCTGACTTTTGGACTACTAACACTAAACCAAGGGGAAGGGGGCGCCCTTGGGCCTAGCCCATATAATTGGGCCCAATAACACACATAGTGACTTAAGACTTAGGTAAATAGCTACCTAACCTAGGTATTGGACTCAAATAAAAGGAAAAGTACATGATAAGAAAATAAAAATTACATCATATGACTTGAAATAAAGTGGCGAACAAGATGTAGCATAGTTGGCGATCCTCAGGATCCTCGATCAAATGAAATTGCTGGTGATGTCCTCATCAGTGCGGCGCCCTAGCCCTCTCTCTCTCTCATTCTTTGCTGCTCAAGCTGCTGGGAGACGACCTCCCCAACCTTTCCCCAAGCTCGAAGCTTAGAGATCGTGGTCGTGTTGCAAGCGTGGCTGAGGTAGATCTATGCTATCCTGCGCCTCCTTCTAGCTGTCTGCCTGCAGAATTGGGCCTCAAAGACCAGGTTGGAACCACATATTCCCATCCTCAAAACCCCTTTTCTTATTTACAACTTTTCTTCCTCTTCCTGTCTTTCATCTACCCTGAAAATCCCATGCCCTAACTCGCTCCGTGCGAAAAGTTTCCTTTGTAAGACTTTTTGCTGCGCAGGCTGCCACTGTGCAGACCTGCATGAAATCAGAACCCTGAAGATTAGATTGGGACGCCCCCTTCCCGACCTCTGATCACTTCGATCCCTTCACAACATTTCTTCCTATTCCTGTTCTCTACCTCTCCTAAACATTCCACATCAAAATTCACTCTGGAAAAAACCTTATCTTTGGAGCCCTTTTGGTCGCGCAGACTGCCCATGTGCAGCCCTACCGGGATAGTGTTCAAGCCCCTCCAAAGAGACGACCCCAAAATCATCTCATAACCACCGGGGACTTTCAGCACTGCTTACACACATCCTAAACCCCTCTCCATAATTTTCGTGTGCATTTTAAAACCCTGTTTCCCTACTTGCCACGTCCACCTTTACCCCCCCTCAGTTCTGGCTGCACTGAACTGTAGCACTGAGACCAGTCTGTTTGCCCCTCCCATGCCCAAAACCTCCACTGCACACCACATCGCCTCTTTTATCCAGTCATCCCACGTCTATCAGCTATCCACCATAGAAAACCCCGCCCCATTCGCCTATAGGAAACCCCAGTTACAGCCCCATCTTTGATCCTCTATCAAGCTGCCAGCATACTGTCAAGATTGCACAGGGCCCGCTGAGAAATTTGCCAAGACTACCACAGTGCTCAGTTGCAGCTGCCACTCCAGCGGCGTCCCTTGGACATTCCCAGCAGCGTCCACGCCAGGCTTCGTGACCGGCGGATGAGCCTAAGGTGACGTACCGGGCTTGTCTTCCTGCTGATTCCCTACGCGTGCGCAGACTGGCCTGCAGTCTGCCCTCCGCTCGAGGCTATTCTGGAGGTCCCTGCCGGCGCCATCTACTTCCTCTTCATCCAGGAGGCTCACCATCAACTACAACGTGCTACCAGGGATGTGGGAATCTTCCTCGGCTTCTGTGACACGTCATCCACTCGCGGCCCGTCACCCCACTTTGCATGACCCCCGGATTGTGCTGTGTAGCCTTTTACCTCCCTGCGAGGAGTGGACTGTTGTTTTGGGTTGTACCTCTATTTGGCTTTATACCGGGTGGTTGTGTGACTTGGCCGAGTTTCTTCCCCTTGCCCCGGGCGTGGAGGTACGCGCCTGCTCCTTCCTTGGTTTAGCTTGCTTATTTAGTATAGTTTCTTAACGCCGCTGCTTGTGAGATCATAGGCACCTAGCTCTTACACTTGATATATCACTGCCACGGTGAGAGAGTGTGACCATCCCATGACCCATCCGAGTCACGAGTGTGGAGTTAACCATCCTAGACTCACCGGTTTCTCAATCGTGCGGATCGGTGTGCTTCCCTCTCTTGGGACGCCTACGAGCTATAGTTTCTTGTTGATTGGCATAATTTCCTTCTTGGGAACCTTAGGTATCGAGCGAACGCCATTCGCGCAATTGTCGTTACTGGTCGTAGTTGTCATTTAGGCCTGTCGTTGCATAGAGTCTTAGTTCGCATAGCGTCACGCATCAAATTTGGCATCAGAGCGCTAGGTTGTCTAGGGTGCATTGGGTCTACGTTCTAACCCCCTTTTATCCCTTAGAGTCTTGCATTAGTTTGCATATAAAAAAAAAAGAAATTCCCTTGCATGTAGATCCATTGCTTGTCCTTTAGAGTCTTGCATGCCTACTCGGCGTGGTACCGATTACCAACTCTCGGTCCCGATGGCTGACCTTAGGAATGCTGCCCCTACTGACTTTTCCTTTCAGGATATGATGCAGGCTCTCATGAATCGGATAGATCAGTCCGATAAGAGCTTTAGGGATCATGATGCTTTCATGGAGGGCCGGATGAAGGCCATGGAGGATCGGATGGAGGCTTCCGAACGAACCATCCAAGGTCTTGTTGGGCGGCCCAACCAGGGTGGAACTCCACGTGAGGATGTCCCCGAGCTGGCCCACGGCCCACTTGACCCTCCCCCTCAACTCGCACATTCTGGGGCCGATGATCGGAGACCGTGTGTCCATGAGTTAGATGATTTCGGGTCTGATAATGAGGTTGAGGGTTATGGCCGTGCCCGGCGTGGCTATCGGCCCAATAGGGACGATGAGGATGATCATGTCCTTAGGTCCGTGCGCGCGGATCTTCTCACCTTTGATGGGTCCTTGGACCCTAAGGTCTATATTGATTAGGAGGCGGGTATGGACCGCTACATCGAGTGGTACAAGATGACGGACAACCGGAGAGTCCGATTTGCCAAAATGAAGTTGGTAGGGCAGGCACAGACCTATTGAAGGAATGTGGAGAGCCTATTAATGCAATGACATCAACCCCAGGTTGAGACATGGGATGACATGAAGGTAAAGCTCAGGCAAAAATACCTTCCTGCCACATACCGTCAGAGGCTTATTGATAGGTTGCATGGTCTCAGCCAAGGGGACCGGACTGTGACCGACTACATCGCTAATTTTGATGAGTACTACTTGCGATGTGGGGTCACGGAGAAGAGTGCCATGACCATCTCTCGTTTCCACCGGGGTCTACGGCCACACTACCAGTATGAGTTATTTTGGCGCCACGTGACGACCCTGGAGAAGGCTTATCAAGTTGCTCTCGAGCTAGAGCTATTTGAGTCTGTGTTTACCCTGGTCCAGTGCCCAGGGCCCACATATCAACGTGTGCCAGATCCTCATGTTTCGTCTAGACCTTATCCACGGGGACCCGTGGCTCACCCACATGAACCCACCCACCAGGACTTCCCTGCCGCTAGGCCCCACCCACCCCCTTTAAGGGATTATCCCCCTCGACCCCCAGGCTCCATCCCCTGCCCCTCGACCCCAGCAGCCCACCATTCCTGCCTGACCCCAGCTGCCACCTCCCCCGGCCCATTGTGATGACAAGGGAAAGGGGCCGATGACTGGTGGAGCACCTCAAGGCACTGGGTCCCGTCATGAGTGTTTTAGGTGCGGAGTAGTTGGTCATTATGTTGTTAGTTGTCCTACCCAATCTTCTTTGGTCATCGGGGAGTCTTCGACCGGTGAGCTCGCGCATGGGATCGTAACCGTCAGTTATGAGGCTGACCAGGAGCTCGCAGAGGAGTTCTTTGATGAGCTGACTGAGGGCGAGCATCTAGATGTCCAAGGCACACAGTGCCAGGATGATGTTCAGTTGGGTGTTGTCAGGTGTATCTTCACCGAGCCGTTGGTGAGTGATGACTAGCGTCGCACCACCATATTTCATACCTTTTGCCGGTTGGGCGGGAAAGCCTGCAAGGTGATCATAGATAGTGGGAGTTGCATTAATGCTATCTCCACGGGTACTATAACACGCTTAGGGTTGACCCCCGTGGACCACCCCTCCCCTTACCGCGTGTCATGGGTAGATTCCACCTCTATTCCTATCAGATTGCGATGCCTGGTGCCATTGCAGTTCTATGCCTATCAGGACGGGATCTAGTGCGATGTGTTGCCTATGGAGGTAGGCAGTATCATCCTGGGAAGGCCCTGGTTATTTGATCGGAATGCTACCCTCCATGGCCGGTCAAACACATGCACATTCGACCATAATGGCCAACGGATTACCCTTCACCCATCCTAGCCGAGGAGTCCATCCATCCGGGGTCCCACTGGGCCTAGTACCCCGACTCCTGCTATTCCAGGGCCTTGTACCCCATCGTCGGCTCAGGCTACGACCTTACCTCCGGGTGTCCCTACCCCGAGTGTTCCTCCGACTAGAAGATTGATGCTAGTCAGCTCCCAGGAGTTGGAGCGTGACTTTGTTAGAGGGGACCCAATTTTTGCCATCGTAGTCCGAGAGGTGGTTAGAGAGTCGGAGAGTGACCTCCCATCCGATGTTGCTGATGTCCTTCGGGAGTTTGCTGATGTATTTCCCGATGATTTACCCGAGGGTCTTCCACCCATGCGGGACATTCAGCATGCTATTGACCTGATTCCGAGGTCCTCATTGCCCAACTTGCCACATTATAGGATGAGCCCCGCTGATCACGCTGAGCTTCAGTGTCAGGTTAAGGAGTTGATGACGAGGGGATCTCTCCGTGAGAGCATGAGTCCATGTGCCGTCCCTACTTTGCTTGCTCCTAAGAAGGATGCTACTTGGAGAATGTGTGTCGATAGCCATGCAATCAATAAGATCATGGTGAAGTATAGGTTTCCCATTCCCCGCTTAGATGACGTGCTTGATATGATGGCGGGAGCCACTGTGTTTTCTAAGATCGATCTAAAGAGTGGCTATCACCAAGTGCGGATCAGGCCCGGTGATGAGTGGAAGACGGCCTTTAAGGCCAAAGATGGTCTTTATGAGTGGCTGGCCATACCCTTTGGGTTGACCAATGCTCCTAGCACCTTTATGTGGCTGATGACCCAGGTCCTTCGACCATTGATTGAGGTCTTTGTGGTAGTTTATTTCGATGACATTCTCATCTATAGCCACACTCGGGCGGCCCACTTAGAGCATCTACGGCAGGTCTATCTTATCTTGCGGAGAGAGAGTCTTTATGCCAACCCTACGAAATGTGCTTTCATGACTAGTCAGATCACTTTCTTAGGGTTTTTTATGTCTAGCAAGGGAGTCTCCGCGGACCCTGAGAAGGTAAGGGCCATAGTGGAGTGGCCCGAACCTCGTACTCTTCATGATGTCCGTAGCTTTCACGGACTGGCGACCTTCTATCGCCGTTTTATTCGAGGCTTTAGTTCCATCAGGGCCCCTATCACTGATTATATCCGAAAGGGGACGTTTGAAGGGACGAAGGCCGCCTCAGCTACATTTGTGCTCCTTAAAGAGCGAATGACTCAGGCACCTATTCTTAGACTTCCTAACTTCACGAAGGTGTTTGAGTTCTCTTGCGATGCTTCTGGGGTGGGTATTGGTGGTGTTCTGAGCTAGGAGACCCACCCCATTGCTTATTTCAGTGAGAAATTAAGCAATGCTAAACTGCTTTACTCCACGTATGACAAGGAGTTTTACGCGGTTGTGCAGGCCCTTCGGCATTGGAGACATTACTTGTTGCACAAGGAGTTTGTTTTATTTTTTGATCATGAGGCCCTCAAGTATCTCCATGCCCAGAAGAAACTCAATTCTCGTCACAGTCGTTGGGTGGAGTTTCTCCAGGATTATACCTTTGTGCTGAAGCACAAGGCCGGTGCAGAGAACCGGGTGGCCGACACTCTGAGTCGTCGCGCTTATCTTTTGTCCACCATGAGTATAGAGGTGGTTGGGATGGATAGGATGAAGGAGGCCTATGCGGATTGTCTGGACTTTGGTTCGATTTATACCACCCTCCAGGCAGGATCGTCCCAAGAGCATCCTGATTATGCCATGAAGGCCTGGTATCTTTTTCGGGGGAGTCGCTTGTGTATTCCGCGGACTTCAGTTCGTGACTTCCTCACTTGGGAGATACATGCAGGAGGTCTAGCCGGCCACATCAGTCGGAATAAGACAATTGAGGCAGTCGAGCATCGTTTTTATTGGCCTAGTTTGAAGCGTGACGTTCCTCGCATTGTGGCCCAGTGTCGTACCTACACTGTGGCCAAGATGAGGAAGCAGGTTTCAGGTCCTTATACTCCTTTTCCTGTACCTGATAGGCCATGGCAGGATATCAGCATGGATTTTGTATTAGGGTTTCCACGGACCGCCCGCAAGCATGATTCTATTTTTGTGGTGGTTGATAGATTTTCGAAGATGGCTCTCTTCATTCCTTGTTCGAAGACTTCAGATGCCTCTAGAGTTGCTCGATTATTCTTCTCTAGTGTAGTGAGCCGATTTGGGCTTCCAAAGTCCATTATGTCCGATCGAGATGTCCGTCTCACTAGCTACTTTTGGAAGACCCTTTGGCATTTGATGGGCACTCAGCTCAAATTCTCTACAGCCTACCATCCCCAGACTGACGGGCAGACCGAGATAGTCAATAGAAGTTTGGGGAACCACTTGAGATGTTTGGTTAGGGAACGCGATAGGGATTGAGATCTAACTTTACCGCTTGCCGAGTTTGCATATAATGACTCTGTCAATAGGTCCACAGGCATGAGTCCTTTTGAGGTTGTCACAGGATATAGACCTAGGAAGCCAGTGGATCTAGTTCCCTTACCCATGCATGATAGAGTGTCGCAGTCTACAGAGTCATTTGCCGAGCATGTTAGGGGTTTGCATGATGATATTCGTCGCCATATAGAGACCAGCAATGCACGATATAAAGAGTTGGCTGACGCTCATAGACACCCCTGCGAGTTCCAGGAGGGAGATTATGTCATGATCCGGGTCAGACCGGAACGGTTTCCTTCTAGAGCTGTGAAGAAACTACAGGCTCGTGGTGCTGCCCCATTTAGAGTTTTGAGGTGAGTTGGATCTAATGCATATATTGTAGACCTGCCAGATGACTATGGTATCAGTTCCACATTGAAATTCTTGGACTTAGTTGCATATAGGGACCTGACAGTGATCCCTATTAAGTTATTCGGGCCTTCTCCACCCCTTGTGAGCAAGCCCTCCCCTGAGAGTCCACTTCTAGCCTAGTCACCTCTACAGCGTAAGCGGATAGAGTCTATACTGGATGAGCAGGTGACAACCACTAAGAGTGGTGTGTATCACTGCTACTTGGTGCGTTGGAGAGGACGGCCCGCGTCCAATGATGCACGGATCACCTGGGCAGAGCTTGAGAGGATAGATCCGGACTTGCTCGAGCGATACTAGAGCGATGGAGACCCTTACTCGACATGGTCGAGTTTCTCCCACCCGGGGAGAATTGGTGAGGACACCCGAGCCAGAGTAAAGCTCGACTCCCGAAGCCATCGGTTTTGGACACGCAGCATGACTCGGTCGACACCATCCTCTTTGTGGCTGGGGGACAGTCTATAGTCTCCACCAGAGCTTTGACACTTTAGTACGTATTTTTGTACATATTTGTATTTTGTACGTATTTGGTCGTATTTGTATTTCGTACCTATTTGGTTGTATTTTGTATTTCGTACGTATTTGGTTGTATTTGGTGTGTATTTGACGTGTAATTTGGATTGTATCCAAGGAGGGAAAATGGAGCCCATGGATTTCAAATTCAAATGGGTTCAAACTCCAAGGAGGGAAAAGGGAGCCCATGGATTTCAAATTCAAGTGGGTTCAAACTCCAAGGAGGTAAAATTGAGCCCATGGTTTTCAAATTCAATTGGGTTCAAACTCCAAGGAGGGAAAAGGGAGCCCATGGATTTCAAATTCAAATAGGTTAAAATTCAAACTTCTAAGGAGGGAATATGGAACCCATACTCTATATATTATCTTGTATTCCCCTCTTGGGAGGATTTGATGAATGAATGAAAATCAGAATTTTTGCCAAGAGCCTTCCTTCTTCTCCCTCCCCTCTCCCTCTCCTTGAATGGTGTGACTCCCTCTCTCTTCTTCTTCCTCTTCCTCTAGGGTGCGACGCCCTAGCCCTCTCTCTCTCTCATTCTTTGCTGCTCAAGCTGCTAGGAGACGACCTCCCCAACCTCTCCCCAAGCTCGGAGCTCAGAGATCGTGGTCGTGTTGCAAGCGTGGAGGAGATAGATCTATGATGTCCTGCGCCCCCTTCTAGCTGTCTGCCTACAGAATTGGGCCTCAAAGACCAGGTTGGGGCCACATATTCCCATCCTCAAAACCCCTTTGCTTCTTCACAACTTTTCTTCCTCTTCCTGTCTTCCATCTACCCGGAGAAGCCCATGCCCTAACTCGCTCTGTGAGAAAATTGGCCTTTGTAAGCCTTTTTTCTGCGCAGGCTGCCTCTGTGCAGACCTGCAGGAAACCATAACCCTGAAGATTAGATTGGGACGCCCCCTTACAGACCTCTGATCACTTCAACCCCTTCACAACATTTATTCCTCTTCCTGTTCTATACCTCTCCTAAAAATCCCACATCAAAATTCACTCTTGAAAAAAACTTATCTTTGGACCCCTTTTGGTCGTGCAGACTGCCCATGTGCAGCCCTACCCGGATAGTGTTCAAGCCTCTCCAAAGAGACGACCCCAAAATCATCTCAGAACCACCGGAAACTTTCCGCACTACTTACACACATCTTAAAAACCTCTCCAGAATTTTCTTGTGCATTTTAAAACCCTGTTTCCCTGCTTGCCATGTCCACCTTCACCCCCCCCCCTCAGTTGTGGCTGCACTGAACTGCCGCACTGAGATAAGTCTATTTGCCCCTTCCATTCCCAAAACCTCCACTGCACACCACTCCGCCTCTGCTATCCAGTAATCCCACGTCTATCAGATATCCACCATAGAAAACCCCGCCCCATTCGCCTCCAGGAAACCCCGGTTCCAGCCCCATCTTTGATCCCCTGTCAAGCTGCCAGCAGACTGTCCAGATTGCCAGGGCCCGCAGAGAAATTCGCCAAGACTACCACAGTGCTCAGTTGCAGCCGCCACTCCAGCGACGTCCCTTGGACATTCCCAGCAGCGTCCAGGCAAGGCTTCGTGACCAGCGGATGAGCCGAAGGTGACATACCGGGCTTGTCTTCTTGCTGCTTCCCTACGCACGCGCAGACCGACCTGCAGTCTGCCCTCCGCTCGAGGCTATTCCGGAGGTCCCTGCCGGCGCCATCTACTTCCTCTTCATCTAGGAGGCTCGCCATCAACTACAACGTGCTACCAGGGACGTTTGCATCTTCCTCGGCTTCTGTGACACGTCGTCCACTCGCGGCCCGTCACCCTACTTCTCACGACCCCCGGATTGTGCTGTGTAACTTTTTACCTCCCTGCGAGGAGTGAGCTATTGTTTTGGGTTGTACCTCTATTTGGCTTTGCACCGGGTGGTTGTGTGACTTGGCCGGGTTTCTTCCCCACGCCCCGGGCATGGAGGTACGCGTCTACTCCTTCCTTGGTTTAGCTTTGATGTGGGACGGACAAGGGGACCGACTCTAAGTGATGTGGACCTCGGACTCTACGTGCAGACGCGACCAGCAACATATGAGTAGGAACGACACTTCTGCCCGACGCTAAGAGTTCGTATGGGCTATATGTCGCTAACAGAAACACAAGCTCACTCGTCGTCCCAAGCGAGGGTAAACGCAGATCCGCGCGGTTGAGAAACCGGCAGAGTCAAGGGCGGTCGACTCAATTCCGTGCTCGTATCGAGCCACGGGACGGGTCACTCACTCGCTCATAGCGGTGACATGGACTCACGGGCTAGGTTCCTATCGCACTCAGTAGAGGCACACGACCATATACTAGCTAAGCAAGTAAATGCCAAGAAGTCGAGATCGTTACCTCCACGCTCCCGGCGTGGGGAAGACAACCCCGGCCAATCCTGTACTCCCGGTTAAACAAATACACTGCGGTACAAAGATTTGACCCACTCCACGCAGGGAGGTAATAGGTCACATGTTGGGCCCGGGAGTAGCGGGAATTGGGTTGACGGGCAACATCTTGATGTCATCCGTCGGTGCCGAAACCCGCGTTTAGTGCTGTCTGGACGGCGCGATCTGTGGGTTCGTGGGGCCCACGTGCTGCTCAGCCCTCCGGATCTGGCGGGGTGGGTCCTGCTGTGGTGGGGACACCTGGAGGCGCGCCTCCCTGGACGGCGGCAGGGCTGGAACGCCGGTCGGAGGTCGGGCGGCTGCGATCACCACTTGTCGGAAGTGCTATCCACGGATCTGCAACCTCTATTTTCTGGCACGCGACCCGGCGAGATCGGCTACTGCGATCAGCACAGATGTCGGATCGGCACGAAACCAGTGCCGTTGGAACGCTGACTGGAAATCCTTCGACCTTATGGGACTCAAAAAAATTCACCGGAGCTGTGCTTCTGATGGGCGATTTTAGAACCGGCCTATTTTTAGTTTTAGATCTGGCCGGGCAGAACTAAAGTTTCTTGAGAGTTGGCATTGACCGTAGGGTAGACCTCTGATTCAGATCTCGAGCTCTGCATGAAAGTTGTATAGGGGAGAGAGAGGAAAACGGCAATAATTCTTATGACTGATTTGGTGGAGGTTTGGATGGGGAAAGCTATTTTATACTGGTGGGTGGTCGGATCTGGACAGAGATAGACAAAACTAAGTGTGATCTAAAAGTGATTTTTAGAAAATAGGTGCATGCCTTTAGAAATTCCACGAAAATTTTTGGATGGAGGGGGTGTTGGATAGAACCTCCAGTAAAATTGGGAGCTTAAGAAAAATTCAAGAAGAGGTCCGAAGAGGGGAAACTCAGAGCTACTGTGAATCTAGACTGAAAGCTGGCAGATCTGGGTGGAAAGGAAGAACGAAAATGGAAAATTGCAAAATGGAAGCTTGAAGCCCAACTAATTTTTTTGGAATGTGGTGAAGACCCCTGGAACTCACCCTGAATGTTTGGGCTCCAGATGAACTCGTGGCTGAGAGTTAAAAATCCGAGAATGGCCTGATGTCACCCGATTGGCAGAATACCGACGGAGGCGGTGGCGGTGCAAAGGTGGCTCGATGGCGGCGGCGGCAGTGACGAACTCCACACCAGATAGATGAGGCTTCCCACCTCAGAACACAGCCTTCCCAGCTGCAAGAAGAAGAGAGGAGAAAGAGAGAGGGGCGGCCCTTGCTCTTTAGATGAAATTCCAGATTTTCATATGCATTAATTCCACTCAAAATAAAAATACAAGGCTTTTATAGAAAATACAAAAAGTCTAGTTCTATCCCTAGATCTAGGATTGGTGGGGGGTAAAAGAGGGAGTCCACAATTTATTTCTCCCATGTGATTTGGAACAAATAAAAAAAGATTTCAAACCTATTAAAGTATAATAAATAGGGGGCGCCCCCTTAACTTCATGGCCTCCTTCTTGGACTTTTTTAATTCCTTGTCCCCCCCTTGGTCCAACTCTTCTAGAAGCCCACCATGGAGGGTTGACTGACCCCACATGGGCCCAAGAGATGAGGTGGATCAATGGGAGAAGGGATGGGGGGTCCGCAGGACCCAGGTGGTCCTAAATTACAAATAAACCCCTGTTACAATCCGAATAACAATCCAAATAAAACACACATTACACACAAATGAAATCCCAGTAAATACTATAAATACCGAGACTCAAGGGGGAGTCTCCAGACTGTCTCCGAGCCAGATGGATGCCGAGGTAGCCCGAGTGGTGCTCCGCATACGGTACCTACGGCTCGCCGGTTCCTGCTTCCCGCTCGCTCTGGTGTCCGCACCAATTCTCCCCGGGTGGGAGAAACTCGACCCTGTCGAGTAAGGGTCAGCATCGCTCTGGTAGCGCTCCAATAGGTCTGGATCTATCCGCTGCAACTCTCCACAGGTAATCCAAGTATCCTCGGTGGCAGGTCACCCTCTCCAACGCACTAGGTAGCACGGGTAGGATCCACTCCTCGTAACTGTCACCTGCTCATCCAGTATATGATCGATATGCTGTCGCTACTGTGGAAATATGGCTGGTGGTGGACACTCAGGTGAGGGATCACTCTCAATGGGAGGAGATGGCTCAAAAGGCTCACTAGAGATCACCGCTGGGTCCCTATATGCAACTAGATCCGACACATTAAAAGTTGAGCTTATACCATATTCCTCGGGGAGGTCCACAACATACGCATTGGATCCAACACGTTTCAACACTCTAAATGGACCGACTCCGCGAGCTTGCAATTTCTTTACGGTTCTAGAGGGAAACCGTTCAGGTCTTACACTGATCATGACATATTCACCCTCTTGGAACTCACGATGGTGCCGATGGGCATCGGCTAACTCCTTATACCGTGCATTGCTGGCCTCAATGTGACGACGGATGTCGTCATGCAAACTCCTAACAGGCCTAGCAAAAGACTCGGTAGACTCAGACGCTCGTGCGTGAATGGGCATGGGAACAAGATCCACTGGCTTCCTAGGCCTACGACCTGTGACAATCTCGAATGGACTCATGTCGGTAGACCTGTTAACCGAATCGTTATATGCAAATTCTTCCAGTGGTAGTATGAGATCCCAATCTCCTACACGATCCCTGATAAGACACCTCAAAAGGTCACCCAGACTCCTATTGAACACCTCGGTCTGACCATCTGTCTGGGGATGATATGTAGTGGAAAACTTGAGGTGAGTACCCAACATATGCCACAGTGTCTTCCAAAAATAGCTGGTGAACCTAACATCACGGTCAGACACTATGGTACGAGGCAACTCGGACTTGCACACCACATGTGTAAGAAAAAGGCGGGCTACCTTCTAAGCATCCGAAGTCTTCGAGCAGGGAATGAAAAGGGCCATCTTCGAGAATTGGTCAACCACCACATAGACCGAATCATGCTTTCTAGAGGTACGTGGCAATCTCAAGATAAAATCCATGCTAACATCATGCCACGGGGCATCAGGCACGGGAAGAGGCGTATAAAGGCCCGAGCTTTGCTTCTTCATTTTGGCCGTAGCACATATACGGCACTGGGCCACAATATGAGCAACATCTCTCTTCAGACTCGGCCAATAAAATATGTGCTCAATAGCGTCAATAGTCTTATTCCGACCAAAGTGGCCGGCTAGACCTCCCGCATGTAGCTCCCAGACTAAGAAGTCGTGAACTGAAGTTCGGGAAACACAAAGCCTACCTCCTCGAAAGAGGTAACCCTCCTGAAGCACATAATCATCATGGTCTCTTGAGGGTCCGGCCAGGAGAGTGGTGTAGATCTGACTAAAGTCAGGACAGTCAACATAGGCATCTCTCATCTTTTCCAACCCTATGACCTCGACACTCATGGTGGTCAGCAGACAGGCACGCCGACTCAAGGCATCAGCCACCTTGTTCTCCACTCCAGCTTTATGTTTAAGCACAAATGTGTACTGCTGGAGATACTCAACCCACCGACTGTGACGCACATTAAGCTTCTTTTGATAATGGAGGTACCTCAAAGCCTCGTGATCGGAGTATAAGATAAACTCCTGATGTAATAGATAGTGCCTCCAATGCCTAAGAGCCTGAACAACTGCGTAGAATTCCTTATCATAAGTGGAGTATCGCAGTTTCGCGTCATTCAGCTTCTCACTGAAATATGCGATCGGGTGGGCCTCCTGACTCAACACTCCTCCTATCCCAACACCCGACGCATCACAAGAGATCTCAAACACCTTCGAGAAATCTGGCAATCAAAGGATCGGTGTCTGGGTCATGCGCTCTTTGATGTCCTTGAAGGCAGCAGCTCAGGCCTTCGTCCATACAAATGTGCCCTTCCGAATACAGTCCGTGATCGGGGCAGTGACGGAGCTAAATCCGCAGATGAAATGACGATAGAACATCGCAAGGCCATGGAAGTATGGACCGTACAGGTTTTCGGCCACTCAACAATGGCCCGAACCTTCTCCGGATCGGCGGAGACCCCAATACTAGACACAATAAAACCCAAGAAGGCAAGCTGAGGTGTCATGAAGGCACACTTATGTGGCTTCACAAATAACTGCTCTCGCCTCAAAAGCAGACAGACCTGCCTTAGATGGTCCCAGTGGTCCCCTTTAGTGCGACTATATATAAGGATATCATCAAAATACACAACCACAAAGACTCCAATGAAAGGTCGAAGGACCTGAGTCATGAGTCGCATGAAAGTGCTAGGGGCATTGGTCAACCCAAAGGGCATAACCAACCACTCATATAGACCGTCCTTGGTCTTAAATGCGGTCTTCCACTCAACACCTGGCCTAATCCTCACCTGGTGGTAACCACTCTTAAGATCGATCTTCAAGAAGATTGTGGCACTGGCCATCATGTCTAGCATATCATCTAGGCGAGGAATAGGGAACCTGTACTTCACGGTGATTTTATTGATGGCACGACTATCAATGCACATTCTCTACGTGTCATCCTTCTTTGGGGCGAGTAATGCGGGAATAGCACACAGAATCATGCTGTCCCGAACAGACCCTCTCTGCATCAACTCATCGACCTGCCATTTTAGCTCGGCATGTTCCGTGGGACTCATGCGATAGTGAGGAAGAATGGGCAATGAGGAGCCCGGAATCAGGTCGATAGCATGCTGAATATCCCGCATGGGTGGGAGTCCCTCGGGAAGCTCCTCGTGAAAAATATCAGCAAACTCCTGCAGAATAGAAATGACATAGGGTGGGAGTTCACCCTCGGACATCGGCTCTACCTCTCAGACCGTAATAGCAAACACAGGGCAGCCCCTACTAGCCTCCCGCTCCATTTCCCGGGAGCTAATCATCATCAATCTCTTAGTCGAGGGCTCGCCTGGGCCAGATGTAACGGTCATAGCCCGAGCTGGGGTGGGGTACTGGGCCCGGGGATGGAAGGCTCTGGAGTACTAGGACCAATAGGACCCCTAACTGAAGGCTTCTTGGGCTGAGAGGGTTGGAGGAGAATCCGTTGGCCAGCATGGTCGAAGGTACAGGTGTTCGACCGGCAATGAAGTGTGGCATCCCGATCAAATAACCAAGGCCTACCAAGAATAATGCTACCCACCTCCATGGGGAGGACATCACACCAGATCTCATCACGGTAGGCATGGAATTGCAGTGGGACCAAACACCGCAGCCTGATCGGAATGGAGGCGGAATCCACCCAAGATACTCGATAGGGGCAAGGATGATCCACGGGTGTAAGATCAAGACTGGAGACAGTGCCCGTGGAGATTGGATTGATGCAACTTCCACTATCGATGATCACCTTACAAACTTGCTTGCCCAGCCTACAGAATGTATGAAAGATAGTGGTCCGACGCCAGTCATCACGGGCCTGTGGCTGGGTGAGAATACACCTGACGACCCCCAAGTGGGTATCGTCCGGATGCAGGGCATCTTGGCCATCACCTTCGGCCTCATAATACTCGTCAGCTAGCTCCGGATCTGCTTCATATCTGACTAACACGAGATCCGCAGGGGTGGCGTCCTCAGCCTGTGTGTCCCCAATGACAAGAGATGGGCGAGTTGGACACTGGTTGGCAAAATGGCCAAACCCATTGAAGCGATAACACTGCTGCCGTGATCCACAAGGCTCCCCAATCAAAGGTCCTTTCCCTTTATCCTCCCGGCGGATAGAAGGTGAAGGCAACAAGGGACGAGCAGGAGGTGCGGGTGCCGGTGGACGGGCGATGGGTGCTGTAAGTTGTTGGGGACGAGGAAGGACCCTCGAAGGTGGAGGGCGAGGCCTAGGAGCAAACGGCTCAGGGTGAGTGGGCTCCGGAGGTCGGGCTATGGGGGCCCTCGGGTACATGCCAGAAGAGCCACGGGGCTCGACACTACGAAGGGGAAAGGAGCCCAACCGATGGGTAGACTCGAACTCGGCCTCGAATTGCTCCAATTCTTGAGCAACCTGATACGCCTGTTCTAATGTGGTCACATTACGATGAAAAAGTTCATATTGATAGTTTGGCCGCAGACCTCTCCAAAAGCGTGATATGGTCATGGTGCTCTCTTCCGTAACTCCACACCGCAAATAATACTCATCAAACTCGGCGGTGTACTCGGTCATGGATCGGTTCCCTTGGGAGAGACTTTGCCATTTATCTCTGAGACTTTGGCGATATGAGGCAGGAAGGTACATCTCCCTCAATTTTATTTTCATGTCATCCCAAGTGCCGATCGGGGGTTGACGTCGCTGATTTAGCTGGCTCTCCACATTGGTCCAATAGGTTTGGGCCTGCCCATGCAGCTTCATCTTCGCGTATCGAACTCTCCAGTGGTCCGTCATCTCAAACCACTCGAAGTATCTGTCCATGCCGGCCTCCCAATCTAAATAGACCTTCGGGTCCAAGGACCCGCTAAAAAGGGGAGGGTCCGCATGCACGCTCTGAAGAACGCAGTCGTCATTATCGTCATCATGATTCCGTCATTGGTTATGATGACCATATCCCCCTTGCTCATTATCAGATGCATAGTCAGCCACCTCATGCACCTGTTGCCTCCCAACATCTACCGCCTGCGCTCTTGGCGTAGCAGGTTGCTGAGCCGGCTCCTGTTGCCCATTGGTCGGCATGGGTTGCACTGCCGCTGGGGCCCTCTCGAGGATGGCAATCCTCCCTACAAGACCATGGATGGACTGGGCTAAAGATTCGGCCCGATCCTTTAGGGCTTTCATCCTCCCTTCTAGACGCGTTCCTACGTCATCTAGACGCGTACTAAGGCCATCCATACGCATATCGAGACGATCCATGAGGGCTCGGAACATCTCGACCGTCGAGGGCTCATCGGAGCTATGGGCTCGAGAATCCGCCATAGGTTGTGGTGGCGAGTATTGGGTGCCTCGACGGGTGGGCATACAAAGACACACGAACTAGGAGACACAGACTAATGCAAACACGGACTAATGCACCTAGTCCTAAACCAATATCCGGTACGTGGCGGAGTTAATCGATCCGAAGATCACTCCCGCAAGTGTGCGGCCTTCCTGATAGGTGTAGCCTAACGTTCGGACAACACCTTTTAATATACCGAATTATCAGATGAAAGGTAATTTTAAAACACTTTTTTTTGTTTTGAAAATAATGATGATCCTAGACTCGACTTAGACAGTGCAAAACTTATGCAATGACTACCCTAGACTCGACTCGCTCTGTGTAATACCCCGGTTTTTAAAATATGTAATAAATGAAGTTTTAGTTTAGATAATAATATTCATAAATTAATATTTAATTCTTTAGTGAATAGTGGTTAGTGAATAGTGCCTTCATGAATAGTACCTTCCGTAAATAGTATTATTAGTGTAATTTTGATATTTTCATAAAAATCTAGAAAAATACGAAATTGGTAGATCATGATTTATAGAACAACTTTATCTTCTTGAGATTTATTAGTAAAAATCTGTATTTAGATCTATTTACCGTTTAAGTGAGTATAATTAATTAATATTTTATTCATGTGAATAGTACCATCGAAAATATTTCTACTTGATAAAAATTCACAAAAATGGTAATTAGATTTCTGGAAGTGTATGTAACAAACTTGTCTTCTATTATTAACCCTGTGAAAATCCGTGGTAAGATCTATTTAGAGATTTAAGTAGAAAATTCAAACTTTTCAACCTTTACCTAACCCCATTTTAAAACTCAAAATTCGAGCTCATTTCTCAACCATTTGATCTGAAATTGGTGTCAAATTAAAGGTCTTGATTTAATCTTCAAAAGCCCTCTCATAATCGGTCGAAACCCTAACCCTAATTGAGGCGGCTAGACAAATTAGACTTGGTCTCTCTTTTCGGCGCCGTTTCCAAGACGCCACTTCAAGCGCCGAGATCTCCCTCTCTCGACCACCTCAGAAGGCCCATGAGCTATTAAAAGAAAGCTCTCTGGGTCTATTTTCTTTTGATACCCACCATTGGTGCTGAAGTTTTCGGAGCTGGGCGATATCCTGCGAGGAGTACAGGGGTGTCCAAGTTCCTTGTTCTTCATCTATCTTTTGTTCTTCATTAAATTGAGGTAGGTTCTCTCGGGCTCAAACCCTAAATAATATATCAAGCTCATCAGCATGAACCCCTCTTTCTTTTGATACCAAAAGCCCCATCATTTATTTAGTATTTCATGAGATTTTAATTGTTTAAGTTAGACATGTTAAGTTAAGGCTAAACTAGGATTTTAGTTGTTCTTTCTTAAATTACGTGATCAATTCATGTTGTAAATCAACCTTTAAGCTATGCATCTTATGTAGAATTTCATGCTCATCATTTTGGTAGCAAAAGGCCCTTGTTTCATTAGGTATATCATGAAAATTAATTCATTTAGTTCTGACTTATCCAATTAGGGCAGTAGACTGTTCATTCGTTGTTTTAGTAGTAATTAAAGACTGTAAATCTGAAAGTGATTCATGTAGATTGTAGAGCTCTCTGTGCTCTTTCCATGGACAGTAAGAACACTAAATTTCATTGAGTATAACTCCCGGAATTAATGTTTTAGTGTAACCCTAGCAAACCCTCACTTCCCGGCATTCACCGGACGCGGCAGGGATGACCGAAGACGACCCAGGGATGGACGGTCATACGATAGGCCGCCCAACTCAGGCCTAAACTTTGACCATATTTGACTCTAGTATAACCATAGTTAAACGGTTTTTCAGGAACCACACATCCCAGGATGAACGGTTCCACAAGAACCACACATCTAGATATAAGGTCCCGGATCAACCACATATCCTGGATGGCCCTGGTCTGGCCGCACAACCCAGGGGATGGGCGGTCAGTCCAGAACCGCCCAACCCTTTGGGCGGCCCTGCCAGAACCGCCCAAGTCCCCAGAGTGCCCCTTTCAGCCTGTTTAGCCCCGTTCAGCCCTGTTTAAGCCCAGTAGATGTAAGGTTCATCCAGAACCGTTTATCTACCTAGCAAATGACTTAGTAATGATTCTAATGCATCCTTTTTCATGTCATTAGGTTTGGACGGTTGCCCCCTAACCGCCCAACACCATGGAGCCCTAAAACGGCCCTTATGCGACCGTTTAACCTCCAGAGCCGGTTTTCGCGCCCGGTTTCACCGTTCGACGCCCCAATCGACTTAGTAAATGCATGATTTGATAATATATCTATATTTCTATCTCAGAAATCTATTTATCACATAAAATGATTTAAAAGTGATTTTTAATTATTATTTAGCATCTTACTTGTTAATTAGTTCTTAAAGTGATAATTAGTATATTTAAGTGCTAAATTAGTATCTTAATTACATACTTAGCCAGTAAATTTATCTTTCTGTCTCAGAAACATGTTTTCACAGAAAATGATCTTATTAATTACAAATTAGTATTTTTGATTATTAATTAGTATCTTAATCGCATTTTAATTGCTAATTGGTACTTCAATTACAAATTAGTATTTTCAAGTGCTAAAATTAATATCTTAATTATTGTCAAGACAATAGATTTATATTTATGTTCCAGAAATATATTTTTCACAGGAAATAACTTCATGTATAGATAATTAGTGTTTTAATGCTAATTAGTGATTAAATTACTATCTAGTACTTAAATTGATAATTAGCGTTCTTAAGTGCTAAATTAAGTATCTTAAAATACTGTTAGGACAATAGATTTGTATTTCTGTCCCATAAATATATTGTTCACAGAAAATACTTTAATGAATAGATAATTAGTGTTTTTAAGTGTTAATTAGTATCTTAGTTACTAATTAGTATCTTAACTTGATAATTAGTGTGTTTAATAGATAAATTAGTATCTTGATGCTGTTAAGACAATAGATTTATATTTCTGTTCCAGAAATATACTTTTCATAGAAAGTGATTTAATGTGTAGTTAATTACGTGTTTTTAATGTTACTTAGTGATTTAAATTGCTATTTAGTATCATAAGTTGATAACTAGTGTTTTTTATGGTTAGATTAGCATCAAAATTTGCTGTTAGAAAGTAGATTTTATATTTCTGAAATCAGCAGCATATGTGTTTATGGAAAATGATTTAATGTAATTCTAGATTGTTAATTGGTATCTTAATGGTTAGTCAGCATGTTAAATGGAGTTAATAAGCATCTTAAACTGTTAATTGGTAAGAAACGCACATGATAAGTGGTAAATATACAAGTAAATTTCTTTAAATGCATGCTATCCTTTGAGCTTGATTCTTTGTCTATCTTGATCCATCTTCATCCTGTGAATGAAAAACCTTATACCTAATTAAGCATGTAAAATTAGGCGTGTAAAGGCTTTGTTGGTTTTTCTTAATTCTGTCAGTCAGTTCATACTTAGAGCTAGCGGCATACTGTCAGTCGCTATTGTTGGCCTCGTGACTCGTGGTTCGTGACTCTTGGGAGTACGGCCGGTGTGGCCGTATAACCCTCGGTATGTGAGTTTTATCGTGTTTTGAACTCTTGAATCCAAGGACAAGTTAGTCCTTTAATCTTGAGCTTATGACAGTAAATTCTCCCGATTATTTGGTCATTTACTTGACTATCTAGACATTTGGATCTTTGATCCATTTTTATGCCAACGCACCATATGGGCCCGGTCTGGTCCTGGGGAGAGCACCCGAAAGTTAGTGAGCCCATGGGATGTTAATGACAGGGTGAGGCATACACCCGAAGTGCAGGACATGCTTGTTATGTCTAGAATAAACTCTTGTTACTTATTACCAGTTACTTGGGTACTTGAATTACAATGACGTCGCCCCCAAGGTTTTGATAAGTAACGTACTTGAATCCCGCTGAGCGTATAAGAGACGCTTGCCCTACTTGCTTGCTTGGCCAACTCTTGCTATTTCCTGTTGGAAACCATTGTATTTGCAATCATACATGACATGTTTGACCAAAGAGGTTAATATACTAGTGATCGATCTTCATGCTTATACTTGAGTTCTATCTTGTGGTAATTTTTGACTTGAAAACTCCTGTAACAAATTCTTGTAGACTCTTGTTCAATCTTGTATTTGATATCGTATTCATTCTTACTTGATTTTCTTGACCTTGCAAGATCTGTTTATTACATTATACCGTCATTACTTCTTTTACGAGCATGCTACCATCTTTTACATATTTAGCATGGCATGAAAAACGTAATTACTTGTTAATCACTTTAACCACTGCCTGATGATAGAGTATAATTCCTACTGAGCTTCTTGCTCACCCCTACTTCCAACCCTTTTCAGGTGTGCGAGTATTGGTACGTGCATGGGAATCGGATCGGTGTGATCGAGTGGTACCTGGACCCTAGAGTTGGAGTCTGTGTCCTTTCTATTTTCTTGAGTCTTGTTAGTTTAGTTCCTTCTTTTTGTTATCTATTTCGAAGCTTTTATTGTAAGTGGTGTTGAATATATCTTTTTAAATTAATAAAAGCTCGTATTTTCTCAATGTATGTCTAGCTTCATTCTATTTTAATTGTGGTTATTATTTTTTTTCCGCTCTTGTTATCGTGACTTGTCTCCTGCCACGTTCCGAGCATCGCTTCCCGCTGCTATCGGTTCGGGGCGTGACAGTTTTGGTATCAGAGCCTCCTTCTTATCTGAGTCGCTTGGATTTTGTCCAAGTTTCGCCTTCTTCTCTGACTCCTTCTTATTTGAGTCCCTTGGATTTTTGTCCGAGTGTATAGGTTACCCTAAGTCTTAAGACCCGTGTCGACCCTTGTACCCTGGTGAGATTGGGTAGTATAGTGGGTTAAGTAATAAAAGATATACAAGATTGCGTTGCGGTAGGCGTAAGGACAATAAAAAGGTTAACCATCTATTATCTTCCAGGTTTAAGCCGTTCTTAAAAATGAAACCGAGTGGTTCCGGTAAGGCGAGTTTCGTTTCTGCTGAAGGCCGGCGAGTTCGTCGTAAGGAAACCCGACGTAATAAGAAGAAGAAGAGTAACATCGCGCAAAGGGAATGTCTGTATTGTCACAAGCTTGGTCATCTCGCGAATGAATGCTGGCGGAGGAGCAAAGCATGTCTGCGTTGCGGCAATCAAGATCATAAGATGGCTAATTGCCATAAGCAGAAGGGTAATATTGAGAGTAATATTGCTCAAAAGGAATGCAAGAAGGAATGCAAGTACTGTCGCAGGCTTGGTCATCTCGCGAAGGAGTGCTGGCGGAGGAGAGGATCGTGTCTACGTTGCGGTAATCCGGATCATAAGATGGATAATTGCCCTAAGTTACTTCCACAAGTAAAACTTCTAGAAGAATCGGAACCAACTTCCGCCGAATGACGAACTATATACGGTATCATTCTCTTTTACCCCGAGCATTCGTCATTAATCGTATAGTTACCATATTATTTTGATAAATCTTAGTTAGTTAATTTCTTTCATCCTTAACATGTTATTTTCATAAATGTGATCTTCTGAGTTTAAACTTTTACTTAATTGAAAATAATCGGTGAATTTGGGGACCAAATTCCTTTAAGTGGGGGAGGGTGTAATACCCCGGTTTTTAAAATATGTAATAAATGAAGTTTTAGTTTAGATAATAATATTCATAAATTAATATTTAATTCTTTAGTGAATAGTGGTTAGTGAATAGTGCCTTCGTGAATAGTACCTTCCGTAAATAGTATTATTAGTGTAATTTCGATATTTTCATAAAAATCTAGAAAAATACGAAATTGGTAGATCATGATTTATAGAACAACTTTATCTTCTTGAGATTTATTAGTAAAAATCTGTATTTAGATCTATTTACCGTTTAAGTGAGTATAATTAATTAATATTTTATTCATGTGAATAGTACCATCGAAAATATTTCTACTTGATAAAAATTCACAAAAATGGTAATTAGATTTCTGGAAGTGTATGTAACAAACTTGTCTTCTATTATTAACCCTGTGAAAATCCGTGGTAAGATCTATTTAGAGATTTAAGTAGAAAATTCAAACTTTTCAACCTTTACCTAACCCCATTTTAAAACTCAAAATTCGAGCTCATTTCTCAACCATTTGATCTGAAATTGGTGTCAAATTAAAGGTCTTGATTTAATCTTCAAAAGCCCTCTCATAATCGGTCGAAACCCTAACCCTAATTGAGGCGGCTAGACAAATTAGACTTGGTCTCTCTTTTCGGCGCCGTTTCCAAGACGCCACTTCAAGCGCCGAGATCTCCCTCTCTCGACCACCTCAGAAGGCCCATGAGCTATTAAAAGAAAGCTCTCTGGGTCTATTTTCTTTTGATACCCACCATTGGTGCTGAAGTTTTCGGAGCTGGGCGATATCCTGCGAGGAGTACAGGGGTGTCCAAGTTCCTTGTTCTTCATCTATCTTTTGTTCTTCATTAAATTGAGGTAGGTTCTCTCGGGCTCAAACCCTAAATAATATATCATGCTCTTCAGCATGAACCCCTCTTTCTTTTGATACCAAAAGCCCCATCATTTATTTAGTATTTCATGAGATTTTAATTGTTTAAGTTAGACATGTTAAGTTAAGGCTAAACTAGGATTTTAGTTGTTCTTCTTAAATTACGTGATCAATTCATGTTGTAAATCAACCTTTAAGCTATGCATCTTATATAGAATTTCATGCTCATCATTTTGGTAGCAAAAGCCCCTTGTTTCATTAGGTATATCATGAGAATTAATTCATTTAGTTCTGACTTACCCAATTAGGGCAGAAGACTGTTCATTCGTTGTTTTAGTATTAAAGACTGTAAATGGTGAGGACACGCGCCGCATCACTCGACAGAGCACACGGAGCACGTCAGCATCTCTTTGGCTAGGCGACTACGGCATCGACTAGAGGATCTTTTTCTCATTTGAGGCCATGTTGGGCCTTGGTTTAGTCCCTGCGTGGACACTTTTATTAGTTGTGTGGACCTTTGTAGGCCAATTGGGGCCAATTAGGCTTTACTTGAGTCTTTTATGCTTATTAGGTAGTAGTTGGGGTTATTGGGCCACTTCCTTGGTTCAAGCCTTGGCTCATTGGGCATGGCTGCCCAACCTGGGTTTGGCCCACCTGGAGATGTGCGCCCCCATCCTTAGGGTTAGGGTTTGGGCGCCCCCTCCCCTCTTTCCCTCCTCTTGGAAGGTGGCAGCCGCCCCTCTCCTAGATTTTAGGAAGAGGGGTGCGCCCCCCCCCCTTTCCTTCCCCATTCGGTCACCCCCCTCCCTCCTTTGGCCGCCCCCCATCCCCCAATCCACTCCTAGATTCTAGGAGTGGTGCGCACCCCTTTCCCCCCTAGCCCATTGCGCATTCCCCCTTTCCCTTGTGGCTAGGGTTTCAAACCTAGCATTTCCCCTCCCCATATAAAAGATCTCTTGTATTTTCTTTAGAGAATTAATGAATACATGAAATATTTTGATTGAGCAGGCATTGGCGCAGCCACCCCTTGGAGAGGGCGACCCTCTCTTCCTCCTCTGCTCCTGCGACGGGAGCAACCCCGGGGTGCGACTCCCCATCCCCTCGGTGCGACGCCGAGGTTCTTCCTCCCTTCTACTTCGTCTCTGTAGACACACTAAAATTGACATCATTTTGAGCATATCTCCTATCACACTGTGATGCCCCATTTGACCCTCAAATCGACTTATTTGAGTGATTTTCCTCCTTTTTATTGAATATCCAACTTCCCAAAGCTTTCCACATGTTTTTCCATTTTTCTCCAGTTTTTCTGAGCCATTTCTCCATTTTTTCGGGCCTTAAATCAAATGGGGGAAGGGACCCGGGCGTCATTTAAGTAACGCCCCGTCAGGGGGCGTCATTTCTTTAATTAGCGACCGTCTGTTCGGTCGTCAATTCTTGTTCAATTCCGAACTCCAGAAGCACCCCTTCCTTTCCTCACTTACACTCCTTTTTCACTTGGGAAAGAGTTCCTATGGCTTCCTAATATTGAAAGGACACTTGGAGGAAGGATCCACCTTTCCATCCTACCAAAACTAAGTTTTCTAATTTTTTATGGAATTAATTCCGAATTTCCCTTCTTTCCTCATTTAACCTCCTTTTCCGCTTGGGAAAGGGTTCATATGACTTTCCAAGGTTGAAGGGACACTTGCCTAATGTTTATCTCTTCCAAATTCCAACTAAAACATGTTTTCTTATTTTCTCTTGATTTAATTCCGAATTTCACTTCCTTTCCTCATTTAATCTCTTTTTCCACTTGGGAAAGGGTTCCTATGACTTTCCAAGGTTGAAGGGACACTTGCCTAATGTTTATCTCTTCCAAATCCAACTAAAACATATTTTCTTATTTTCTCTTGGATTTAATTCCGAATTTCACTTCCTTTCCTCATTTAATCTCTTTTTCCACTTGGGAAAGGGTTCCTATGACTTTCCAAGGTTGAAGGGACACTTGCCTAATGTTTATCTCTTCCAAATTCCAACTAAAACATGTTTTCTTATTTTCTCTTGATTTAATTCCGAATTTCACTTCCTTTCCTCATTTAATCTCTTTTTCCACTTAGGAAAGGGTTCCTATGACTTTCCAAGGTTGAAGGGACACTTGCCTAATGTTTATCTCATTCCAAATCCCACTAAAACATGTTTTCCTAATTTCCCTTGGAATTAATTTCGAATTTCAACCCTATAAATAGGACTCCTCTCTCCCTTGTGTTAAGAGATCAAGATCAATTCAAGGGGAGGTGCTGCCGGACCAAAGGCTCAAGGAGGAAGACTCCCATGCACCTAAAAGCTTCATCCACGGAGTTCTTCTTCCTCTATTGAAGATTTGAAACCTCTACATCCACATAGTTCTTCTTCCTCTATTGAAGATTTGGAGCCTCTACATCCATGGAATTCTACATCCTCTTCTTCCTCTATTGAAGATCTTGAAGCCAATTGGAGAAACCACTAAGCTTTCCCCCTCTTATCTCTTATTTTTCTTTAGTTAATTGCATGCATCATTATTCCATCTCTTCCTTTTATTTCTTTTTATCTCCATGTTGAGATCTCCTTAGTGCAACACTTGCACACCTCCCTATTTGCATATCATTCATCATATCTCCCATACCCTTTTGCATAGGGGTTTAAAGGCCAAACACCAATAAGGTGTGTTCATATCCATGCTTTCTATGTCCATATTTACATTTGGATTTGATGCTACACATCTTGGTTTCTAATCCATGTTTGTTTATTGGTGTTTGTTAATTTTGCAAGGGTAATCAATCAAGGAAAACTCTCTTCATCGGCCGGCCGATAGAAAGAGAAGGTGCACTCACAATCTCCCCCACATTTAAGGTATTTATATCGCGATCCCTCCATTGATTATTTGTTATATCCTTTGAGGCCCTCGCGTCTCTGACGATCACATTCCCCTTAGCATCCTCGCATGCTCCCCTTTTCTCCCTCTTTTCCCATTCTTCTTCTATTCATTTTTTCTTTTTCCCTTTTAATTGTTCTAAGTGGATTTCTTAGAATCTACAAATTGGCGATCGCGGTGGGACCACCATTGTTTTTCTTTGATTACCCTTCGCCCTTTGCACCCTCGGTGCAACTCCCTTTGTGCTCCACATAGCACTTTCCTTTTGTTTTATCACTTGTGCATCGCGTGCACATCCCCCTCCCCTTATGTGATTGCTAACTTGTTGGTTTTTGAAAAATTCCACTTTCTTATCTCTCCATCTTTAAAAAAAAAAAATTTTTGGATGCCATGCTTCATATTATGTTGATTGCTATGATTTGTATGGCCATGTGAGTGTTTTACCTTATCTTTCTTTGGTTTGGCTCATATCATGGTTCATACTTTCTTTTCTTTGTCTTTTGCATTAGGACTTGCATTTAGGGCATTTGGCTTGGGAGACCTCCTCTCTCTATATTAGGATTTCACACACCCCCTTGGTGAAGGAAGGACCCTCCATTGAGCATTCCGTCTCTTTAGATTGGAAATTCCTAAACCAAGCCTCCATAAGTCTCCGCACCCGTGGATTCCCTCACGGACGCCGGGCAGGTTGTACCCTTGAAGTTCCCGAGTTTAGTTGGCCTATACATGGTGAGAGAGTGTTCCTAGTTGGCATTGAAGTAATCATATTGAAACTAGGTTCCTCCCTCGTGTGAATCATTCCAAATCTTTGTAAAAAATCATTAATTCACCAAGGTTCAAACATAAAAAAAAATCAAGGTAACCATTCCAACTTGTGTGCTTCTTTGCAAATTGTTTGCACATTAAATTGCTTACATAATGGCTTACTTTGATAGATAAAACAACATGTTCAATTCAATTAGTGTTCATGAGGGTGATCAACCTAGCACATCTTATTCCCCTCAATTCCAACATGTTCAACATAATTCTCACCATAATTCTTTCAAAGGACCACGTCCTCACTCTTATGGTGTTGCCCGACCCATGGGCAATGTCCAATCCAATGGTCTTTTAATCCAATTGCGAGCCACTATTCCCTCGGGACCGTCTCCTCCCAATGATGAGAAGGTTTCCCAAATCATTCATGCATTAGATCATCTCACCCCTCAACAGATCCAAGCCCTTAAGGCCGCCATTGAGGGTGCATCTCATTCCTCTCCTCCTCCTTCTAATCCTACACGGGTGGCCCATCACCCACCTCCCTCTTTTATTCCTACACGGGTGGCCCATCACCCATCTCCTCCTATTCATTCTACTCGGGTGGCCCATCACCCGCCTCCTTCTATTCCTCCTCCATCACGGCCCCAAGGCCCATTTATTCCTTGCAATCCGGCCCATCCGGGTTCTTCCATGGGTCGGCCCGTTAATTCTTCTCCACGGCCTTTTTATACGGCCCCTCCTCCTTCAAGGCCCTATCAACCTTCGGTTGCACAGGTCACACCCCTCCAGCAAACTCTCCTTGACAAAATCACTCTTATGGAGGAACAATTAAAGAGGGTTACGAGCCCGCGGCCCGCTCCTCCTACTCCAGTTAATTCTCTTCACGCTTTCCTGGATGACATTACCAAGATGGAGAGTGAATGGAAAGATAGGAGAGATGATTATGACTTTGGCACTTCAAGCAATCAAGAGCCGGCAATTGAAGAATCTGAAGCAATGTATGATGATGAAGCTATGCAGGCACCCCTTCCGAGTTTCCTTAACTTCCCGCTTCCTCCACTATCATTTGATGAACCCCCTGCTCAGGACGAAGCTACCATCCCTGATCCAACCCCCGTTTCCGAGACCTCTTGGTGTTACGATGATGGGTCGATACTCCAATCACCCACACCGGCGCATCTTGAGTCTCCTCCCACTCCTAACACCGCTCGCCCCGTCCGGAGTTTTCCCCGCACCAAACCTCCACCAGTTATACCTCCCCCAGTTACATCAACCTTCATATCATCACCCTCCCCTGAACCTTCCATCAAACCTCCACCAATGACACCTCCACCCATTAAACTATTAACCTTCACACCATCGGCCTCCATTGAACCCACCATTAAACCTTCCCCAATTAACATCCCACCACTTCAACCCTCCATTACCCCTTTAACCTCAAAACCCTCCACTATGCATATAACACCTATTCCACCACATAACCCATCACCTTTACCCGTGGTTAATCCTGAGCAGGATTCACCCTTTTTTGCACTCGAGCCAATCCCAACTGCTTCCGAGCAAAGGGAGAAACTCGACGTGTTTATACCTCCGCCTCCACTTATCCTTTCTCCAACGCCTTTCATTACGCCCCCACCATTCATGGAGCCTTCCGCCTCTGCTTCACCTCCCTCTACTACTCGGAAGGGGAGTGCTTCTACAAACACTTGTGCCGAGGATGATCAAGAGCTGCGAAAGAAGAATTTGGCCATGGCCGCGCTATTCAAAATGCAAGAGTTCATTTGCCGGATGCCAATCCGGGTTATTGTGCCAGGCATGATTGAAGAGGCCAAGTCACCGTCATGCCAAGCACTGATGCTGTGTAAGGGCCGGGCAGGGCACCCTCTGTTCCAACTTCCAAATCTTGAACCCCCGGGCAACATGATGCTTCTGAGCCCTACTTTCCAACTCCCTCACACCATTACTTTTCACCCTCCAAGGGAGTTGTCGTTTACTATTGAAGCTTCATCATGGGCTTGTATTTCATCCATTAGGCCATTTGGCTGTATTCTTTCACTGCCGTGGAGGGGCAGTTATCTTGGTGCCGAAAGGCCTTCCGCTATTTCATCCACCTTCTTGTCTATCACATCTTTTCCATGGGCCATTCCCAGGGTTAGGAGGAGGATCTCATCCTCTCGCCCTTCATATTCTCCATATTCTTTGCATCTCATTGCATTCGCGCATTCATTGCATTCATCGCATCCATCCCATTGCATGCATTTGCACCTCCTGCTTCCCGGGTTTCCAAACCCGTATCTTCCCCGCCTTCCGGCACCTCCAGATATTCCGCACTTCCCATCTTATTCATCTTCATCTTTTTATCCACTATCCCTGGGGCATCGCGTCCCTTTTCCTGCTATCTCCCTGGAACCTCCAGGAATTTTATCCCTCCTCTTTGGGCATCGCGCCCCTTTTCATCTTCTTCCTCCGGAACCTCCGGACTTTCCCCTCGGGCATCGCGCCCCTTTCCATTCTCCTCCTCCGGAACCTCCGGACCTTTCTCTCGGGCATCGCGCCCCTTTCCACTTTCCTCCTTCGGAACCTCCGGACTTTCCCCTCGGGCATCGCGCCCCTTTTCATCTTCTTCCTCCGGAACCTCCGGACTTTCCCCTCGGGCATCGCGCCCCTTTCCATTCTCCTCCTCCGGAACCTCTGGACCTTTCTCTCGGGCATCGCGCCCCTTTCCACCTTCCTCCTCCAGAACCTCCAGATTTTCCCCTTGGGCATCGCGCCCCTTCTCATTTGCTACCTTCGGAACCTCCGGATTTTCCTCCTGATCCTCCTTCATTCCTCTCTCTTGGGTATCGCGCCCCTTTCTATATTCTTCCTCCGGAACCTCCGGATCCTCCACCTGATTGTCTCCATCTTTTCCCCGGGCATCGTGCCCCTTTCCATTTGCTTCCTCTGGAACCTCCGAATTCTCCGTCTTATTCTCTCTATCATCTTCCAGGGCATCGTGACCCTCCTGATTTCATTCCCCCGGAACCTCCGGACCCTCCATCTTTCTTCCGATTCATCTTTCTACTCCTCCGGGACATCACATCCTTCATTTTCTTCTTCATTTTCCATCATCTTTTTCCCTATTTCTCCCCAGGGTATCGCATCCCTTCTTTCAATATTCCTCCGGAGCCTCCGGATTCCTTCTATCATGATTCTCCTCCTCTGCCTCCGGACCCTCCGGATCCACCTCTTTCCATCTACCAATTTCTTCTTCTGATTCCTCCTAATTCTGGGTCTGACCCAACTTCTTCCACATCCACTGCCTTGGGCATCTGCCCTTTCTCCCATTGCTTCCGAGGCTTTAGTCCTCACCCCTCTTCTTGATTTTTCGCTTCTTCTGTAGACTGTTCCATGTGATCAGGGTCTCCGCGCCTTAGTGAGGGAGTTCTAGCCCTCGCCTCTTTTCCTTTTCTCCTTATTCGTCTGAGTCTGGTTTGAGCACCACTCATTCTTGTTAAGCCACTCCCAAAATCTTTTGCTTCCAATCCTTTTGACTGCCAAAGAGGACAAATCCCATGATGATCAACCTCGCCTCTGACAGCTGCTTCTACAAAGGTTGCAAGGTAACATATTGGCGTAAATACGCATTTTAATGATATCATTTTCTCATTACTTCACGCATGATTTTCAAAATCAAGTGCTTCTTAACGAGATTAAGAGTGGTGTTTTAAACCTTTATCTTAAGCTTTTGTTTAATTGAAATCATTCTCAAAAGAGTCCTTTAGGCTTATTTTTTTTGCAGCACCTCTGGTTAATAAAAACCCGTGCTGGGAATTCAACATTCTTTCCCCGCTTGTTAAGAGTAACCCTTAGCTGGGCATTCCACACACTTCACGGCGTCCTTAGCCGGCTCCTTTGGTTAAACACCGTTGCTACCTTGATCATGCCATGAGTATATCTGAAAGTCTTTTCTCTTCTTTACTCGGCCGCATGCAGGGGCAAGAGGTTGACGGATGAGATGACCAACCTTGATAATCCCCAATACGAGAGGAGTCTCAAATAGGGGCAGTCTTGACCCAAATTAAATGAGTTTTCATGATATATATTTCGCGAAAAGGGCTATTATGAAAATCAAGTCAAAATTTCGATAAAAGTAAAAGTATGAATTATGACATGTCAAGAGTGGCAAAGTCCCCGCAGGGAAAACCCTGGTCGTATGCATGTCAAGGGTCTAAAAATTAAAGGCACAAAGTCCCGGCACAACAGACTACCTCTTTGAAGGGAACACCTTGGAAGGAATTCAAGTCCCGATATCTCCCATCCTGCACATAGTTTATCCTCAATTATTCTTCTCTTCTCCCTCCAAGACCGAATGTTTCTCGGGTATGGCCTTGGTAGGGGCACCGTTGATCAAAGACGGTCGGTTATAGGATGCCACTTTCAATGCACGTCCAGCTTTGGGCAGTTTTTAGCGAAAAGGGAAGGAACAAGGACCCCTAGCCAGTGGTTCAAAACACCCTTTGATGCTGCATTAATAATGTCTAAGCCAAAATCAAACAAAAATTGAATATTTCCTGATCAAAATCCAACAAAAATTGAATATTTTCAAAAATTCATAAAAAATCAAAATATTTTCAAAATCCACATAAAAATTCATATATTTTTCAAAACTCATAAAAATTTACATATTTCCAAAATCTAAAAATTTGCATTGTATTTTCTGATGGTGTTTTGCAGGAACAGCTTTGCAGAGACCAAAAATACGGGATGGGTCCTCTCTCTACTTATTGCTATCAATCTATTGATTCTTTCTCGATATTTTCATGACATGCCACCAGGGGCATTTTTTTTGATTATCATCTCCCTATACCATTCTGATTATCATATCTCATGATTATTCATCTCCAAATCTTTTTTAATCAACTCCTGCTAATTTCATCTGATCACTCCGCCGATGGGCATTATATCAGATCTTGATCATTCATCTCCAAATCTTGATTAGCCAGATTGTCTCCTCATGATAAAACAACAAACAATGCTATGATTTGACTTATGCTATTCATGCCATATACATGCTATAATTGATGCTTTGATGATTGCTATGCTTAAATGCCTTCTTCATTGTTTGTTATCTTTTATATCTTGGCTAATGAATTTTTGAGCACAGGATAAGAAGCTCTTGGTCCCGCCGACTGGGCATCATCATCAAAGTCCCACGGTGCTTGCAGCTCATTTCTCAGTTCCCATGCTTATTGATATCATCATCTCCCTGTATGCATTCTACTATATGTTACATATGTTACTAGATTATATCAAGGACCTTGTGGCTTTGGTAAATCTGAGATTTGAGTTCCCCTTCATCAAAAACAATGATGATTCCAGAGAAGTCTTAGTCACACGGATAGGCCGTTGAGCCGTCCAAGACTGGGGACGATGGTTCCCTTTTTACGAGTTGGTGCGTGGATAAACGGGCTTCGGCTTAGTATCAGCTCGCAGAATTGGTTTCTTGACCCAGTCTGGGCAGTTTAACAATATTATCCTTGATTATATTATATTTTCATTTGTTATTTTCACTTTAGCCCAGCATGCATTCATGTAGGACTTTGAATTAACGTTGGAAAATCATTCTGATAAGCTGATATTGAGAGTTAAATTGATCTTAATCTTTCTCGATATGAGATTTTCATTGCCGAATTGGATCCTCAGTTCGTTTTATCGCTGTTTTGGGTCTTTTCTCGAGAACTTCTTGTTTGGATTTTTATCATCTTATTTTTTCAATCATTCCCCTTGATCCACCTTGGCTGCAGCACGTCCACATTGGCTGGTAACCGCTCCCCAATGGTGAAATCTACAGGTTTGTGACCTGGGGTACTTCCACCGCGCTGGAAGTTGATCATTTTATTTTATCTCCTTCGTGCACCGCGTGCACATCTCCCCTTTTATCCAAACATTGTTGATTTCGTTGGATTTCTCGAGATTTACTTCATCTCGAGCTTTTGATTTCATTCTCATCAAGTGATGTTGATTGCGTGTCTCATCACACCTTGGCATCTACTTTTCAGTTCGCTCTCACTTCATTCCATTCCATTCCATTCCATTCCATGTTGCTTCACTTCATTCTATTCTATTTCATTCCGTGTCACTCCCTTGCAAAGCAGATGCCAAGGCGGGGCAGCTGTAGACACACTAAAATTGACATCATTTTGAGCATATCTCCTATCACACTGTGATGCCCCATTTGACCCTCAAATCGACTTATTTGAGTGATTTTCCTCCTTTTTATTGAATATCCAACTTCCCAAAGCTTTCCACATGTTTTTCCATTTTTCTCCAGTTTTTCTGAGCCATTTCTCCATTTTTTCGGGCCTTAAATCAAATGGGGGAAGGGACCCGGGCGTCATTTAAGTAACGCCCCGTCAGGGGGCGTCATTTCTTTAATTAGCGACCGTCTGTTCGGTCGTCAATTCTTGTTCAATTCCGAACTCCAGAAGCACCCCTTCCTTTCCTCACTTACACTCCTTTTTCACTTGGGAAAGAGTTCCTATGGCTTCCTAATATTGAAAGGACACTTGGAGGAAGGATCCACCTTTCCATCCTACCAAAACTAAGTTTTCTAATTTTTTATGGAATTAATTCCGAATTTCCCTTCTTTCCTCATTTAACCTCCTTTTCCGCTTGGGAAAGGGTTCCTATGACTTTCCAAGGTTGAAGGGACACTTGCCTAATGTTTATCTCTTCCAAATTCCAACTAAAACATGTTTTCTTATTTTCTCTTGGATTTAATTCCGAATTTCACTTCCTTTCCTCATTTAATCTCTTTTTCCACTTGGGAAAGGGTTCCTATGACTTTCCAAGGTTGAAGGGACACTTGCCTAATGTTTATCTCTTCCAAAATCCAACTAAAACATATTTTCTTATTTTCTCTTGGATTTAATTCCGAATTTCACTTCCTTTCCTCATTTAATCTCTTTTTCCACTTGGGAAAGGGTTCCTATGACTTTCCAAGGTTGAAGGGACACTTGCCTAATGTTTATCTCTTCCAAATTCCAACTAAAACATGTTTTCTTATTTTCTCTTGATTTAATTCCGAATTTCACTTCCTTTCCTCATTTAATCTCTTTTTCCACTTAGGAAAGGGTTCCTATGACTTTCCAAGGTTGAAGGGACACTTGCCTAATGTTTATCTCATTCCAAATCCCACTAAAACATGTTTTCCTAATTTCCCTTGGAATTAATTTCGAATTTCAACCCTATAAATAGGACTCCTCTCTCCCTTGTGTTAAGAGATCAAGATCAATTCAAGGGGAGGTGCTGCCGGACCAAAGGCTCAAGGAGGAAGACTCCCATGCACCTAAAAGCTTCATCCACGGAGTTCTTCTTCCTCTATTGAAGATTTGAAACCTCTACATCCACAGAGTTCTTCTTCCTCTATTGAAGATTTGGAGCCTCTACATCCATGGAATTCTACATCCTCTTCTTCCTCTATTGAAGATCTTGAAGCCAATTGGAGAAACCACTAAGCTTTCCCCCTCTTATCTCTTATTTTTCTTTAGTTAATTGCATGCATCATTATTCCATCTCTTCCTTTTATTTCTTTTTATCTCCATGTTGAGATCTCCTTAGTGCAACACTTGAACACCTCCCTATTTGCATATCATTCATCATATCTCCCATACCCTTTTGCATAGGGGTTTAAAGGCCAAACACCAATAAGGTGTGTTCATATCCATGCTTTCTATGTCCATATTTACATTTGGATTTGATGCTACACATCTTGGTTTCTAATCCATGTTTGTTTATTGGTGTTTGTTAATTTTGCAAGGGTAATCAATCAAGGAAAACTCTCTTCATCGGCCGGCCGATAGAAAGAGAAGGTGCACTCACAATCTCCCCCACATTTAAGGTATTTATATCGCGATCCCTCCATTGATTATTTGTTATATCCTTTGAGGCCCTCGCGTCTCTGACGATCACATTCCCCTTAGCATCCTCGCATGCTCCCCTTTTCTCCCTCTTTTCCCATTCTTCTTCTATTCATTTTTTCTTTTTCCCTTTTAATTGTTCTAAGTGGATTTCTTAGAATCTACAGTCTCCGGTTCGAGTTTGCGTGTTCCAGATTCATCCCCGAGTTGCAGCGGCGTCCCCATCCGGTGCGGGTCGAATCCGAGCCCCTCCTTTTTTTGGTGGATACTTCTACGAGTCGTCAGCGCGTGGGCTTTGGTTTCGCCTTGATCCGAGGTCGGCACCACCCGTGGCGAGTTTTCTCGTGAGCTAGCGCAGGAGCCTCCCTCTCTGCGCGCCCAGATCCACCCTCCTTCTTGAGAAAATCCCACAGGATGGACAACTCCGAGTTTGGAGCTGATTTCTTCAGGGTTTGTACCTCTCGTCGTCCTCTTTCCAACGCCGCCAACCTCGCCTCGTTCCGACGTCCGAGCTGTTCGTGGCGTCCGTTCCCGTGAGGTCGCGTGGGTCTGCCCAGTCCACCCGGTGCCAGGACAACCGGCGATTTCCAAAGTTCACAGCGTCCAACCACGACCAGACCTGATCGAGCTCTTTGGTCCGGACCTGCTGCTCTGCGTCCCCGACGTCCTCCCACAAGCGGGGCCTCGTTCGCCTACCGGAGCAGCGAGTTACCATTTTCCCCGCTCGACAGCGCAGTTCTGGGAGCAGATTCCTTGTCCCCACTTGCAGGTGCGGCCACGGCTTCCACGGACGGAATCTGAGCACGCCTTTTGGCCGAGGCTTCCTCCTGCGACCTAACTACGCGCCCTCGCTGACGGCGCCCCAATCGGACTCCGGATCCATTCGTGGGAACGTTTACCACCGAGTCGCGCGTTGCTGCGATTCTGCCGATCGTCATCCGGACCCTCCTCGTGGCCAACCCTTCACCGAGTGCTGCCCGTCAGCCCGTGTATCGGCCGCCCCGAATGGAATTGTTGTAGCCTGTTATCTCCCTGCGAGGAGTGGGCACCATTGCTGGCTTGTACCTATTCTTTCATTGTGTGTATCGGGGTTGTCGGTCTCGGCCGGGGTTCCTTCCCCACGCCTAGGCGTGGAGGTACGTGCGACGCTCTCCCCCCCTTGGCATTTTGCTTTACTAGTATGTGATCTTGTATGCCGCGTGAGAGTGTAGGGATCCTAGCTAGCATTCAACACCGCGAGATCGTGAGTGAGAGTATCCCATTCCGTGGCCCTAGTCGAGCACCGAGCTCGGACTAGACTCCTATAGTTGCGCGTCGGCTCCTTTGCCGCTTTGATCCACTCGCTTCCCTCATAGGGACGACCGTGGACTTGGGTTTCTTGTTGAGAGACGCCTCTCTTCGGAGGAATAGTACGGAGGTCGATCTCTCGGCTTGCCTTGTCACGTGTGAGTGCTGGCCGCACTTGGTCTTCATCATAGGTTTAGTCCATTTGTCAGTTCCGTCCCGCATCAAATTTGGTATCAGAGCATGGTCGTCCAGTTTGTCCCTACAGACTGAGGTCCTAGGCCATGTCGAGTCATTAGATTTGCTGGAGTTCATTTGAGTCCATAGGTCTACTACTTGCATTGGAGTCCATTGTTGCGTTAGGAGTTTCTGTCTAGGTTCGTGTCTAGTACCCTTTCATCATTGTCCCTTAGAGTCTTGCATGCCCACCCGGCGTGGTACATCCTACCATCGCCCTATCCAGATGGCTGACCCTAGGAATCCCGTCCCAGATGACCTATCCCTGCGGGAGATGATCGAGACCCTGAGTCTCAACTTTAGGGACCACGCCGATCGGATGGAGGGCCGGATGAAGGCCATGGAGGATCGGCTGGGAGATGTGGAGGGTCGGGTTGAGGCCTCTAACCGGACCATCCAAGGTCTGGTTGATCGCCCCCAGGGTAGAGCCCCACCGGTGGATGTTCCCGAGCAGGCCCATGGCCAACGTGACCCTGCTCCTCGACCCGACCAGCCTAGGGGAGGCAATAGGAGACCCCACGTGCATGAGGTAGATGATTTTGGGTCCGATAATGAGAGTGAGGGCTATGGCCGTGATCGCCAAGGCCATCGGTATTATAGGGATGAGGAAGATGAGCGTCTCCTTAGATCCGTGCGGGTGGACCCTCCTACCTTTGATGGGTCATTGGACCCCGATGTTTTTAGTGATTGGGCTGCTAGTATGGATCGTTATTTTGAGTGGGTCGACATGGCAGAACATCGGAAAGTCTGATATGCCAAGATGAAGTTGATTGGAAGGGCCCAAACCTACTGGGCCAATGTGGAGAGCCTAGTGAGACGTCAGGGCACACCCCCGATTGAGACGTGGGTAGATATGAAAGAGAAGCTCCGGCAGAAGTACGTCCCTCGTTCCTACCGCCACCGGTTAGTTGATCGGTGGCAGACCCTTAGTCAGGGGAACCGGCCTGTGGCAGAATACATCGCCGAATTTGATGATTGTCTCCTGCGATGTGGAGTCTCGGAGGAAGCCATCATGACTATAGCCCGCTTCCGTCGAGGTCTGCGACGGAACCTCCAGATTGAGTTACTCCGCCGCCACGTGGCTACCTTAGATGAGGCGTACCAGGTCGCTCGTGATATGGAGCTGTTTGAGTTTGAGTTTGTGCCCGATCAGCGCCCCGCTCCCACATACCCTCGTGGGACGGACTCTCGCACTAGCACAGGACAGTATGCGAGGGGACCCGTGGCCCGACCACAGGACCCCACTCGTCCGGATTTTGCTCCTAGGCCCCGGCCTCCACCTCCCCAGAGGGACTATCCACCTCACCCCCAGGCCCCAGCTCCCGCACCCCCTCGGCCCCAGCAGCCCACTATTCCTACCCGACCTCAGCTTCCACCACCCCCGGCCCGTCGTGATGACAAGGGAAAGGGGCCGATGATTGGTGGAGCACCGCAGGGCTCTAGGCCTCGTGGAGATTGTTATCGATGCGGGGGGGGGTCGGTCATTATGCTGCTCTGTGCCCTTCTCGGTAGCAGACCGTGGCCTTTGGAGATACCTCAGCAGGTGAGGCCGCACCCGAGGTCGAGCCTGTCAGTTATGAGGCAGACCCAGAGCTCGCCGAGGAGTTCTTTGATGAGTTGTTAGAGGGAGAGTCGTCAGGTGTCTAGGGCACGCAGTGCCAGGATGGTGTTCAGCTAGGTGTTGTCAGGTGCGTCTTGACCCAGCCTTTGGTGAGTGATGACTGGCGTCGCACCACCATTTTTCACACCTTTTGCAGGCTGGGTGGGAAGGTCTGTAAGGTGATTATTGATAGTGGGAGTTGCATTAATGCCATTTCCACGGGTACAGTGAAACGCTTGGGGTTAACCCCCGTGGACCATCCCTCCCCTTATCGTGTGTCATGGGTAGACACCACCTCTATTCCAGTCAGGCAGCGATGTCTGGTGCCTTTGCAGTTCCACGCCTACCAGGAGGAGATTTGGTGTGACGTGTTGCCTATGGAGGTAGGCAGCATTATCTTAGGGAGACCCTGGCTTTTCGATAGAGATGCTACCCTCCATGGCCGGTCGAACACATGCACCTTCGATCACAAAGGCCAGAGGATCACCCTTCATCCATCCCAGCCGACACGCCCTCCCGTTCGGGGTCCCACTGGGCCTAGTACCCCCAGCACTGATACTTCTAGGCCCAGTACCCCATCTTTGGCTCCGACCACGACACCCCCTCCTGTCGCTCCCACCCCGATTGATCCTCCGACTAGGAGGCTGATGCTTATTAGTCCCCGGGAGATGGAGCGCGAATTCATTAGAGGGGACCCCATCTACGCTGTCGTTGTTCAGGAGAGGGTTAGTGAGGCGGAGGGTGAGCTCCCTTCTGATGTTGCTGTTATCCTTCAGGAGTTTTCTGATGTTTTCCCTGCTGAGTTGCCTGAGGGTCTTCCCCCCATGCGGGATATACAGCACGCTATTGATTTGATCCCGGGGTCATCTCTACCCAACTTACCCCATTTTAGGATGAGCCCCGCTGATCATGCTGAGCTCCTGCGTCAGATTGAGGAGTTACTGGCTAGGGGATACATTCGTGAGAGCATGAGCCCTTGTGCCGTCCCTGCATTACTTGCCCCAAAGAAAGACGGTACTTGGAGGATGTGTGTAGACAGCCGTGCAATCAATAAGATCACGGTGAAGTACAGATTTCCCATTCCCCGCTTGGATGATATGTTGGATATGATGGCGGGAGCCACTGTGTTTTCCAAGATAGATTTAAAGAGTGGCTATCACCAGGTGAGAGTCAGGCCTGGTGATGAATGGAAGACGGCCTTTAAGACCAAGGATGGTCTTTATGAGTGGCTGGTCATGCCCTTTGGGCTGACCAATGCTCCCAGCACCTTTATGCGGCTGATGACCCAGGTTCTACGGCCATTGATTGGGGTCTTCGTGGTTGTCTATTTCGATGATATTCTCATTTATAGCCGCACCCGGGAGGACCACCTAGAACACCTTAGGCAGGTCTGTCTTATTCTGAGGAGAGAGAGCCTTTATGCTAACCCGAAGAAGTGTGCTTTCATGACTACACAGGTCACTTTCTTGGGGTTCATTGTATCTAGTGATGGAGTCTCCGCCGACCCGGAGAAGGTCAGGGCTATAGTGGAGTGGCCCGAACCTCGCACCCTGCACGATGTCCGTAGTTTTCATGGGCTGGCGACCTTCTATCGCCGATTCATTCGAGGTTTCAGTTCCATCACCGCCCCCATCACTGATTGCATTCGAAAAGGGGCGTTTGAGTGGACCAGGGCCGCTTCGGCTGCATTTGCGCTCCTCAAGGAGCGCATGACCCAGGCACCTATCCTTCGTCTACCGGATTTCACGAAGGTGTTTGAGGTCTCTTGCGATGCCTCTGGGGTTGGTATTGGAGGAGTTCTGAGTCAGGAGGCTCACCCCGTTGCCTTTTTTAGCGAGAAGTTATGCGATGCCCGACTGCGTTATTCTACATACGACAAGGAGTTCTACGCAGTTGTGCAGGCTCTGCGGCATTGGAGACACTATCTTCTACACCAGGAGTTCGTCCTATTTTCTGATCATGAGGCACTCCGATATCTCCATGCCCAGAAGAAACTCAACTCTCGTCATAGTCGTTGGGTAGAGTTCCTCCAGGAGTATACTTTTGTGCTGAGGCACAAGGCCGGTGTGGAGAACCGGGTAGCTGATGCTTTGAGCCGCCGTGCTCACCTTTTGACCACCATGAGTGTAGAGGTGGTGGGGATGGATAGGATGAGGGAGTTGTACGCTGATTGTCCGGACTTCGGTCCGATCTACACCACCCTCCAGGCAGGCCCGTCCCGAGAGTATTCGGATTACATGCTGCATGACGATTATCTTTTCCAGGGGAGTCGCTTATGTGTTCCGCGGACCTCGGTTCGCGATTTTCTTGCTTGGGAGATGCATGCTGGCGGTCTAGCCGGCCACTTCGGCCGGAATAAGACCATCGAGGCAGTTGAGCATCGCTTCTATTGGCCTAGCCTGAAGCGTGATGTTGCCCGGATCGTGGCCCAGTGCCGCATTTGCGCTATGGCCAAGCAGAGGAAGGAGAATACTGGCCTGTATACTCCCCTCCCCGTGCCGGACAGTCCATGGCAGGACATCAGCATGGACTTTGTGTTAGGTCTGCCCCGTACCTCGTGTCATCATGATTCCATCTTCGTGGTGGTAGACAGGTTCTCTAAGATGGCTTTGTTTATTCCCTGTTCTAAGACATCTGACGGCTCTAGAGTTGCCCGTCTATTCTTCACTCATTGTGTCTCCCGATTTGGGCTTCCACGTACCATAGTGTCTGATAGGGATGTGCGTTTCACGAGCTACTTTTGGAAAACCCTTTGGCTTATGATGGGCACCCAGCTGAAGTTCTCCACCGCCTACCACCCCCAGACCGATGGTCAAATAGAGGTAGTCAATAGGAGTTTGGGGGATCTTCTTAGGTGCCTAGTGCGTGATCGTGTCGGGGACTGGGACTTGGTTCTGCCTTTAGCAGAGTTTGCTTATAATGACTCGGTCAATAGGTCTACAGGTCTGAGCCCTTTTGAGATTGTTACTGGTCGTAGACCTAGGAAACCGATAGATTTGGTCCCCTTACCCATCCAGGCCCGTGTCTCTGAGTCAGCTGAGTCCTTTGCAGAGCATATTAGGCAGTTGCATGAGCATATACGTCGTCATATAGAGGCCAGCAACGCACGTTATAAGGAATTAGCTGACGCGCATCGACGCACCCGTGAGTTCCAAGTGGGAGAGTACGTCATGATCAGGGTTAGACCTGAACGGTTCCCTTCGGGGGCCGTGAAGAAACTCCAGGACCGCGGTGCCGGACCCTTTCGAGTCTTGAAGCGAATTGGGTCGAATGCGTATGAGATTGAGCTGCCAGACGACTATGATATCTGTTCGACGTTCAATGTTTCAGATCTGGTGGCATATCGGGATCCCGTGGTGATTCCCAGTGAGCTTTTTAGGCCTACCCCTCCTGTTGAGAGCATTACACCTTCTGAGCGTCCACCTCCTCCAGCCCCATTACAGACACGCGAGCATATAGATTGCATACTGGATGAGCAGGTGACCACGACCAGGAGCGGAGCCTACCAGCGCTTCCTAGTATGCTGGAGAGGGCGCCCTGCGACAGACGACACCTGGATCACACGTGGAGAGCTGGAGAGGATCGACCCGGACCTACTGGAGCGCTACTTGAGCGACCGTGACCCTTACTCGACGGGGTCGAGTTCTTCCCACCCGGGGAGAATTGGTGAGGACACGCGCCGCATCACTCGACAGAGCACACGGAGCACGTCAGCATCTCTTTGGCTAGGCGACTACGGCATCGACTAGAGGATCTTTTTCTCATTTGAGGCCATGTTGGGCCTTGGTTTAGTCCCTGCGTGGACACTTTTATTAGTTGTGTGGACCTTTGTAGGCCAATTGGGGCCAATTAGGCTTTACTTGAGTCTTTTATGCTTATTAGGTAGTAGTTGGGGTTATTGGGCCACTTCCTTGGTTCAAGCCTTGGCCCATTGGGCATGGCTGCCCAACCTGGGTTTGGCCCACCTGGAGATGTGCGCCCCCATTCTTAGGGTTAGGGTTTGGGCGCCCCCTCCCCTCTTTCCCTCCTCTTGGAAGGTGGCAGCCGCCCCTCTCCTAGATTTTAGGAAGAGGGGTGCGGCCCCCCCCTTTCCTTCCCCATTCGGTCACCCCCCTCCCTCCTTTGGCCGCCCCCCATCCCCCAATCCACTCCTAGATTCTAGGAGTGGTGCGCACCCCTTTCCCCCCTAGCCCATTGCGCATTCCCCCTTTCCCTTGTGGCTTGGGTTTCAAACCTAGCATTTCCCCTCCCCATATAAAAGATCTCTTGTATTTTCATTAGAGAATTAATGAATACATGAAATATATTGATTGAGCAGCCATTGGCGCAGCCACCCCTTGGAGAGGGCGACCCTCTCTTCCTCCTCTGCTCCTGCGACGGGAGCAACCCCGGGGTGCGACTCCCCATCCCCTCGGTGCGACGCCGAGGTTCTTCCTCCCTTCTACTTCGTCTCCGGTTCGAGTTCGCGTGTTTCAGATTCAGCCCCGAGTTGCAGCGGCGTCCCCATCCGGTGCGGGTCGAATCCGAGCCCCTCCTTTTTTTGGTGGATACTTCTACGAGTCATCAGCGCGTGGGCTTTGGTTTCGCCTCGATCCGAGGTCGGCACCACCCGTGGCGAGTTTTCTCGTGAGCTAGCGCAGGAGCCTCCTTCTCTGCGCGCCCAGATCCACCCTCCTTCTTGAGAAAATCCCACAGGACGGACAACTCCGAGTTTGGAGCTGATTTCTTCAGGGTTTGTACCTCTCGTCGTCCTCTTTCCAATGCCACCAACCTCGCCTCGTTCCGACGTCCGAGCTGTTCGTGGCGTCAGTTCCAGTGAGGTCGCGTGGGTCTGCCCAGTCCACCCGGTGCCAGGACAACCGGCGATTTCCAAAGTTCACAGCGTCCAACCACGACCAGACATGATCGAGCTCTTTGGTCCCGACCTGCTGCTCTGCGTCCCCGACGTCCTCCCACAAGCGGGGCCTCGTTCGCCTACCGGAGCAGCGAGTTACCATTTTCCCCGCTCGACAGCGCAGTTCTGGGAGCAGATTCCTTGTCCCCACTTGCAGGTGCGGCCACGGCTTCCACGGACGGAATCTGAGCACGCCTTTTGGCCGAGGCTTCCTCCTGCGACCTAACTACGCGCCCTCGCTGACGGCGCCCCAATCGGACTCCGGATCCATTCGTGGGAACGTTTACCACCGAGTCGCGCGTTGCTGCGATTCTGCCGATCGTCATCCGGACCCTCCTCGTGGCCAACCCTTCACCGAGTGCTGCCCGTCAGCCCGTGTATCGGCCGCCCCGAATGGAATTGTTGTAGCCTGTTATCTCCCTGCGAGGAGTGGGCACCATTGCTGGCTTGTACCTATTCTTTCATTGTGTGTATCGGGGTTGTCGGTCTCGGCCGGGGTTCCTTCCCCACGCCTAGGCGTGGAGGTACGTGCGACGCTCTCCCCCCCCTGGCATTTTGCTTTACTAGTATGTGATCTTGTATGCCGCGTGAGAGTGTAGGGATCCTAGCTAGCATTCAACACCGCGAGATCGTGAGTGAGAGTATCCCATTCCGTGGCCCTAGTCGAGCACCGAGCTCGGACTAGACTCCTATAGTTGCGCGTTGGCTCCTTTGCCGCTTTGATCCACTCGCTTCCCTCATAGGGACGACCGTGGACTTGGGTTTCTTGTTGAGAGACGCCTCTCTTCGGAGGAATAGTACGGAGGTCGATCTCTCGGCTTGCCTTGTCACGTGTGAGTGCTGACCGCACTTGGTCTTCATCATAGGTTTAGTCCATTTGTCAGTTCCGTCCCGCATCAGTAAATCTAAAAGTGATTCATGTAGATTGTAGAGCTCTCTGTGCTCTTTCCATGGACAGTAAGAACACTAAATTTCATTGAGTATAACTCCCGGAATTAATGTTTTAGTGTAACCCTAGCAAACCCTCACTTCCCGGCATTCACCGGACGCGGCAGGGATGACCGAAGACGACCCAGGGATGGACGGTCATACGATAGGCCGCCCAACTCAGGCCTAAACTTTGACCATATTTGACTCTAGTATAACCATAGTTAAACGGTTTTTCAGGAACCACACATCCCAGGATGAACGGTTCCACAAGAACCACACATCTAGATATAAGGTCCCGGATCAACCACATATCCTGGACGGCCCTGGTCTGGCCGCACAACCCAGGGGATGGGCGGTCCGTCCAGAACCGCCCAACCCTTTGGGTGGCCCAGGAGGAACCGCCCAAGTACTTGGGCGGCCCTGCCAGAACCGCCCAAGTCCCCAGAGTGCCCCTTTCAGCCTGTTAAGCCCCGTTCAGCCCTGTTTAAGCCCAGTAGATGTAAGGTTCATCCAGAACTGTTTATCTACCCAGCAAATGACTTAGTAATGATTCTAATGCATCCTTTTTCATGTCATTAGGTTTGGACGGTTGCCCCCTAACCGCCCAACACCCTGGAGCCCTAAAACGGCCCTTATGCGACCGTTTAACCTCCAGAGCCGGTTTTCGCGCCCGGTTTCACCGTTCGACGCCCCAATCGACTTAGTAAATGCATGATTTGATAATATATATATATTTCTGTCTCAGAAATCTATTTATCACATAAAATGATTTAAAAGTGATTTTTAATTATTATTTAGCATCTTACTTGTTAATTAGTTCTTAAAGTGATAATTAGTATATTTAAGTGCTAAATTAGTATCTTAATTACATACTTAGCCAGTAAATTTATCTTTCTATCTCAGAAACATGTTTTCACATAAAATGATCTTATTAATTACAAATTAGTATTTTTGATTATTAATTAGTATCTTAATCGCATTTTAATTGCTAATTGGTACTTATATTACAAATTAGTATTTTCAAGTGCTAAAATTAATATCTTAATTACTGTCAAGACAATAGATTTATATTTATGTTCCAGAAATATATTTTTCACAGGAAATAACTTCATGTATAGATAATTAGTGTTTTAATGCTAATTAGTGATTAAATTACTATCTAGTACTTAAATTGATAATTAGCGTTCTTAAGTGCTAAATTAAGTATCTTAAAATACTGTTAGGACAATAGATTTGTATTTCTGTCCTAGAAATATATTGTTCACAAAAAATACTTTAATGAATAGATAATTAGTGTTTTTAAGTGTTAATTAGTATCTTAGTTACTAATTAGTATCTTAACTTGATAATTAGTGTGTTTAATAGATAAATTAGTATCTTGATGCTGTTAAGACAATAGATTTATATTTCTGTTCCAGAAATATACTTTTCATAGAAAGTGATTTAATGTGTACTTAATTACGTGTTTTTAATGTTACTTAGTGATTTAAATTGCTATTTAGTATCTTAAGTTGATAACTAGTGTTTTTGATGGTTAGATTAGCATCAAAATTTGCTGTTAGAAAGTAGATTTTATATTTCTGAAATCAGCAACATATGTGTTTATGGAAAATGATTTAATGTAATTCTAGATTGTTAATTGGTATCTTAATGGTTAGTTAGCATGTTAAATGGAGTTAATAAGCATCTTAAACTGTTAATTGGTAAGAAACGCACATGATAAGTGGTAAATATACAAGTAAATTTCTTTAAATGCATGCTATCCTTTGAGCTTGATTCTTTGTCTATCTTGATCCATCTTCATCCTGTGAATGAAAAACCTTATACCTAATTAAGCATGTAAAATTAGGCGTGTAAAGGCTTTGTTGGTTTTTCTTAATTCTGTCAGTCAGTTCGTACTTAGAGCTAGCGGCATACTGTCAGTCGCTATTGTTGACCTCGTGACTCGTGGTTCGTGACTCTTGGGAGTACGGCCGGTGTGGCCGTATAACCCTCGGTATGTGAGTTTTATCGTGTTTTGAACTCTTGAATCCAAGGACAAGTTAGTCCTTTAATCTTGAGCTTATGACAGTAAATTCTCCCGATTATTTGGCCATTTACTTGACTATCTAGACATTTGGATCTTTGATCCATTTTTATGCCAACGCACCATAAGGGCCCGGTCTGGTCCTGGGGAGAGCGCCCGAAAGTTAGTGAGCCCATGGGATGTTAATGACAGGGTGAGGCATACACCCGAAGTGCAGGACATGCTTGTTATGTCTAGAATAAACTCTTGTTACTTATTACCAGTTACTTGGGTACTTGAATTACAATGACGTCGCCCCCAAGGTTTTGATAAGTAACGTACTTGAATCCCGCTGAGCGTATAAGAGACGCTTGCCCTACTTGCTTGCTTGGCCAACTCTTGCTATTTCCTGTTGGAAACCATTGTATTTGCAATCATACATGACATGTTTGACCAAAGAGGTTAATATACTAGTGATCGATCTTCATGCTTATACTTGAGTTCTATCTTGTGGTAATTTTTGACTTGAAAACTCCTGTAACAAATTCTTGTAGACTCTTGTTCAATCTTGTATTTGATATCATATTCATTCTTACTTGATTTTCTTGACCTTGCAAGATCTGTTTATTACATTATACCGTCATTACTTCTTTTACGAGCATGCTACCGTCTTTTACATATTTAGCATGGCATGAAAAATGTAATTACTTGTTAATCACTTTAACCACTGCCTGATGATAGAGTATAATTCCTACTGAGCTTCTTGCTCACCCCTACTTCCAACCCTTTTCAGGTGTGCGAGTATTGGTACGTGCATGGGAATCGGATCGGTGTGATCGAGTGGTACCTGGACCCTAGAGTTGGAGTCTGTGTCCTTTCTATTTTCTTGAGTCTTGTTAGTTTAGTTCCTTCTTTTTGTTATCTATTTCGAAGCTTTTATTGTAAGTGGTGTTGAATATATCTTTTTAAATTAATAAAAGCTCGTATTTTCTCAATGTATGTCTAGCTTCATTCTATTTTAATTGTGGTTATTATTTTTTTTCCGCTCTTGTTATCGTGACTTGTCTCCTGCCACGTTTCGAGCATCGCTTCCCGCTGCTATCGGTTCGGGGCGTGACACTCTGATACCAAACTGATGCGGGACAGACAAGGGGACCGAATCTAAGTGATGCAGACCTCGGACTCTATGTGCAGACGTGACCAGCAACATACGAGTAGGAACGACACTTTGGTCTGACACTAAGAGTTCCTATGGGCTATACGTCGCTAACAGAAACACAAGCTCACTCGTCGTCCCAAGCGAGGGGAAACACGGATCCGCGCGGTTGAGAAACCGGTAGAGTCAAGGGTGGTCGACTCAATTCCGTGCTCGGATCGAGCCACGGGACGGGTCACTCACTCGCTCACAGCGGTGACATGGACTCACGGGCTAGGTTCTTATCGCACTCAGCAGCGACACACGACCATAGACTAGCTAAGCAAGTAAATGCCAAGAAGTCGAGATCGTTACCTCCACGCTCCCGACGTGGGGAAGACAACCCCGGCCAATCCTGTACTCCCGGTTAAACAAATACACTGTGCAGAGGGGGATTTCTATAGCCAATCTAAGAGCAGCCAAACTAGGTCCATCAGGACCAAACGAGGCCCAGCTCATCCAAGTGACAGCCCCACAGGGCCCACTTAGGCTAAAAAGCCCAATAAGATTACTCGGGATCAAATCCTTCCTCTGCAGCCCTTAGGCTCGGAAGGCCCGAGCGTCGGTCAGAACGGAGGAAGACCCATGCCCGAGTTATCCCCTCATCGGGATAGAGGCAAGCGCTCAGTGCCCACTCCGACCTATCTTCATTCGTGCTATGCCTATCGCCCGGACAGGGTTGACACCTTTTATGCTCGGCTCGACCGACGATTGCTTATCCACGCTGCCATTGAGAGCCCTTTATGAGTAGGAGTTTATGAGGATAAGGGACCCATGATCCCTCAAGGCTATGAAGATCCCACGATGAGGACGTAAAGACCCCACGATGAGGACGTAACTCCTGCCTGAAACTCCTCAGCTTACGGGACTCATGAGGTAAGCACACTATATAAACATGGGACTCCCTCTAGTGAAAGGTAAGGGCAATACACACCTAAAATCCCCGGAGCAGGAACCACTTCACCACCTTGGTGTAGGGGGATCTCGTACACCTCTTTCTACCTCTCTTCCTATCTTCCACCATCGCTCTACTGACTTAAGCATCGGAGGATTTTCCCTAAGGAACCTCTCCTGGGCCCCCTGATCTGTTTCCCTTTCTCTACAGTTCAATGTTCGGTGATCATCTATCCCGCTCAAGAGTCGCGTTAGATCACGCCCCTTCATCTGGCGCCGTCTGTGGGAAACTACCGAAGAGCCAGTATGGTGCGAAGAAGTTCAGGGATGAGGTCCGCCAGCGACAGGGGAAAGACCATGGTGGCGGCGGGAGAAGGCCCTTCTAAAGCCTCACAAAATCCCCCCTCCAATGCCAGCACCCCCGTCGACGGACCTCCCCCTCCCGCCGCGGTGGTAGGGGTACCACTTAACGGCGGCGCTGACGCCTTCCAAGCCCTCAACGTAAAACTGGATGTCCTCGTGGAACTCATGAGGACTCAGGCGGCCAGGGATGGAAGGTCACGCGCCCCTCCGGAGAGCCCCCCCCCCGCGAGAACGTGTCCCAGCACACCGCCGGAGGTCGCTTCACCTCCGAGGGCAGCAACTTATTCGCAACAAGACAGGAGGACCCTCACAAACCCCCCCCTCCGGAGCAAGAGGCCTCCTCCACACCAAAACGGGGGAAACATGGGGCACGCCGTCCACTCCCGGAGACCGAAGTCCCCAGGGAGCGCCAGGACAGCCTGCCATCACGCCCCCTTAGCCCTACGGTGCAACAACAGCCAGAGTTGTCTCTCCGTCTATGAGAGTTCGAGAGGCGCTTCGCAGCACAGGAGCGCGCCTTACGAGCCTTGCAGAAGACCTCTCCACCAGAGGAGGAGGAGAGATCCCCGTTCTCCGACTATATCTTAAAGGCAGAGGTATCTCCGAGAACCTCCATCCCGACCTTCAAGCCTTACGACGGCCAAGGCGACCAGGCAGACCACTTCAGAAGATTCGACGCCCTGATGACCCTTCATGGAGCATCTGACACCATCAAATGCCGAGCCTTTGCGACCACCTTGGTCCAAGGTTCCCAAGCATGGTTCCGGGCCCTCACCCCCGGATCCATCCGAGACTTCAAGCAGTTTGGGCGAGTATTCAAGGAGAGTTTCACCGGCAGTGCCCCCCCAAGGTCGGTAGCGGGGCTTTTGGCTCTCAAACATGCGCAAGGGGGGAGACTCCGGGCCTACATCATCTGATTCAAATTGGAAGCCCTGAGAATCCCCCGCCTGGATGTAGCCTCGGCCATAACCACGTTGACAGGAGGCACTCGGGACGAGAACCTCTGCCGCGAACTTGTCCTCCACCCTCCCTCGACCCTTGTCGAGCTAGTGACTCTGGCCTTATGCCATGCTGAGTGCGAAGAAGTTCTCAGCGCATGCCGAGACGTAACCGGCTCGGGTCTGGAGGGGGACAAGAAGCAAGCACCCGAGTCAAGCTCGGGCCAAGGAAAGAGGCGAAACCGAGACGGGGAGCACAAAGAACCGTCCCGGAAGTACGAGTGGTACACTCCCCTAACTGCTCCAGTGTACGAAATATATGAAGACATCAAAGGCTCGGGCCTCCTCCGCCAACCCGAGCCAATGAGGTTGAAAAGTTGCAATCGCAACAAACATTGCCTGTTCCACAGTGACCACGGGCATCACACCGGCGATTGCCATCAGCTCCAGGATGAGACCGAGCACCTCGTCCACCAGGGACACCTATCTCGGTTTGTGGCCGGGCATAAGGAGGACCGAGGCGCCCCAGAGGAAATCGACAACGCCCCTCGCGGGGTCCATATCAACGTCATCGCCGGAGGAGCTGCATCAGGAAGGGACAGTGGCCGAGGAAGGAAGCATCATGCTGAGTGGGCGAGCCGAGCCGTCGAGCCTCGCAAGGCCCCGCCGAGTGAGCCTCAGGTCATAGTCTTCTCCGACCGAGACCTGGAAGGGCTGACCACCCCGCATGATGACGCCCTAGCCATATCGGCCACAATAAACCATTGTAACGTAGACAGGATTCTAGTTGACAATGGAAGTGCCCCCGATGTATTATCCTATGAATGTTTCCTTAAGATGGAGGAGGATCCATCTAAACTCCGCCCTATCCGAACCCCCCTGTGCGGGTTCAATGGCCAGGCCACTTATCCCGAGGGAGCCCTCAGCCTACCGGTTACTCTTGGTACCCCACCCAAGACCGTTACGGTTATGGCGGACTTCATAGTGATTAAGGGTATGATAGCATATAATGAAATCTTCGGCAGAGGGATCCTCAGCCGAACGAAAGCAGTGCCTCCTACCTATCACCAAAAGATGAAGTTCCCCACCAAAAATGGGTTGGGGGAGGTCCGAGGCAACCAGACCATGGCCAGAAGGTGCTACAACATCTCGGTTGAAGCCACAAGGCCGGACGGGAAGAACAGGGGCCCCCGGGAAGTCGAAGAAAAATTCGCAACCGCCGAGCCTGGGCGAATTGCTAGGAGTTTTTCTAAACGACGACCCGACCCTGGGAGTAAAGATTAGAGCCGACCTAACATCTGAAGCCCAACAGCAATACAAAGAGTTTCTTTCCACGTACGTCCGAGTCTTTGCATGGTCTGATGATCAACTCCCTGGGATACCAGAGGAGATGGTGATGCATAAGCTCAACCTCGATCCAACTATCAAAGTCGTACAACAACACAAAAGGAAGCATGCGCCAGAGAAGCAGGCGATCATCAAGGAGCAAGTCACCAAGGGGCAAAAGACTGGTCTTTTCAGACCGGTCCTGTACCCGACATGGCTGGCTAACGTCGTCCTGGTACCAAAAGCTTCAGGAAAGTGGCGAATGTGCATGGACTTCACCGACTTGAACAAGGCTACTCTAAAGGACTGATATCTGTTACCGACCATCGACCAACTGGTTGACTCAACCTCGGGCAACGAGATACTCAGCTTCCTAGATGCCTATTTAGGTTACCATCAGATCAGAATGAATCCAAAAGACATCGAGAAGACCGCCTTTAGCACCGACTTCGGCGTATACTGCTACACCTTGATGCCTTTCAGGTTGAAGAATGTTGGAGCCACATACCAGAGGCTGGTCAATCATATGTTCGAGAGACAGCTCGATCGGAACGCCGAGGCCTATATTGACGACATGCTCGTGAAGACCCCCAAGGCCGAGGACCACTTCGCCGACCTAGCTGAAACCTTCGACACCCTCTTGAAGTACAACATGAAGCTCAACCCTGCCAAGTGCACCTTCGGAGTAAGGTTCGAGAAATTCTTGGGCTTCTTAGTCACCCAGCGTGGGATCGAGGCCAACCTCGACAAGATCCAGGCCATCCTAGACATGCGCCCACCCACCTGCATCAAAGATGTTCAACGGCTTATCGGGTGCATTACCTTGCTCAGCAGATTCCTGTCCCGCGTGGCTGAACGATGCCTACCCTTCTTTAGACTGTTGAGGGGGACTAAAATGGCATCTGCTACATTCGCGTGGGACATGAAATTCCAAAAAGCGTTCGCTGAGCTTAAGGAGTTCCTGGCTTCACCTCCGGTGCTTTCCAAGCCCGTCCCAGGTGAAACCTTGCATCTCTATCTCTCGGTGACTCCATTTATAGTTAGCTCAGTCCTAGTCAGAAATGACTCGGGAGTCGAGAGACCGGTCTACTACACCAGCAAGGTGCTCAATGAGGCTGAAAGAAGGTACCCCGCAACCGAGAGACTCATGCTAGCGTTGGTTAACTCAGCCAAGCGCCTCCGACCCAATTTCCAAGGGCACTCCATCACCGTGCTGACCGATGAACCATTGAAGAGGATCCTCGCTCACCCTGAAGCCTCGGGATGCCTCGTCAAGTGGGCCATCATGCTCGGGGCCTACGATATATCGTACCAGCCTCGCTCGGCTATCAAAGGCCAGGCACTCGCTGACTTCATCGCCGAGAGCACCATCCCGACTGAAGAAAGATATCCGTCTGCGCCCGGGCCGACCCAGGAATTGTTCATCGATGGATCCTCCAACTCAGTCGGGAGCGGCACCTGGATCCTCCTGAAGTCCCCCGAAGGAGCAGAGCTATAGTACACCTTGAAGTTCAACTTCCAAGCATCTAACAACGCTTCCGAGTATGAGGCCCTCATATCGGGAGCCCGCATGGCCCGGCGGTTGGGGGCTGAGCAAGTCAGGATTCACACTGACTCCCAACTGGTCGCTAGCCAGGTCAACGGCGGTTGTGAAGCTCGAGAAGCACCGATGATCAAATACCTCTAGCTGTTCAAGACCGTGGCACAACAGTTCGAGAGTTTTGAGGTAGTCCGAATAGCTCGGGAGGAAAACTCCCGAGCGGACGCCCTCTCTCGGTTGGCCTCCTCTCTTGACCTCGAGGGTACTCGATCGGTCCTTCTCGAAGATCTAGAGCAGCCGAGCATCGATTCAGAGCTCCTAGCTGTTGACTCGGCCTCCCCAAGCGACTGGCATACCCCATACCTGTCGTGGCTCCAAGATTCTCAGGAGCCCCCCAACCCTCGGGAAGCCCGAAGATTGAAGTACCAAGCTCGGTGATTCGTCACTCTGGATGGCGCTCTCTACCGGAGATCCTTCTCCGGTCCTCTCTTGAAGTGTCTCAGCACTGACGAAGCCAACCGAGCGATCGAAGAAGTTCACGAAGGTCTGTGTGGAGCGCATTTAGGAGGTAGGTCGCTCACCAGGATCTTGCTACGGCTAGGTTATTGGTGGCCCACTCTACAGCGCGACTGCTCGACCTACACATAACACTGTGACCGGTGCCAGCAATTTCACCACTTGGTCCATCAGCCAGCAACGGAGCTCATCACCCTAGCCGAGCCTTATCCTTTCGCTCGCTGGGGAATCAACATCCTCGGGCCATTCCCCACGGCCCAGGTCCAGAAGAAGTTCATTATCGTCGCCATCGATTACTTCACTAAGTGGATCGAGGCCGAAGCCACAACAAGGATCACCGAGACAGTCCTCTGGAATTTCGTCTGGACATCGATCATCTGTCGTTACGGCATCCCCCGGGTGATAGTAAGCGATAATGGTCGGCAATTTGATTCTCGTTATTTCTGAGACAGATGTGCCAACCTGGGCATTCGCAATCACTTCACCTCGGTCGCCCACCCTCAGGCTAACGGGCTGGTCGAAAATGCCAATAAGACTATTTTAAAAGGCATCAAGACTAGGCTCGGCAAAGCCAAGGGCAGCTGGCTTGAGGAATTGCCAAACGTACTTTGGTCACACAGAACGACTCCCAGAACGGCAACCGGTGAAAGCCCCTTTCAGCTGGTATACGGTACTGAGGCCGTGATCCTGTTGGAGATTGGCAACCCCTCCCTCCAAGTCATATGCTTCTCGTCCGTGGTAAACGACCAGAAACTGCTCGAAAACCTCGACCTAGCAGATGAAGTCCGAGAGATTGCCAGCATCCGAGCAACAGAATACCAACGCTGCCTCACTCGATACTACAACGCCAAAGTCTGAGATGGACACTTTCAGTCGGGAGACTTCATCCTCAGGAAAGCCAAAGCCTCTCGACCACTTGAGATGGCGGGCAAGTTATCCCCTAATTGGGAAGGCCCCTACCGAGTGGTCGAGACACTCGGAAAAGGAGCATACCGTCTATCCACGATGGAAGGAGAGCTCATCCCTCGGGCCTGGAATGCGACTACACTACGCAAGTTCTACTTCTGAATACTGAGCTAAAATAAAAGCCTCCTTTCTTTTATTCAAACAACACACTTGTACATCAGGAAGGCCGAAGCTGAGAAAATACATGTCAAAAAAGCAAAAAATCCATCTGGCGCCGTCGTATGAGCCCATCGCTCGGCTGACTCGGTTGACCTTCCTGTGTCCAGCCACTGACTCTGCCTCGTGTAGAAACTAGATCAGATAAAGGGTAGTCAACCCCGTTGACTCGGGCGGCTCGGGACAAAGGTGACAGAGGGTTTAGGAAGGAGAAGGCTACCTTCCAAGTTGAACTTGGAAGAGAAAGGGGAGAGGGAACGCATATGAAAGCATCCTCCCCGCCAACCTGCCAACTCTTTGGAAGGAAGAGAGTGTAGGCACCCTCCGAAGAGTGAAAGAAATGATGAGAAGAGCAGAAGAGGGAAAAAGAGACTGCGGGGGGGAAAAAGAAACTAGTAGAGCTGGACGAGGAGGCAGGGGAAAGCCTGGGAAGGAGGGAGCTTAATTGGCTTTCTCCTCCCCTCCATGGGGCGAGCAGGAAGGGAAGGGCTGTAGGGATGCCTAATGCCCCCATCCGTCCACCATCTCGCCCCCCTGCAAGCGCCGCCGGAACTGATAAAAAGAAGACGACGTGCCTCCACACGTCGGACCTTCTCCAAACCCGTCCGCCGGCCGTCGGACCTCCTTCAAACCCGAAGCAGCAAGGACTCTCTGCCCTCCGTCATCGGCAGCTTCATCTTCCGGGGCATCTTCCATGCTCCAAATATAACGGCACAACGCTACGTGAATAAAGAATGAAGAAAGAGTGTCAGGGAAAACCCTAAGCAGTGGAGAAAAAGGGACGCCCTTCAAACCTTTTATAGGCGAAGGGAGGCTATTTGCCTTAAATGATTCTCTCCTCGAAAACACGCCAAAGGGATCTCTCCCTACGAATGGTCACCTCAAACTTCTTATTTCTGCCCTAGCAGGACACACGAAGCGGCCAAGCATTCAAAGCATGAAAAAATGGAAAGACACCATGTCAGACGCTCACCCAACCATCAGGTGAGATCCACGCAGAAAGTATCGGCTCTTTCCAACCACTACAGATACGCTGAATAAAATACGGCAATGGCGATACAGAACAGTTAAGTCTTTGTCCTAACGCTATTGCCTTATCTATTTTTCTACATAAAGGAGAAAGTTTTTTCTTCAAAAGGAAAAAGACATACAAAAGAGGAAGCAAAGCAGATACATCAGGCCTCCGGCCCACCTTGAAGCTCGGAAGTGGAGGGCTCAAACGGTATGCCCCCGGCACCCTCGGTGACGGCCGACCCTGGCACGGACCCCACCGGCGTGGGAACTACCTCGGTTCCGTGCCCTCCCGAGGCATCCGGAGTTGGCGACCCCTCAGACGAAGAGCCCCCGTGATCCTCTTCATCCGGCGCCGAAGCAGAGGAACTAGAGAATGACAAGTCTAAGTCATAGCATTACCCGGACGGGAAGTCAACTACCCCGGACGCCTGCTCCTCGGCATAAGAGACGGCCCGGTCGTAGCCTTGCTTGAACCCCTTGCGGATGCCCCGGCGAAGTGCTGACTCGTAGTAGGGAAGGGCAGCCTCCTTAAGGTCAACCCGGTAGGCCTCTGAGCTTTTGTACTGCTTGAGAGCCTCCACCCCGGCCGATCCCACCCTACCAGCGAGCTCGGCCTTCTCCCGCTCCGCCTCGGCTAACTTCCGCGTGGCCTCAGCCATCCGCTTTTCGGCCTCCGCCGCCTGCTTCTCTGCCTGGGCCCGATCAGCCTCGGCCTCCTGCCAGAAGGGGCTCAGCTTCCTCCGCTCGATCCACCAGCTCTGCACGTTCGGTCTCCCACCGGCCATCCAGCTCAACACGTGCAAGGCGCTCCTCTTCAAGAAGCCTATTCTTCCTCTCGAGCGATTCGCGGGCCTTAGCTAGCTACTCGGTTAGCGCCTGAGTCTCCACCTGGCTCGATCGCACCAGCTCCCTGACTGAGGAAAGCTTCCTCCGAAGCCCATCACGCTCCTCGGCAAGCCGAGCCAACCTCCTGTCAGACCCACCAAGGGTCCAGGCCAGGTTTGCTCGCTCCGACTCTGACCGAGCGTACGCTTCTGCCAGAGTGGCCCCCATCTGGGCCAGGACCAGGCCGCCCTCCATAACCCTCGCGAGGGCCGCGGACGAAGAGTACTGCCTACCTCCCCCCCTCACCTTCACGGCTATACCGCGGCATACCTGGTGCAGAGGGCCCGGGATACCAAGCCTCTCCAAGGCCGCCGGAATAGAGAACCCCCCATTGGCCGGCGCCCCACCGAGTGGCTCGGACCAAGCCCCGGCCTCGATCGCCTCTCGTGCCGCGGTCGGATTTTCTTGTGGCCCCCCAACCTGGACCGGCTTGGCACCTGCACCACCACCCGAAGCGCCAACCTCAGCCGCGGCCCCAGCATCCCCCGCCTAACCTACGGCCCCCTCGGCTCCTACCGAGGGGAGAGCCAGGCCAGCACCGTTGCCAGTCGCAGGAGCAGCCCTCGCCCCCTCGGCTCCGACCGAAGGAGGAGCCGAGCCAGCCTCATCACCGACCGCTGGAGCAGCCCCAACCTCCTCGGCCCCCTCTTGCTCGGAGGGTGGGAGAGCTCGCCCGGTAGGGTCGGCCCCATCATGCTCGGCGGAGGGGCGAGCCGCGGCAAGGTCGCCTTCGACTACGAGTACGACCCCGGCCTTCTTGGCCCACTTCTTGGCCTTCGCGGCGGCCTGGATCATGCCTTTCACGGGATCCTTGCGCTTGGACCCCCGCGGCTTGGAGGATTCACCCTGGGCCGCCCCCTTGACCTTATCTCTGGCTCTGGAGCGACCCGTGGGAGCAGCCGATTCATCAGCAGCCGAGTTATCGCCAAGCTCGATCACCTCTGTGGCCTCCTCCAAAGCCTGCCGCCTGGTGTCTGCACGAAAAGGAAGACATATTCAAAAAAATAAAAATGATCTCAACATCCAAAGGAGAACCTAGCTTGTGGCATCTAAACCCGACGGATGCAGCCGCGTAAGAAGACACCGCTCGATATTCTTTGGAGTTACCAGCTCTTCTGTGGATTGGCGGTGCTTCAGCAAGATAGCCGCATATTTCTCCACATGTGGAGGGAACTCATCCTGCCTGGGAGGGATATGCGGGTGGAAATTGGGGATTACTGGACACCTGCAGACTTCCTCCACCAAACAAATCCCCACCCAAAAGAATTGAGTTTTCCACCCCTTATGCAAAGAATCCTTCGCAGCCAAGGAGATACAGCTCCTATTCCACCTCGCCTGGATGAAATAGAAACCCTTCCCGACTGAAGGATGTGCTTTCAACTCAAAGAAATAGTGAAAGAGGTCCAACGAAGGAGGAACTCCACACTGGCAGCAGAGAATGCGGACGGCGGAAAGAACAAGATAAGAATTGGCTACCAACTGAATGGGCGCCAACAGGAAAAAATTTAGAAGCTGAAGAACGAAAGGTTCGAAGGGAAGGCGGAACCCACCCTTCCATGACAGAATGAAAGTACAGATATGACCTGTACGAGAGTCCAAGCTCGTCTCGTGTGGAGAGGCCGTGGCAAAGCGGAACTTGTGGGGCAGGCGATACTGGTGCTCCAGCCTTTTCACATCCGCCTCCCCCAGTTCACTGCAGTTTGGAACCGGCGCCTTCACCACTGGCTCGTCCTCCAACTCCTCAGCATCCAAATGCTGGTCCGCCATGGAATACAGAGAAGAGTTTGAGGAAAGGCGATCTCGGGACCCTGAAGATTCCGGGGGAAGAGGAAGCCGCCGGACTGCCTCCACGGTTATCTCCGCCAACTCCACGAACACCGCTGCAAGCCTCAGCTCTTCCGTCGTGTCCTCGCGACGCATCGAAGAGCTCAAAAGCAAGAACGGAGGAGAGCCAAAACCCTAAAGATGGAGGGAGTCTGGAATGAGAACAAGCGCCCAACGCCTATATCCCCACGCGGAAAGCGGCGCGTCGTTCCGACCTCCAAGAAAAGGGGGCCCCTTTAGTTCAAATCTGTCAGGATCATCATTATTACGGTCCCAGGTGACCACGACACGTGGCTTCCTAACACCGCCAGATCTCCACCCACCTGAGCCACGCTGGTCCAAAACCCCAAACAGCTACTCTTCCGAGCTTACTAAAGCTCGGGAGTAGGAGGGGGACAAGTGGAGAGGGAGATTTCGGTAGCCCATCTAAGAGCAGCCAAACTAGGTCCATCAGGACCAAATGAGGCCCAGCTCATCCAAGTGACAGCCCCACAGGGCCCACTTTGGCTAAAAAGCCCAATAAGATTACTCGGGATCAAATCCTTCCTCGGCGGCCCTTAGGCTCGGAAGGCCCGAGCGTCGGTCAGAACACCCGAGCGTCGGTCAGAACGGAGGAAGACCATTGCCCGAGTTATGTTGTGACCCCTCTATGTTGATGAGGTTGACAATTGCTTTATTTCATTGGCAACACCATTGTTTTGATTGATTGGCAACTGCTTTTGATTTGATGAAATTGCTCTATCAGATTGACTATGTGTTCTTTGCATTTAATACACTGATGTCTGCATTTCTTACTGTCATGAGTCTATACACTGGAAGCTCTCATATCAATTGAGTCTATACATCGTCCATTTTGGATAATGTACACACACTGCATTTCAATTGAATTGGTTAAGTGTGTACAGCGTCAACACATCATGTTACAGCGTCAACGCACTTCATTGGATGTGTGTACAGCATCAACTCGTTAAGTGTGTACAACGTCAACGCATCATGTTACAGCGTCAACACACTTCATAGGAAGTGTGTATTGAACCTCAGAGTCTGTACATTGAATCACCAACTTCTTTGAAGCCCATACATCGCTCAAAGTCTGTACATCGGTCTGTCAGCAAGTCTGAACATCGTCCGTCTTTGTTAGCGTCTCAGGCATTGGGCTAAGTCTGTACATCATTCAATATCTAGAGCTTCATGAAGTCTGTACATCAGATTGTTACAACAAGTCTGTACATTGTCCGTCTTCCTCAGCGTCTTATTATTTGAGATCTATACATCCATCAGGAGCTTCAAGTCTACACATCGCTTCGCTCCATCAAGTCTGTACATCCACAGTGTTACTTGAAGTCTGGACATTGGTCTTCAAACTCAAAGTCTCCACATTGTCTTCGAAACTAAAGTCTATACAATGGTCTTCACACTTGAAGTCCATACATTCGATGTGCAGAGTTGATGTCTATACTGTGTCTTATGCTGATCAAGTCTACACAATGGTCGGTGGCAAGTCTGTACACTGGCCTCAGCTTTTCAAGTCTACACATTGGCCTCCTTGCATAAAGTATATACACTGGACTGTTTGGCAAGTCTATACATCGGCCCTTGTCTTCGATGTCTGTACAGCCCTTTAGCTTGCTTAAGTCCATACATTGGCTTCAAGACTTTCAAGTCTATACACTGAAGCTTCACATTCGTTTGCATTACATGAAGTCCATACAGTGGGTAAAGTCTGTACGTTGCATTCTGCCTTCACAAGTCTATATAACGAAGTATATACACTGCATTGTACATACTCAAATCTTATGACTTCATTCTTGCTGCTGAAGGGAACAGGGTCGACGCTGTGTGTTTAAAGCGTCCACGCATCAGTTGACGAAGCCTTCACGATATCTTCCACTGCGTCAACGCCACAAACAAGCAACGTCGACGCAGCAGTTGAAGAAGCATTCATCTTCACAGGCTATTCCACTGCGTCAACGCCACAATTGAGCAGCGTCGACGCAGCAGCTAAAGAGACGAGGCTAATGGCTACTGGAATGCCTCACTGCGTTAACGCCATTGAGTGACAGCGTCGACGCAGCAAGTCAGATTGCTGTTACTGAGCATGTGAATGGAGAACTCTATACATCGGACTGAAGAAGCTAATGAGGGGCACGTGATCCCAGGTACCTGGCTCGTGATCCGAGAAGGATGAGGTATCCAGATGAGGACACGTGCACTAACACTCCATTGGATGCTGCCACGTGGTCCAAATTACTGGGCGGGAAACGTGGAGAGCACATGCCTGCTGCTGTTGCTGCTATATAAACAAGCCTTCTTCCACAGAAGAAGACTGATCGAAAGAAAAGAAGAGAAAGTCTATACAGCAGTGAGGCTTCGATCCATAGAGAGAAAAGAGAGAAGAAGAAGATACAGAGAAGAAGAAGAAGAAGAAATAGAGAAGAAGGAGAAAAAGAGAGAGGAAGAGATCGAGAGAGAGCTGATCGAGAGTGAGAGTGAGAGCGTTTGTATCTCAGTCTCGTGGTTCAAAACCAGAGCTGAGCTTTGCTCTTAGAGCTATACTGCTTTTGAGCTTTTCTGTTTTCTTTTTGATTTTGTCTTTCATTTCCGAAAACTATTTCTTCAAGCTGTGTGTCAGCGGTCTTGCAGTGGTAGTCACCACTGGACGGGTTAAGCTATATTTCCCCAGCGGTTGCAGAGGATCAGATCCTCTGGTCGGCAAGCTGTAGTGCCCAGCGAAGCTGTGTATCATTGGATTGTTTGGCCAAGCTGTAAAGCCCAGCGGACGCAAGTTGTGCTGCGCAGCAGGAAGCCATACTCGGTTGAGTGTGGGGTGGACGTAGGTCGTTGACCGAACCACCTAAAAATTGTGTGTGCAGTGTGTTTGTGTTTTTGTGTGATCTGTGTGAGATTGGAATTTCTTGCTCAACTTATTTGATTGCATCGCTTATGCTCATGTCTAGCATTCGACCTTTTGTTTAGCATCTTTTGTTTAGCTTAACTGATGTTTGCCTAAATTCCGCTTTAGAACTTGTAGTAGTTTTAAATTAGGCAAGTTGATCTATTCACCCCCCTCTAGATCCACACTCTGTGGAGATAGACTGCGTCCATCTAACCCAACACTTGGTATCAGAGCCTAACTCTTCTGCAGAGACTCATCGCCCGAAGAGAATAGGCAGAGATGGATGCTCGAGGGATGACTGCCGAAGGTCACTCAACAACGAAGCCCCCATTCTTTGATGGATCAAACTACGCATACTGGAAGAACCGTATGCAAGTGTTCCTCAGGGCTAAGGATTATGAGATTTGGAAGATTGTCAGCAAGGGTCCTTATGAGCTGTCCCCGAATGAAGATGTATGGACCAAGGAGGAGATCAGAAGGTCCACGCTGAATTGGAGTGCTATTAATGCTATCTAGTGCGCTCTGCATCCTACAGAATTCTCCTGTGTATCTGCTTGCAAATCAGCTAAGGAGCTGTGGGATGCGCTGGAAGTAATTCATGAAGGTATATCTCAAGTAAGAGAGTAGAAGGCCAATCTTCTTGTATCTGAGTATGAAGCCTTCAAGATGAAGCAGAACGAGTCCATCAGTGAAATGTACGCTCGGCTGACTGTCATAACCAATGGCCTCAGAGGTTTTGGGAAACCTCAGGCAGAGTATGATGTAGTGAGGAAAATTTTGTGCTCCCTAACTCCCAATTGACACACCAAAGCAACAGTGATGGAGGAGTCAAGGGACCTCTCATCTCTGAAAAATATGAAGCTGTCCTCAATGTGAACAATGAGCTGAAAAAGGCTATTGATGAACTTCAGAAAGACAATGAGGATAAAATGAAAACCATTCAGAAAATGACCCAAGGAACAGATAACTTAAATGCTTTGTTAGGGTCAAAGGTTATTTTCAGAAAAGAGGGCCTAGGATTTAATTCTAGTGTAACAAAATCATTCGGGATGAAAACAATTTCATTTGTTGCTCAAAAGGAAAAGGGACCTCTAATTAGCATGAACTCAACAAATTTAATGAACAAAACTGCTAATCTGAAAAAGACCAGTGTTGAGGAGAAGGGTAAACAAAAACTCAGTGAGCCTAGTAGAGCTAGCACATCTAAGCAGAATCCTAGGGCTCAGACTCATGTTAGAGGTCAACCTACACAGTCCGGTAAACCCCAGGTCAAGGTAACCCAGTCTCCACCAATACCTCCACATCTTAAGAAGACCCAATACAAACCTGCGTATATGTCAGCAGGGTCCAAAGTACAAGGGAGACAGGGTGCTGCTAGAAGTCAACCGAACTATTTTTATCAACCCAGAGCTCAGACCAACTACAATGCACAGCCAACCTACTTCAATAGGTCAAAGTGGTCTAGAACTCAGGGTAGGTTTACAGGTCTTGCATTCCAGGGTGCTCAAAACCAAAGACCTTACAGTGGAAATTGGGTCAATGGGTATGGTTACTAGACATCTAGAAATCAATATTTTCATAGTCAGCCCAGGAACTACAATGGCCAAAATTTTGTGGACATACCCTGGCCAAGGCACTGGCGCAGAAGTAACAATACTATCAATAATCATGCTGCTGCCAATAAGAAAAAGAACAATAAGAAGAAAAGGAACAACAACAGAAGAAAATCTGTAGGATCCACTGAACAAAACACATTTAAACAAATGTGGATTCTGAAACATTTGCTTTCCTATTTTGCTTCTAGTTCATTTACATTGGAGCCCAATCAGTCTTGGGTTCCAAACTTCTCTACCTAATTGTGTACGCAGGTATACCTGGCAGCCAAGAACAACTTATGGTACATGGATAGCGGCTGCTCCAGGCATATGATAGGAGATAAGGCTAAATTTTGCATACTGACAGAGAAAATAGAAGGCCTTGTCACCTTTGGAAGCAACACAAAGGGTAGGATTATCGGATCAGGTAAGGTAGGTAAGTGTTCTACCTGCTGCATTGATGATGTTATGCTGGTTGAAGGGTTAGCCTATAATCTACTTAGCATCAGCCAGTTATGTGATAAAGGTTACAATGTTCTATTTAATTCTCAATGCTGCAAGGTTTTTGAACCTGATTCTGATATTGTCAAATTTTCTGGAAAAAGAATAAATAATACTTACATGATAAATTTAGATGAATTTCAACACACTAACCTTTGCCTTACTGCCAGTAGAGAAGACATAGCATTTTTATGGCATCGTAGGTTAGGTCATGCTAGCTACACTGTTTTGCACAAATTAAATAAGCATGGCATGGTTAGAGGAATTCCTGAAGTCTCATTCAAGAAAGAAAATAAAATCTGTGATGCATGCACTCAATCAAAGATAACTAGAAAGTCATTTAAGTCTAGAACTGAAAATCTGTCTTCCAAACCCTATGAGCTGATACATATGGACCTTTTTGGGCCAACTAGATCTGTCAGCCTATCAGGGAGGAGGTATGGGTTTGTCATGGTAGATGACTTTTCTAGGTATACTTGGGTTTATTTCTTATCTAATAAGAGTGATGCTTTCTCAGAATTTCAGGAGTTCTATGATAAAACAAATCAGAAAATTGAAAACATTTTGTCTGATCATGGAGGTGAGTTTGAAAACTCACAATTTGATGAATTCAGCAGGTCAAATGGAATCAACCACATGTATTCCTCACCAAGGACACCTGAGCAGAATGGAGTTGTGGAGAGAAGGAACAGAACCCTAGTGGAAATGGGTCGTACACTCCTTGTCGAAGGTGGTCTACCAAGGAAATTTTGGGCTGAAGCAGTGAAAACTGCCTGTTATGTAATTAATAGAGCCATGATAAGACCTTCTACCCAGCAAACACCATATGAGATATTAAAAGGTAAGAAACCTTCTATTGCTCACTTTAAGATTTTTGGTTGTAAATGTTTCATTCACATAAATGATAAAAAGGACCTTGATAAATTTGAACCTAAAGGAGAACCAGGAATTTTTCTTGGCTATTCTGAAAACACCCGAGCATACAGAGTGTACAATCTAAACTCTAAAACTGTTGAAGAATCTCCACACATAGTTTTTTATGAATCCTTGGCAAATTCTAATGTTGGTCAATGCAGGAATGAAAACAATGGTGAAATTTTGAAGGAAGGAGATCCTGCAGACAAATCCGAGGATGAAGAAGAACATAAAGAGCTTAATGAAGAGGAGCCTATAGTTCAGGGGGAGGTAAATCAAGTTCATGATACTCCAATTGCAAATATTAGATATCTCAAGGATCATCCTGTAGAAAAAGTTATTGGAAATCTGCATGACCCCCCTAGGACTAGAGGCCACTTAAGAATTCAACATGAACTGAATGCTTATGCTTTTGTATCAAACATACAACTCAAGTCCACTGACTGTGCTCTCCAAGATGTGCATTGGATTAATGCCATGCATGAGGAGCTCAATCAGTTTGACAGGAATAAGGTGTGGCATTTGGTTCCACCTTCTGTTCATGAAACAGTCATAGGGACTAAATGGGTATTTAGAAACAAAACTGATGAAGCGGGGAATGTTATTAAAAATAAATCTAGACTTGTAGCTCAGGGATACAATCAAGAATTTGGAATAGACTTTGAAGAGTCCTTTGCCCCTGTAGCTAGGTTAGAAGCAATAAGAATTTTATTGGCTTATGCATGTTCCCTAGGAATAAACCTTCGGCAGATGGATGTGAAATCTGCTTTTCTAAATGGGGAAATTAATGAGGATGTCTATGTGAGACAGCCTCCTGGGTTTGAATGTTTAGATTTCCCTAATCATGTGTACAAGCTCAATAAAGCTCTCTATGGTTTAAGGCAAGCTCCTAGAGCTTGGTATGACAGGTTGAGCAAATTTCTCACCGACAAGAACTTCACAAGAGGTATAGTGGATCAAATATTGTTTACCAAGGTAAGCCATTCTGATATTCTTATCATTCAGATTTATGTGGATGACATTGTGTTTGGATCAACTAACCCCAAATTGTGTGAGGAATTTTCTCAAATAATGACTGATGAATTTGAAATGAGCTCAATGGGAGAGCTCAAACTATTTCTTGGACTGCAGGTTACACAAACAGAAGATGGCATCTTCATCTCTCAGTCCAAGTATGTAAAGAACTTATTGAAGAAGTACAAAATGGACAACCTCAAGGAAATAGCTACTCCAATGGATACATCAACAAGTTTGGATGAAGATTCTAAAGGTAAACCTGTGGACCAAAGGCTATACAGAGGTATGATCGGATCTCTTCTTTATCTTACAGCATCTAGGCCTGATATACAATTTGCTGTATGTTTATGCTCTAGATTTCAGGCCAGTCCTAAAGAAAATCACTTTAAAGCTATGAAAAGGATTTTTAGGTATTTACTAGGCACCCAAGAACTAGGTCTCTGGTATCCTGCTAAGTGTGAGTTAGAGCTTCTAGCCTACACTGATGCAGACTATGCTGGGTGTCGAGTAGATAGAAAAAGCACCAGTGGCTACTGTCAATTCCTTGGTGGCTGTCTAGTGTCTTGGGCATCTAAGAAGCAACACACTGTAGCATTATCCACAGCTGAAGCTGAGTATGTTGCAGCATGTAATTGTGCAGCCCAAGTACTTTGGATTAAGCACCAACTGGCTGATTATCAGATAAATCTGGGATGCATTCCACTTTTATGTGATAATACTACTGCTATATGCCTTGCTAAAAATCCTGTTCACCATTCTAGGACTAAGCATATAGAGATAAAACATCATTTTCTTAGAGATGCTGTAAATAAAAATGAGATTGAAATGAATTTCATAGAAACTGAAAAACAAATTGCTGATAATTTTACTAAGCCTCTTGGGAATGAAAAATTTAAGTTTCTTAGAAGAGAACTTGGCTTATGCAAATTTCAGCATGATGAATGATTGTTTAATTGCTGTGAATAAAATCTCTGAAGTGGACTTGTTCTTGATTGCTTGGATAAATCGTGTGGATGTGAATATGGATGTAGAACTGTCCTGCATTGCATATATTTAGGGGGAGCTTGTCGAGTCTTTGCATGTCCTTGCATATCATTCATTCATGACCTATGCATAAACTCTCTCTCAATTAATTTTTGCCATGTTGTAAGCATATAGACAGGGGGAGTATTGCTAAAAATTCAGAGTGGTTTCAACTTTCTTGAAGTCATTCAACCTTTAACTCTGAATACTTGTCTCTGACATTATGGCAATATGTTGGTCAGTTCTGATTTCTAAGCAGTAGAAAATGGACTTCTTCATTTATAAGAATTTGAATTGTTCAAAGACTGGTGTAATAGTTTAAATCTTATAATGGTTGGAGTTTAAATATTACAATCAGTATATAAGTAAGTTGAAAAATGATAAAACTCTCAACATCTTTCTTATTTCATGTCAGACAAAGCTAATCATATCTGAAATCTGAAAACTCACCTGAAATCATGTTAGAGAGGTTAAGTATGTGTATTGTTCTTGAACAAGTCATTCTGAAACATAAATGATGAGGACATCTCCCGGCATTCCCTATGGCACGAGGCGACTCCGACTTCGTGACCCCTTGGAGATGTGGTCCTCATGGCTATCTTTATTTGTTGCTTATGTAGTTTCTTTATTTGAGTCATATCATGTGTAATTTTCCTTTATTTGAGTCCATTATCTAGGTCTTAGAGTTAATTATCCAAGTCTTGAGTCATTTGGACCCTTAGTTGAGGACATTGGGCCCAGTTAGTGGGCTTGGCCCATGGGCGCCCCCCCCCCTGTCTCTTGGTCTTTTGCATTTATGCACTTTGTTAGGGGGTTTTGTGCAAATGGTCCAACTCTATATAAGGACCCCCCCCTCTCCCATTTGTAACAACTTTGATGAATTGAAAAATTAAACCCTCAAGTATTCTCTCTCCCTCTCTCTATAGTTCTCTCTCTCTCTCTCACTACTTCTCCCTCTCTCTCTCTAAATTTCGAAATCCCCTCTCTCTCCTCCCTAATCACCCTTCTTTAAGACCCCTCCCCCTTCCCTATACACTCATTCAATTCCCCCTCCAACCCCTAGGTGGAAACCCCTTCTCCTAGGCACCCTTTCATCTTCCCAGGCACCCTTTCACCTTCCCAAGGCCACTCCCCACCCTTCCCAAGCCATATTCCTCCACCCAAGAGCCCTTTCCCCTCTCCAAGGGACCCCTTCACCTCCCTAGGTCGTCCATCCCCTTCCCCTCCCTCCTAGGGTCGCACCCCCCTCCATCTCCACCCACATACACCACCACCACCTTAGCCTCCCCTCCACAAATCCATTCCAGCCCGCAGGCAGTTTCTGGCCCCAACTTGCAGAGCATTTTCCAACCCGTTCCAGGAGGATTCGGCATCCAAGCGCTTCAGCAAACTTGTGCATCCACGAGTCTTCTCCGCAGGCGAGTTGGAATCGCTCCGTTCCAAGATCGTGGCCGGCCGCTAGCTCCGTTCTACCGCGACTGCGCACTGGGGGCTCAACCAGAAGGCCATCTCTGTTCGACCCTCGTGCAGCGGCCAAGACTGGAGGAATCGGTCATCAAACTCTTCATCAAAATTCTTCCTCCCCCTGTCAGCTTTCAGAAGCCAAAGACGGAGCATCGTTTGAACGCCGTAAGTGGAAGTTACCATTTTTATACCGCCGGGCGTTCGTTCTGCCTCCTGTCTGTCTTCCCCGACCTGTCCCCCTTCAACGGGACCATCCTGTCCACACGGACTTCAGACAGTGGCGAGGCCGGCTCCGTTGGAAAGTAGACTTCCCCACGCTTCCATCGACACCGGCCGTTTGCAAAACAGAGCCCGGGAGCGTTCGTGGCGTCCTCGGCAATCTGCTGTTCAGAAGCTGAACCTGTGCAGGTCCTGAACAGGGACCCCGTTCGGTCGATCGTGGCAGCCCGGCTCGTGCAGAACGAAAATCCATAAAATTTGAGGCGCACCCCTATTCTGTTACGAAGCCAACGACACCGACCGCGCCTCCGGCAAAATTCCAGAAAGTGTTCTACGGCTACATCAGTGACTGCTGGTCCAGAATCCCAGAACCGGACAGGTTTCGGTATCGACCGCCGGTGTGATAATTAACCAATTTTCCCCACCCCGCTTGGCCGGCTGAAGGCCCCACCCTGCGTGGTGGTAGTGTTTGGTGTAAACTCCATAACCCCCACCCCGAGATCCCCCCTCCTGCGAGATGCGTAGTTTTGTAATTAACTAACCAGCAGGTCAAGCTACCCCGCCGCGGCGTTCGGGTGCATACCCACGCCTCCCGGCGCGCCCATCGTCTCCGGCCGGGATCGGTGTCTTCACACCGATCAGGTGAGCTTCTGGTCCCTCTCCTGGTCCTCATTTACTTTGCTTAGCTAGTATCGTTTCCTTAGCTCGTTGGCGGTAATTGAGTGCCCGGACTTGATTGTTTGTGAAACCACGAGCGCACCACCGTGGCAAGTGAGAGAGCGCCACCCAAGCCCACGCCCCAGCGTGCTAGCCCGCCCATAAATTGGGTATCCCAGGCCCATTAGGGGTCAGCCATAAGCCCACCAACCGGTGGAAACCTTAGGGTCCCACCCCGGATCCTCGCCGGCATCACTCGGACCCACTGGGAGCGCATGTGCGTCGCGTGAGATAGGTCGCACGGTGAGCCGAATTGAGAGCTTGTATGCTTGTGGATGCATAGGTCTAAGGGTCATTATCATCCTAGGTAGACCGTGTCACATCAAATGGTATCAGAGCAAGTTTTAGACTTGTCTCTACTAAGTCTAGTCCTAGGGCGCATTGTCATCTAGTTCATGAATCATGGCTACCACATACCCATCCCACTCGGCCCACTACCGGGATCCGATCAACCCAATACTTTGGGACATTATTCGAGATGAGGGTGTTACCTTTGATGGGTCGCATGCTAGTGATTACCTCAAGTGGGAGGCTGCAATGGAAAGGAACTTTGAGAGGAATCGGGTATACGGACACACAAGAGTTTGTAGGGCCAAGGGACAAATTCGGGGTCAAGCCAAGATAGAATTGGAACACATAGAGGCCATAAGAAGGATTGAGAGGCAAGAGCCCATTCACTCGTGGGAAGAGATGACGAGAGAACTTAGGAAAATCTACATTCCAAAACCTTCCTACTCTTCCTACTCACACACCCCTAGCCCGAGGAGCACCACCACTACTCAATCCCAACCCGGCCAACTTAAGACCATCCATAGGACTCCGCCCCCACCACCCCTAACCGATCCCCTCTCCACATTTCGCCACCAACTCCTCTCCCTTAGAACCCAACTGTCCCAACTACCCACCCCTCCACCTAGGCCCCCAAAGACCACCACCCTCCAACCCACAAATCCCTACCAAACCCCTCCACCCCAAAGAGTTGAGAAAGTGATTGAAGTTCATGAAGCTCCCCTTGAATGGGAGGAAGAATTTGAGGCACAATGCCAAGAGTCAAGTCAGGAAAACCCAATCCCCACCAACCTTCCCCAACTAAAACTCACTTCCATAACCCTCACCGTTCAAACCCAAGTGGATCCCGTGCCCACCCCTCCACCTAGGCCCGCACCGGTCACCACCCCGCAACTCACTATTCCCCATGAGACCCATACTCCCCAAACCCCCGTAGCCCCTACTACTACCCCTCCATTATCCCCTATAAGGGATGCCCCACCCAAGATCGACCAATCCAACTGTCTTCACCCAACCCACCTTCCACTTCCAACTACAAACCTACCCCAACCTAGACTCCCACTACCTCCACTTCCAACCCCAACCCAATTCCGACCTTGCTCATCACCTTGGGGGCGCCATGCACCTACCATCACCACCCCACCCCGAACATACTCTCTCACCTCTTTGGAGGAGGAACCCATACCCGACCCCAAAGTTGTGAACACCCCGGACCCAATTCCCAACATGGAGACCACACATGTCCAAATTGAAGAAAAGAACTCACATGGTAACCCTCACCCTACACCACCCTCTCTAGATGGGACCGAGCTTATTTTAGGAGAGACCCTTGTTAGCTGGTTGATGGGTAGCCCAATTAGAGAGATGATGGCCCATGCCTACCCTCCCATGGAACAACACCTCCCCATAGTCCCTCTCTCCTCCTATCACACCACTATCCAATCCTCCTATGAGGTTGAGAGTTGGGATGACCTTCTTAAGGGCCTAGCATGGCAAATAGAGTTGACCGACATGTTGGCCACAATGGCTGACCAACCTAGGAGCGTTGACCTCCTACATCTATGTGTCGGATCCATCACCACAGCTTACACTGTAGGTTGCTACACTAGCGACCTCCTTCTAATCCTCCCTACACCGGATGAGCCTGCTGCTCTCCATGAATTAGAATTGCTTATCTCGGGTAGAGTGTCAAACCATCCCTTCCTGGCTGATCCACCCACCAAAGACTTCGGCCCAATTATTTCTTTAGAGAAGGATGACTCACCGCTACATGAGGACCTGGAGTTCCTCTCCCTAGGGGACCCTTACCATGACCCCTTTGACCCCTTCCTATGGGAGTCTAGACCCCCATGCAACCCACCCCCCTTACCCACCACCCACCCTTTCCTACCCTCACCCACCTTAATAGACCAGGCCCACTCTATTTTCCCAGACCCATTTGACCCCTATGAGAGGAAACTCCCACACCAAGCCATACACATTAGGGGTGCCATTTGGGAAGGAATGCATGTGTCTAGACACACCACACCGCTTGACATGATTCATGAGTCGGGTCCATTCATTCAAATCACCCACATGACATGTAAGAAGTATGAGTGGTCTATGTGCGGATGTAATGGCCCACCCTCGTTCGTCGCAAGTCTTAGGCATGAGAGAAATATTCAAGGAAGTTCGGGTTCCCCGGTAATTATCACCACCATGCATGATAGATCCATCTATGGTTGTCCTGGCCCACCTAGGTCTATTAGGGTCTACATGGCATGGCATGATAGGTTCCTTTATGGGTTTTCTGGGCCTCCCATCCCCACCCCCCCTGACAAGACGCATAAGCTTCCTAGGTCTACCAAAGTCGGTGTAGCACCACTGCATGATAGGTCCACATTTGGTTGTCCAGGACCCCCTTTATCCACTAGTGAGCCAACATCCACAAAGTCGCATGAAGAAATCCGCAAGCATATAGGCAAAAGCAATGAGGCTTACAAAAGGCAGGCTGATGCTCATCGACGTCACTGTGAATACCAAGTGGGAGACCATGTGATGGTGAGAACGGAGTGGCTCCTCCCAGGGCCCGCCTCCAAATTGAGGACACGGGGTTTGGGACCCTTTCGGGTTCTAAGACGGGTTGGTACCAATGCTTATGAGCTCGACTTACCTAAGGGCTTTGGGGTTCACCCCACTTTCAATGTGGCGGATCTGGTTCGCTATAAGGGCCCCACGGTGGAACCCAGTCAGGATCTCGAGCCTTTACCCCCCCTTGTGAGTGACCCTCCCGGAGCGAAACTACCACCCCGATTGAGAGGCCGACTTGAGCAAGTGGAGGCAATACTGGATGAGCAGAGCACACTTACCAGGAACAGGGTCTACCAGCGCTACCTCGTGAGGTGGAAAGGCCGTTCCCCGACCGAGGATGCTTGGGTAAGCCGAGAGGACTTGATGCGCCTAGACCCGGACCTGCTGGTGCAGTACGAGAGCCGATTGGACCCCTACTCGACGGGGTCGAGTTCTCCCCACCCCGGGGGATTTGATGAGGACATCTCCCGGCATTCCCTATGGCACGAGGCGACTCCGACTTCGTGACCCCTTGGAGATGTGGTCCTCATGGCTATCTTTATTTGTTGCTTATGTAGTTTCTTTATTTGAGTCATATCATGTGTAATTTTCCTTTATTTGAGTCCATTATCTAGGTCTTAGAGTTAATTATCCAAGTCTTGAGTCATTTGGACCCTTAGTTGAGGACATTGGGCCCAGTTAGTGGGCTTGGCCCATGGGCGCCCCCCCCCTGTCTCTTGGTCTTTTGCATTTATGCACTTTGTTAGGGGGTTTTGTGCAAATGGTCCAACTCTATATAAGGACCCCCCCCTCTCCCATTTGTAACAACTTTGGATGAATTGAAAAATTAAACCCTCAAGTATTCTCTCTCCCTCTCTCTATAGTTCTCTCTCTCTCTCTCACTACTTCTCCCTCTCTCTCTCTAAATTTCGAAATCCCCTCTCTCTCCTCCCTAATCACCCTTCTTTAAGACCCCTCCCCCTTCCCTATACACTCATTCAATTCCCCCTCCAACCCCTAGGTGGAAACCCCTTCTCCTAGGCACCCTTTCATCTTCCCAGGCACCCTTTCACCTTCCCAAGGCCACTCCCCACCCTTCCCAAGCCATATTCCTCCACCCAAGAGCCCTTTCCCCTCTCCAAGGGACCCCTTCACCTCCCTAGGTCGTCCATCCCCTTCCCCTCCCTCCTAGGGTCGCACCCCCCTCCATCTCCACCCACATACACCACCACCACCTTAGCCTCCCCCTCCACAAATCCATTCCAGCCCGCAGGCAGTTTCTGGCCCCAACTTGCAGAGCATTTTCCAACCCGTTCCAGGAGGATTCGGCATCCAAGCGCTTCAGCAAACTTGTGCATCCACGAGTCTTCTCCGCAGGCGAGTTGGAATCGCTCCGTTCCAAGATCATGGCCGGCCGCTAGCTCCGTTCTACCGCGACTGCGCACTGGGGGCTCAACCAGAAGGCCATCTCTGTTCGACCCTCGTGCAGCGGCCAAGACTGGAGGAATCGGTCATCAAACTCTTCATCAAAATTCTTCCTCCCCCTGTCAGCTTTCAGAAGCCGAAGACGGAGCATCGTTTGAACGCCGTAAGTGGAAGTTACCATTTTTATACCGCCGGGCGTTCGTTCTGCCTCCTGTCTGTCTTCCCCGACCTGTCCCCCTTCAACGGGACCATCCTGTCCACACGGACTTCAGACAGTGGCGAGGCCGGCTCCGTTGGAAAGTAGACTTCCCCACGCTTCCATCGACACCGGCCGTTTGCAAAACAGAGCCCGGGAGCGTTCGTGGCGTCCTCGGCAATCTGCTGTTCAGAAGCTGAACCTGTGCAGGTCCTGAACAGGGACCCCGTTCGGTCGATCGTGGCAGCCCGGCTCGTGCAGAACGAAAATCCATAAAATTTTAGGCGCACCCCTATTCTGTTACGAAGCCAACGACACCGACCGCGCCTCCGGCAAAATTCCAGAAAGTGTTCTACGGCTACATCAGTGACTGCTGGTCCAGAATCCCAGAACCGGACAGGTTTCGGTATCGACCGCCGGTGTGATAATTAACCAATTTTCCCCACCCCGCTTGGCCGGCTGAAGGCCCCACCCTGCGTGGTGGTAGTGTTTGGTGTAAACTCCATAACCCCCACCCCGAGATCCCCCCTCCTGCGAGAGGCGTAGTTTTGTAATTAACTAACCAGCAGGTCAAGCTACCCCGCCGCGGCGTTCGGGTGCATACCCACGCCTCCCGGCGCGCCCATCGTCTCCGGCCGGGATCGGTGTCTTCACACCGATCAGGTGAGCTTCTGGTCCCTCTCCTGGTCCTCTTTTACTTTGCTTAGCTAGTATCGTTTCCTTAGCTCGTTGGCGGTAATTGAGTGCCCGGACTTGATTGTTTGTGAAACCACGAGCGCACCACCGTGGCAAGTGAGAGAGCGCCACCCAAGCCCACGCCCCAGCGTGCTAGCCCGCCCATAAATTGGGTATCCCAGGCCCATTAGGGGTCAGCCATAAGCCCACCAACCGGTGGAAACCTTAGGGTCCCACCCCGGATCCTCGCCGGCATCACTCGGACCCACTGGGAGCGCATGTGCGTCGCGTGAGATAGGTCGCACGGTGAGCCGAATTGAGAGCTTGTATGCTTGTGGATGCATAGGTCTAAGGGTCATTATCATCCTAGGTAGACCGTGTCACATCAATAAAAAGGACAGCTAAGAAAGCTATTGAAAACATTGAAAATCATTGAAAATTAATATTGGCAGAGCAATGACTGATAAATCACTGAGAAACTGAGTGATCCATCAAAGAAGTGGACAACACTCATGTCATGAAGTGTATCAGCTATCTCTGTTTAAAATGTTCAAAACAGCAGGCTAGTTTCACTGAGTACCTGGGGGTAACTGGCGTCTGATAAACGTGTACCCTCACACAAAAAGGTGTAACTCAGTTCTGTTGAATTTGATCATAGGAAGAATGGTCCATCTTGTTGAGTATCTAGGGGTATTGGCGGCTTATAAACGTATACCCTTACGCAGAAAGACTTGTGGTACCTGAATGCTCAAAATGATCTAATATTGATAATGCTGCTCCTTCAAAAGAAAAGTTCATGAGTGTCAATTTGTTTAGTTTCAATACATGACTTGATTTCTCTCAACATTTTTTTGAGACTATGAAAGTAAGATATTATGAAACTGAATCTTTCATGCAAATATGATTCTGGTTTATGTTTTATCATGCACAGTGAACTTATCTATTGCTTGTAGTGCATGAACTCCAAATTTTATCATCTTTAAACCATAACTCTTTCTGACAGCAGTTTCTAACTTCATATGACTGAAGACTCTATGCCCTAGAATACTTATTCATGAACTACCTGTTCAGAATGCCAGTCAGTTCTCCTCTTGATTCCTTCATTGTATTTAATTTTTCCCTCCTCTTTATGGATGGCAAAGGGGGAGAATATTATCTAGGGGATGTCTAGGGGGAGAATACGTATCTGTCTGAATTCTATTTGAGGCAGTGTGTTGCATGCCTTCATAGCATTTGCATGTCAATCTGCATAACACATCATGTCTTTCATCAAACATATATCTATACGACAAGATGTTGCTATTCTACTTCATATGGGGTTGCCATCATCAAAAAGGGGGAGATTGTTGTGACCCCTCTATGTTGATGAGGTTGACAATTACTTTATTTCATTGGCAACACCATTATTTTGATTGATTGGCAACTACTTTTGATTTGATGAAATTGCTTTATCAGATTGACTATGTGTTCTTTGCATTTAATACACTGATGTCTGCATTTCTTACTGTCATGAGTCTATACACTGGAAGCTCTCATATCAATTGAGTCTATACATCGTCCATTTTGGATAATGTACACACACTGCATTTCAATTGAATTGGTTAAGTGTGTACAGCGTCAACGCATCATGTTACAGCGTCAACGCACTTCATTGGATGTGTGTACAGCATCAACTCGTTAAGTGTGTACAGCGTCAACGCATCATGTTACAGCGTCAACGCACTTCATAGGAAGTGTGTATTGAACCTCAGAGTCTGTACATTGAATCGCCAACTTCTTTGAAGCCCATACATCGCTCAAAGTCTGTACATCGGTCTGTCAGCAAGTCTGAACATCGTCCGTCTTTGTTAGCGTCTCAGGCATTGGGCTAAGTCTGTACAGCATTCAATATCTAGAGCTTCATGAAGTCTGTACATCAGATTGTTACAGCAAGTCTGTACATTGTCCGTCTTCCTCAGCGTCTTATTATTTGAGGTCTATACATCCATCAGGAGCTTCAAGTCTACACATCGCTTCGCTCCATCAAGTCTGTACATCCACAATGTTACTTGAAGTCTGGACATTGGTCTTCAAACTCAAAGTCTGCACATTATCTTCAAAACCAAAGTCTATACAATGGTCTTCACACTTGAAGTCCATACATTCGATGTGCATAGTTGATGTCTATACTGTGTCTTATGCTGATCAAGTCTACACAATGGTCGGTGGCAAGTCTGTACACTGGCCTCAGCTTTTCAAGTCTACACATTGGCCTCCTTGCATAAAGTATATACACTGGACTGTTTGGCAAGTCTATACATCGGCCCTTGTCTTCGATGTCTGTACAGCCCTTTAGCTTGCTCAAGTCCATACATTGGCTTCAAGACTTTGAAGTCTATACACTGAAGCTTCACATTCGTTTGCGTTACATGAAGTCCATACAGTGGGTAAAGTCTGTACGTTGCATTCTGCCTTCACAAGTCTATACAACGAAGTATATACACTGCAATGTACATACTCAAATCTTATGACTTCATTCTTGCTACTGAAGGGAACAGGGTCGACGCTGTGTGTTTAAAGCGTCCACGCATCAGTTGACGAAGCCTTCACGATATCTTCCACTGCGTCAACGCCACAAGCAAGCAGCATTGACGCAGCAGTTGAAGAAGCATTCATCTTCACAGGCTATTCCACTATGTCAACGCCACAATTGAGCAGCGTCGACGCAGCAGCTAAAGAGACGAGGCTAATGGCTACTGGAATGCCTCACTGCGTTAACGCCATTGAGTGACACCGTCGACGCAGCAAGTCAGATTGCTGTCACTGAGCATGTGAACGGAGAACTCTATACATCGGACTGAAGAAGCTAATGAGGGGCACGTGATCCCAGGTACCTGGCTCGTGATCCGAGAAGGACGAGGTATCCAGATGAGGACACGTGCACTGACACTCCATTGGATGCTGCCACGTGGTCCAAATTGCTGGGCGGGAAACGTGGAGAGCACACGCCTGCTGCTGTTGCTGCTATATAAACAAGCCTTCTTCCACAGAAGAAGACTGATCAAAAGAAAAGAAGAGAAAGTCTATACAGCAGTGAGGCTTCGATCCATAGTGAGAAAAGAGAGAAGAAGAAGATACAGAGAAGAAGAAGAAGAAGAAATAGAGAAGAAGGAGAAAAAGAGAGAGGAAGAGATCGAGAGAGAGTGAGGTGAGAGAGAGAGCTGATCGAGAGTGATAGTGAGAGCGTTTGTATCTCAGTCTCGTGGTTCAAAACCAGAGCTGAGCTTTGCTCTTAGAGCTATACTACTTTTGAGCTTTTCTGTTTTCGTTTTGATTCTGTCTTTCATTTCCGAAAACTGTTTCTTCAAGCTGTGTGTCAGCGGTCTTGCAGTGGTAGTCACCACTGGACGGGTTAAGCTGTATTTCCCCAGCGGTTGCAGAGGATCAGATCCTCTGGTCGGCAAGCTATAGTGCCCCGCGAAGCTGTGTATCAGCGGATTGTTTAGCCAAGCTGTAAAGCCCAGCGGACGCAAGCTGTGCTGCGCAGCAGGAAGCCATACTCGGTTGGGTGTGGGGTGGACGTAGGTCGTTGACCGAACCACCTAAAAATTATGTGTGCAGTGTGTTTGTGTTTTTGTGTGATCTGTGTGCGATGGGAATTTCTTGCTCAGCTTATTTGATTGCATCGCTTATGCTCATGTCTAGCATTCGACCTTTTGTTTAGCATCTTTTGTTTAGCTTAATTGATGTTTGCCTAAATTCCGCTTTAGAACTTGCAGTAGTTTTAAATTAGGCAATTTGATCTATTCACCCCCCTCTAGATCCACACTCTGTGGAGATAGACTGCGTCCATCTAACCCAACAAGTTATCCCCTCATCGGGATAGAGGCAAGCACTTAGCGCCCACTCTGACCTATCTTCATCCGAGCTATGTCTATCGCCCGGACAGGGTTGGCACCTTTTATGCTCGGCTCGACCGATGATTGCTTATCCACGCTGCCGTTGAGAGCCCTTTATGAGCAAGTGTTTATGAGGATAAGGGACACATGATCCCTCAAGGCTATAAAGATCCCACGATGAGGACGTGAAGACCCCACGATGAGAACGTAACTCCCACCTGAAACTCCTTAGCTTACGGGACTCATGAGGCGAGCACACTATACAAACCTGGGACTCCCTCCAGTGAAAGGTAAGAGCAATACACGCCTAAAATCCCCTAAGCAGGAACCACTTCACAACCTTGGTGTAGGGGGATCTCGTGCACCTCTTTCTACCTCCCTCCCTATCTTCCACCATTGCTCTACTGACTTAAGTATCGGAGGGTTTTCCCCAGGGAACCTCCCCTGGGCCCCCTGATCTGTTTCCCTTTATCTACAGTTCACTGTTCGATGATCATCTACCCCGCTCAGGAGCCGCTCGAGATCACGCCCCTTCACACTGCGGTACAAAGATTTGACCCACTCCACGCAGGGAGGTAATAGGTCCCATGTGGGGCCCGGGAGCAGCGGGAATCGAGTTGACGTGCAGCATCTTGATGTCGTCCGTCGGCGCCGAAACCCGCGTTTAGTGCTGTCCGGATGGCGCGATCTGTGGGTTCGTGGGGCCCACATGCTGCTCAGCCCTCCGGATCTGACGGGGTGGGTCCTGCTGTGGTGGGGACACCTGGAGGTGTGCCTCCCTAGACGGCAGTAGGGCTGGAACGCCGGTCGGAGGCCGGGCGGCTCCGATCACCACTTGTCAGAAGTGTTGTCAACTGATCTGCAACCTCTATTTTCTGGCGCGCGACCCAGCGAGATTGGCTACTGCGATCAGTATCGATGTTGGATCGGCACGAAACTAGTGCCGTTAGAACACTGACTGGAAATCCTTCGACCTTATGGGACTCAAAAAAATTCACCAGAGCCGTGCTTCGGATGGGCGATTTTATAACCGGCTTGTTCTCAGTTTCAGATCTGGCCGGGTAGAACTAAATTTTTCTGAGAGTTGGCATTCACCGCAGGGTGGACCTCTGATTCAGACCTCGAGCTCTTCATGAACGTTGTAGAGGGGAGAGAGAGGAAAACGGCAATAATTCTTATGACCGATTTGGTGGAGGTTTGGAAGGGGAAAGCTATTTTATACTGGTGGGTGATCGGATCTGGACAGAGATAGACAGAACTAAGTGTGATCTGAAAGTGATTTTTAGAAAATAGGTGAAGGCCTTTAGAAATTCCAATAAAATTTATGGATGGAGGGGGTGATGGACAGAACATCCAATAAAATTTGGAGCTTAATAAAAATTCAAGAAGAGGTCTGAAAAGGGGAAACTCAGAGCTACTGTGAATCTAGACTGAAAGCTGGCAGATCTGGGTGGAAAAAAAGAATGAAAATGGTAAATTACAAAATGGAAGCTTGAAGCCCAAGCAAATTTTCTGGGATGTGGTGAAGACCCCTAGAACTCACCCTGAAAGTTTGGGCTCCAGATGAACTCGTGGCTGAGAGTTAAAAATTTGAGAATGGCCTGTTGTCACCCGATTGGCAGAATACCGACGGAGGCGGTGGCAGTGTAAAGGCGGCTCGATGGCGGCGGTGGCGGCAACGACGAACTCCACACCTGATAGATGAGGCTTCCCACCTCAGAACACAGCCTTCCCAGCTGCAAGAAGAAGAGAGGAGAGAGAGAGAGGGGCAGCCCTTGCTCTTTGGAAGAAATTCCAGGTTTTTATATGCATTAATTCCACTCAAAATAGAAATACAAGGCTTTTATAGAAAATACAAAAAATCTAGTTCTATCCCTAGATCTAGGATTGGTGGGGGGTAAAAGAGAGAGTCCACAATTTATTTCTCCCATGTGATTTGGAACAAATAAAAAAAGATTTCAAAGCTATTAAACTATATTAAATAGGGGGTGCCCCCTTGACTTCATAGCCTCCTTCTCGGACTTTTTTTATTCCTTGTCCCCCCCTTGGTCCAACTCTTCTAGAAGCCCACCATGGAGGGTTGACTGACCCCACATGGTCCCAAGAGATGAGGTTGATCAATGGGAGAAGGGATGGGGGGCCCGCAGGACCCAGGTGGTCTCAAATTACAAATAAACCCTTGTTACAATCCGATTTACAATCCAACTAAAACACACATTACACACAAATGAAATCCCCGTATATACTATAAATACCGAGACTCAAGGGGGAGTCTCCAGACTGTCTCCGAGCCAGATGGAAGCCGAGGTAGCCCGGGTGGTGCTCCGCGTACGGTACCGACTGCTCGCCGGTTCGTGCTTCCCGCTCGCTCTAGTGTCCGCACTAAGCTTGCTTATTTAGTATAGTTTCTTGACGCCGCTACTTGTGAGATCATAGGCGCCTAGCTCTTACGCTTGATATATCACTGCCACGGTGAGAGAGTGTGACCGTCCCGTGACCCATCTGAGTCACGAGTGTGGAGTTGACCACCCTAGACTCGCCGGTTTCTTAACCGTGCGGATCGACGCGCTTCCCTCTCTTGGTACGCCTGCTAGCTATTGTTTCTTGTTGATTGGCGTAATTTCCTTCATGGGAACCTTAGGTGTCGAGTGAACGCCATTCGCGCTATTGTCGTTGCTGGTCGTAGTTGTCATTTAGGCCCGTCGTTACATAGAGTCTTAGTTCGCATAGCGTCCCGCATCACATAGCTTCACTTCCTTGTGGACTATTTCAAGGGGAGATTCCTTTCTAAGACTATTTTTTATTGACTGACTTCTCTGAAAGCATTCTCCTAAATCTACCTTTTCCATGGTTGTTTTAATGAATTAAGGCTTAAGTCAACAACTTCCTGAAGTGTGAAATCTAGCAACTTGAAGGAGGGACTCCATAGGCTTACTTCTGTTCATGCTTTTCATATTATAAGTTCTAATGTTCCATGGTCTGCTTATGTTGTTTCATTGACAATTTTGGTTGATGTATTTCTATTGAGTATTATGATCAAACGACCATATCAAGTGAGATTTATCCAAAGCATTCATTGCAGAGCAATGGTTAGGACTTACGGAGTAACCGGATACACTTCACCTAAGATGTGAGGTGGTTCACGACAAAAGGTAATGTCTTGACTAACCCTGATCTGGTCGAGTTTATTTCAAAAAAAAATGAATGAATGATGAGCTTGAAGGGCTGTACAGAGCCATGACTCTTATCCACTAAGAAACTATCATCCTTCACCAATGAAGTGATAGAGGGTCAGGCATGAAGTGGCAAGCTATCTCTGATTAAATGAGGCATGACAGTACACTGCCCTAAGTAACTGGGGCATTTGCATCTAATAAATGTGATTCCTCATGTAAAAAGGTGTTAGTTGAACTTGAATGTCAATTCTAAAAGGGTGCATGTTCAGTTAAAGCCTCACTATTTCAGCTTGTTTGGCTTCAATACTCATGATAGTTAATCCTAAAAAGTCAATAGATCTTAATGAGTTAGACTGAACATAGATTATCCAGAACTTCGGTTCCCTTCTAAGCATCTACACTAGTAATCGTGGGTGAGCACCTTCTTGTTAGTTGTTTGAATTCTAATACTTCTAAATGTTATTACTTTTAAACCCATCACTTCATACTCTACCATCATGACTTGCTTAAGTGCTGGGAGATATCTATTTTTGGAGCTGTTGCAGTCATCTACTCTGAATTGTCTTAGTCTTGACTCTTTCTTCTGAACCTTTTCTCCACATCTCAAACTCAAAGTTGCTCTTTCTACCCCACCCCTCATGTTTTGCTGATGTCAAAGGGGAATAGAAAGTTTGTATGTCAGAGGAGGAGTTTGTATGTCAAAGGGGGAGAGAAAGAAAGTTGTGTCATAATTTGTATGTCTGCATGTGTTCAGTATGTATCATGATTGAATTCTTCATGTTGTTGTCATAGTCCTTCATGTATTCATGATGTGCTTCATGATAGTTGTGTTCAAATTTGATGTCAAAACTGTGAGCACAATGACTCATAGTTGTCATCACAAAAAGGGGGAGAATAATGTGCAAATGATGTTTTGATGATGTCTCACTATAAGTCATTGGTCAATTAATTTAGAAACTCATGATACATCCTTTTATTGGCTAGGTGTGAACAAGTTTAACAAAGCCTAAAGGACAGGTTGACCACATAGTCGCATTGCGTCGACCTCATGAATGCCTTTTCAACATGGGAATTGCAAGTGTCGACCCATGGTGTCGACCCCTTGCTACGTATGTGCTGCCGAGCTCAGGTGCATTGACCTCATCCTATCAGGAGGTCGACCTCAGACTGCTTCCCAAAAGCCATTATAAGCATGCCTTCAACAACTGCGTCGACCTCAGGTTCTCAAGGCGTCGACCTCAAGTGTAACGACCCAAGATCCGAATACCGGGAGGAGCCCGATACCATTCGAATCCTGGCCCGCCGCCCATGAGTCGGGAGGGCTCGGAAGGGCTAAAAGAAGTATAGAGGTATAAACAAATAGGAAATAAAGCAGGACAATTCAATAATTAACAGAAATAAATAAACAACTACAACAGAGTCTAGTCCAACAGAAAGTACAGTCTAAGGTAGAGAACATATCCCACACCGAGTGAACACTCGGCCCGGAGAGCTGGCAACTAAGAACCTTCGCACAGCACCCTCAAACCTCGAGGAAGAACCGCCGCACCTGAAAAGTAGGGGTGAGCCTCCTGTCACTAGCTCAGTAGAGGTCCCACGTAACACCAATCGAGAGCAACGGCGATAGCGGAAAGGAAAGCAGCTACAGCTACAGTAGGAACAGTGAACCGGTTGCCGGTCAAAACTCGGCACTACAGCTACTCCTACTGTACCAGAAAAACACACCCCGATCTCACAGTCGGGGACTACTGAACCAACGGGAGAACATCTAGCTACGCCGCCATAAGTGACCATCACGACCTCGCAATCATGGACCTAACACCGTCTGGTGAAAACCCTCGGTGACACTCACCGAAAAATCCCTAGACCTCTACCTCGGAAACACTCCCTGAATCAATCGGGGTAACCACGTCTCACAGACGGGAAACGAAACCCAAAAACAGGAGAGTCACGTCTCATGTGACAGGAGTACCTGCCCACCAGAAGCAAGGCCGGATGCGCCCACTGACCACTTAGTCCACAGCCTCAAGTGTCTCGCTACAGCACCCCAGGTGGAGACTGAGACACTGTACAAGTAACCACAGAACACAGAATAAGGGTCTAGACGGGGTCGTGCTCATTAGCATGCGTCCAAAGTCCCAGATCATGTGTGCACACACTGACTGACTGCGCTACGTCAGGCCCTCTAGCCGATATTCCTCCCGGCCCGGACTCGAGCCGCCATAGTGGGAGGCCCTACGGAAAACCAGCCAAAAGTCGTCTCTCTCGGGTAAAGCCTCGCCACCACTCCCAGGTGGGACCACACGCGTGTCGGAAGGCTACGACTAGTGGGGAGTCACTAATGTGACCACTCTCCGAGGAGAACCTCTGAGAAGCATGCACGCACCCTGTGCGAAAGTCGAGAAGAACCAAGTGGCGTCGAGCCACTAGGCTCTGGACAGTCCTCTATACTCACTAAATCCAACGATCCTTGAGTCACAAGACTCGGGGTAAAGACCGTTGCACCAAACGGCTCCACGCCGTCAATCTGCCCTAGCCCTAGGATTAGAAACCTCGGCACGATGACTCACGACATAGTTCACAACTACTGAGGCCATTCCCTCGAAAAGGGAACTGAGAAACCCTCCAGCCCCAGGCTGGGTAATTGGACTCACAGTCCATAGGCCACACACACGGCCCACGCGGAAAACACAGAAGCACGATTCCCAAGGTAGCTCATAAGCCGCCACGTCGATTTTTGATCCCAGGGAAAAGCGGGAAATCTCCAGCTCCAGGCTAGATGACTGGACTTGCAGTCCAGGGCCATGCACTTGGCTCACTCGGGAACCATCTTCCGAAAAAACCAACAAGCGGGGGAAACCCCACTGCACTCACACCGATACACGGTGACTCGATCAAGCGTAACACGGAAGCCCAGAACACATGGGGTCACCCAGACCCACGAAACCTATAGGCACGCTAATCGAGATAACATGATATCTCTGGACACCCCCAAAAGCACGAACATAGGTCCCACGGTGTCTGGGACATTCACCAGGCCGAAGGTCGACCATTGGGTCACAACCAAGTCGACCGGAGGTTAACACGACACTAAACAGACACGACAAGCACGAAGAACCGCCTGGCGGTCCCCTCTGGACCATCAGGGAGCCTAGCGGTCACCTTCTAGACCGCAAGGCCCAGCCTAGCGGTCTAGCCAGGACCGCGAGGGCCAACGATGAGCCAGAACCCCAAGCGGCCTGTCCCAAATCGCCAAGCAGAGTGGCGGTCCTTGGCCTGACCGCTTGGCGATGCCTAGCGGTCAGTCGCAAGGCTGCTACCCCACTGACCTCAAACGACCAAAACATAGTCAAACAGTCACCCCTAGACCGCAAAGCAGAGCCTAGCGGTTAGTCGCGAGATTGCTAAGGAACCCTGGTGGTCCATCGCGAGACCACAAGGCTCGAACCAACATAGGGGGGACCCTAGCGGTCTCTTCATGACCGCTTGGCACCCTAGCGGTCGCTGGAATGACCGCTAGGTCGTCCCGAGCGCGAAAACAACGGAAACCGCGGGAAGACCCATTCCACACCCCATTCGCACCCATGTGAAGGGGAAAACAAGGGGAAACTAGTTCCCATCCTGTCTAGCACCGAGAGGGCCCATTCAAACCACAAAAATACGGTTAAAACGCTAGATCCGGCTCACTCCCCAAAAATATGCATTTTCCCTAAAATACTCAAATAAACCCGCTCGGCTCACCACTGCCTACTAAAATCACGGGAAAGGAAGTACACGAGCTGGGGATCCATATCCCTACCTCCACCAAAGATTTGACGCGTCGTGGATGCCGATCCATGAAGAAAATGCCACGAAACCCTCGCTGGGCACCCGAACGCGTGTCCAAGCTTGCCGTGACTCCACCGCCTCGATCCTCGCCCCATCCTCGCACTCCTCGCCCTCACACCATCCTTGCCTTCCCCATCATCGCCCCCATCGGCCTTCTGGAGGAGAGGGGGAGAGAAAGAGAAGAGAGAGGGAAATAGTGAGAGTATGAGAGATGGGGGGAGAGAGAAAAAGGGGTTTAATATATGAAAAATCCTGAATTTCTGGAAAATATGAAAAATAGGGAAAAATTCTCTCCACTATCCTCGAAAAATGCACAACGTCATGGTAACGTCCCGGAGTCCGAGAATGCAACGGTTCACCCTACACGGCGTTCCGAAAGTCCGACAGGAAAAAACACACGTAAACTGCTAAACTCAATCCGGGACCCACGAAAGCAATCTGAAACCCACGGATCCACATCCGAGAAATATCCAAAAAATTCGGGGCATTACAACCCTTCCCCCTTAAGGAAATTTTATCCTCAAAATTCAGGACTAGCACCAAGCCGCAGGGGAAGAACACTTAACCAACTGACAACGCTGTCAGAGCCCCAGCATAAAAACCTCGATTCTCACGAAAGCTCCTATCCTGAGGGACCCAGCCATACTACAATCACGAACGACACCTTGCTCCGCACGCCGTGCACACCGGCCATCAGAGCAGGCATACACTAAGGGACACAGTCCGGCATCACCTTAGTCACAGTGAAAACCAATCATGGCACCGCTGCCACCGTCTCGCTCACCGAGGAGACATAGCCCTCGACACGAGAAATAGCTACCGATCCACCCTATGGTCGTTGGACAATCAACACATCAGCTTCACAACCAGTTGACTGGTTTTACACCCAGCTCAAGGGAACAACCAATACGGAGCCTCCATCAACTCACAACAGCACGGGACCAACTTTGTCAGAACTCAAACTTCGACAAAGCCTAGATCCCATCCGGAAAGCACACCACAGAACGGCCACCAAAAAGGCTTCACTAATACACGGCTCTCACCGTTCATAATGCACAACCAACAGCATCTTCTGTCTGTGAAAGACCACACGCCGGTCACCAACTGCTCGTCAACGGGAAACCCTCTTCTTGCTCGACTTCTTCCGTCTTTGCTGGTCCTACACTAGAACCGACAAACATGTTCCAGACCTCAATGGACCATCCACTGACTCACACACAAAAAATTACCACACCTTGAGCTGAACTTCTCTCGGACATCGCATCCGATCTCGATCATCGAGCCAACTCTACCCTTGTAGGGGAGCACGATGAAACTAATGACAAGACACAGGAGTCTTCAGTCATCACCTCACTCGACTCAGACTTACGAGGGAACCATCCCATGCTGGTCATCAAACCAGGGATAACCACTCCAATGCCAACGTCCAATGAAGGACCTTCAACCACAGGCGTCACTCCTCCGTCCTGTCTCATCGAATCCTTCATCTCAACTAGTCCAAGTGGACACTTGCCAATCCCGATTCTGCCCTTATCACAAAGCAACGGGACACCATCGGAATAATTCATGGCACACGTCTCTAGGGGAGAAAAGTGAAATCCAATATTACGGCAAGTTGGTCGCCAACACCACGACCAATACACACAGGTCTACAAACGACACAGATTTTCATCACAGTTAGGTCCCGTCCACCACATTCCGACACGACCATAACCTACAGATGCTGCTGTGGTTGATTACACTGTTAGGCTCACCAGCCACTCACAGCTGCCAACTGGGACCCATAATCTGTCAGAGGTCACTCCTCCAAATTATGATCCCATCCGAGGACACGACTGGCAACACAAGTTGGGCACCAAGCCACCGACTCTGACCAACACGTCATCAACCTCTGTCAGGTGATATCCTCAACAACCCCATTCGGGTCTAACACCGACGCCTGAGACGACTCTCGTCACATGAACAGGGTACTCATGCGGCACACTTGCCAACATTTTTCCCCAACACTCCATCCTACCAGTGCCAAGAACAACAATACCTCGAGCAACGGCACGGCAACAACACGTCTCACACAGAGGAACCAATCCTCCAATGCTCAACGCAACCTCAGGAATCCACATGCAGCAACCAACACTATGATCCTGAACATGTGGGTCATGGGCCCACCAGGCTTCTGCTGCGCACTATGATCGGCGCACAGCCAACACGGCAACTCCGGACTCGCCATCCCGACAATCCATAACTCGGCTGGCCAACTTCAAAAAATAGGGTGAGGAAAGCTCCCTTACCTCGAACCCCAAGCACAGATTCACTCCCAAATCTTGCAATCCTCTGTAACTCTCCAGGCTCCGATCCGCCATGCATCGAAAAGTTCCAAAACCAGCCAAGAATTCTCCCAAACACCGCCCAACCAGCACTCATCTTTCCGGAGCTGTGCCGACGTACCCTCACGTAACCATGGAATTGGGCACGACTTCTCACAGGCAACCACCTTGCCAAAACACAGGACACGTCTCGCACGAATTTTATGGCACACAAAGGCCAACCAAATCCGAGAACATAATGCAAGATGGCGAACCTTAGCCAAACACAATCTCTCCAATCATGGGTGATGTGACACCACCTTGGGGTGATAGTCACACAATCAAATGACTCTTGGACCTAGCAAGCAACCAACGCGCGAACCGCTGACTTCACTCGGGCGGACTCACCCGCTAAGCGCACTCTCGTGCCCGTAGGCAAATCGGTGATAGTGGTGAGGGTCCGGGACGGGCCCTAGCTGCTCCGGGGTTGGCTAGCTTTGGATTGGACCTCTCAAAGGTCTTAGGATGCCCACTCTCGTAGGCGACCAGCACGCCGAGGGCGTGGGGGTTAATGGCTCTCTCCCAACTCACCCGCGGTAGTCACTCAATCATAAGTAAAATTCGGGTTCGGGTGCTCCACTTACCACCGACGGCACTAAGATGTGATACTAATTAAGCAAGGGAATTTAAGAAAAGAGGAGTGTGCAATGGATCACCTGATCGGTGTGAATACACCGATCCCGGCCGGAGACGAGGGCGAGCGAGGAAGCATGCGCTTACCCGCACGCCGCGCTGGAGAAGCTTCGACTTGAAATTTTAAATGACATGCACTACACCCCATGCAAGGGGGGGGGATCTTGGGGAAGGAAAACTAAAGAATACACCCAATTACTACCTCCACACAGGGAGGGGCCTTCAGCCGGCCAAGCAGGGAGGGGAGAAAGCGATGAAAACACAAGAGAAGAAGCCGATGCCGAATCTGTCCAGTTCTGTGAGTGCTGATAGGGGACTGAAGAATTGACTGCTGCAACTGCTACCGAGATTTTTTAGGGATTAAACCACCTAGAAAATCTTCGTAGGAGGCCGGGGAAGTTGTCCAATTTTTTTTAATTTCTTCTATCGCCGATGCTGGTCTGGGTGGAGGCCCTAACAGGGAGGCAGAGTCTCGGACTGGCAGCTCCTAGTTTCCAACAGCAGGTTGCATGGGATGGCCCGACAGCTCCCGAACTCAGAATCAAGCACAATCAGAGTCGTTGGAACCGTGGATAAGTCCTCTTCACAGCAAAACTGACGGGAAAGACAAACAATGCCGGAGGAGACCAGGGGACTCTGAACAATGATGACAGGTCGGTGCAGACTGTGGGTAGCAGACCCGCGTAGCTGAGGGAGAAAATTGATAACTCTGGATCACGAATGCCGATCGAAGTTCTTCTTCTTGATTCTGAAAGTCGACAGGGCGAGGAAGAACTTTGTAGAAGAGCTCTTGAACTGATTCTTCCAAGGTTCATCGTGGTGAAGCTTCTACTCCGGTTCTAGTACTCAGCAGGGGCAGCTCTGCGTAGTTGTGGTAGAACGGATCGCCCGGGCAGCACACAACTCGGATGAAGATGAAACCACTTCCATTGCGAAGAAGACAGGAAGATGCTTCCGTGGATAGCTATTGAGTCTTCAAACTCATTGGGATGTGGTCGGAGTCGCTGCTGCAAGTTTCTGGTCTTCTGCAGGTCTTCAACTGCGAACTAGGGCTGAGAGGTGATGGAGAGGAGCAAGGAAGGATGGTGGAGATGAGAGAGAGGGGGGGGGAGACCCTAACCAAAGGGGGAGAGGCTTGGGCGACCTAGGGCAGTTGAGGGAAGGAGAAACTTGAATTCAAATGGCCTAGGGAGGTGGAGTGGTGCTTGGGGTAGTGGGAAGGGTGCTTGGGAAAGTGGGAGGTGTAGTTGGGGGTTGGGAGGTGAGGTGAGGATTGGTGGAGGGGGTATTGGGAAGGGGTGGGGTATTGATGAGGGTTGTGGGGAAGGGAAGAGACTTTATTGGGTTAGGTGGGGAGTGGAGGTGGTTGGGAAGGGAGGAGAGAGAGGAGGGGGGCGAATTCCCCTTGGAGGGAGAGAGAGAGAAGAGAGAGGGGGGGAAAAAGAGAGGGCTTCTCACCCAATAATGGTTTCTCACGAAAAGGAAAATGGGGACACTAGAAAACTCAAATTTCATTGATTGATTGACTCATTGATTCATTACAAATGGGGGAAATGGGCTCCTATATATAGGCAACCCACATGTTCACAAAAGACCCTGACATTTAACACACTAACAAATAACCGAAGGAAGGGGGGCGCCCATGGGCCTAGCTCAAAAAAATAGGCCCAATAGCAAACTCATTAGCTTAATGAGACTCAAACTTAGGGAAATGACTCATTAACCTAGGTACAAGACTCAAATAAAAAGGAAAATTACATGATTATGACTCAAAGAAAATATGAAAATTACATGACTCGACTTAGAGAAATATGACGGACACAATGGAGCTATGCTAGCAAGCAATCGAAGTGTAAAAAAATATGAAGGGCGAGAGATGCCCCCATCATACCCCCGGGGTGCGAAGAACTCGACTCCGTCGAGTATGAGTCCTGCCGGGGAAGAGGTCCTCCAACGCAACTCCGAGCAAGCTACAACCTCCAACTCAACCTCGTGTTCGCAACCAGGGGACGGCGCTTCAACTTCTCAAGGTGGCTTGGACACACCCTCTTGCCGATGATAGTACCTTGCTTGCCCAGTATTACCTCCGTGTGCGCACGTCGGACTCTCAAGCTGTTATGTGGAAGCTCTCCGAGGGTGTCGCTCACAAAGATGGGGGTAGGTTCAAGGTGCTCACTAGGATCTACCGCGGTGCCCTTAGAGGGTGCTAGATCTGTTACGTGAAAAGTGAGGTATATCCCAAAATCCCATGAGTAAATCCAACCCGTAAGCCAGGTTGCCAAAGCCACTTGGAACATGAAAGGTCCAAGTCCTAGTGCCCTCGATTTGTAGGTGGCCCTAAGGTAGAGCCATTCCAAACCCACCATCATATGGTTGCTTACTTGGAATTCAAAGTGGCACTTACGAGTTTTTGCCCGCTCATTATGAACATCACCGCTCGTTGCTGAATGCTTGTTGGGATGCACATGCCATGCACTATGATGCGATGTTGGTGTGAAAAGTATGGTGTGCAAAGGTGGACCAGGACACCCATAGATTGACCTATAATGCCATGACGCCATATGGACCTTGATGGGCCTTGGTGGGCCGGGGCAACCATATGTGGCTCTATCATGCATGGACATCCTAGCAAAGGTCGGAGGGCCGGGGCATCCGTAGGTGATCCGGTCATGAATGGTGGTGACAAATGTCGGGGGACCTGGACATCCTTGAATGCTCCTATCATGCCTTTGACTCATGATGAGTGAAGGTGGATCACTACATCCAAATTTGGACCACTCATGCTTTCTACTTGGCATGTGGGTGATATGAATGAATGGACCCAACATAATGTTCATGCCAATTGGTGTAGTAAGCCTAGACACATGCATATTTTTCCCAAAGGTGACTTCCATGTGTATAGGCGTGAGACAACCCTTGAACTCCCATTGGAAAGGATCGAATGGATCTAAGAAGGTGGTCATCATGGGGTGGGGCAAAACCTTATTACCTAGGGATATGTGGCCCAAGGTCTTGACTCCCAAGGTGTCACCCGGGTCTAGGATGGGGTGGATTGGGTCAAACATGGTGGGTTGGGATAGGGAAAGGTGGGTGGTGAGTAGGGTGGGTGGGTCACATAGGGAACTAGACTCCCATAGGAAGGGATCAAAGGGGTCGTGGAAAGGTCTTCCTAGAGGGAGGAACTCTATGTCTTCAAGGTTCCCAAATTGGGAGTCATCCTCCTCCAATGTAATTGGGCCAAGGTTTCTAGTGGGTTGGCCGATCAAAGTATTTGGGATCTCAATGGTAGGGGAGTGGATCGAGATGGGTTCTTCTACCATAGGGAGAAGGAAAAGGAGGTCGCTAGTGTAGCAACCAATGATATAGACCAAGGTGATTGACCCTATGCAATGGTGTAGGAGGCCAAGGCTCCTAGGTTGTTCGGTTATAGGGGTCAACATGCTAGTGAACTCAATTTGCCAAGCTAAGCCTCTAAGAAAATCCTCTAAGGTCTCTACTTGATAAGATGCTTGGATCGTGGTGTGATAAGAGGAGATGGGCACTATGGGATGATTTTCCTTCATGGGTGGGAAATCGTGGGCCGTGATCTCTCTTATTGGGCTCTCCTTTAGCCAACTAACAAGGGGTTCCCCTAAGATGAGATTGACTCCAACTAGAGATGGTGATATAAGGCGAAGACCCTCGTGTGTTGTTTCTTCTTCAACTTGGACTTGGGTTTCCTCCAAGGTAGAGAGTGGGTTTGGAGTGTTCACCATTATGGGGTGGGGTATGGGTTTATCTTCCAAGGAGGTGAGAGGGGCTTTTAAGGGTGTGGTGATGATTGGGGCATGGTGTATCCGGGGTGGTAGGTAGTGAGAAACTTGGGTTAGGATAGGTAAGGGTAGTAGTGGAGGCTTTGGTGGGAGTTGGATTGGGGTAGGGAGAGGAAGATGGGTGGGTTGAAGGGGTTTGGGTTGATTGGTTTTGGGAGGAGTGTACCCTTTTGGGGGTAATGGAGAGGTAGTGGTGGGGGTTACCATGGGCCTAGGTGGAGAGTTGGTCATGGGGCCCAATTGGGTATAGGGACCTATGATTGTGGTGTGGACTTGGAGGTGGGGTGTAAATGTAGTGGTTGGGGTAGGAGAGATGGGAAGTGGTGGGGAATGGGTGATTGGGGTCTTGGATTGACTGGGTGGGGATGATGGAGTTGAAGTGCTCCTTGGACTTTGGTGATTTGAGTAGGAGGGAGAGGGTTGGAGAGTGTAGGTTTTTCTAAGCTCGGTCTTCATCTCATCCCAAGTGCTAATTGGAGCCTCCCTACGGATCCTTCTCAAACCTTCCACAACTAACCAATGAGTTTTAGCTTGTTTGGAGAGGTGTGCCTTGGCTAGCCTCATTCTCCTTCCTTCGTTCAAGGGGCAACCTTTAAAGAATTGGTCTAGGGAAATCTCCCAATCTAGGTAAAGGCATGGGCTGTTGGATCCATCAAAGGCGGGGGTTTTGATTTTCAAGTGTTCTAAAAATATGGTTTCTAGATTTTCCCAAAGGTCACTCTCATTCACTCTTGGTGTACGGCTATTTCCTTCAAGTCGGTCGAGTCGAGACATGATATCTTCAAGCCGATTAAGGACATTAGGTAGGGCTTCTATTATAGAGATGTTGCTACCCACTTTGTTGGTAATGGAGCTTCCATGAGGATCTGGGCTTTTTGGGAAAGTTGATGGGGATGGATATGACGGGTATGAAGTGGCCATTCTAGTGGTCATATGCAACCGAGGACTCTAAATGCATAAATATGGCCTATGACCAACTTGATAGAGACAAGTTGTGAACTTGCTCTGATACCACTTGATGTGACACCACCTTGGGGTGATAGTCACACAATCAAATGACCCTTGGACCTAGCAAGCAACCAACGCGTGAACCGGTGACTTCACTCGGGCGGACTCACCCGCTAAGCGCACTCTCATGCCCGTAGGCAAACCGGTGATAGTGGTGAGGGTCCGGGACGGGCCCTAGCTGCTCCGGGGTTGGCTAGCTTTGGATTGGACCTCTCAAAGGTCTTAGGATGCCCACTCTCGTAGGCGGCCAGCACGCCGAGGGCGTGGGTGTTAATGGCTCTCTCGCAACTCACCCGCGGTAGTCACTCAATCATAAGCAAAATTCGGGTTCGGGCGCTCCACTTACCACCGACGGCACTAAGATGCGATACTAATTAAGCAAGGGAATTTAATCAAAGAGGAGTGTGCAGCGGCTCACCTGATCGGTGTGAAGACACCGATTCCGGCCGGAGACGAGGGCGAGCGAGGAAGCATGGGCTTACCCGCACGCCGCGCTGGAGAAGCTTCGACCTGAAATTTTAAATGACATGCACTACACCCCATGCAAGAGGGGGGGATCTTGGGGAAGGGAAACCAAAGAATACACCCAATTACTACCTCCACACAGGGAGGGGCCTTCAGCCGGCCAAGCGGGGAGGGGAGAAAGCGATGAAAACACAAGAGAAGAAGCCGATGCCGAATCTGTCCAGTTCTGTGAGTGCTGACAGGGGATTGGAGAATTGACTGCTGCAACTGCTACCGAATTTTTTTGGGGACGAAACCACCTTGAAAATCGTCGTAGGAGACCGGGGAAGTTGTCCAAATTTTGTTAATTTCTTTTGTCGCCGATGCTGGTCTAGGTGGAGGCCCGAACAGGGAGGCAGAGTCTCGGACTGGCAGCTCCGGGTTTCCAACAGCAGGTTGTAGAGGATGCCCCGACAGCTCCCAAACTCAAAATCAAGCACCGTCATAGTAGTTGGAACCGTGGATGAGTCCTCTTCGCAGAAAAACTGACGGGGAAGCCAAACAATGCCGGAGGAGACCAAGGGACTCTGAACAATGATGACAGGTCGGTGCAGACTGTGGGTAGAAGACCCGCGTAGCTGAGGGAGAAAATTGATAACTCTGGATAACGAAGGCCGATCGAAGTTCCGCTTCTTGATTCTAAAAGTAGACAGGGCGAGGAAGAACTTTGCAGAAGAGCTCTTGAACTTATTCTTCAAAGGTTCGTCGTGGTGAAGCTTCTACTCCGGTTCTGGTACTCAGCAGGGGTAGCTCTGTACAGTTGTGGGAGAACGGAGCTCCCGGGCAACACACAGCTCGGATGAAGATGAAACCACTTCCGTTGTGAAGAAGACATGAAGATGCTTCCGTGGATAGCTCTTAGGTCTTCAAACTCGCTGGGATGTGGTTGGAGTCGCTGCTGCAAGTCGCTGGTCTTCTGCAGGTCTTCAACTGCGAACTAGGGCTGAGAGGTGATGGAGAGGAGCAAGGAAGAATGGTGGAGATGAGAGAGAGGTGGGGGGCGACCCTAACCAAAGGGGGAGGGGCTTGGGCGACCTAGGGCTATGGAGGGAAGGAGAAACTTGAATTCAAATGGCCTAGGGAAGTGGAGTGGTGCTTGGGGTAGTGGGAAGGGTGCTTGGGAAAGTGGGAGGGGTAGTTAGGGATTGGGAGGTGAGGTGAGGATTGGTGGAGGGGGTATTGGGAAGGGGTGGGGTATTGATGAGGGTTGTGGGGAAAGGAAGAGACTTTATTGGGTTAGGTGGGGAGAGGAGGTGGTTGGGAAGGGAGGAGAGAGAGGAGGGGGGCGAATTCCCCTTGGAGGGAGAGAGAGAGAAGAGAGAGGGGGGGAAGAGAGGGCTTCTCACCCAATAATGGTTTCTCACCAAAAGGAAAATGGGGCCACTAGAAAACTCAAATTTCATTGATTGATTGACTCATTGATTCATTACAAATGGGGGAAATGGGGTCCTATATATAGGCAACCCACATTTTCACAAAAGACCCTGACATTTAACACACTAACAAATATCCGAAGGAAGGGGGGGCGCCCATGGGCCTAGCCCAAAGAAATAGGCCCAATAGCAAACTCATTAGCCTAATGAGACTCAAACTTAAAATGACTCATTAACCTAGGTACAAGACTCAAATAAAAAGGAAAATTACATGATTATGACTCAAAGAAAATATGAAAATTACATGACTCGACTTAGAGAAATATGACGAACACAATGGAGCTATGCTAGCAAGCAATCGAAGTGTAAAAAAATATGAAGGGCGAGAGATGCCCCCATCAATGGGAGAAACCAACACACCTCCGACCAACGGAAAATGTCCACGCTCAACCTGACCTCAAACCTCGCGCATGCTGGGAACAACACCTTCCAGCACCGAGAAAACTATCACTTCCATCAGGTCAGCGCCTCCGACACACTCGGTGAGTGTCACGTCTGACCATAATCACAGCATCTGTTGATGCACCACCACTGCAATTCCTAGAACTGGAACACGCCACGCCAAGAGCCACACATGATCCATAATCGACAACCATCAATGTTCATCCACGAGTCCCGAACTCGCCACAGAACATTCATATCTCAAACCAAATCCAGGACAAACACAATCCATTCACACGCAAGAGCGCAAGAGCAAGAACTTATTGGAGGGATAACTCCAGTTGTCACTGAACCGAGGTGCCGTGGGGGCGTTCCTGCGGGCTGCCATGTTATCCCACCGGGGGATCAGTCTCCGAGAACTACCGACGCATTTCAGTTCTTTCCCTCCTCAGGGTGGAGGAGGCCTCCTGCTCTGGTGGGGGAGCGTGCGAAGGTCCCCCTGACCTGTTGCGTATAAGTCATCATCCCGGGAGGGTGAAACAGCCTCTGGCCGTTGTCTGGAAAGCGTCTCCACGGGGGGGGGGCTCTTGCGGGAGTCATGACTTCTCCTCCCTAGCCGCTTGGGTCCTCATTAATTCTACGAGTACCGCGTCCCCGGCCACAACCTCGGCCCAGGCCTGTGTGTTCTGGAGCTGGCTGTAGCCCAAGAGGGGCAATGGTCCTTTGTCTTGTCCGCGAGGCTACTGGCTCGCCCCGCCGAGAAGCATTGATGTTGTCAGGAGGTGGAATGGGCACCGTGTTGCAGGCGCAACGCCGAAGCATTTCTTCCAGCTGCTCTGTAGTGATCTCCTTGTCTTTATAGCACAAGGAGAGCTCATCAGGGATCACGAGTCCTTCGCCGTCCTTGAGCTTTTAGATCATTCTTGGACCCAATTTCTAAGGTGGGCTCATTTCTACATTTCATCCCGCGGGATGTAGCTATCGAGTGGGAGAGCCGCGGTAGGACGAGGAGGGACATATTCTTTCAGGTCATCAATGAGCCACTGGAGCCTTTGGAGAGGCGTTGGCTCGGCCGGAGATTACAGGGCGGCTGCTTGTTCAGCTTGCTTCTTCAGCCGCCTTCTGAGGTTCTTCCTCCTATTTCTCTCTTGTCTCTTGGCGATAGCAGTCTCCAAGGGAGTAGGAGGGAGAGATGCTGGAGCCGGTGTTGATGAATCCTCATGAGGATATCTCCGAGCTAATGCCTTTGCCGGGCGAGGTCGATGACGCTTCCTCGCCCGGATTTTGATCCAGGCGCCTTCCGCTTGTTGTATCTGGAAGGTAGCGTTGATCGCCTGCTCGATTACCTCGATCGGCAATTCCTGGTATGCCGAGATACTGGGAGTGGCGTCTGAAGATGTGTGCCTGGTTTGATGCCTTATCCGCTGTGGCGACAGGAGCCTAAGGGGAGTCGGTAGGCTGGTGCTAGTGTTCGAAGACGTGTGCGCGGTTTGATGCCTTAGCCGCGGTGGCGACAGGAGCATACGGGGACTCGGTTGGCTGGTGATGGCATCCGAAGACGTGTGCACGGTTTGATGCCTTTGCCGCGGTGGCGATGGCTTTTTTTGAGAAGCGGACAGAGAGGGGTGCTGGACGTCTTGCTCCTTAGCCTTGCCTTTGCAACCATGCTGAGAGCTGGGCCCAGCGACAACTAACGACGTCGCAAGACATCGTCGCTCTGCATAGTTATCTCGACTCTGCGGAATGGCGGAGCCTTGTGGCGGTGGACCCGCCACTTGAATCGAAGTCGCTGAAGACTCCGAAGATGTCTTCTTTATACTTAGGATTGTGTCAATAGGTAGGTGGGGAGGACCCGATGGCCCGTCCGTCGAGGAAGTGTAACGGGACTGAGGTGGAGCCTCACGCTGCTTTTACTTTCCCATCCTATCCGCGGCCACCAGTGGCGGAGGCAGGACGAGAGAGGGCTGACGAGCCCGTCGTCATCTAGCCCACCAAAACATCCTCTTGGCCGAGAAGGACCCGGAGGAGGCTGGCAGTGTCTTCTTCAAGGAAAGGGAGAGACTTTAGTTCCCGCCAAGACTGCCACTGCATGGCCGAAGTGGCTGGGGTGGCTGGCTAGGTGCTGACGTCTGGGACCCCGAAGTAGCCGAAGGAGCAGAGAAATGGATGATGTTGACTGAGAAGTTGGTCGGCTCCACCTCTTGACTGGTATCCCGCTCTCTACGCCTCCGCAATCGCTCGAGCGCCTCTTGGTTGTCCGTCCGAAACTCGAGTCATTCTTGAGGATGCTGGTAAGGCAAGTCGTGCCCATTTTCTTGAGGAGAGTCTGGCCGCTCCAGCGCATTCTTGGCAATACTTAGGGTCTCTTTGACAGCCTGACGAGCGACATGGAGTTTCCTTCCGCATCGATCTCCTCCCATTGGATCTGTTCCTGAATGAGGTGTTGAACTTCCTCGCAGGACTCGATCGGCTGGCAGATTTTGACGTGAAAGGGGTAATATTGGGGGTGACTACGATCCCAATGGGTGTAGTTGGCGGGCGAGTCGCGGGGCATGATTTGCTCGTTCTCGACGAGGATATCGAAGAGTCGCCGGGTTGTCTCCCTAGGGAAGGAGGGAGGTCTCTGATCATGCCAAGGCCTCCACCCTGGATACCAGATCGAACGTCCCCTTCGACTGTCGCTGGGCTCCTCTGACTCGTCATCAGAAAAAGAAAAGGCGGCCATCATGTGGATGCCATTGGCTGAGGGGTGAGCCATGCGTGCTGCCTTAGCTGCCCTGGCCCATATATGTGGTTGCAGAGGATCGACGAGGCCACTCTTCATTTTGACAAGGCCATCCCGGATCAGCTTTTGCGCCTGGGTTTTGAAGACGTAGTAATCTTCAATTGAGTGACCTAGCATATGATAATACAAGCAATAACTGGGATCATCGGTCTTTAGAGCCTCATCCGACTTGCGGATTTCTGGAAGTTTGACGATCTTCTGGGCCATACAGAGGTCGAAGAGCATCTTCGCATGTTCCTTCTTAAAGGAGAAGGGTGTCTTCATACGCTCCGAGAAGGAAGGAGTGGCCGGCTTATCCACTGGCTTTTTGTCAGAGCCACTGGATTCGGCCCCCTTATTGACCTTGGCGGCAGGGGTGAACTCTATGATATTCACCTCCTTGCTGGGCTAGCATTCTCGCGCTTGCTTACCCTTTGCTGCAATATAGCTCGGGTGATTGGCGAAGAACATCTCTATTTCGGCGACTGCCGAATTGAGTTGGTCGAAGCCTTTGATATTGGTGCCGAGAAGCTTTTCGCTGACCTCGGCGGTCAGACCTCGATGACATATGGTGATGGCGTCCTCTTGAACGGGTGGGTGAACACACCTCATGCTAAGGTCTTGCCATTTTTTGATGAAGTCGAGGGCGCTCTCGCCCTTTTTCTGTCGAAGAGAATAGAGTTCAGCTAGGGAGACCTTTCGCTCGACCATTTAAAATCGGTCGAGAAATTTCTTCTGGAGATCAGCCTAGTCAATGACTGAGTTGGGCTTCAGACGGGAGTACCATTGGAAGGCTGTTCCCATGAGTGAAGTGGCGAAGTAGCGGAGGAGATATGATTCGTCCAACGCTAACTCACCCATGGTCGTAACATAGTAGGCCAAGTGCTCATGTGGTGACCCCTGCCCATCAAACTTTTGTAGCTTCGGGGGCTTGGAGTACTCTGGGAGAAGCTTTTTTAGCTGGTGGTGGAGCGGGCAGGGTACACTATAGAGATCTACCGTGATAGCCCCTTCACCATACTGGGTGAGCTTCGTCTCGACAATGCGCTCGATCGTCTAGCGTTGCGCCAAAAGATTCTCTGGCACTGGCGTGTTGGAGGCTCGTGGTTGAGTCTCAACCGGGGGCGTGCCAAACCCAGTTGCCAACGGGGTTCGGGAAATCATCGCTGAAGTGTTGGCAGCATCGCGAGCCACCGGGGGTACCGGTGCTTCGGCCTGGGGCCTAGCAGGTTGCTACGGATGAAGGTCTCGCTCCTGGAGGAGGTCTTGCAGGAGGGCCTTCAGATGCTGGTTCTCCTTCATAAGAGTGTCGAGGGTCACTTCTTGAGCCTCGTTCGCAGGAGGGTCATTGTTGATCGGCTCTGCGTTGATAGGAGGGTCACAGTCTTCCACCGGGACCTCTTCTGCGCGTTCTGAGGCCTGCGGTCCGACAGAAGTGTCGATGTGACCCGTTTGAAGAGGCGGCGGAGCCTGGTGGCGTGGCCTCCTGAAGTGCGATAGAGGCTGGTTCAAGTTGTCAAACTGGGTGTCTGGATGGTGTCCAGTGGTGTAGCATGCGAACACTCGAACTGCATCAATGATGAACCAGGTCGTCCGCTTCCTCCGCGGGTGCCCCTCGGGACGGACAGGCATCCCTCGTCTGTCAAAGATAGAGATGGGTTGCGGAGGGGGCTCGCTCACGATGTCAGTACGAGGAGAACCCTGGACAGGTTACTGGAAGGCCCAAGGATGGGCTCGCCTTTGTCTCCGCTTGCTTGTGCGGGGGACATTGAACGACTGGGCGTGGTCAGACGATGCTACTGTGAAGCCAGCCGTATCCCGTCTGATGCCGCGTCTGAGTGCTCGTAGGGGGTTGGTGATACGCGCCCTTCGAACAGCTTGAGCATCTTCCGGGGTGACCCAGATTCTTCTCAAGTCAAATTGTTGATCTCCCTTGTCGTCACTTTTCCGACGAGTTGTCTTGGGAGGCCGTGTGCCTGGCTGCGGTGGGTGCCCCCGGGCTGCCGCCAAGGAACCCGCTCCTTTGAGCTTCGCCCCGTCCTCTCGTGTTTGACGCAAGAGGTCGAAACGATTGGAGGTGGGGATGGTGGGAACAGTTTGCTCCTGGGGTATGATTGGTTCACCCCCGTCGAAGTAGATCCGCAAGTCACTGACAAGGACCGTCTTGCCGGAGTTGCTGGTTGCAATAGCGAGTCGCCTGCTTCTACGGCCATGGCGACGCTTCTTCTGAGGAGCTGAGGAAGACTCCGCCCTAAGATGGTAGACCAAGAAGACCCTGCTTGGAGCGACCAGCAGCGTGAAGCAGTCAGTCTGAAGTGCTGGGATCAGCTCCCAGGATAAGTAACCCGCGCCGGTAGTCGATGACGGGGTGACTCGGGTGTAAGCCATCCCTCCTGCTGATAGGAGTGTTGCCGATGCTCAAGATGACGCTCTTGCATCGGAAAGTGACGCCATTGGAAGTGCTGCGATGCCGACGCTCCTAGGTCAAAGACCCGCAGTAGGTTCCGGTGTAGTCTGGGCTCGGGTCGGGATGCCCGAGGAAGGTGCTGAGGAACGTCGCTCCCTGGGTAGAAGACCCACGGGGAGAGTCGGTTCAACTGGAGCTCGGGACTGGGGTTCCGAGTGCAATACCGGGGGGCCGCGAACTCGGGGCTGCGAGCCCGTGTCCAGTGTCAGCTTTGCCAGGATTCGGGGTTGGAAACCCGATGAAGATGCTAAGGAGCCGTGGACCCGGGGCTGGGAGCCCGTGTTGGGTGCCGGCTTGGCTGCGGCGCGGGATTGGGAACCAGAGGAAGAGGCTGGGAAGCTGTAGACCCGGGGCTGGGAGCACATGTTAGGTGCCGGCTTGGTGACGGCTCGGGGTTAGGAACTCGAGAAAGATGCTGGGAAGCCGTGGACCCTGGGATGAGAGCCCGTGTTGGGTACCGGCTTGGCTGCGGCTCGGGATTGGGAACCCGAGGAAGACACTGGGAAGCCGTAGACCCGGGAATGGGAGCCCGTGTTGGGTGTCGGCTTGGCGGGAGCTCGGGGTCAAAAACTCGAGGAAGATGCTACAGTCGTGATCGAAGTCTGGGGCGCGGGGCCCGTGTTGGAGATCAGACGAGGCTGGCCCCGGGATCTAACACTCACCCAGGCCGGCGTTGATCTGGGGGCCCTATAAGGGCCAGTGGTGACGGTCCGGTGCCCGACAAGCAGGCGGGACACCGGCGCTAGAAGTGTGCGTGCCGCATTGGCCACGGGAGCCAATGGAGAAACTTGAGTCGGCTGAGAAGTAGCCACAGGGACCACACCCAAAAAGTAGGGCGATCCGATAACCGGGGCGAAGCTGCCGAAAGCGATCGACGTCGCCAAGTAGCCCGCCCGAGCGTGGGTGGCAATGCCGTTGGGGCCGTAGGTGACGACCGCCATGGTTGCTAGACTGCTGAGTGCTACGGAGGTGACGGTCTCTGACAGTTGCCGAGAGCGGTCCGACGATCGGAACGCGAACAGGAAGCTGCTAGAGAATGCGTGTACGAGCACCCTCCTATGCCTGTCCTGTGAGGACAGGGAAAGGGCACCAGTCTTCAGGGCTGGCACAGACTTTTCTTTAGCAAAAAGAAGGAAGGCGGGAGACATCCCACCGGGCATGCCATCCTCTCTATTGTGTGGGTTTTTTTTATGTCGATTACCGGGGTGAAGGAAGGGATACAGAGAGGGAGGAAGATACGGGAGTTTGATATATCTCGGGTATCTTCCTTACGGGTGCATGCCTCTCACGGCGATATCGGGCACTCTTCTTTCAAGGAAAGTCGAAAAGGGTCGAATGGCACTGAAATGTCGGGATAAGGGTTAACCGGACAGGGTGCGGGCGTGCCAGTCGATTTCTCGACAATCACTCATGGAACCATGGGTTGACTGGGGAAGCGCCACCAGGGCGCGGCACGTGGGCTCGGGCGATCAGGCGACACGTGGAGAGAAGGGGTTCCATGAGTACGAGTGCGTAGGCGATTACGGGAATCGTGTACAGGACGTCTTTCCCCACCGACTGCAAGCAACCGATGTTTTTTTAAATCGGATTGAATCCGAATACCTTCGTTCTAAGATGAAGAGAAGTCTGTATATGTGTTTGGAGCCATGGGTAGAGGGCTAGGGGGCATTCAATAGCTATGGGTGCGCATTAGACTGACGGGTGTTCACTGGGGTTAGGGTGTTGGGCACGGATGCCGAGTGATGTAGATAGAAAACTGAGGGCCTGAACGTGGGTCCGAGAGCACTCATCCAATCGACGGTGTTACACTGAGGTGTATATTTCATTAAAGGAAAGTCATAATGGCTAAGATACAACTGGCGCATGCCGCGGGACAGCTCTGACATGCTAGTCGGTCCCCGGGTCGATGCGTGATGAATGAACACACATGTGTTTTACAGAGGGCTCCTATCGTGGCGTAGGCCATGGCCGAGATGTCGAACGGGGGCCTGTGACTGATGACTGGGGGGATGCATCGATCCGGTGTCTGGGCGAGGGTTGATCATGACTCAAGTTGAGCGGTCGGACATGGCCTCGTGACTGCGAGAGAGCATGACGCCATGGTACACGTGTGGTTGCAATCGACGGACATGCGAGGGGAAATCCTGGCATGAGGGGACGTACGCCTATGTCGAAATGCCTCACATACAGTGGGTGTTGACTTATGTGTGATGGCTACATACGGCGTGAGGGGAGTGCAAACGACATACCCCTAGCGTATTAGACTGCCGAACAAGTCACCTACGCATAATTTTCCTTAGCTCGCTGCTTGGAGCCGCGCTCGAAGTCCTGTGCTTGCTATGTATCTGGATTTGATGCAATTTGATTCTTGATGCCCCACCCCTTGAGCTCTTAAGGGGTTTTTATAGGGGAAGTTGAAGGGTCACAAGGGGTTTACGTGGACCAGCTAAGGGGTGGTGAGCTGGTCCGCGTAAACCCAAGTGAATAGTGTCACTGGGAGTTACACGGGTTGAGGGAGGGGGAAGGGGTTTACGCGGACTAGCTCAGCCCCCTGAGCTGGTCCGCCTAAACCCCCTTCCCTGCCTGGGGGCCTAGGCTGGTCCGCCTAAACCCCACCAGGGGGGGTTTAGGCGGACTAGTTCTTTTTCTTTTTTTTTATAAAAAATTAAAATTTTTTAATTGAATGGGGGTTTACACGGACCAGCTACGGGGGGCTAGCTGGTCCGCCTAAACCCCCCTTGGGGGTTTAGGCGGGTTCACTCCAAGAGAGAGAGGGGCTGGTCCCCACCCTATAAAAATTAATTTTTTGGGTCTTTTTCTTCCTAAATTGACTAACAAAGAAAATGACAATTGTGTGGAAGGATACGTGGAGCTTGCTGAGGCTTGTGTGCGTGTCGACTTGCGGAATCCCCGCGTGCTGTCGCTTTGCTCTCCCACGTCCACGTGTCTGCTTCTCAAACTGGTACGGCACACGAATCACGTCGTAGGACCGTAAATCAGACGAACCGGGGATGAGTGGGGTCGTGGGACCACCGGGCTGGAGAGAGAGGCACGGCCCCCAGGGAGTTCACCCTCCCTGGGGCGCACAGCCATGCCCCGGGGCGAACTAGCCCCGGGTTGGCCGTAACCCCAGGGGATGGCCCCCTGGGATTTTCTTGTGTTGCCTGGGGACGTCCTTTGACGGACTTTGACCTTTGGGAGGCTGGCATGGGCCCGCAGGGCCGTTGTTCTTCTAGTCGGAGTAGCCGCTCGCAAGGTGTTCGGGCAAATGCCCGACACACCCCGGGTTGCCGAACGAGCCGCGTAGGTGGCCGACGGGCCTTGGATTTGGCCTTGTGATGGGGACATCCCCAGTCATTCCATCTTTTTCGAGACTCCGGTTACTCGCCATCGGTGCATCATCATCTCCATCACTTAATTTTGAGTAGTAGCATGTAATTTTCATCTTATTTGAGTCATAGATGTGTAATCTTTCTTTATTTGAGTCAGTTAATAGGTTAATGGGTCAGTTTGATAGTAATTTGGGCCCAACTAGTGGGCTTGGCCCAAGGGCACCCTCCCTTGGACTACTTTGGTCATTAGTTGTTTAGTCAGGGTCATTTTAGTCCTAGGAAAATATGAGTGCCTATAAATAGGCCAACCCACTCCCTCATATGTAATCTTTTGGTCAATCAAAAATTGAGTGTTCTAGTGCAATTGGAGTGGATTCTCCATCTCTCTCTCCCTCTCTCTCTCTAAGGGGTGGATTCCCCTCTCTCTAACTCTCTCTCTCTCTCTCTAAGGGGTCCCCCCTCTCTCTCTCTCTTCCCTACCCCCAAATTTCAAAATTTCTTCTCTCTCCTCCCATTCACTCTTCATTAATATTCCCCCCTTCCCCATAGCCTCATTCAAGTCCCCCCAACCCCCAAGATAGAACCCACCAATCTCTAAGCCACCCTCCAACCCCCAACCACCCACTACCCTTTCCTAAGCACCCTTCCATCTCCCCAAGGCTGAAGGGGCTCAAACCCTAGGCCAAATTTGAATTTCCCTCCCCTTTCTAACTGCCCCCCTCCCCTGCCCATCACCCCCACCACCTGGGTCGCACCCACAGCCAGCCATCAGCCCTCCTTCCCCATTCTCCCCTCTCTTACCTCCACTCCCTACCAGGCCCTATTTTGGTTCGCAAATAGCAGACCACCCGCAGATTGCAGAGAGTTCCACGGCGTCATAGTGAGGCTTAAGGAGGTGTACCATATATCTCTGGAAAGTTCATCCAGAGAGATTTCCAAGCGAGGTGGTTTCGTCCTCATCCGAGCACCGTGCTGATCGGGAGGCCCTTTCTTCCTCGACTGCGCAAAGCCTCCCTGGCAGAAGACCAGAGGCGTAGTGGAAGCTCGACTATGAAGAACCTGTTGGGAATCTGATCAAGAGTCCCTTCTACAAAAATCTTCTACTACGAGTCTTCTATCATCCCCAAGAAGCAGAGCCCAGTTTGGCGATCGGAACTGAGAGTTATCATTTTTATTCCCCGGGTGCGCGGTTCTGCCTCCACTCAGTCTGCACCGACCCCTCCTCAGTGTTCTGAGCCTACCGGTTTTCTCCGACAACGAACGGCATCCCCGTCAAGCTTGTTACGAAGAGGACTCACATACGGTTCCGTCAACTCTGGCGGCGTCTCATTCTGAGTTCAGGAGCGGTCGTGGCATCCTCTGCTTCCTGTTGCTGAGTTCCTGAAGCAGTCAAAACTGTCAACCTATTCCCCTGTTCAAGCTCCTACTCCGACCAGCGCCGGTGCCCGATGAAATTGCCAAAATTCATCCGTCATCCCGGCCCAGCTATGAGCAATCTCCAACTCGTTTTGTCATCAGAAAAGTTCTAGAGTGGCCGCAGCGTCCAGAGAACCAACTGCCTATCTTGAATCACAGAGAGTGGACAGAATCGACATCGGCCACCACTCTTTGTTTCTAGCCCGATTTTTTCTCTTTTGCTTGGCCGGATGAAGGCCCCTCCCTGTGTGGAGGTACTTTTGGATGTATTCACAGTTAACCCCCACCCCAAGATCCCCCTCCTGCGAGAGGCGTAGTGTTGTAATCACTTAAACAGGGTCAAGCGGCATCGGCGCGGCGTGCCGGTGCGTATCCACGCCTCCCCGCTCGCCCTCGTCTATCGTCCGGGATCGGTGTTCTCACACCGATCAGGTGAGTTCCGAGACACATCCCTCGCTGATTTATTCATGCTTATTTAGTATTGTATTTAGCTCCGTCGGACGGTAAGTGAGTGCTTGATCTAAATTTCCCTCCAATTGAGTGGCCACCGCGGAGTGAGGTGAGAGCGACCCTACAACCTATGCCTTTGGCATGCTGGCCGCCCACTAAATTGGGTGTCCCAGCCCCTTTGGGGGTCAGCCATAGTGAAGCCAAGCCTCGGAACGTCAAGGTCCCACTTTGGACCCTCCCGACCATCGCCAACTTGCCCACGGGCAATAGTGTCCGCTAAGCGAGTGAGCTCGCCCGAGTAATTTCATCGTCCAAGTTGTTTGCTTGCCAATCATAGGTCCAAGGTTCATTGGCCTTGTGATTGCCACCCAAGGTGGTGTCACATCAAGTGGTATCAGAGCAAGTTCATAACTTGACTCTATCAAGTTGGTCCTAGGGCGTGTTTATGCATTTAGAGTCCCCAGTTGCATCTCTTTTATCCACTAGCATGGCCACCTCTTACCGACCTTACCCATCGGCCCTCTCCATGAGTCCAAACCCCCAAGGGATGCCTACCACTAACACACATGACCTCCCTGGCCATGTCAACTACCTCATGAAGGCCTTTACGTATGCCAATGAGTGGCTTGATAACCTATCAGGTCGACTTGACCAACTAGGAGAAAATGGGCCCACCCCAAGGGCAGATGATAGTAGGGCTCCTCCCCCACCTCCCATATTTGATGGAACTCATCTTATTGACTATTTAGATTGGGAAGTCTCAATGGACCATTACTTCACTTGGTATCCCATGTCCGAGGATGAGAAAGTCCGATTTGCCAAATTGCAACTTACCAAACGGGCCCAAACTCATTGGTTGAATATTGAAGGCTTAAGGATAATTAGAAGGGAAGCTCCCCTCGCAACATGGGGGGACATGAAGGAACAACTTAGGGATAGATATATTTTCCCCTCCCATTCCGAACACTGAAGCCCAAAGAGCATTTTAACTCCTTCATTTCCCCTTGGCCAACCCAAGACCCTAATCACCCAATCCCCACCACTTCCCACCTCTCCCACCACTACATCTACACCCTACCTCCAAGTCCACGCCACAACCATAGCTCCACCGGCCCAAGTGGACTCCGTGTCCACTCCTCCACCAAAGCCCATGATGGCCACCACCCCCCAACCCAAAATCCCTCACCAAACCCATACCCCACAAACCCCATTAGCCCCCACCACTACCCCTCCTTCACCCCCTAAAAGGGACACACCTCCCAAAACCAATCAAACTAAGCCTCCACACCCACCCCACCTTCCTCTTCCAACCCCAATCTTATCCAAACCTAGGCCACCGCTACTTCCACTTCCAACCCCAATCCAAGTCCGACCTCGTTCACCACCTCGGATGCAACATGCGCCGATCATCATCACCCCACCCACAAAGTACCTACCCACCTCCTTGGTAGAAGAACCCATAATCCTGACACCCGACCCCATAGCAGTGAACACCCCAGATCCAACCCCCACTTTGAAAGAAACACATGCCCAAGATGAGGACAAAGCCTTGCATTACGATCTTCACTCTATGCCCTCTCCTCTAGTAGGGAGTGAGCTTATCATAAGTGGGTCCTTGGCTAGATGGTTAAAAGAGAGCCCAACTCACCCGATCATGGCCTACCCTTCCTTGGAGCGACACCTACCCATAGTGCTCTTCAACTCCTATCACACCACCATCCAATCATCTTATCAAGTGGAGACACTAGGGGACCTTCTCAAGGGCTTAGCATGGCAATTAGAGTTGACTGGCATGTTGACCCCCATGACCGAACAACCTAGGAGCCTTGACCTCCTACACCTATGTGTTAGGTCTATCACCTCAATGTGCACCATTGGTTGCTACACTAGTGACCTTTTATTATTCCTCCCCACACCCGATGAGCCCGACCTTCCCCTCAAATTGGAGCTTCTTATCTAGGGTAGAAAGTCAAGCCCTCCCCTTATGGTCGATCTACCTCCCAAGAACTTCGGCCCAATTGCTTCATTAGAGGAGGATGACCCACCTTGTATGGACCTTGTGGACATAGAGTTCCTTCCTCTAGGAAGCCCAATCCATGACCCCTTTGATCCCTTACAATGGGAGCCTAGTTACCCATGTGACCCACCCACCTTACCCACAACCCACCTTTCTCTACCCCAACCAACCATGTTGGACCAAGACCACCTCTTCCAAGACTTGGGCCCCACAAAGGGAACCATCGCCATAAACAACATATGCCTAGGAAACAAGGAAGAGCTCCTCTCCATAATGCCCACCTTCTTAGATCCCTTCGACCCATTCACATGGAAGTTCAAAAGTCATCCCACATCTATGCACATGGAAGTCACCTTTGGAATAAACATACATGTGTCTAGACTTACCACACCATTTGGCAAGATTCATAAGTCGGGTACATTCATTCACATCACCCACATGTCAAGTTGAAAGCATAAGTGGACCGTATTCGGATGTATTGGCCCACCTTCATTCATCATGAGTCTTAAGCATGAGAGGAGCATACATGGATGTCCGGGTCCCCCAACATTTATCACACCCATGCATAAAAGGTTCATCTATGGATGTCCTGGCCCTCCTAAGTCTGTCACAGTCTTCATGGCATCAAAGTATGATCGGTCTACATTTGGCTGCCCCGGTCCACCATTGCACACCATACTTTCCACACCAACATCGCATCGTAGTGCATGGCATGTGCATTCTCGCAAGCATCTAGCAATGAGCGGTGAGGATCACAAAAAGCGGGCAATAGCTTGTAAGTGGCACTTGGGATTCCAAGTAGACAACTTGGTAATGGTGACATTGAAGTTGCTCTACCCTAGGGCTATCTCCAAACCGAGGGCACAAGGACTTGGACCTTCCCGAATTCTGAGTAGCATTGGCAAACATGCTTTTGGTCTGAACTTTCCAAAGGATTCTGGGACACACCCGACTTTTCGTGTGGCAGATCTAGCACCCTATAAGGGCCCCGCGGTGGAACCTAGTAAGCATCTTGAGCCTACACTTACCTTTGTGAGTGACACCACAGGAGAGCCTCCACATATCAGCCTAAGAGTCCGACATGAGCACATGGAGGCAATACTAGATAAGCAAGGTACCATCGCCAGGAAGAGGGTGTGCCCGCGCTATCCTGAGAAGTGGAAGAGCTATCCCTCGGCTACGGAGGCAGGGTTGAGTTGGGAAGACGCTCTGCACCCAGATCTACTTTCGTGTACTGCTACCCCGGAGGACCCACACACGACGTGGTCGAGTTCTCCCCACCCCGGGGGTATGATGGGGACATCCCCAGTCATTCCATCTTTTTCGAGACTCCGGTTACTCACTATCGGTGCATCATCATCTCCATCACTTAATTTTGAGTAATAGCATGTAATTTTCATCTTATTTGAGTCATAGATGTGTAATTTTTCTTTATTTGAGTCAGTTAATAGGTTAATGGGTCAGTTTGATAGTCATTTGGGCCCAACTAGTGGGCTTGGCCCAGGGACACCCTCCCTTGGACTACTTTGGTCATTAGTTGTTTAGTCAGGGTCATTTTAGTCCTAGGAAAATATGAGTGCCTATAAATAGGCCACCCCACTCCCTCATATGTAATCTTTTGGTCAATCAAAAATTGAGTGTTCTAGTGCAATTGGAGTGGATTCTCCATCTCTCTCTCCCTCTCTCTCTCTAAGGGGTGGATTCCCCTCTCTCTCACTCTCTCTCTCTCTCTCTCTCTCTAAGGGATCCCCCCCTCTCTCTCTCTCTCTTCCCTACCTCCAAATTTTGAAATTTCTTCTCTCTCCTCCCATTCACTCTTCATTAATATTTCCCCCTTCCCCATACTCTCATTCAAGTCCCCCCAACCCCCAAGATAGAACCCACCAATCTCTAAGCCACCCTCCAACCCCCAACCACCCACTACCCTTTCCTAAGCACCCTTCCATCTCCCCAAGGCTGAAGGGGCTCAAACCTTAGGCCAAATTTGAATTTCCCTCCCCTTTCTAACTGCCCCCCTCCCCTCCCCATCACCCCCCACCACCTGGGTAACACCCACAGCCAGCCATCAGCCCTCCTTCCACATTCTCCCCTCTCTTACCTCCACACCCTACCAGGCCCTATTCTGGTTCACAAGCAGCAGACCACCAGCAGATTGTATAGAGTTCCACGGCGTCATAGTGAGGCTTCAGGAGGTGTACCATATATCTATGGAAAGGTCGTCCAGAGAGGTTTCCAAGCAAGGTGGTTTCGTTCTCATCCGAGCACCGTGCTGATCGGGAGGCCCTTTCTTCCTCGACTGCGCAAAGCCTCCCTGGCAGAAGACCAGAGTCAGAGTGGAAGCTCGACTACGACGAACCTGTAGGGAATCTGATCAAGAGTGCTTCTACAAAAATCTTCTACTACGAGTCTTCTATCATTCCCAAGAAGCAGAGCCCAGTTTGGCGATTGGACCTGAGAGTTATTATTTTTATTCCCCGGGTGCGCGGTTCTGCCTCCACTTAGTCTGCACCGACCCCTCTTCAGTGTTCCGAGCCTACCGGTCTGCTTCGACAACGAACGGCATCCCTGTCAAGCTTGTTACGAAGGGGACTCACATACGGTTCCGTCGAATCTGGGGGCGCCTCGTTCTGAGTTCAGGAACGGTCGTGGCATCCTCTGCTTCCTGTTGCTGAGTTTCTAAAGCAGTCAGAACTGTCAACCTGTTCCCCTGTTCAAGCTCCTACTCCGACCAGCGCCGGCGCCCGAAGAAATTACCAAAATTCATACGTCATCCCGGCCCAGCTACGAAAAATCTTTAACTGGTTTCGTTATCGGCAAAATTCTGGAGTGGCCGCAGCGTCCAGATAACCAACTGCCTATCCTGAATCGCAGAGAGTGGACAGAATCGACATCGGCCACCATTCTTTGTTTCTAGCCCGATTTTTCCTCTTTTGCTTGGCCGACTGAAGGCCCCTCCCTGTGTGGAGGTAGTTTTGGATGTATTCACAGTTAACCCCCACCCCAAGATCCCCCTCTTGCAAGAGGCGTAGTGTTGTAATCACTTAAACAGGGTCAAGCGGCATCGGCGCGGCGTGCGGGTGCGTATCCACGCCTCTCCGCTCGCCCTCGTCTATCGGCCGGGATCGGTGTTCTCACACCGATCAAGTGAGTTCCGGGACACATCCCTCGCTGGTTTATTCATGCTTATTTAGTATTGTCTTTAACTCCGTCGGATGGTAAGTGAGTGCTTGATCCAAATTTCCCTCCAATTAAGTGGCCACCGCGGAGTGAGGTGAGAGCGACCCTACAACCTATGCCTTTGGCATGCTGGCCGCCCACTAAATTGGGTGTCCCAGCCCCTTTGGGGGTCCGCCATAGCGAAGCCAAGCCTCGGAATGTCAAGGTCCCACTTTGGACCCTCCCCACCATCGCCAACTTGCCCACGGGCAATAGTGTCCGGTAAGCGAGTGAGCTCGCCCGAGTAATTTCATCGTCCAAGTTGTTTGCTTGAGAATCATAGGTCCAAGGTTCATTGGCCCTGTGATTGGCACCCAAGGTGGTGTCACATCACCTTGGGCCAAGGGTAGAAGTCCATAGGGGCTGCGAGGATGCACCTTGGGCCCGTGGGCCTTGCCTCGTGCTACATGCCACATTATACAGCGGGTTGGCAGGGTAGCCTCGGGTTGGCCCGAGAGCTAAAGTTGAGTGGCATGTTGCCACGTGTCTGAGGGTCAGGGGTGGTCCCGACTTGTTGGGGGGTGTTGTAGAGCCCAATTAGTGTACTGGAACCACGGGGTGGCCCATGGGTTGGTGTAGAAGGGTTGAAATATACACGCCCACTAGGTGTTCGAAAAAATGCCGAACACATGTGTGTGAGCCGTTTGCACGTGCTGCGGGCCTCCAAAGCTTAAGATTGACTTGCTCGGGTCTCCCTTTGACTTTGGAGGGTTGAATGAAGTGCCTCAGAGTGAGCCCGCGGCTCTTTCTCTGGATGCCATGTGGCGTGGCTTAACGTCGGGGCGCCCCTGGGTGGTCCCGGGCGGCCATGTAGGGTACGGGCAAAGCCCATATGAGAGTGGCCGGGGTTTACCCTGGACAATTGCTTGTGTCACCGCATGTCACGGCTGTTGACACCCATTTATAGCCTGCAAGTTGCGTCATTTCCCTTATTCATCATTTTTGATGCCCCGAATTACCCATTATTTTACAGTCTTCCTTGGATGGATTTCGAGCCCATTTTCATTGTTCCATTCCCTTTGAGCCTTGGAGATCATGATTTCTTATAGCCCTGGAGCTTATCTTATCATCTTCCGGCCTTCTAAGTTGACTTGCGGCCCATTTAGGCCCATTTCCATCAAGCATTCGGCTCTCTTTCGCTGTGCAGTCCTGAAAGTGATCCTTTTTCACCCCCTTCTATTTCTCTATTCAAAATTTTTCCTGCATCAAAGTTGTTTTATTTTTCGAGATCCACAACTTCTTCTTCTACGTCATTGGCTAGTTCTACACTAATTTTAAGTTATTTGTATTTTTCCGGTGTGCTATTCACCTATGTCCCAAAATTTTCTCTATCTGTTCTAGCCCCATTTTCTATATTTTTTTATCGTCTTTCCATCTTGCTTTCTTCATAAAAGTTGTTTATCTTTTAGTTATCTACAATTTCTTCTTCTACCACTTTTACTGATTCTGCACCGTTTGGGTGATATCATCTAATTTCTAAAGTCGCGCGAAGTAGCAGCCTAACGGTCGTGCAAACGACCGTTTCTTAGTGCAACCGGTTCCTTAACGGTCTTACGATATATCGTTAAGTCAACCGAGAGTCCAATTGTTGCTGGACTCTGCAGCGTTTTGTGCCGCCGTGGCCTTCTTTGAAAGCCCATAACTTTTCGAATACTTATCTAAATCGATCCCCGTTTTCTCCTATAGATTCTCCTTGGTATTATTTTGAATTTGGTTCAAAGAACTCCAATTTGCCTATCTTGATCAGAATCTTGCTCGAAAGTTGAGGGTTTTAGTGTCCTGCTACAACTAAAACTCTTATTTTTAGTGCGATGGGCCTCCTTCTAGAAGCCATATCTTCCAGATCTTTCATCCAAATTGAGTTCCACTTATTCCTACCTTATATCCTTTGTATTATCTCGAGATTGATCCATAGATCTCAAGATTTGGTGGACTCTATCTCTTAAACTCATGGAGGAAAGTTGCGGACTTGGGCAATTTTTCTATATAAAGCCCCAGCGTGAATCTCGCGCCGGGGGCACATTTCCAAGGCGACGGCGAAGCCATGCTGCACCACCGACTCAATCATTCGACCCTAGCCTGAAGAGGGAAGTATTAACTTCAATTTGATTCCTCATTTGCTCGATTTCATCAACGTTTGCCCTCTCAACCTCGCCCCTACTTTTGGCAAATCATCATAGTTTGCTATTTTCTGCTACAAAGTTCACGACAGGGGCCTGTTCATCAAGCCGGGGCGGAGTCGTGCTTCATCCTTTTCGTCCTCTGTCGACTCCATCTTGAAGAGGGAAGTATTAGCTTCGTTTTCATTATATGTTTGCCTTATTTCTCATATCTTTTCCCCATCTTCCAAGCCCCAACTTTTGAGGTTTCGCCACATTGTTCTGTACTTTGCTGAAACTCAGATTTCTTGCGATGGGGGCATGTTTGTGTCACCGGTTCGAGACCGTGAGGCACTCTTGATCCGTCCTTTCACCTCCAAGCTCTATAGGGAAGTATAATCTTTGTGTTCCTTGGTTTTGGGCTCATTACATCGTCATCTTCATGCATATTATTGTATATGAGTTTTACACTTTCATTCTATTTTTACACAGTCATTTTTCTCCCATGTTCTGTACCCTTCTATTTTCTTGTGTTTTCCACCCCATTTTTCACTAGTCTCTTCCCCGTTTTAAACCCTACTTTTAAACCTAGTTTCACCACAACACTCCCACCTTTCCATAGCATCCTCTCTTTCCTCTTTTGGTGTTCTATTTTGTGAGATATTCATCATTCTTGGAGTCCATTTTGTACACTGTTATGCATTTTCTGCACAGTCCGCATTTTTCGCCAAATTTCCTGTGTCATAACATTCTATCCCGGCCTCCTTTTGGAGTGATTCTTTTCCCTACTTCTTCACAACACTAACGTCTTCTGTCATCGCAATTTTCTCCCTATTTGGACATCGTTTGCCTCTCTGTTTGCATCAATCTTTGCACCCACATTACACTGTTTGCACAATTTTTCTTGTGACTTGCACTTTTGCACCTTGTTTATCTATGTTAATCATGGCATATTAAATCAATCTCTTCACTCTAATCTCATCACAATATACACACCTATTGTTTACACCCTTCCATAGGGGTTAAAAACCCTCCCCCAATAAGTTTGCCATCAATCTTTCATGCTACTTTATGTACTTGGGCAGATTTCTTCACTTAGCATTTTCTAATGGGTTTTGCCTCTTGTCTTGTGTTTGTTTTGCAGGAAAGCATGGAAAGTGAGGCCCGTACCTTCTAGCCGGCTGGAAGGCGAGGAGAGGTAATCCATAAATCCCCGTATCTTGATATTGAGTGCGATCATCCTCTTTTTTCAAGGTACACAATCTGCATAGTATTTCATATCCTTCGGCGTTGTTATTCCTTGGTGGCGATCATAGTATTTCTTCTACATCTTTGTCACCTTTTCTCTATTGTATGATCATGCTACCATGTTCACGTAGTCACATATTCATGCTATTCACTTGATTGGTGAACATATGCCTTCATGCTTATTCAAGTAATTTTTGGGGTCGGCACACCTATACGCATACACATTTTCCACATCGACACCCTTTTTTGGCGATCACGGTGGGACTTCTAGTGCCCATCACTTTGCTTATGCTTTGCTACGATTTTGGTGTGTATATCCATGTTTAGATAGCATTTCATGTTCATATTGTTCACCTTATTTACGTCCATATTGTTATGTTTGCATATGCTCATTATATCTTGATTTGTTACATTTAGGCTAGAAACTGCATGCACCCCGGTGCACATAGGGTCATACATTGCATATCTTAGTTGTATTTCCTACCTTGGTAAGTGATCCTCTCACCTCCATATTCCTTGGGGTCAACTAGGTGATCTTATCCGGGACCTCCATAAGTCCCCATGAGTCGTGGATTCCCACACGGACATCGGGCCGGTTGTACCTTTCACTACAAGAAAAATCGCGGATAGCGACCGACCTAGCGGTCGCTATTCAGTCGTAGTTCGGTCGCAAATATGCATTGCGACCGAACAGAGACTATCTAGCGACCGAATATGTCGGTCGCTATATAATAGTCGCTATATAGCGACCGACATAATTCGGTCGCAGTATCAGTCGTTACTAGAGACCGATTATAATCGGTCGCCTGATTGGTCGCTAATTAAGTCGGTCTCAATTCGGTCGCTATTCGGTCTCTAATTATGTTGTATTTTTAAAAATAAAATTAACCTATCGGATTTATTCGGTCTCAATTCGGTCGCCAGTCGGTCGCCAAGTATAATTATTTAATAAAAGAAATATAACGTATAGTCGCTATTCGGTCGCAATTCAGTCTCTATGCGGTCGCTAATTTTGCATTATTTTTTTTTTAAAAATTTATTTAAACTGATAAATAAATTACCTGATAAATAACAAATTCATAACATAAATATAAAATCAACTACACAGACAACAATATCGACAAATCTCAAATTCATCACATACAAACACCTGATAAATAACAATTTCATAAAACAATAATAAATCAACTACACGGATCACAATCTCCACGAACCTCAAATTACACACAATTAAAATAAAATCACAAATTAATCATACATCCATAATAATAAAATGACAACATACACAACTAAAATAAAATCACAAATCCTCCACATATGTCTCATCCTGGTCGTCGTCTCGTCCAACATCATCCTGGTCGTCGTCTCGTCCAACATCTCGCGACGGATGATCCTGTATATCATTTAAAAAAATTATAATCAAATCCTTAATAAAGAAATCAAGCATTAACAAGACTTAATAAAGAAATCAAGCATTAACAAGAGTATGCCAATAGTTTAAGCCAGCTCATTTTCATATATATAAATACACACACCCAATATAAGTTCAAATTTCATCTTGTATTTTAAAAATGAAGTTTGAGCGCCGAGCTCAAACCGGGCATCCGATTTGGATTCCGTCAGTTCTGACAAGTCACTTTCATCTCCCCGGTCGTATTGGAATGATCGGCACGGCCATCCGACCGGTATTTCGAATTTTAGACCCCCGGACCCGTCCTAACAGTTCATTTGAACTAAGTGTATTTTAAAAATGAAGTTTGAGCGCCGAGCTCAAACCGGGCATCCGATTTGGATTCCGTCAGTTCTGACAAGTCACTTTCATCTCCCCGGTCGTATTGGAATGATCGGCACGGCCATCCGACCGGTATTTCAGATTTTAGAACCAAATGCCCCGTCCTAACAGTTCATTTGAACTAAGTGTATTTTAAAAATGAAGTTTGAGCGCCGAGCTCAAACCGGGCATCCGATTTGGATTCCGTCAGTTCTGACAAGTCACTTTCATCTCCCCGGTCGTATTGGAATGATCGGCACGGCCATCCGACCGGTATTTCGAATTTTAGACCCCCGGACCCGTCCTAACAGTTCATTTGAACTAAGTGTATTTTAAAAATGAAGTTTGAGCGCCGAGCTCAAACCGGGCATCCGATTTGGATTCCGTCAGTTCTGACAAGTCACTTTCATCTCCCCGGTCGTATTGGAATGATCGGCACGGCCATCCGACCGGTATTTCAGATTTTAGAACCAAATGCCCCGTCCTAACAGTTCATTTGAACTAAGTGTATTTTAAAAATGAAGTTTGAGCGCCGAGCTCAAACCGGGCATCCGATTTGGATTCCGTCAGTTCTGACAAGTCACTTTCATCTCCCCGGTCGTATTGGAATGATCGGCACGGCCATCCGACCGGTATTTCGAATTTTAGACCCCCGGACCCGTCCTAACAGTTCATTTGAACTAAGTGTATTTTAAAAATGAAGTTTGAGCGCCGAGCTCAAACCGGGCATCCGATTTGGATTCCGTCAGTTCTGACAAGTCACTTTCATCTCCCCGGTCGTATTGGAATGATCGGCACGGCCATCCGACCGGTATTTCGAATTTTAGACCCCCGGACCCGTCCTAACAGTTCATTTGAACTAAGTGTATTTTAAAAATGAAGTTTGAGCGCCGAGCTCAAACCGGGCATCCGATTTGGATTCCGTCAGTTCTGACAAGTCACTTTCATCTCCCCGGTCGTATTGGAATGATCGGCACGGCCATCCGACCGGTATTTCAGATTTTAGAACCAAATGCCCCGTCCTAACAGTTCATTTGAACTAAGTGTATTTTAAAAATGAAGTTTGAGCGCCGAGCTCAAACCGGGCATCCGATTTGGATTCCGTCAGTTCTGACAAGTCACTTTCATCTCCCCGGTCGTATTGGAATGATCGGCACGGCCATCCGACCGGTATTTCGAATTTTAGACCCCCGGACCCGTCCTAACAGTTCATTTGAACTAAGTGTATTTTAAAAATGAAGTTTGAGCGCCGAGCTCAAACCGGGCATCCGATTTGGATTCCGTCAGTTCTGACAAGTCACTTTCATCTCCCCGGTCGTATTGGAATGATCGGCACGGCCATCCGACCGGTATTTCAGATTTTAGAACCAAATGCCCCGTCCTAACAGTTCATTTGAACTAAGTGTATTTTAAAAATGAAGTTTGAGCGCCGAGCTCAAACCGGGCATCCGATTTGGATTCCGTCAGTTCTGACAAGTCACTTTCATCTCCCCGGTCGTATTGGAATGATCGGCACGGCCATCCGACCGGTATTTCGAATTTTAGACCCCCGGACCCGTCCTAACAGTTCATTTGAACTAAGTGTATTTTAAAAATGAAGTTTGAGCGCCGAGCTCAAACCGGGCATCCGATTTGGATTCCGTCAGTTCTGACAAGTCACTTTCATCTCCCCGGTCGTATTGGAATGATCGGCACGGCCATCCGACCGGTATTTCAGATTTTAGAACCAAATGCCCCGTCCTAACAGTTCATTTGAACTAAGTGTATTTTAAAAATGAAGTTTGAGCGCCGAGCTCAAACCGGGCATCCGATTTGGATTCCGTCAGTTCTGACAAGTCACTTTCATCTCCCCGGTCGTATTGGAATGATCGGCACGGCCATCCGACCGGTATTTCAGATTTTAGAACCAAATGCCCCGTCCTAACAGTTCATTTGAACTAAGTGTATTTTAAAAATGAAGTTTGAGCGCCGAGCTCAAACCGGGCATCCGATTTGGATTCCGTCAGTTCTGACAAGTCACTTTCATCTCCCCGGTCGTATTGGAATGATCGGCACGGCCATCCGACCGGTATTTCGAATTTTAGACCCCCGGACCCGTCCTAACAGTTCATTTGAACTAAGTGTATTTTAAAAATGAAGTTTGAGCGCCGAGCTCAAACCGGGCATCCGATTTGGATTCCGTCAGTTCTGACAAGTCACTTTCATCTCCCCGGTCGTATTGGAATGATCGGCACGGCCATCCGACCGGTATTTCAGATTTTAGACCCCCGGACCCGTCCTAACAGTTCATTTGAACTAAGTGTATTTTAAAAATGAAGTTTGAGCGCCGAGCTCAAACCGGGCATCCGATTTGGATTCCGTCAGTTCTGACAAGTCACTTTCATCTCCCCGGTCGTATTGGAATGATCGGCACGGCCATCCGACCGGTATTTCGAATTTTAGACCCCCGGACCCGTCCTAACAGTTCATTTGAACTAAGTGTATTTTAAAAATGAAGTTTGAGCGCCGAGCTCAAACCGGGCATCCGATTTGGATTCCGTCAGTTCTGACAAGTCACTTTCATCTCCCCGGTCGTATTGGAATGATCGGCACGGCCATCCGACCGGTATTTCAGATTTTAGACCCCCGGACCCGTCCTAACAGTTCATTTGAACTAAGTGTATTTTAAAAATGAAGTTTGAGCGCCGAGCTCAAACCGGGCATCCGATTTGGATTCCGTCAGTTCTGACAAGTCACTTTCATCTCCCCGGTCGTATTGGAATGATCGGCACGGCCATCCGACCGGTATTTCGAATTTTAGACCCCCGGACCCGTCCTAACAGTTCATTTGAACTAAGTGTATTTTAAAAATGAAGTTTGAGCGCCGAGCTCAAACCGGGCATCCGATTTGGATTCCGTCAGTTCTGACAAGTCACTTTCATCTCCCCGGTCGTATTGGAATGATCGGCACGGCCATCCGACCGGTATTTCAGATTTTAGAACCAAATGCCCCGTCCTAACAGTTCATTTGAACTAAGTGTATTTTAAAAATGAAGTTTGAGCGCCGAGCTCAAACCGGGCATCCGATTTGGATTCCGTCAGTTCTGACAAGTCACTTTCATCTCCCCGGTCGTATTGGAATGATCGGCACGGCCATCCGACCGGTATTTCGAATTTTAGACCCCCGGACCCGTCCTAACAGTTCATTTGAACTAAGTGTATTTTAAAAATGAAGTTTGAGCGCCGAGCTCAAACCGGGCATCCGATTTGGATTCCGTCAGTTCTGACAAGTCACTTTCATCTCCCCGGTCGTATTGGAATGATCGGCACGGCCATCCGACCGGTATTTCAGATTTTAGAACCAAATGCCCCGTCCTAACAGTTCATTTGAACTAAGTGTATTTTAAAAATGAAGTTTGAGCGCCGAGCTCAAACCGGGCATCCGATTTGGATTCCGTCAGTTCTGACAAGTCACTTTCATCTCCCCGGTCGTATTGGAATGATCGGCACGGCCATCCGACCGGTATTTCGAATTTTAGACCCCCGGACCCGTCCTAACAGTTCATTTGAACTAAGTGTATTTTAAAAATGAAGTTTGAGCGCCGAGCTCAAACCGGGCATCCGATTTGGATTCCGTCAGTTCTGACAAGTCACTTTCATCTCCCCGGTCGTATTGGAATGATCGGCACGGCCATCCGACCGGTATTTCGAATTTTAGACCCCCGGACCCGTCCTAACAGTTCATTTGAACTAAGTGTATTTTAAAAATGAAGTTTGAGCGCCGAGCTCAAACCGGGCATCCGATTTGGATTCCGTCAGTTCTGACAAGTCACTTTCATCTCCCCGGTCGTATTGGAATGATCGGCACGGCCATCCGACCGGTATTTCAGATTTTAGAACCAAATGCCCCGTCCTAACAGTTCATTTGAACTAAGTGTATTTTAAAAATGAAGTTTGAGCGCCGAGCTCAAACCGGGCATCCGATTTGGATTCCGTCAGTTCTGACAAGTCACTTTCATCTCCCCGGTCGTATTGGAATGATCGGCACGGCCATCCGACCGGTATTTCGAATTTTAGACCCCCGGACCCGTCCTAACAGTTCATTTGAACTAAGTGTATTTTAAAAATGAAGTTTGAGCGCCGAGCTCAAACCGGGCATCCGATTTGGATTCCGTCAGTTCTGACAAGTCACTTTCATCTCCCCGGTCGTATTGGAATGATCGGCACGGCCATCCGACCGGTATTTCAGATTTTAGAACCAAATGCCCCGTCCTAACAGTTCATTTGAACTAAGTGTATTTTAAAAATGAAGTTTGAGCGCCGAGCTCAAACCGGGCATCCGATTTGGATTCCGTCAGTTCTGACAAGTCACTTTCATCTCCCCGGTCGTATTGGAATGATCGGCACGGCCATCCGACCGGTATTTCGAATTTTAGACCCCCGGACCCGTCCTAACAGTTCATTTGAACTAAGTGTATTTTAAAAATGAAGTTTGAGCGCCGAGCTCAAACCGGGCATCCGATTTGGATTCCGTCAGTTCTGACAAGTCACTTTCATCTCCCCGGTCGTATTGGAATGATCGGCACGGCCATCCGACCGGTATTTCAAATTTTAGACCCCCGGACCCGTCCTAACAGTTCATTTGAACTAAGTGTATTTTAAAAATGAAGTTTGACCCCCGGACCCTCTGCTGCCGCCGCCGGGAGCTGCTGCTCCGAAGCAGGTGCGTCGCCCGGCGAGCACTCCCCGCTTCAGAGGGCCGTTTCCTCTTAGCGTTTCCAAGTATCATCCGATTCCTGTTTGTGTGCCCTAATTTGGTGTTGAGTTTGTTTGGGGCAGGTGCGGAAGCCGTCAGTGGTGGACAGAGGGTTTTGCTCAAGGGCATGGAGTTCTCCGAGCTTGAGGTGACGCCACTGTTCTAGCTGCATTCTTCGTCGCATCTGTTTTGTTTGTGGTGTACTCTTCTTCGCGGGCGAAATTGGATTGCGGAGCTGTTTCTTGGTAGATATCGTTGCTACGACCGGTGGTCTAAAATCTGTTTTTTTTTTCATTCTCATCTGCTAGCTGGTTTTCTTGGTCGTTCTAATGAATAGGTGGACGAAAACAAAGAAATTTATTATTGTATTTGATTTTTTTTTTGCCCGGGGGGGGGGAGGGTTAGTGATGCTCGTATAGGTGCAACCGAGTCAGTTGGCATTTCCTTTGACTAAGATACTTCTAGTTGCACTAAAGAATTGATTTTTTTGTGCGTTATGTATGTGAGATCTTTTGCTCTGTGGTATAATGAGGATTCATCACATGGTAGGAAAAAGATGGAAGAAAGCATTTTCATGCTTTCTGACAGAATACAATGTTTTCTTGAAACTTTCCTTCCGATGTAATTTGATTTTGATAAATTTGTAAGCCTGTCTTCTCGTCTTCCTTTGTTTTTCTTGAGCAGAGATGGGCTCAATCTCATGGATATAGATCTGGGCAGGCATTAATGCTCTGGAAACTCCTTTATGGTAACAATGCATGGGTACATTGTACTGACGAATTGGCAGGTGTGCAATCTATCTTTCCAGAATGTTTCATTTAGCAGATGGTTTGAAAATAAGGAGAATGCTTGCTGAACAGAAGCATAAAATTAACATTAGAAAAAGTCAGCAATTTTCTTGCAGAAAAATGGTTGTTATTTTATTTTCTGTAAAAAAACTTAGAATACGTTTTGTGGGTCTTATAACTTTGTCCATCTTATTTTTGTTGAAACTGTGCTTTTCATCTCAGAAACTCATGGCTGTGAATGCAATGAGACCATGCTATTTAATCGAATCTTCTGTCTTGTCCCTCAGTGGGGCAGTATGTTACTCACCCCTCACGTGTAGGTTGACTAAGGCTTTTATATGGTTATACCTAGACAATGATAACCATTGAATTGCAAAAACATTCACAGCCTTTGATATGATATTATGATGTTAAACTTGGACTGACAAGCCAAACGTTAAGGCTGTGGGTGGATTGTAGGAAGCCTGAAAAAACTTAAGACATAAACTCTAGTTGCCAAAACAGTTGTAATTCAGTAAGAGCGAGTTGATGCCCATATGTTACCTTGTACCATGTTAATGGTTGCTGATGTTGAGCTGCAAATGCCCCTTGCATCCATTCCACTGATGAAGTTCCCTCTAGAGAGTTGATATTCATAGCTTCCCCTTTGAGACCAACCTATGTTAAAAGAAAGAAAGAAAAAAAACGCAATGAGCTCATACGACTTCCAATTTATGAATGCATAACTGTTCAAAGAAAAATAAAAAGGACCTGATAGGACCAGTTCTGCCATGTTAAGTCTCTTCTTCCTTCACTCAGACCATGAAGAACGACTGGACCTAGAACTCCAGTATTCCAATTCCTATAGTGTGTTCCAACATTCTTCATTAAAAAAGGGGAAAGACAGATTAATGTAAGTTTCTTCCCCAGTGTGTAAGTTTCCTTAAAGTCTAGCTTCTGAGTAAAACAACAAACATAGGTAGGAGTTACTGACTGGCAGTCCAACAGCCACGCTCAGCAGAGCGATTCTATTTGATCCAGCACGCAGCTTCACATTACCATTATAGGTAATCCTCCTATTCTCCCTGTTCCCATAAGTGGATCCTGTTGGAATCACAAAATCAGAACTTGAATGTCCTTGTTTTTATAAAATTTACTTGTAACACTTAATAATTTGGCCAGAATGGGAAATTAGTAAATCCACCTGAGAGTTCCCCATTGACGAAAACATGCAAAGCATGGCCAGCGGACTGCACGATGATATTTGGAAGTTGGCCTCCATTGAGAAAAGCTTCTGATGCACTAATGTCGACGCTGGAATCAAAGAATTTTAAATAGGAGGTCACCGAAAAATCCTTGCCAAGGTGAATATGGCTGGTGTATCCAAATCAAGACTAGGCAGTGCAGAGATCCGTAGCATTCTGACATTAGAGCATTCGGTACTTTCATCATCCAGGAAGCATAAATCATGTTAAAGAGTGATGAAATGCAAAGGCGACAAGTGGAGGAAAAAGGAATATAGAAACTAAGGTTACGAATTCTCCAAATATACCCATTTTAGCAGGATATTTATGCTGGTCCTGATGCTCACCTGGTAATGTACCACAAATAGTCTGTCATATCCCTTGTCACATTTATCTGCTCTAATAGTCCAACTGTGGTGAATAAAGAATTATCTCCCATGGAAATGATCTCCTCATCGTACCTTTCCCATGACAGTGATAATTCATTAGTTGCCATCATTTGCATTTGTGACGTTTGAACTCCGACCTATATGGTGAAAGGAGAGTTAACTTAAGCAATATACAAAAAAATATATAACTATTTGGTAAAATGTTTAGGAACAGCAAAGCATGCTGAACATAGCTTCGCCATGCACATATGATCTAAACTAGACACAGGAATTGATAGTGCTGTTTATTCTATTTACACTATGGGGTACACATGAAGCCACCAAGAAATCCAAAATGGGGACGTAAAGAAAATTTTATGCAGATGATTTACAAGACACGATTAATAATGAGAAAAAACATTCTTCTCCAGTGGTTTGTATCACATACCTTTGCAGTATTAAATACTACATTTCTGCAGTCAGGAAGGATGCTGCTTGACCAGGGTGGCAAGGTGTAATGCATGTTGTTAAACATAACTCTCACGATGGAATTAGGATCATAGTTAGAGAGGAAAGCAGCACAGTCTCCAGTTTGCGAAGAGAAAACATGAGCCTGCCAACAACATATCATAAGAAATGAGTTGAAAGCACAATAAACTAGACAATAGTAAAAAAAAATATTGTTGATTTTGAAATTAAAGAATCTATTAATTTTCAAAACCGATGATTCTAAAATCGGGAAAGTTGCATGTAAACAAACAACACCTAATACGTACAAATTTTCTGAATTGACATAATTGGGATGCTGTGTGCAAGCTGAATGTTTCTATTCCATTAATCAAATCAGAATCACGATGAAACCAGTGTTTAACAAAACCCGAATAACCCGGAATCGAGGATTGCGAACAATATTTTCCTCTGAGAAGTGGAATCGGAAACAAACAGACATATACAAAGGCGGGGGTGCGTGCAACACGCGGCTCTCCTTGCACCATCCCGGCGGCAACCAGCAGCAGAAGAACGTGCACAAGCCTCTGTCCGGGGGGACCGTCCTCAAGCTCGAGTCCTGCGGCCCGGAGCGCCGCCGCGACTGGCCATACGAGGTCTGGGACGAGTCCCTCCGGGGCGAGCTGAGGCACATCATCGTGGCACACGACGGGGAGAGAGTAAACTCCATCCAGATCGTCGGCGGCGCGGTCGTCCTCTCCCACTGGCTCGGCTGCAGAGGCGACGAGTTTCCCTGCATGGAGCTATCGGAGTGGGAGCACCTTGTCGCCGTGAGCGGCCACTATACGGAGGAGGAGGGGGGCTCGGGCGGGAGGGCTCGGGCGGAGGAGGGGGGCTCCGGCGGAGGAGGGCTCGGGCGGGAGGGCTCGGGCGGAGGGGGGGCTCCGGCGGAGGGGGCTCGGGCGGGAGGGCTCGGGCGGAGGAGGGGGGCTCCGGCGGAGGAGGGCTCGGGCGGGAGGGCTCGGGCGGAGGGGGGGCTCCGGCGGAGGGGGCTCGGGCGGGAGCGGGGAGGGGGGCTAGGGCGGAGAGGGGGCCGCAGGGGAAGGGGGCTCGGGAGGGGGGGCTCGGGCGGGAGGGGGGGGCTCGGGCGGGAGGGCTCGGGCGGGCGGGGGTCGTAGTAGGAAGTATAACGGCATCAGCGACCGACTGGAGACCGAAGTTAATTCGGTCGCAATAATAGCGACCTATTAGCGACCGATATACATGCGGTCGCTGAAACGGTCTCGGTAATGCGACCGATTATTTCGGTCTCCGAATTGGTCTCTATTTGGGACCGACTAGAGACCGATTAAATCGGTCGCTAATTCGGTCGCTATAGCCACTTTTTCTTGTAGTGTTTCCACCCCTTAGGCTTGCATTTTGCATAAGTGTGAGGGAGTTAACCTTAGTCAACCTAAAGTTTGGACCTTATTCCCATATAATTCCTATCTTTAGGGAATTATCCTAATTCAAATCATGAAAAGGTCTATTAAAACCCCTAAACTATTTCCTATCATATCAACTTGTTTGACTTGGGTGAAAACTCTCACATTGCATTATTTGTGTTGTTTGGGCTTGTCCAAGCCCATTAGTGGTGTTTTGTGTTGCATCCACATGTTTTGTTATTGTTAGGCCCACTTAAGTCAGTCCATTTTGTGGGTTCATTGTCTAGTCCATTGTCCCTTGGTCCATTGTCTATTCGTCCTTGCATTAGTGGGTCAGTCCCCCCTATTCTTAAGCCCAATTAAGCCCTTGCTTCCCCACCTATATTCTCCTTGATATCTTTGTATTAAGTCTCCATTTTCTCTCATGGAGCATCATTTCAACCCTTTGTATCATTCTTTTTCCTAATCTTCTTCCTATTCCCGCGTGGAATCCTCTTCCCATGCGGGCCCATCTTCCCGTGGTCCCTCTGATCCCTTCGAGGAACAGACTAATCTCATGGCCCATCTTTCAACCCTTGTTCGCCAAATGGACCCGGCCCAGACCCAGCGTCTCATTTCATTTCATCTTAATGGACCTTCTTCTCATAATGGGCCCTCTACCCTTCAGGGGCCTCTTTCTTCTCCTTCATATGCCGCTGGCCCAATTTCTAATGGGACTTATTCTCTTAATGGGTCTCATCCTTCTACCCATGTTGCTGCTGGCCCATTCAACCCATATGCTCATGCCTCTTCCAGGCCCACATATCCTTCCATTCCCGAAATGGGCCCTTCTTCTTCTCTGCCCGGATCCTCTTATCCGACCCATTACCATCATACTGGTCCGAATTCACATCCTCTTGCTCAAGCTGGCCCATATTCTTCTCGATCTCTCCCTACCCAGGAGATGATTGCTCAAACCCAACGCCAGCTTGATGAGCTTCAACGTCGGATCGATCCTGAATCCTCTTTAAGTGTTCCGTTCGCTTTCCGAGGTCTTCGGCTCCCGTCTTCATCACAAATTCCCGCATATCGGCGTTATAGTGGAATCGGTGACCCATATGTGCACTTGAAGGAGTTCGTTTATGAGTCGGCCTAATTTCGACATGACCAACACTTGATGGCTTATCTGTTTGGTCTGTCATTGGAAGACCCGGCTCGGGATTGGTTCTTCTCTCTTCCGCAAGAGCAAGTTGTGAATTTTCAAGCTGTACAAGAGGGATTTATTCAGCAGTTTCAAGACCAGGTTGGGCCCAAGTACTCTATTGTGGATCTGGCCCATGAGATGATGAAGCCCGAAGAGGAGTTCTCTACCTTTGCCGATCGTTGGCGTCGCCTTGCTGCGTAAGTCCCGGGGCACATTCCGGAGTAAGAACAAATCAAGATGCTGATATCCAATGCCGCGCCCGAGTATCAGTTTATCTTATCCCTCAATGATATTACCTCCTAGCAACAACTTTACAGCCAAGCCCGCTTCATCCGCCAACAACTCCAAGATTCCCTTGACCCCGAGTCCTCTCCGCCTTCTACATCTCCACACACCCCGCCATCTAAATCTACCTCCACATACCAACCTTCTGTTTATACATACCAGTATCCTTCCACATACCAACCCTCCACGAGTCAGCAATATACCCCCGCATATCAAACCTCCATGAGTCAACCTACCGCCATTCACAGTCAGTCTTCCGCTTCCGCACACCCACATGCGTCTCCGCCCACGTCTCCACCTCCGGTCAAGGGAACACTCCACCCCGCACAGGTGGATGTTGTCCACTACATTCCCGATCCTATGCCATCCCCTAGTCCTCCCAGTTACCGTGTATCATTACCCCCACTTCCGTCTCCACAACCATCCTCACCTCATACCCCTCGGCATCCACCTTGCCCGAAGCGGGCTCCTCACTCTCCGTTGCCGGAGTGCTTCACGGATATTTTCAGGGTTTTGATGGCCACCCATGCATTTTTGCTCCCTCCGGTTGTGGCTTGTCAACCCACGGTAGGGAATAAGCTTCAGTTCTGTGAATTTCATCGCCAACAGGGACATTTGGTGGAAGATTGCCCCGAATTCCCAGAATTTGCTTACGACTTAGAAGCCAAGAAGAGAATTGATTGGGCCGCTATTCATGAGGTCATTCTGCATCTTCGCAGCAAGCAGCAGCAACAAGAAGCGCCGCCTAAGCAGCCGTCTCCATTTCAAGACCAGGGGCACCCCTGTGATTCTTTGTCTAGCGTTGCACTCGCTCCATTACCTACTACCTCACCTACCCCATTACCTTCACCATCTCCTATCCAATCTCTGCAACCTCCACAAACCCAAGCCTCTGCTCAGGCTAGTGTCTCCCCTTCTTCTCCCGCCGCCACTTCCGCTACTTCTAATGCCACTCAACGCGTTGTGTCGACATGTCGACGGTGGGCACCACGACCTCCCTCTCCACTATCTCCACCCCCATGTCCATTACCCCCATCGCCTTCATCACCATCCTCACCTTCTCCATTTCCATCACTATCATCTCTGTCTCCACCACCAGTGCTTCCGTCACCTCTACCATCTCCACCGCCTTTGCCGTCTCCGTCACCATCGTGGCTCGAGCCTGAGCAGGCTATACCTCCACCATCACCTCTTGCTTCACCTTTGCCCGCACATGAGCTTGCCATCATCTCAACCCCTTTGCTTCCACCTAAACACATCACCACTCCCGTTGAAACCTCCACGCCATCCAAACCGATTCTTGTCCCTATTCCTCTATCCACTTACCCCCCATGGAGCGGGTGCGCGGTACCTCCGGTACCCCTCGGGTCTGGTCCCCGGGGAGACGATGAGCCGAGTCAGGGTGATTACTTGCCGGTTGTGCATTTCCTGGTCCCAGGCTATTTCCGGGCTGATGTGCCACTATCTCCTATGTCGATTGCTAAGAAGAGTTCCCTTGCATTGGTGCCAGTCTCTTCAAGAGTGAGGCCGGTGGCAATCTCATTGCTTACCGGGGGTTCGATTATTGATGTTATTTTTACTTCTCGCTCTCTCGCCGTTCAGTTCACTGACCAAGAAGGGTTCTCTACTCAGATTTTGCTAACTCATATGGCTGCCAAAGGATTGGTGAATTCCATGTCCAAGGGGCAGCTGGCCATATCTTCTGCACTTTCGAAGGACATTCTGCACATTCTATGCAACCTCTCTCAGTTTATCGATACATCGGTCACGTCAATGCCGTGTATTACCCTCCCTCAGTTTCGTGCTTCTCTATTACCAAGGGAGTTATGCTTCAAGTCTGATTGCCGAGTGGAGCTGCCAAATCTCATCATTTTGAGGAGTTATCTGTCCAAGAATGTCCGTCTAATGTTGTTAGCACCGATTGTCTAGGGGCAATCACCCCGGTGAAGCTGCATGTTCATGATCGGGCCAGGCCGTCTGCTAGATGGGCTCGCTATTTGAGAAGATATTGCAAGGCAAGGTGCCCAAGGATTCGAGCCCGTGCCAGGTGGGTCCATTTCAAGCCAATTTCAGCTAAGAAGATGCGGTGGCGCACGTTCAAGGGCCATCAATTGTTCACTCAGGGGTCCACTCCCTCTTCTTCCCCTTATTTTCATTCGCCATTCCTTCTGCTCAGCTCCCACCCTTGGGTGGTGTATCTTCCTTATTCCAATCCCGTGTCCATGATCTTCTCCTCTCCTCCCGAGTCTGCAAACCCCCACTCTTTTCATCTGGTTTCTCTAGATTCTTCTTATTCTTACTATCTTAGGCCTCAGCCAACGACATCCTTTTATCCCGATCTAGGGATTTCTTCTTCTGATCCTTCTCCTCCGGTATCTCCGGGTTCTCATTCTCCGACCTTGTCGAATGCCCACGATTCTTCTTCCCCGACCCTGTCGGGTGTCTACCATTCTCTTTCTTCGACCACGTCGGATGATTCTTATTCTCCTCTTTCTACTCACTCCCCTTCACCCTTTCGGGGGCATTGCCCTTTTTCTTACTGTTTTCGAGGCTTTAGCCCACCTTGATCTCAGCTGATCTGGTTTCTTTTATATCTGGTTCATTATTATCAAGGTCTCTGCACCTTAACGGGGGAGTTCTAGCCCTTGGCTCTCTTCCATTTTATCCCTATTCGTCCAGTTTGATGTCAGCTGCTCCTCCATGTAGAGGAATCTTTGATCCTTTGCTATCCTCTCCCTTTCGTCCTGTCAAGCAAGGAATACATAGCTCGTGCTGCTCAAAAGCTCGATGGTCAAGATCGCGTCAGGATGTGGTTACCACACTATGGATTTGCAAGGTATCGTTATTTTGTGCAAGAAAATGTTATCATCACTATTATCTCTCTTACACCTGCACATGCTTATAATGTTGTTTCTTCAACATGGTTAAGTGGCTTTTAGAAATTTACTTATTTTAATTAAACGAGTTCGCTTCTACAGCATCCTTAGGCTGGTGATAGCTCCGCGCTGGGAGTTTAGTTTCTTTCCTCGATTGTTAAGGGTGACCTTTTGTACGGGTTTTTCATAAACTTCACGGCGAGCCATAGCCGATTCCTCTGAGGCACGCCATTGCTACTTTGGCCATACTTTGGGTATGCACAAAGGTCTTTTCTTTTCTCTGCTCGGCCAAGTGTAGGGGCAAAAGATGGATGGATGAGATGACCAACCTAGGCGCTCCCTAATACGAAAGAGGTCTCAAATAGGGGCAGTCTTGACCTTCAAAAGTGAACTTTCATGCTATATCTAGGCAATAAGGGCTATCAAAATAAGAATGAAAAAATATGTAAAATTATGAATCGAAGGCATCACAAGAGTGGTAGTACAGTTCCCTGCGGGAAGTCATGATCCCTGTCGCATGCGTGCCTAGTAAATATGGGTCTCAAAATCAAAGACACAAAGCCCCGGCGCAACATACTATATCTTTGAGGGGTAGTGTCCTGCAAGGAAGTCAAATCCTGATGTCTCCCATCTTGCATAAAGCTTATCTCCCAATTTTCTTATATTCCTCCCTTTTAGGCGGGGTTGTATCCCGGGTATGGCCTTAGTAGGGGCACCGTTCTTTAGAGGCGATTGGTTGTGGCAAGCCACCCTCACATGCACGCCCTGCTCAAGGGAAGCCTTTAATGAGAGAGGAGAGACGGCGATCCCTGGCTAGTAGTTTGAGCCCGCCTTCGGTGCTGCAGATTGCTATTTCAAAAAATAAAAAAATAAAACAAAATAAAAAATAAAAAAAGAAGAGATATTGTCAAAATTCTAAAAAAATGAGATATTGTCAAAAATCCAAAAAATAGATATTTTTAAAAATAAAAAAAATCAAATATTTTTAAAAATCTAGAAAAATCAAAAATTTCAAAAATCCAGAAAAATCAAATATTGTTGAAAATCTAAAAAATCATAAAATTACAAAAATCCAAAAAACGTGTCTTTTTTTCATGCATTTGTATTTAAGAAAATGTATGTAATATGTTTGCTAAGTGTGCAGGTTGCAGGTGTTCAGGCATTCCTTGCTATATCTTTTCGCTATGTCCCTTGTTCATGTGCTTCTGATCTGTTCTCTCTTCTTCAATCTTATCTCTCGATCTGTTATGAAACTTTTGTCCTTCTCAGCTTTCGTCTTATTTAATCATGTCTCCATGAGAGGGCATTGTGTCACGATTATGAACCTGGCCGCTCTGCTTCATTCTGATCTTGGGCCTTAATTGAAGAACGTTTTTTGTCATGTCTTTTATCCCGCCATGTCCTTGTCACGTGTCTTTGTCCCACCATATCCTTATACCACCATGTGTGCTGTCCCACCGCTTGCGTGTTATCTTGTCCCACCGTGCCTTTAGTCGCATGCATGCTTGCCATTTGTTTGTTTGTTATGTTTCATCCATCTTCATTATGTTATGTTGTGCCATGTTCATTCATATTTCTCTTATTATGTTATGTTCATGTCATGCTCGTTCATATTCGTTCATGTTCACATCAGGTCATGTCATATGGATGTATTATGATGAAAATTAATAAAAATCTGAAAATCTAAAAAATCTAAAAAAGTGCCGTTTCGCTTGGCAGGTAAGTCAGGTATGGCTCTCTATCCCTTCTCATTGTTACATTACTATATGGTATCTACATTATTATAGCCTCTCAAGGATCGGCTGATTGCTCGTGTGTTCTAGGATCTGATGTTCCCCTTTAACAAAAACGATGATGATCTAGGAGCATACGGTTAATCGTTGGATAGGCCGCTCGGTTGAGTCGGGTGGGGGACGATGGACTCTGTCTTCCACGCCGTGGTTGCAAGAAGACTCTAGACCCCGTCTTGGCTTGATTTAGCAATAATATCCTTGAGTACTTTCTATTTTATACTTTCTTTGCATTCGTTTTGATGATTTCTTTATTTTAGCCCAGCATGCATCATGACATTTTGAGCATTCATGTCTCATGATCCGTTCAAGGTTTCTCCTCAGCAATGGTTGATTGCACTTCAACTCTCCTGGATAGAAGATTCCTCATTCCACTCCGAATTTGAACGATTTCTCTGATCTCGCCGCTTGGTCTGATTGGCCAGCGTGATTCCTGTCTAGATTTTATCTCAATCTTATGTTCCTTTTTTCAGCTCTTACGCTGTGTTCTTTCCGATCCCCTCATTGTCCGTGGATTGTGTCCCCGATGAGGTTGGTCGTGTTTCCTTTCCCTTAGTTTAGTTCTCCAGACATGTCTCATCCTTGTCAATCATTCAATGTGGTTAGTTCGGCATTTTCGGGAGAATTCATGTCGCTTGTTGGTTGTAACGTGTGTCTTTTATCTTGATGCCCGCTTATCAGTTCTCTCCACTTCATCTCCGCTTCATCTCTATTTCACATCGCTGTCGCTTTCACTCCATCTCCTTTCCATTCCGCCTCCGCGTCGTGTTTACTCATTCCCTTGCAAAGCGGACATCAAGGAGGGGCATCTGTTGACACCCGTTTTTAGCCCACAAGTTACGTCATTTCTCTTATTCATCATTTTTGATGTTCCGAATTACTCATTATTTTGCAGTCTTCCTTGGATGGATTTTTAGCCCATTTTCATTGTTCCATTCCCTTTGAGCCTTGGAGATCATGATTTCTTATAGCCCTGGAGATTATCTTATCATCTTCCGGCCTTCTAAGTTGACTTGCGGCCCATTTAGGCCCATTTCCATCAAGCATTCGGCTCTCTTTCCCTGCGCAGTCCTGAAAGCAATCCTTTTTCACCCCCTTCTATACCTTTATTCAAAATTTTCCCTTCATCAGAGTTGTTTGATTTTTTGAGATCCACAACTTCTTCTTCTATGTCATTGGCCAGTTCTGCACCAATTTTAAGTTATTTATATTTTTCCAGTGTGCTAATCACCTATGTCCCAGAATTTTCTCCCTCTGTTCTAGCCCAATTTTCTCTATTTTCTGATCGTCTTTTCATCTTGCTTTTTTCATGAAAGTTGTTTATCTCTCAGTTATCTACAATTTCTTCTTCTACCACTTATGCTAATTCTGCACCATTTGGGAGATATGATCTAATTTCTAAAGTCACGCGAAGTAGCAATCTAACGGTCGTGCAAACGACCGTTTCCTAGTGCAACCGGTTCCTTAACGGTCTTACGATAGACCGTTAAGTCAACTGAGAGTCCAGCTACTGCTGGACTCTGCAGCGTTTTGTGCCGTCGTGGCCTTCTTTGAAAGCCCATAACTTTTAGAATACTTATCCAATTCGATCCCCATTTTCTCCTATAGATTCTCATTGGTAATATCTTAAATTTGGTTCAAAGAACTCCAATTTGCCTATCTTGATCAGAATATTGCTCGAAAGTTAAAGATTTTAGTGTCCTGCTACAACTAAAACTCTTATTTTTAGTGCGATGGGCCTCCTTCTAGAAGGCATATCTTCCAGATCTTTCATCCAAATAGAGTTCCACTTATTCCTACCTCTTATCCTTTGTATTATCTCGAGATTGATCCATAGATCTCAAGATTTGGTGGACTCTATCTCTTAAACTCATGGAGGAAAGTTGGGGACTTGGGCAATTTTCTATATAAACCCCCTGTGCGAATCTCGCGCCGGGGGCGCGTTTCCAAGGAGACGGCGAAGCCATGCTGCACCGCCGACTCAATCCTTCGACTCTAGCCTGAAGAGGGAAGTATTAACTTCAATTTGGTTCCTCATTTGCTCGATTTCATCAACATTTACCCTCTCAACCTCGCCCCTACTTTTGGCAAATCATCATAGTTTGCTGTTTTCTGCTACAAAGTTCACGACGGGGGCCTGTTCATCAAGCCGGGGCGGAGTCGTGCTTCATCCTTTTCATCCTCCGTTGACTCCATCATGAAGAGGGGAGTATTAGCTTCGTTTTCATTATATGTTTACCTTATTTCTCATATCTTTTCCCCCTCTTCCAAGCCCCAACTTTTGAGGTTTCGCCACATTGTTCTGTACTTTGCTGAAACTCATATTTCTTGCAATGGGGGCATGTTTGTGTCGCTAGGTGCGAGGCCGTGAGGCACTCTTGATCCGTCCTTTCAACTCCAGGCTCTAGAGGGAAGTATAATGTTTGTGTTCCTTAGTTTTGGGCTCATTACCTTGTCATCTTCATGCATATTTTTGTGTATGAGTTTTACACTTTCATTCTATTTTTACACAGTCATTCTTCTCCTATGTTCTGTACCCTTCTATTTTCTTGTGTTTTCCACCCCATTTTTCACTAGTCTCTTCCCCGTTTTAAACCCTACTTTTTGCCCTAGTTTCACCACAACACTCCCACCTTCCCATAGCATCCTCTCTTTCCTCTCTTGGTGTTCTATTTTGTGAGATATTCATCATTCTTGAGTCCATTTTATGCACGGTTATGCATTTTCTGCACAGTCTGTATTTTTCGCCAAATCTCCGGTGTCATAACTTTCTATCCCGACCTCCTTTTGGAGTGATTCTTTTTCCTACTTCTTCACAACACTCAAGTCTTCGGGCATCTCAATTTTCTCCCTATTTGGACATCGTTTGCCACTCTGTTTGCATCAATCTTTGCACCCACTGTACACTGTTTGCACAGTTTTTCTTGTGACTTACACTTTTGCACCTTGTTTATCTATGTTAATCAGGCATATTAAATCAATCTCTTCACTCTAATATCATCACAATATACACACCTATTGTTTACACCCTTCCATAGGGGTTAAAAACTCTCCCCCGATAAGTTTGCCATCAATCTTTCATGCTACTTTTTGTACTTGGGCAGATTTCTACACTTAGCATTTTCTAATGGGTTTTGCCTCTTGTCTTGTGTTTGTTTCGCAGGAAAGCATAAAAAGTGAGGCCCTTAACTTCTAGCCGACTGGAATGCGAGGAGAGGTAATCCACAAATCCCCGTATCTTGATATTGAGTGCGATCATCCTCTTTTTCCAAGGTACACAATGTGCATTGTATTCCATATCATTTGGCGTTGTTATTCCTTGGTGGCGATCACGGTATTTCTTCTACATCTTTGTCACCTTTTCTATATTGTATGATCATGCTACCATGTTCACGTAGTCACATATTCATGCTATTCACTTGATTGGTGAACATATGCCTTCATGCTTATTCAAGTGATTTGTGGGGTCGGCACACCTATACGCATACATATTTTCCACATCTACAACGGCAAGTTGGTCGGGACCCTTGTGGGGACCCGCAGGGTTGTAGAAAGGGCTAGATAGCCCGTGCCTTGAAGGTGTTCAGGGAAATGCCCGAACCCTTACTCCTTGTTATTTTAGCTGGGAAATAGTCCGGGTATAACATGGCCCAATATGAAAAGAGAAGTAGCGGACTTTGTAGCTCGCTATCTCACTTGTCAACAAGTAAAAGAAAAAACTTTTAAGACCCGCTGAGAAATTACACCCCTTGAATATTTTCGAGTGGAAATGGGAAAGTATAGGGATGGATTTTATCAGGGGTTTACCTAAGACAAGAGGAGGACATGATGGTATATGGGTGATCATAGACCGATTGACTAAATCTGCACATTTTCTACCAATTAAAAATCGATGGTCTGTAGATGTACTAGCAGCATTATACATGAGGGAAATTGTCAAATTACATGGTATCCCTATCACCATTATATCCGACCGAGATCATGGTTCACATCACAATTCTGGAAGGGTCTTCAACATTCATTAGGAACCCGACTTAATTTGAGCACCGCGTTTCATCCACAAACTAATGGTCAAACTGAAAGGACAAATCAAGTGGTAGAAGATATGCTCAGAGCTTGTGCTATTGACTTTGGAGGAAGTTGACACGACCATTTACCCCTAGTAGAATTTACCTATAACAATAGCTATCAGGCTAGCATTCAAATGGCACCATTCGAGGCTCTGTATGGTAGAAGCTGTCGATCGCCTATTTGTTGGAATGAAGTAGGAGAAAGATAATTTCTCGACGACGACATCATCAGGGATACTATCGAGAAGATAAAGCTTATTCAGGAAAGACTTCAGATGGCACAAGACAGACAGAAATCATATGCTGATAATCGAAGACGCGACCTAGAATTTCAAGTAGGAGACCATGTATTTCCTAAAGTTTCTCCAGGTCGAGGTATTCGAAGATTCGGTATCAAAGGCAAGCTTACTCCAAGATTCATTGGCCCCTTCGAAATTCTTGACAGGATTGGTGAAGTCGCATATCGAATAGCCTTACCCCCTCAATTAGTAGGAGTTCATGATGTATTTCACGTATCAATGCTCAAGAAGTATGTACCTGATCCATTCCATGTCATCATTTACGACAACTTGTAAATTAAAAAGGACTTGACATACGAGTAAAAGCCAATCGAGATCATTGAACGAGAAGTACGGTAACTTCGGAATAAAACTATTCCTATGGTCAAGATCCAAAGGACCAAATCATGTCCACATGAAGCAACCTGGGAAATTGAAGAAGCCATGCGCAAAAGATTTTCAGAGATATTTGAATGTAAGTACACTCTCCATAAATCCATGTATTGAATTTGGGGACCAAATTCTCTTAAGTGGGGGAGGGTGTAATGCCCGAGAAAATTTTAAGATTTAAAATATAAATATATTAATTATTCAAAGGATAGAAAGGTCTATTAAATGAATTATGGTTAATTAAATCTAATTATTATGGCCCTGTACTGATCCAAGAGGACTAGGCCCATATAATAAACACAATTGGCCTAAAAAGACTGTTTTGGACCTTAGCCCATATTCTAGAAACGTAAAACTAGTGTAATCACGGAATTAAGGAGGTAAGTAGGATAAAGATGTGGATAATATCAAAAGAGTTTGAAACGGTTCAAATTAGGCACCCAGACCAAAAACGGTCTATCGCGAGACCGCATAGTAATGGGAAACAGTCTAGCATTAGACCGCTAGGCTCTGCAGATTCCGTGAAAGGAAGAGAACGTGAAAAGCTTAGAACTTGGGCATCCAAATCACCTAGGATCGATGCTATCTACTAATTAGATAAGTCTAGAAGGCTAGAAGATTGAATTGAAGTCCTAATTAGGACTCTAAGTTCTTTCAAATCCATGAAACCTAGCTAAAATATATAAATAGACCCCAGAACCACCTTGCCCGACCCTTACATTTGGCTCGCGTGGAACTAAGGTAAGGAGATTTTATTTCAGGTAGGTTATTTAGAATCTTTTATTCACAATACTCGTATCTAACTGCCCTCAAAATTTCATTCTAGGAGATCAAGCCTACGAGGAGATAGAAGCTTGCAAAGACGCTTGTTCGGTACAAGAGACTCAGGAAACTGTGCGACCGGCCCAGGTTGATCAGGGAATTAGAAGCCCTTGACAAGGTATTTAGCAATAGTGTCTTTAGAACTTTCTGTTACCCTTTAAATCTTCTATCTACCCTCAAAATTTCAAGTCTTTAGGACAAGAGAGTCAGGAGATACAAGGGTGTGAAGTTGCTGGTGCGGTTCAGGATGAGTAGAGAATTAGGGTTAACTTCCAGCCTTAAATTTAAATTCTAAAGCTCAGGACAAAGGTAGGTTATCTCATGAAAGGCTTAAACTTTATGTCAGGGATAAAAGCCCTCTGGTTTCAGTTGATTTCATGCATTGTACACCGAGAATTTTATGATTTATTAGGGACTATGCATCTAGTATACTCCTCATGCACAATTATTTGCCCTAATTGAAGTTAAAAGGAGAATTTTCTTGTTTATTACACAAACCCACGCATATTGTTGGCCTATACTCATTCTATCATACTGTGGGAGTTTATACATGTTGATTTCCATACATGATATGTCTTAGATTAATATTTTTATTAAGTTTTCGGTAACACAGGAAGAAACGGTCTTCCTGTAGACCGCCAGAAACCCTAGCGGTCGCACGATAGACCGTTTGGCCTAGTGAAACAGTCCTCCACTAGACCGTTTTGAGTTTCTGATTTCAGTATTTAAGGTAACCTGAAACTAAATGCAGAATAGCCATAATTAATGTATAATAAGCTTAGTTAAGTAAGTTTTATTCCTGTTTCAAGTGCTATTATCATATATCTAGTTATGTTTACAGAGCGTTCTAATAGATTTCATGATTCCTTATGCACTTAGAACTATTTTTACACTTATGTTATTTTCAGGACCAAATCATATACTTTTGTAATTAACTTGAATTTATATGATTTATGGATTAGTCTTGGTTTAATCGATGTTTTACCATGGTATCTCTCTTCTAAGAGTCATTTTCTTAAGTATATGGCACATATCCCGGTATGTTGTCATTAGTTACACCTTTGCACATTAAGTACACAATCTTGGACTTGATAACCTCTCCATTAGATATTCCTTCCAACGGACTAGGAAATCTTGTTTCAAGACCTTCGTAAGACTCTGCGAGCCTGGGATTCCCACTAGGACGCCGAGCTGGTCGTACCGTTAAAACCCATTGTCTAAAAAAGCACTTACCTGTGTTTTGTGTATTCTGGACCTTAGCGGCCCTCTGGACGACCGTCTGATTTCCGTAAGTGACCCTTCACTAGACCGCTAAGGGATACTAAATGGCCATCCGCTAGACCGCTAAAGCTCCAGATGGTTTTACTGCATCGATGCCTTTATTCTATGAAACAGTCCATGACTAGACTGCCAGGCATGCTAAACGGTCCAGTAATAGACCGCTTAGTTCCTGATTTAGTCTAATCCAAGGTTTGAACTTTGGGGTTGGTTTTCTTGAGTTCCTAGATGATCTTAGGATTATCTGAAGTCTCAACATATGTTAAAAAGATAATGTTAAAGTTATGGAACGTAATGAATGTACCGTTATGCTGCCGAATTTCTTCCGTAGCATGATGTCCATTTAAGTCATCCTTGAAATATATTGTTCTTAATTGAAGCATTCTTGCCTTGGTTACTTTATCATGGAATTATTGTTATTGGCCACATTATTGTTATAATCGTGGAAGTAGCTTGATTTATACTTGAAGATGCAGTTCGAGCACTGATTGTGTTCAATGGCTCTATGCTAGTCCCCTCAACTGATTGTCAGAAACATAATATAAACCATGGGGTATGATGCTACTGGCGTCGCATTGCGCTGGGAGTACTTTCTTTATAAATAAGTGAAAATACATGGGTATGAGTAAAGATCCACGTAAATTCACGAAGTACTTGCTACTAAGTGAAGAGTACTTTCTTGCTTATTACATGACTTTCTAGTGCATTCTTGTTACATTCTTGTTCATGGAAAGGCCAAAATTACATTCTTGTTATATACTTGATCAATCATATTCTCATATCTCGTACTTGATCGTATCTTATTTTTTTGGTTTTATTCACATGTTTCATCGTATTTGCATGATTTATCTTATTCTCTAGAGCTAAAATGTTAATCACTTAAACTTAACTTCATGTTGATACGAAGATACCTACTAGGCAAGTGTGCTCATTGATAAGTGTGTAATTTTATATGTTAATTCATGTTCCAACACATTTTTATGAGCTTTAATATATATCACTATGTATTTATCATACTTAATTTTAACTTCAGATCAAAATATTTAATTGTCTGATTTAATTAAATTTTGGTTCTATTCTGCAGGCATAAAGAAGATCACACCGTCAAAAGTCAATGGCCGACCAAGCCCAATTTTAGCCCAAATAAAACAAAAGAAAAAAAGGAGAGAAACAAATGGCTTTCAATATAAATATACATATATATATAATATTTATATGTATATATAGTTATATGTATATATAGTATATATTTATACGTATATATTATATATATACATATAAATATATGTATATATATACACATATTATATATATATATATATATATATGTGTGTGTGTGTGTGTGTGTATGTAATATTTACGTAAAGTCACCTTGCATGCATTTAATTGCTTCAAAGTGACCTTGCATGCATTTGCTTCAAAGCATGTGACTTTCAACGTGGCAACAGGTTTCAACGTGCATGTGGTTTCAATAACATGCAAATGCATGCAGTACAAGAGGTCTTCAACGTGGAATGTGGATAAAAGCCATGCAAGCTTCGTGGGCTTCAAAGCTTCAAATCGGTTCACGACAGCAGCCAACAAGCCATTCAAATGCACTTGGGCTTCACAGGCTTCAACGCACGTTGTGGGAGGTCACCAAAGGCGGCAGCAGTCTTCAACGTGGTTGGCATGCACGCGATGCACGCGAAGCTCACGTCGACGGATCCAAGGGCATGCGAAGTCAAACTGTAGGCGCCGTGTTCAAAGCTTCACGCGGGAGGTCGACAGAAGATGGCGGAAGCGGCTTCAGCACATGCGGCGGCCAACAGGGTGCGACCTCCTTCACACGGTCGACCTCGGCAGTCAACAAAGCATGCAGGTGGGAGGAGAAAAGGAGGACAGTGGTAGTTCGCCGACTGTGGAGAGAGGAAAGCAGGGAATAGAAAAAAATATTTGTGGGCTTATTTTTCAACAATAGCATTTCAAGTGTTCACATGAGGAATACGGGTTGGTTGGGCCTACAAAAAGGGCTCCTATTGTGAGGGGGGAGATTTCTTTTTTGGCCTTCGGAGAGTCACATAGGAGAATTTTTGGAGAGCTTTGGTTATGGGTTTTGAGATTGTTGTTAGTGTGTTGCATTAATGTTATTGTAATCTCAGTCATTTTGGCCCTTCATAGTCCATTTATATATATTTGCGTTTTTTATTTCGAATTACTTTCTTCAGTAAAGTTGTCCATCTTTAAGTTATCTTTACTTTCTTCTTCTACCACTTCCTCCAATTCTCTTTAGTTCTCAAGTTATTCTCTAATTTTCAAGGGGCGGTTCTGCATGTTACTGTTCATCCGAGGTGATAGTCGCTGCCATTCTTCCGTTTTGAAGTCCTTGAGATCCTCTTTTCATTCTAAGTTCTTCAGGAAAGTTTTTCTCCTCTTATAGATCTAACATTTCTTCTTCTACCACTTCCTCTAATTCTTCTTATTGTTTGGGTTATTTTAATTTTCCCACAGTTCTGTCTTTAGCATTATTACTGTTCACCTGCGCGCATAGGTTCCGTGTTTCCTCATTGTTCACCTCTTTCCTCTTATTTTCTCTCTCTACACTCTTCATAAAAGTTATTTCTAACCCTCTGATCTTCAACCTTTTCTTCTATCACTTCTGCTAATTCTCTCAGGTTTCAAAGGTATTTCATTTCTAATCTCACTTTATTTCCATTATAATTTTTTATATGTAGCTCTTCCATTCACCTCCCTTTCTTTACATCCTTCACACACCCCAAGGCGGTTGTTCTCTCTCAGTCCTCCCCCGACGATGTTCTACCAAAGCGGGGCGACGATCAAAAACTCAGCACGGCGTGAACGGCGCCATTTTTCATCTCGGCTTGATTTATTTATAGTTTTCTTTAGTTAGATTTATTTTTAGTTAATTCACGCAATTCATTTTTTTTAGTCTAATTTCACTCAAAAATTCACTTTTCAAAACATAAGATTAGTCCAACTTACTAAAAAAAGAATCTTTCTTCCCCGTGGGATCAACCCGTATTCACCACTTTACTTGAATTTCAACATTTTTTAAGTGAGTGAACTCGGTAAATTTTTAAATTGTGGCACGGCATTTAAACGACGAGTTTTGTGCGCATAAATTTTTGGCACCGTTACCGGGGAAGAAATAATTTTTAATGGTTGGATATTCTTATGTTTGATTTGTATATTTGTATATTAATTTTTCTATTTTTACTTTTACAGGAAAAAAGAAAAAAAAATTAGAAAATCAAAGACATATTGGAAATTCGGACCTGAAATAATCTGTCGCAGAAAGCCAAGAAGCGTCGCTAAAGATCTGCAAACGTACGAATTCTGAAATTCTGAAAAATCTTGGAAAATCAAGCATGGCTAAAGGTCAGTAAACGTAGGTATAAGTCCTATTTTTTCAATTTCTGAAAAATCTTCAAAAAAATCTGAATTTTTTTTGAAAAAAATAAAAAATTCAAAAATCCAGAAAACATCAAAAACATGATTTTGGGCCTTATTTTGCAGTAGTTTTGGATGCTGTTTATTATTTTTAATTCATAATTTCTTTTAATAATATCTTGTTAAAAAATTAGAAAAATTCTTGAAATTTTTTTTAAAAAAAATAAAAACAAAATCAAAACAAAAAAATTGTACTGGTTAGATAGGTTCTTTAACTAAAAAAAAAGAAACAATACTGGCACCAAAATAAAAAAAATATTATTCCAAGATTAGAAACCACACACATCATGTTCTAGGTCATGCATCATGTATGTTGTATTAATTTTATTCCATATTTGTGTGTTAGAAAATAATTGTTCATGCATTTGCATATTAAACCCCTTGTTTGAACCTCTTTGTTGCATCTAAATCTTCAAAACACTCTAAGGGCACTGCCCCTAAACAAGATAAGGTGGGGATTTCATCACCCTTCCTTAGCCCACAAACCATAATTTTCTTCATCTTTGCATCACCTAAGCCATAAATAAAATTCAGTAGACGTTGGTCCTAGGATCACACTGTGGTTCTTATGTTATTTGGGTTTACCCTCTTATGAAAACCGGTGCCTAAGGCAAGACGGTCGGACGGCAAACGCCTTAAGCGGGCTAGTTGTTTGACATAATTAGGTCCCTACGAAAGTAGGGGGAGCCTCCCACTACCCCACCCCTTATCTGGCCGGTGAAAATATTGAGGGTGAATTTAAGTTTCACTTTAATCATTTTGTGAAACCCCATTTGTAGGTCTAGAATACATCTAGGTCTTTAGGGTAATTTGTGTGACAACTTGTTTGTGTTTGCATAAAAAAAATAAAAAGAAAAAAAATCATTCTCTTCTCTCTCTTCGTCTTGGTTGTGTCAAAATAAAAAAAAATAACAAAAAAAATCATCATAAAAAAATCTATCTCTTATTTTTGTCCTAATTTATGCAAGGTAGGAGATCCATACACCCACCTTTGTTAGGACCCGTAGGAGAGATTGAGAGGTGTTGGATCCCGTAGTGCAGGAACACGGATCTAGAGGGGGGGTGAATAGATCCTTTTACTAAAAACTATGTCCAATTAAAAACACAGCTAGCACACAACGGAATATACAAGATTGAGTAATTTAATCTAAACATGTTTAAACTAGATTCACTCAATCTCACCGAGCTCACACGATTGCACAAATAGATAGGATAGAGAACACACAATCACAAGAATCAAACCACAAGACACGAGGATTTTTACGGTGGTTCGGGACCACGACGGCCTCGCTACGTCCACCCCTCACCAAACCGGTGAGGCTTTACTACACGTTACAAAAGTAGCAACACGGGGATGAACCCCAACAACACACACGCTGCTTTCGCAGCAAACCACACACGAGGCCTTGCCTCAAACTGCTGCCACAGCAGCACGCACACACATACACACACACACACACGTTGGGGAACACACCCCGAACTGAATACTTCACACGGAGACACAACTCCGTCCACACACACGTAGGGCAATGCCTACACAACCACACGGGAGAAAACTCCCAACCACACAAGCGGATATACTCCGCACAAATCAACTCACATATGACAACACACACACTCGGAGACCCCTTTCTCCAAACACCCACACAAAGTATTCTCTCAAATGTTTATGAAGCAATGACAAATATATGCTAAGACCCTCCACACAAATTATATAGATGAAAACTGGAAAGTTGCATCAAGTAAAAGGCTCCCCCTTCTTCAACAAAATTCGATTCTCCTTGGCTCTTGACGGATGATCATGATTTAGACATCATCTTCTTCCTCTCCTCAAGGCATTCCTCTTTTCCTTCTTCCATTTTCTTCTTCACCTGAAAGAATAGATAGATGGGATAATAAGCCCAAACTTTGAGCTAATCTCTAACAAGAATATGAAAATGAATGGTTTAGAGATCCCCCACTTCTTTACCTATACGAAAGAATATATGAGTATTAGAAATGTTGTATCACAAAAATCACAGCTCATGTATATATTGTAAGAGAGAATGGATAGAAGACACATGATGCCAAGTTCAAGGAGATAATGTTAATAGCAAATGTCTAGAACAGAACTAAGAGCAGCTGGAGAACTAAAAGCAAATGGATTTTTCAGTGGATAGAGCTCCCCCTTTTTGTTTCATCGAATAGGCTTAAGCTTCTCTACAGCATGAAGAACGTTCTTGAAGGAAGATGATCGATTCTTGCATGGACAGGGCTTGTATCTTGTTTTTCCACGCAGCTTCCAGTAGATGGTTGTTTGGAGACTTGAAACCTCCTTCTTCCCTTCACATACAAGCTTAGAACAACGTGGAAGAAGCCATGGAGCTGCTACCTTCGACTTTCACTCACAAGGGTTAGAAAACACCCAAATTTCAGATCTAGCTTCTTGTTCCTTAGGGTTTGCAACCCAAGAGTTGTATATATGTGTTTGGACGGTCAAGAGACAGCCCTGGGACAAGATCCACAAGTCATGGAGTGATTTGTAGAAGTTAGACTCGGATTGGAAGACTTTAGGAGCAAGAAAACGGCGGTCAAAAATCACGGCTGGAGGTCGAATCAGAAAGGGTCGACCCCAGGGTCGACCCTCGGGCAAACAAATGCCAAACAGAAGTAATATTTGGTTATGGGTTACAGGGGTCGACCCCAGGGTCGACCCTCGTGTTTCCAGAACCCAACCAGAACCACATTTGGTTCTGGGTTACAAGGGTCGACCCCAGGGTCGACCCCTTTCAGCAGGGTTCAAAAATAGTTTTGTTTTGAACAGAACTTTAGAGGGTCTACCCGATGGGTCGACCCCTTCTTGTTTGGGTCTGAAAAAGAGCTAAAACCTCCATCAAATCAATGGGAAACATTTGATTAAATATTACCAAAATCCCATGAAGATCAACCATGATTTTTCATCCTGAAAAACATGATAAAGCAAGAGGTTAGATCAAGATCAAAATATATGGGTCATGCATTAACATATGAAGCTAGTTTTGAGATCGAGACCTAAATGACATGAAATATGATTACGAAATCATTAGCACGAGGCATATGAGAATCCCCATGAAAGATCTGTATGAAAGCACTAGAGAACCCAATTTTCCAACTCAAGATTAGAAGAGTATCACCATGGATTCCAATATAAATTTTTACCATTGCATGATGAACAAATTTGGAATCAAGACACGTAAAATAATATTGAGTCACATTCTATTTGATCAATCTCCAAGCTCATCAAACCACACATCATTCCCTTGGGGGTAAGCAATGATATTTGCATCTCAATCATTACCAAAGTACACATGCATGACATGAGGCTCAGTGTGACATTTATCCAAGTATGTTTTTCACAGAGGCTTTTTCATTAAATACAAAGCAACCTCACCAAGTGTAGAGACAATGTATATACAATGTTTATGCTAACCTCAAAGCACGTATGAGTCTTATAGAATCACAATGCATCCACATGATGATATCCCAATAGAAACAGTTTGTAATCATTTTCACAAGCATTTCATACTTCATAGCTAGAGGATAAGTCAAGCAACAAAGACATGAATAACCATTCACACACAAGGACAAGCAACAAAGGTATTTTGTAATCATCAAAATCACATACACAACAATCTCCCACATTTTGATGATGACAGAATATTATGCAATAATGCTATAATGCTCTCTCCCCCTTTGACATAATCAGAAATGGGGAGTAGGACGGGGAATCCAGAATGGCAATAACCTATGGACACTGGGATTATGAAGAGAACCAATATGCACAATATGCATGAACTAATTGCAAAATTGTTTGATACCAATTGTTGAAATTAGAAATACAAATATGGACAGTATGGTCATGTAGAATGCAAGATGACAAAACGATATGCAAATGCTCACGAGTTGCAGCAATTGGAAATGGTGTATGGCATGACAATAATGAGCAAGCAAACAAGCACTCAAACACCCATAGAAAGGTATTGACTCATGCAAGTCCTGATGAGTTAAGCAGATAAGATTACATGCAAAGCTTCCCCTTAGACAATGACACATTAGATGATTGGCTTTGATTTTCAAATTTTTAGATTTTTAGTTTTCTTGTGAAATGCATGAAACATGATGTATGAAAATGATGAGACATGAAATGCATACAATGTAATCAAGCAGATATCTATAGATACATGCAACATAACTCCTTCACAAGAAGTGATACCAATTGATTTACAGTGAGGGGATAGGTGTAGGAAAAGTGCAAGTGAGGCATTAAGTTCAAAATGCTCATGATTACACCTAGAGGATTGTACATATAAATAAGAGAAGACGTACAGCAGGTCAAGCAATTAATCAAAATTTTAAAATACATATGAAATTAAATTACCATGTGCAAGTGAGTAATATGAGAATGAAGTTTAGCCATATGGATAACCATATTTTCAATTAAACACAATAGTAACGGCACAGACTGCATTTCAATCTAGAGAACAGCGTATTGGAGGCTTCGCTCTTCCTCATCAAATTATCATCAGTAATTTTCACACTGACAATCTGAATTTTTCTAAGAAGGATCAAGTTCAAATAATTCCGTTTTACGCGAGGAGACATATGGAGCTCATGCCAGAATCACCGGTTACTCAGAATATTGAACCTTGTCACCTCATTTGAACAGAGATACTTTTGTCAACACTTTTCAGAAATGAACCACATCACGTCTCAGGTGACATGTGCCCAGTTTACTCAGTGAGACTTAGCATTGCTCTGCCTTTCATTTCAACCATTTTTTTTTATGTGGAGGCAGGAAGCTTTTTCCTCAACTATCGCTTATCATCCATGCAGCAAGTTGAATTACTTTAGAGTGTTGAAATGAAATTCCTATATCTTTATGAATAACACTCAATTTCACATTAAAGTGCATGAAGTGTACGAATTTGATTTAACATGTATGGAGAAAATTTAACTTAGAGCATGATAGTGTAGCTCCCCCTATATAAATGTAATAAGCAAGAAATGATCCCCCTGAGAGTTTGAAATGAAGCACACTTGTTAAGACTTAGATGCAACATTATTTAACAATGGAGTGTTTAGTCTTAGAAGATTCAAAGGAAGGGGTTGAGTAGCATATAATAACATGCAAGCATACAGTGGAGATATGCATATGCAATGCAAAATGAAAAGATATGCAATTTCAGTTCTTGAATTGTTGGCCCCAAAGATATGAGACCAATTGTTATAAGTATTCATTTTGACATTTATGCAACATGAAATGTTCAAAATAATACATTTCAAAATATGCACTATATGTATGCTGAAAATGCCAACTATGCAACAAGACACACGATGAGCTTCATCTTTCAAAAATACTATGTGAATGATATGCGGAGAATGATATGCAAATATGTAATGTGATGCAAGATTTCAGATTTCACATGACACTATATATGCACCTGATGCAACTAATGCATGACACGCATTACTAATTATTAAAATGTGAGGACACAATTTTATTCTGAAAAGAGAATTCAGAAAATTCATTCAAAACATCAAAATCATCACATGTGAACTTTTCTTGAAAATAGTTGTGCTTTTATCCAGAAAGATGAGTGGCATATTGGTAAAGACCATGGAACATTGATCAACTTCAGTCCTCAAGATGTTCAGCCACAAAAACAATATCATCATGCTGAGAGACTGGAAAAACATCGTTTTCAAAATATTTTGCATGCAAAACTCCCCCATAATCAATGCATGATTTCAGAAAATTCATTTAAGTTGGATACCATGTGCATAGATGATTCATGGTACCGAGCGGAGGCATATTCTCATGCATGGTGATAGCTTTCAGACATGCTTGACCTGTCCTTCCACATGTCACCATTTTATATACCTTGTAATCATTGAAATGATGATCAGAAATAAATGTATTCTCATTTGACATCGGGGGTTTAGCAAAAGGCATTCAATGGCTACACTCTCATATATACTGCTCAGATGTTTCAATACCATTCAGCCAAGCATTCATTATCCACATTGTCAAAAGCAACCAAGGGGTAATCAAAACTTTAAAATCACTGTCTGCCAAGTTATGGCATTAACATCAAGACCAAAGAGCTTCAAACAAACACTTTATTTTCTCACCTTTGTCTTGAGTTACCTTTATTAACATCCTCAAATTCTTCGCTTTATTTCGCTTGTTGTCATCTTCATCAACAAGCTCCTTTCTTTCTCTCCTGTAAGAAATAGAATGATATTAGCCAGAAGAAATGGAAGTAGATCAATTCTGGCATTGAAGTCCTCTTGAGCTCCTTTCTTTCTCTCCAAGAACCCCATGCCAAAACCCTTTCAAAACTCCTCTAGGATAAGAAGAGAAACCCTAAGGGTAATGGGGTAAAAGTTTAAACCAATCGGTCCTCAAGATAGGCATTTCGACACCAACTGAGGAACAAACAAAACTACCTAAGACAGTTAATCTGAGCCTAGAAATTCCAAATATGAATTAAACTCAATCTAGGCACATGGTGATACATTCAAACGTTTGAATTATTACCATGATTTTAAAGGTTGATGGTCATAATCAAACATGCACTGTAAAGAGCTCAATTCATGTCAATATTAAGCCAATGCATATTGAAGAAACTAACTTCAAGGCTTTTCATCACATATGACTCTCTCTCTCTCTCAACCTGTAATATCAGAAACTCAATTTCATATCAATCTCAACTCAATACAAATGAGAAAGCCAATTTCAGTGCTTTTCTTCCACAAGACAATCTCCTATGAGCTGCAAGAATGAATGATGAGTTTCAGCTTTTAATACATGTGATTCACTCAAGCTGACATGAATTCAAAGTTCACTTCAGAGATTTCAAGTTTAGCCCAACAATGTAAAGAGTCTAGACTAAATACATGAAGAACTAAGTCTAAGCACACGTGTAGACAAGGTTGATGCACATAAAACACACAAGACTGCCTCTTCACACCTGCATATTTGAGACTTTAAATTTCAGCAGTATGAACTGCGAATTCACACAATCGATGTGCGCAAACATGAACAACCAACTTACAAATCAGTGTCAATTCAAGGACAAGCCCATGTTAACCAAGGCATCACACCAGAGCTGACCAAGTCGACTTAAAGCCTTCCTCTTGGCTTGAAGGCAATCCTACAACAAAGTTCTTATTTGGTTATTTTGGATACCCAATCTTCTTTGGTCCCGGATGGTTAGTTGCACCTCTAGAGGCCTTCCGCAGTTTTTGGGCATGCATATCATCAAAATACATTAAGGAGCAAACATGCATGGTATGCCCAAACTCACCACAATAATGGCAACAACCAAGAGACTTCACAGAATTCTCATAAACATGATAATCAAATTTCTGTGATTTAGCATGAATGTTATCATTATAAGCATGGAAATTTCTCTTCTTCACAACAGGATGAGCATGAAATTTCTGTGGATTTGTAGAGATGTTATCATTTTTCAAATTAAAGTAATTGTTCATCCTGTGACCAAACCTTCCACTATGAAAACAGTTCAATGGAGCAAATCTTTCAAATGGTCTTCTTGCATGAACATAAGAGTGATCAAAAGTTCTTTTTGTGTTCAAAAACTTTCTTATCTTTGTGAGGCCATTCATTTTCTTGCATGCTTCTAGATCTTCAGATTTCATCAAAAAGCAATCATGCATCATATGACCAAGTTCACCACAATAAAAACATGAGATTTTCTTTGTGGATGCATGTGTGTGTGCAACATGATTTTTCATGGCATTCATTGTGACACCAACAACATTTTTAGCCTTTTGATGCATGTTTTGTTTCTTTTTCAGACTTTCATTTGATCTCTTCGTTGTTTGAGGAGCAGATTGATTTGGAGGCCCATTTGATGTGCTGGCTATATTTGAACTATGGACAAAGGATGTATAGACTTTATTTTCAAAATTCTTTTTGTTCATAGGATTATAGCCCAGCCCCTCTCTTTGGAAATTCACCTTAGTCCCTAATATCTTGTTCAGATTTTCTTCCCCATTCATAAACCTACACAAAGAAGCATTCAGATCAAGAATTTCCTTTTCAAGTGATGAAATATGCAATTCATAGGAAATGATCTCATTATCACAAGAAATGACTTTTTCATTCAATTGGGCATTGATGGCTTTGTAGCTCTCCATCATTTGTTCTAGCACATGTATCTTTTCACAATCATCAACAACCAAACTTTTCCCTTTTTCAGAAGTAAGTAATTTTTTAGACATGGTTGTGTTTAGATGTTTCAATTTTTCATTTTCAGATTTTAACAAAACATTTTCTTTTTCAAGAAACTCCATGCTGCCTTCAACCAGAGATGTCTGAATCAATATAGCACTGTTTTCCTTTTTAAGTTCTTCATTTTCATTCACAAGTTTATCATTCATAATCAATTCATTGCAAATATACTGATCAATTGAGTTTGATTCCATTTTGTTTCTTAGATCTTTTTCAATTTTCTCCAATTGATCGATTTTGTTCTTGAGGATAACATTTTCATTTCTCAGACAAGCAATAGTTTCTTTGTAACATTCAACATCATGCTCTAAAATTTCATTTAAGTTATCAACCTCAGAACATTTATCACAAGATCAATTTTCATGGAGCATGTTTTCAGATTTCTTTTTCAATTTTCTATTTTTTGACTTGATTTTCTTATATTACTTTTCAAACTCATCATAAGCATCAACAAAATCATCAAGAGTAAATTCTTCAGAACCTGAATTTACCTCTTCTGCATTTTTGTCACTTTGTTGATCAGCATCATCAGCCATGAGACATTTTTACCTTTCCTTCTCTTGAGCTTTGATCAACCGGTCCATAAGCTCCTTTGCCTTCCTACAAGAAGACACAAATGGATACTTGTTAGTACTTACAGAAGCTTTCAATAGACTCAAAGCAGTAACATTATCATGATGCATCATTTTATCCTGATTAGACCACTTGGTCTCATCTAGAGGTAGTATGTGTGGACCATGACAAATCAATTTTCAGAGACAAGGATTAATAGAATTGATCACCACACACAGTTTACCTAGCCATGAATTAAAATTCAAACCAGTGAAAATTGGCAAACAGTTCATTGATATATGTTCAGTTGAAAAATTCATGATTGTGGAATGCACTGGGATCACTCTGTAGATCGCAAGATCTAGGGACAACAGAGCCTCGCTCTGATACCAATTGTTGGGTCCCGTAGTGCAGGAACACGGATCTAGAGGGGAGGTGAATAGATCCTTTTACTAAAAACTATGTCCAATTAAAAACATAGCTAGCACATAGCGGAATATACAAGATCGAGTAATTTAATCTAAACAGGTTTAAACTAGATTCACTCAATCTCACCGAGCTCACACGATTGCACAAACAGATAGGATAGAGAACACACAATCACAAGAATCAAACCACAAGACACGAGGATTTTTAAGGTGGTTCGGGACCACGACGGGCTCCCTACGTCCACCCCTCACCAAACCGGTGAGGCTTTACTACACGCTACAAAAGTAGCAACACGGGGACGAACCCCAACAACACACACGCTGCTTTCGCAGCAAACCACACACGAGGCCTTGCCTCAAACTGCTGCCACAGCAGCACGCACACACATACACACACACACACGTTGGGGAACACACCCCGAACTGAATACTTCACACGGAGACACAACTCTGTCCACACACACGTAGGGCAATGCCTACACAACCACACGGGAGAAAACTCCCAACCACACAAGCGGATATACTCCGCACAAATCGACTCACATATGATAACACACACACTCGGAGACCCCTTTCTCCGAACACCCACACAAAGTATTCTCTCAAATGTTTATGAAGCAATGACAAATATATGCTAAGACCCTCCACACAAATTATATAGATGAAAACTGGAAAGTTGCATCAAGTAAAAGGCTCCCCCTTCTTCAACAAAATCTAATTCTCCTTGGCTCTTGACGGATGATCATGATTTAGACATCATCTTCTTCCTCTCCTCAAGGCATTCCTCTTTTCCTTCTTCCATTTTCTTCTTCACCTGAAAGAATAGATAGATGGAATAATAAGCCCAAACTTTGAGCTAATCTCTAACAAGAATATGAAAATGAATGGTTTAAAGATCCCCCTTGATGGGGACATCGCTTACCACTTTCCATTTCTCCATGGGTCCCGATGCTCGCCATTATGTTCATCTCGATTTTCTGAGTCTAGCTATGTAATTTTCACTTCTTTCTGAGTCTTAATCATGTAATTTTCCCTTTTATTGAGTCATGTACCTAAGTTAGTGAGTCATTTATCTAAGTCTAAGTGTCATTAGGTGGCCTAGTGGGTTAATGGGCCCACTTCAATGGGCTTGGCCCATGGGCTCCCCCTACCACCCCTTTGTCTTTTGTCATTAGTCCAAAAGGTGAGGACTTATGTAGAATTATGGGATTCCTATAAATAGGACCCCAATCCCACCAGTTGAAGCTAATGAAGTATTGATAGAACTTGCCAAGCATTAGTGCACCTCTCTCTTTCTCTCTTGCTCTCTCTCTCTCTTCTTCTCTCTCTCTCTCTTACTCTCTCTCTCTAGGGCGCCACTTTCTCTCTCTTCCCCCCAAATTTTTGAAATTCTCTCTCTCTCCTCCTCATTCACTCCTCATTAAACCCCTCTCCCTTCCCTATACCTCCCATTTACTCCCCCCCAACCTCCTAGGTGGAATACCATTCTCCTAGACACCTTTCCCCTTCCCCATTTCACCCTTTCACCTTCCCAAGGGGGAATCCATTCTCCCAAACACCTCTTCCCCTCCCCAAGACAACCCTTCCCATTCTCTAGGCTACCATTAATCCCTTTCCATTAAACCCATTCCAAATCCAAAGGAGGGAAACCATTCCCCCCCACCCACTTGTGCCCCCTCACCTTCCCTTTTTCCCTCCAAGCCCAATTTCGCAACTCCCCTCTCAGCCACTGCAAACACCTCCTTCCAGGCCTCATTCTCCCCCTCCCACTTCTTGGAACACCCCCTCCCAGACCCCATCACAGCCAAGGGTCATCCCCATACCCATCCACCTCACTTCCCCTCCCATAAACCCCCTTTCCCCCCCCATCTTCTTCAAATTACAGCTCTCAGTTCGAGTGTAGCAAAAAGGGTCGACTTGTAGAAGCAACCACTGAGTCATACGGCAACATCTGAAGTCGTACCATACATTTCTGGAAAGGTCATCCAATCAGCTTCGCAGGCGAGGTGATCCCGCCCCATTCTGAGTCCGGGGTTGTCCGGGAGGACCTATCTCCCCCGACGGCGCAGAGTCACCCCTGCAGAGTACCTGAACCAGGTTAGAGCCTGTACCAAGACAGACCATGGAAGAATTCGGCCTCGAGCTCTTCTACAAAGTTCTCCCTCGTCTAGTCGACGTTCAGAATCAAGAAGCGGAGCTTCGTTCCACATCCGTGGGCCGAAGTTACCATTTTGCTCCCTCGGCTGCACGGGTCTGCCTCCCACAGTCTGTAACGACCTGCCTCCACTATTCTGAGTCCCCCAGTCCTCTACGACATCAGACGGCTTCCCCGTCAGTTTTTCTGCGAAGAGGGCTCGTCCACGGTTCCAGAAACTCCGGCGGTTTGTGATTCGGAGTCCAGAAACGATCGGGACACTCTCTGCAACCTGCTGTGTGAGATCAGAAGCTGCCAGTCCCAGATTCTGTTGCGCTGTTCGAACCTCCACCACGGCCAGCAACGACATTAGAAGAATTCAACATAATTCTGAGGCATCCCATCCCCAGTTACAAAGAGTTCCTCGCTGTTCTCATCATCGAAAAAATTCCATACCGGGAGTTACGACCTCAACAGTGACTGTCAGTCATCCACCACAGGAAGTAGGCAGATTCGACATCGGCTTCTCCTTTCGCAATTTCGGCGAATCTCCCCTCCCCGCCTGGCCGGCTTACCGCCACTCCCTGCGTGAAGGTAGTGTTTGCGTGTAAATCAACATCCCCACCCCAAGTCCACCCTCCTGTGTGAGGTGTAGTGCTTGTCTTAAACAGGATTCAAGCTTCATCGGCGCAGTGTGCGGGGATCCCACACTTCCCCGCTCGCCCATCGTCTCCGAACGAGGTTGGTTTCTTCAAACCAACCAGGTGAGCCTCTGCCCTTGCTCCCCTAGTATCTGTTTGTTTAATATCCGTCAAGCTAGTCCACTGGATAGTAACAGAGTGCCCGTTCCCGGATCCACCATCTTGAGTGGTCATCGTGGATAATAGTGAGTGAGTGACCTAGTGCCCCCAAGGCACCCGGCCGCCCTTGATTGTGGGCATCATACCTTCGGGAGGGTGAACCTTAGTTGTGCTGGCCCTCTACCAGCAAGGGTCTTGTTCCACCACCTCGACTCGGCATCACCGAGTCACCACGGGTTGCGGGTGTGCACAGTGGTTCGGTCCAATTTCAAAGAAATCTCGAATCTTGAGTTGTGTTTTGCGAATTAAGTCCGAGAAAGCATAGTGTCTTGCTGCATCCCCATCATTGTGTCACATCAAATGGTATCAGAGCATTATCCTTAGGGTGTGTCACATCACCCCTCTTCTTCACCTATACGAAAGAATATACGAGTATTAGAAATGTTGTATCACAAAAATCACAGCTCATGTATATATTGTAAGAGAGAATGGATAGAAGACACATGATGCCAAGTTCAAGAAAATAATGCTTATAGCAAATGTCTAGAACAGAACTAAGAGTAGCTGGAGAACTAAAAGCAAATGGATTTTTCAGTGGATAGAGCTCCCCCTTTTTGTTTCATCGAATAGGCTTAAGCTTCTCTGCAGGATGAAGAACGTTCTTGAAGGAAGATGATCGATTCTTGCATGGACAGGGCTTGTATCTTGTTTTTCCACGCAGCTTCCAGTAGATGGTTGTTTGGAGACTTGAAACCTCCTTCTTCCCTTAACATACAAGCTTAGAACAACGTGAAAGAAGCCATGGAGCTGCTACCTTCGACCTACACTCACAAGGGTTAGAAAACACCCAAATTTCAGATCTAGCTTCTTGTTCCTTAGGGTTTGCAACCCAAGAGATGTATATATGTGTTTGGACGGTCAAGAGACAGCCCTGGGACAAGATCCACAAGTCATGGAGTGATTTGTGGAAGTTGGACTCGGATTGGAGGACTTTAGGAGCAAGAAAACGGCGGTCAAAAATCACGGCTGGAGTTCGAATCGGAAAGGGTCGACCCCAGGGTTGACCCTCGGGCAAACAGAAGCCAAACAGAAGTAATATTTGGTTCTGGGTTACAGGGGTCAACCCTAGGGTCGACCCTCGTGTTTCCAGAACACAATCAGAACCACATTAGGTTCTGGGTTACAGGGGTCGACCCCAGGGTCTACCCCAGGGTCGACCCCAGGGTCGACCCCTTTCTGCAGGGTTCAAAAATAGTTCTGTTTTGAACAGAACTTTAGAGGGTCGACCCGATGGGTCGACCCCTTCTTGTTTGGGTCTGAAAAAGAGCTAAAACCTCCATCAAATCAATGGGAAACAATTGATTAAATGTTACCAAAATCCCATGAAGATCAACAATGATTTTTCATCCTGAAAAACATGATAAAGTAAGAGGTTAGATCAAGATCAAAATATATAGGTCATGCATTAACATATGAAGCTAGTTTTGAGATCGAGACGTAAATGACATGAAATATGATTACGAAATCATTAGCATTAGGCATATGAGAATCCCCATGAAAGATCTGTATGAAAGCACTAGAGAACCTAATTTTCCAACTCAAGATTAGAAGAGTATCACCATGGATTCCAATATAAATTTTTACCATTGCATGATGAACAAATTTGGAATCAAGGCACGTAAAACAATATTGAGTCACATTCCATTTGATCAATCTCCAAGCCCATCAAACCACACATCATTCCCTTGGGGGCAAGCAAAGATATTTGCATCTCAATCATTACCAAAGTACACATGCATGACATGAGGCTCAGTATGACATTTATCCAAGTATGTTTTTCATAGAGGCTTTCTCATTAAATACAAAGCAATCTCACCAAGTGTAGAGATAATGTATATGCAATGTTTGTGCTAACCTCAAAGCACGTATGAGCCTTATAGAATCACAATGCATCCATATGATAATATCCCAATAGAAACAGTTTGTAATCATTTTCACAAGCATTTCATACTTCATAGCTAGAGGATAAGTCAAGCAACAAAGACATGAATAACCATTCACGCACAAGGATAAGCAACAAAGGCATTTTGTAATCATCAAAATCACATACACAACAAGAGGTTAGTGCATTCTAGAACTCACTATCAACCTAACCTCATGGCGGACCACAACCAAAATCAACAAGTTCAACAAGTCGTTCCCAAGCAAATGAAGGAATATTTCTTGCCCGATCAATACCAACCTTCATTTTATACTCAAGCACCTCAAAATCAAGCAGTCCAATATGAAATTAAATCAAGCACCATTCAAATGTTGCCATCCTTCTATGGCAATACCAATGAGGATCCCTACAGACATCTGGATGAGTTCCTCCAGATTTGCTCAACTATGAAAATCTCAAACTTCTCTGATGATGCTCTCAGGCTAACTCTCTTCCCATTCTCTCTCAAAGACAAAGCCAAATATTGGTTAGGAGCCTTGGGTAGATCAATTGACACTTGGGAAGAAATGCAAAAAGAATTTTTGAAAAAAATCTATCCCATAGGGTGAACCAATACCATGAGGAGAGCGATAACTGGATTCACACAAAATCCTGGGGAACAAATCCATGAGGCATGGGACAGGTTGAAAGATTTGCTAAGGAAATGCCCACATCATGATCTGTCAAGATGGTAAATAGTTCAAGCATTCTATGAGGGATTGACTGATAGTTACCGTCAAATGGTGGATGCGTCATGTGGGGGGGGTTTATGAGTAAGACCGAAGATGAGGCATATGATTTATTTGAAATGCTCAGTGAAATTTTAATTAGTCATGCCTCGCTCTCATCCTATGAGAGAACGATTGGGCCGGCTAAAAAGGATGGACTTTATGAAGTGAAGAGCCAAGGTGAGTGTAAGAATAGGATAGATATCAATGCCTTGACTCAGAAATTGAACAAAATGGAATTGTTGGTGTAGAAGATAGAGAAGGTTGATCTCGTAGCTCAAAATCTAGATCAGGTGCTATCTAGGCAGGAACCTTCTTCTTCAGGTCCTCGACCTCAATTATTCTCAGCTCCCAGTTATTAAGAGATCTGTGCTCTTTGCTCTAGCCTTGATCATGTGGTAACTGATTGCCACACTGTAGCCCAACTTCCCCCATTCATCCAAGAACAAATCTTCGCTGCTCAGGGTGTCTCTAAGCCTCCTTATGATCCTTATTCCAACACCTACAATCCATGCTGGAGAAACCATCCGAACTTTTCTTGGAAATCTCAGCAAGGTCCATCTACCCAATCTAATCCCTCTTTTCAAAAACAACCCTTTCATGCTCCAATTCAATCTCACCAACATTATCAATTTCCTTTTCACCAAACTCAACACCAAACTCACCAAGCTCATCATATTTTTTCTCAATACAATGCACCTTTTCCACAACAATCTCAACACCCATCACATTATTCTCAGGCCCCGTATCAGCAAGCTCAACTTTCTCAAGGCCAATACCATCAATATCCTTCTAACCGATTCAATCAAGTTCCCTTCCAACCCTCTCCTCAACCTCCACAGCCCAATTTTGATGAAAAATTCGACAGACTCCAACAACTCATTCTTTCTCAGCAATAATCCATTGCTAAGTTGGAAGGTCAGATAGGGCAATTCGCAGCAAGTAATGTAAGGAGAGAGGTGGGACAGCTTCCTAGCTAGCCTATGGCTAACCCAAGGAACCAACCTCCGGGCTTCCCCCAAAGAGTTCCTATTCTTCCTCAACCAAATCAAGCTCAGCCGCCCCCTCCCGCAGGGCCCCAATTTGAGAATGCTAAGGCAATCTCTTCTCTTAGGAGTGGGAAGGCTTTAGATAATCCTTATAGGACTAAGGAAGTTGGCAGTAGTTCGGGCAAAGAGGTCCAAGAGGAGAGTGATGAGGAAGAGGAGCCTGTAATTGTTAAAGAAATGAAGAAGCCGGAGGGTGGAGAGAAGAGGTTGGATAAAGGAAAGGCAAAAGTTGATGAAGGACTCCAAGACTATGTGCCTAAGGTCCCTTTTCCCGATGCTCTGAAGTCGAAAGCTCACAAGAAACCACCGGTACAACATGAAGAATTAGTGGAAATGTTTAAACAGGTGAATATCAATATTCCACTATTAGATGCAATCAAGCATGTGTCGGCATATGTAAAGTTTTTGAAAGAGCTTTGTACTCCAAAGAGGGAGCCAAGGGCGGTGACTCAAAAGATCCGCTTGTCTGAGGATGTGAGTGCTGTTTTGATGAATCATTTATCAAAAAAATTGAAGGACCCCGGAGCCCCTTTAATCTCATGTGATATAGGTGGAGTCACTTTTGATCGAGCATTGCTAGACTTAGGTGCTAGCGTGAATCTTTTGCCCACCTTTATCTATGAGCAGTTTGATCTGGGGGAGTTAAAACTCACTTAAATAATCCTTCAATTGGCGGATAGATCAGTGAAAACTCCAAGGGGTCTGTTGGAGGATGTTATTGTCAAGGTGCATGAATGTTATTTCCCGGTGGATTTTCTCATTTTGGATATGGCCTCGACTTAGGATCTAAAGCACACACCCATCATTTTGGGACATCCATTTTTAGCTACGGCAAAGGCCAATATAAATTGTGCCACGGGAATGATGGATATATCATTTGGAGGAGAGAAGGTTGCTTTGAATGTTTTTAAGGCTTCTCAATACCCGGACCATGAAGAAGAATGCAATATCGTTGATATCTTTGAGGAGGTAATTGATGAAAGTCTGAATGACATCGAGGACACCCTAGAAGAGGATAGCATGCTTCAGGATTCTTCTCTTTCTTCTACACCCTGGTGTAGAGTAGAACCACTTCCTGTACTTCAATCTGAACCAATCTTGCCATCTCTAGAACATCCTCCCGCTCTGGAACTCAAGCCTCTCCCGGACTCCCTTAAATATGCATATCTGAGACCTAACCACACTCTACTTGTCATCATTGCTTCTAATCTCACTTCTGTTCAAGAAGCTCAGCTCTTAGATGTCCTTAAAGAGCATAGGGGGGCAATTGGTTGGTCGGTGGCAGATCTCAAGGGGATTAGTCCAGATGTTTGTATGCACCACATTTACTTAGAGGACAATGCCAAGCCAAGCAGAGAGATGCAGCGCCGGTTGAATCCTAACATGAAAGAGGTGGTTAAGCAGGAGGTGATGAAATGGTTGGATGCTGGGATTATATATCCCATCTACGATAGTAAGTGGGTCAGCCCCACACAAGTTGTTCCAAAGAAATCCGGACTGACCGTGATTCAAAATGCGAAGGGTGAAGAGGTGCCAATGAGACTACAAATGGGATGGAGAATTTGTATTGATTACAGAAAATTAAACTCAATGACAAAGAAAGATCATTTCCCTCTCCCGTTTATTGATCAAATTTTGGAGAAATTGGCTGTACAAAGACATTTTTACTTTTTGGATGAAAACTCCGGGTACAATCAAGTTGCTATCTACCCGGAAGATCGGGAAAAGACTACATTCACGTGTCTGTATGGCACGTTTGCATTTAGAAGAATGCCGTTTGGACTTTGTAATGCCCCTGCCACCTTTCAACGGTGTATGATGGCAATCTTTTCTGAAATGGTGGGAGGATTCTTAGAAATTTTCATGGATGACTTCTCAATTTTTGGAGACTCATTTGAGTGCTGCTTGGAGAATCTGCAGAGAGTACTAGCACGATGCATTAAATCTAATCTGGTGCTTAGCTAGGAGAAAAGTCACTTCATGGTGACAAAAGGCATTGTACTAGGACACATTGTTTCCGAGAGAGGGATAGAAGTAGACAAGGCTAAGGTTGATCTGATTTCCAATCTTCCCCCCCCCCTTCGTCTGTCAGGCAAATTCGCTCTGTTCTTGGCCATGCGGGTTTTTATAGAAGATTCATTCAGAATTTATCTACCATTACTCGCCCGCTCACTAAGCTGCTAGCCAAGGACACTCCATTCCAGCTAGATGAGTCTTGTGTTGAGGCTTTCCATTCCCTAAAGGCAGCCCTGACCCAAGCTCCGATTCTTCAATCACCAGATTGGTCGCTGCCATTCGAAATCATGTGCTATGCCTCGGACTATGCCATAGGAGCTGTCTTGGGGCAGAAGATTGATAGGAAACCTGTGGTGATCTATTATGCAAGTCGCACTCTCGCGGATGCTCAATTGAATTATACCACCTCAGAGAAAGAACTTCTGGCCGTTATTTTTGCCCTAGAGAAATTTTGCTCGTATCTTTTGGGGGCCAAAGTCATTGTCTATTCTGATCATGCTGCTTTGAAATACCAGCTTACTAAGAAGGATGCCAAACCCCGACTCATCCGTTGGATCATATTGCTTCAGGAATTTGATTTGGACATCAGAGACAAGAAGGGGTTGGAGAATGTTGTCACTGATCACTTGTCTAGGATTGTGATTCCTGAAGGTGCTCCTATGTCTGATTCTTTTCCAGATGAACAACTGTTATCTATCTCTCACACCTCAACCCCCTGGTACGCTCACATAGTCAATTACCTGGCGGTAAGATAGATTCCAGGAGGGTGGTCTAGGCAGGAGAAGGATCGATTCTTTTCAAAGGTTAAGCACTACTTTTGGGAGGACCCCGAGCTATTTTACATGGGTCCTAATCACATAATTCGAAGATGTGTCCCCGAAGAGGAACAACAATCTGTGCTAAATTTTTGTCACAATCTAGCTTGTGGGGGACATTTTTCAGGAAAGAAAATAGCGGCGAAAGTTTTACAGAGTGAATTCTATTGGCCCACCTTATTCAAAGATGCTTATGAATTTTCCAAAACTTGTTTACGGTGCCAAGCTGTGGGCAGTAATTCAAAAAGGGATATGATGCCGCTAAACCCTATTCTGGTTGTAGAAATTTTTGATGTTTGGGGTATTGATTTCATGGGACCGTTTCCACCATCCTTTGGCAATGAATACATCTTGGTGGCGGTCGACTATGTGTCGAAATGGATAGAAGCTGTTGCTACTAGGAACAATGATCATAAGGTGGTAATGACATTTGTCAAGAAAAATATCTTTTCTAGATTTGGGTGTCCTAGAGCTATGATTAGTGATGGGGGGTCCCATTTCATGAACTTCCAATTCTGAGCTTTACTTCACAAATATGGCATCACTCATAAGCTCGCCACCCCCTATCATCTCCAAACCAGTGGCCAAGTGGAGGTTTCCAATAGGGAGATAAAGAACATCTTACATAAGACAGTGCGGCCTGATAGGAATGACTGGTCCGAGAGACTAGATGATACACTCTAGGCCTATAGAACTGCCTTTAAGACTCCCATTGATATGTCTCCGTACCACCTCATTTCTGGAAAAGCATGCCACTTGCCCGTAGAGCTTGAACATAGAGCCTATTGGGCCATTAAGCAAGTCAATTTTGACTTAACTCAAGCTGGAGCCCAGAGAGCCATACAACTCAATGGACTGGAGGAACTAAGAAATGAAGCCTATGAAAATTCCAAGATTTATAAAGCTAAAACCAAGGCTTTCCATGATAAGCATATTCACAGAAATTTTTTTCACTAAAATCAAAAGGTTTGGCTTTTTAACTCACAGCTACGCTTGTTCCCCTGTAAGTTGAAATCGAGATGGGATGGACCGTTCACTGTTGTTAAGGTATTTGACTATGGAGCCGTTCAAATTTGAATCCATAAAATGGTAATATTTTTACTGTTAACGGTCAAAGGTTAAAACCATACTTAGAAAATGAGTTGTTATCACTAAAAGAATCCATAGCATTACGTGATCAGGAATGAATTCCTTTTGAGCTTTCATGTGTCTGGCTGCAGACGGTAAACTTAGCACTTCTGGGAGGCAACCGAAGATTTTTGAGATTTGATGTTTTATTTTAGTGTGTTTATTTTTCAGTTGTCAGGCCAAAAAGAGAAGGAGCTATCGTCACTTTGCCCCGACCATCAGGTTGTATCCTTCCATCTCAACTATATTCTCTGTTTACTTGTTCTCTGATCTTTATATTACATATGCCATTGCGGACAATGTCATTCAAGTTTGGGGGGAGAGAAAAAAATATTTTTGTTTCATGTGAATACAATCTGATAAGAGTCCTTGCTTGATATCCTGCATTGATGAAAAGATGAAATCCCCATTTGGAGTTTCGTGATTCATGCTTCTATTAAAAGTAATTCTGGAATAGAAACGACTGGGAAAAGGATGATGGAAAATTGATGTAATCTAGCCATGGAAAACTGATATAAGAATTTTTTTTAAAGTTCATGTGCACTTTAGAAAAATAAAAATCACGTTGCACGCTAATGAAACAAGTGGGACACCTTCTGCTATTTTGGGTATGTTGCCTGATGTTCAGCACTTCTTAAAAAAACGAGATCTTTTATAAGCTTTATGTCAAATTATCTGTCAAAATTAGTGTAAAAGCACAATTGAAAAACAATTTTAAAAAAAATTGAAAAAAAAAGTGAGAAAAAAGGCACCATGAAAATTGTCCCGAATCTGAGTAACCGGGCCTACTTCACCTAATACGTGTTGAGGTTCGTGTCAAAAGGATAAGGGAACCTTGATCTGCGAAATCGAACATGCTTCTCCTAAGACAAGAGTCGAGGTTCGTGTTAAACAGTGAAGGGTAGTGCAGCATCATGTGTGTAGAAAAAATTAAAAAAAAGATCCCTAAGGGACAATAAAGCAGACAAAAAATAAGTATTCTTAATGCTCTGATTAAGAAGTGCAGGGTTGAAAGGCACTTGTTCGGAATAACAAATGGGGGATGCAATTATCTTCCCTGTGGACTTAGCATTCATTTCACATGCACAAGTGCTCCTGAATTTTGATTAGAATTCTTGATCATGTACCTTAATTTCCAAATTTAAGGCTAGTGTGTGTTAATACTTCCAAATTCCTAAATCTTTAGTTAATGCTATGAAGGAAGAACTTGATATGAAGGTATGAACTTCATAAACTCTTGTTGGTCCTAACATTTTAACTTGTGTGCATTGCTAAGGGACTACCAATGAGTAAGTTGAGGGGTGTGATAAGTGTGTAAGTTTATATGTTAATTCATGTTCCAACACATTTTTATGAGCTTTAATATATATCACTATGCATTTATCACACTTAATTTTAATTTCAGATCAAAATATTTAATTACCTGATTGAATTAAATTTTGGTTCTATTCTACAGGCATAAAGAAGATCACACTGTCAAAAGTCCATGGCTGACGAAGCCCAATTTTAGCCCAAATAAAACAAAAGAAAAAAAAAGAAAAAAAGGAGAGAAACAAATGGCTTTCAATATAAATATACATATATATATACATATATATATAATATTTATATGTATATATAGTATATATTTATACGTATATATTATATATATTGGAGAGGGGGATTTCTGCAGCCCATTCAACGAGTAGCCGAACTAGGCCCATCAGGACCAAACAAGGCCACGCTCACCCAAGTGACAGCCCACAGGGCCCACTTAGGACAGAAAGCTCAATAAAAGATTCGCTCGAGGATACTACCTTCCTAGGCGGCCTTTAGGCTCGGAAGGCCCGAGCGTCGGTCAGGTCATAGGAAAGGTCCATGCCCGAGCCATCTCTCCGCCCAGGGGAAGAAGGCGCATGTCGACCAATCTGACCCATCTTCGTCTGAGTAAGCCTACCGTCCGGATAGGGCTGGCCTCTCTGATCTCGGTACGGCCGACGATTGCTTATCCATGCAGCCGTTAAGAGTCCTCTGTGGGCAGGAATTTATAAAGGTGAGGGACTCTAGCTCCCCAAGGTGATAACGCTCCCACGATAAGGCAATAAAAGCCCACGTCGAGGATGTAACCCCCACCTAAAATCCCTCGACTTACAGGACTCCAAAAGACGACGCACTATTTAACCCAAGGATACCCTCTGGCGAAAGGTAAGGGCAATCACACGCTCAAAACTCCTGAGCAGGAACCACTTCACTCTTCTGGTGGAGAGGGATCTCGCGCAGAAGCTACTTCCTCCCTATATTGCTCCCACCATAGCTCTACTGACTTAAGCATCGGAAGATTTTCCCAGGGACTCATCCCTGGGCCCTCTGATCTGTTTCCCTTTCTTGCAGTTCACTATCTGGTGATCCACTGCCCGCTCAAGACCAGCGCGAGATCTTGCCTCTTCATATATACATATATTATATATAATATATGTGTATATATATATACATATAAATATATGTATATATATACACATATTATATTTATATATATGTATATAATATTTACGTAAAGTCACCTTGCATGCATTTAATTGCTTCAAAGTCACCTTGCATGCATTTGCTTCAAAGCATGTGACTTTCAACGTGGCAACAGGTTTCAACGTGCATGTGGTTTCAATAACATGCAAATGCATGCAGTACAAGAGGTCTTCAACGTGGAATGTGGCTAAAAGCCATGCAAGCTTTGTGGGCTTCAAAGCTTCAAATCGGTTCACGACAGCAGCAAACAAGCCATTCAAATGCGCTTGGGCTTCACAGGCTTCAACGCACGCGGTGGGAGGTCACCAAAGGCTGTAGCAGTCTTCAACGTGGTTGGCATGCACGCGATGCACGCGAAGCTCACATCGACGGATCCAAGCACATACGAAGTCAAACTACAGGCGACGTGTTCAAAGCTTCACGCGGGAGGTCGGCAGAAGATGGCGGAAGCGGCTTGAGCACATGCGGCGGCCGACAGGGTGCGGCGTCCTTCACACGGTCGACCTCGGCAGTCAACAAAGAATGCAGGCGGGAGGAGAAAAAGAGGAGAGTGGTAGTTGGCCGACTGTGGAGAGAGGAAAGGAGGGAATAGAAAAAAATATTTGTGGGCTTATTTTTCAACAATAGCATTTCAAGTGTTCACATGAGGAATAGGGGTTGGTTGGGCCTATAAAAAGGGCTCCTATTATGAGGAGGGGAGAGTTCTTTTTTGGCTTTTGGAGAGTCACGTAGGAGAATTTTTGGAGAGCTTTGGTTATGGGTTTTGAGATTGTTGTTAGTGTGTTGCATTAATGTTATTGTAATCTCAGTCATTTTGGCCCTTCATAGTCCATTTATATATATTTGCATTTTTTATTTTGAATTGCTTTCTTCAGTAAAGTTGTCCATCTTTAAATGATATTCACTTTCTTCTTCTACCACTTCCTCCAATTCTCTGTAGTTCTCAAGTTATTCTCTAATTTTCAAGGGGCAGTTCTGCATGTTACTGTTCATCCGAGGTGATAGTCGCTGCCATTCTTCCATTTTGAAGCCCTTCCAATCCTCTTTTCATTCTGAGTTATTTAGGAAAGTTTTTCTCCTCTTGTAGATCTAACTTTTCTTCTTCTACCACTTCCTATAATTCTTCTTATTTTGTGAGTTATTTTAATTTTCCCACAGTTCTATCTTTAGCATTTTTACTATTCACCTGCGTGCATAGGTTCCGTGTTTCCTCATTTTTCACCTCTTTCCTCTTATTTTCTCTCTCTACACTCTTCATAAACGTTATTTTTAACCCTCTGATCTTCAACTTTGTCTTCTGTCACTTCTGCTAATTCTCTCAGGTTTCAAAGTTATTTAATTTCTAATCTCACTTTATTTTCATTATAATTTTTTATATGTAGCTCTTCCATTCACCTCCCTTTCTTTACATCTTTCACACACCCCAAGATGGTTGTTCTCTCTCGATCCTCTCCCGGTGACGTTCTATCAAAGAGGGGAGACGATCAAAGGCTCGGCACGGCGTGAACGGCGCCATTCTTCATCTCGGCTTGATTTATTTATAGTTTTCTTTAGTTAGATTTATTTTTAGTTAATTCACGCAATTCATTTTTTTTAGTCTAATTTCACTCAAAAACTCACTTTTCAAAACATAAGATTAGTCCAACTTACTAAAAAAGGAATCTTTCTTCCCCGTGGGATCGACCCGTATTCACCACTTTGCTTGAATTTCAACATTTTTTAAGTGAGTGAACTCGGTGAATTTTTAAATTGTGGCACGGTATTTAAATGATGAGTTTTGTGCACATCACTCATTACCTATTTTTCTCAATGTTTCAGGAAGTACAGGTGAGTCGGATTCGGATTCGGATTATACAAGTAACGGGTCTGAGACTGATTGAAGGTCAAAATGAATCGAGAGAAGCCATAGTACCAGATGTCTATTCGAGTCTTGCTGTAATCTTCTATTTTTATTGAGTATAATAAAGAGAGTCAAAGATCTTATGTACTTTGAGATTATTTGATAAAGAAATAAAGATGAAGGTTTTTAGTGAATTACTTGTGCAATTACTTTTATGTGATTGTCTTATGCTCTGATTATATTGCTTACTCGAGGCGTACTAGCCGACTGATCATGTTCTCGATTGTTTACGTTGCATAATCTTGGGACGTCACAAGTTTGATGTAGAAGTTGATGATGGGGACCATGAGAGTCCTTCTGCTGTTAGACATATTGATGATCTAAACATACAACTGGGAATGAAATTTGATGATGTTAAATCATTTAGGGTTGCATTAGCATAGCATGCTATTAGAAATGAGTTTGATATAAAGTATAAAAAATTTGAGCCAGTTAGAGTGACAGTAGTGTGTGTTGATAGGAGGTGCAAGTGGAGGTTGAATGCAAGTAGGTTAACTGATGGCCACACCTTTCAAATAAAGAAACTGGTGGCCGAGCATAGTTGCTCTGGTGTAAACAAGTCTGGTAATCACGTGGCAAGTCAAAAGTGGGTTGCTTTTAAGTGTGTAGGTTGGCTAAGGGCTGAGGGTGATGTTTCAATGAAAGAAATTGGTTGGAGATTAAACACTCGATATCATGTGGACGTCTCTTATCATAGGCTTTATAGAGGTAAGTAACAGGCTTTACATCAACTGCATAGATTCTGGGAATCCATGTATGGAAGAATTCCCGATTCACAGCATGAACTACAGACATGCAACCCTGGGAGTGTATTGAAATATGAACTTGATGCACAAGGTAGGTTTGCAAGATTTTGTGTGTCTGAAAGCTTGCATTGACCGTTTTTTAGTGGGTCGCAGACCTGTAATTAGACTTGATGGGTGTCACATGAAGGGACACTTTAGAGGTGCCCTGTTAACAGGCACATCATTTGATGGAAACCATGGGATTTTCCCTATATGTTTTGTTGTTGCTAAGAGTGAGAATTATGACAGTTGGAATTAGTTCCTATCTGGATTGAAGGAGGCCATAGGACTTCCTACCGGGCTTTCCTTTATGTCTGATAGGCAAAAGGGGTTGGAAGCTGCACTGCCACAAGTTTTCCCTGGAGTTGAACACCGAGTATGCCTTGGGCACTTGTACAAGAACTTTAAGAAGCAATGGCCAAGTGAATATATGAAGAGGCTAGTATGGAAATCAGCAAGATGATATACTCATATTGAATTTCTTGATATCACGAAGGATATTAAAGACAATTCCCTGAAAGCACATGTATATTTAATAGCACCTTCAATGAATGGAGTTGTGGAGTAGATGTCAATTTCCATCCAATAGGTAGATGTCATCACATAACCAATAACTTAAGTGATTCCTTTAATTCTTACATTTTAGATGCCCGATGGAGGCCAATCTTGGACTGCATTGATGTAACCTGGCCTAAGATGATGAAGACTATGCATATCAGGAGATTAAAAGTAGAAAAATGGATAAATACCTTGGTTCCATGGGCTAGGAAACATATTTGTGTCATGTCCAGGAAATTGGGAGGGTATTTGGTGGAAAAGGGGTTTACTGAGATAGCGCAAGTGATAGGACCCGTGAGAGGGCAATGGTTGATTTACAGTAGAAAACTTGTACTTGTATGAAGTGGCAGATAATGGAACTTCCTTGCTCGCATGCATGTGCCTTCTTAGCTATTAGAAGGGGTATTCAATGGGAGGAATATCTTGATAGATGTTACACAGTTGCAGCCTATAGACAGACATATGCTTTGGGTAACAGTCCAATGACCGATAAGTCACAGTGGATCAAGCTTGGAAAGGAAGTGCTCCCCTGCTATGGGAAGGTCACCTGGGAGACCCAAGAAGATAAGAATAAGTGATCCAGATAATGATACAAGAATTATGAAGTCTCACAAATGCAAAATGTGTGGGGAGTTTGGGCACCATGTGAAGACCTGCACCGGGAAGGCAACTAGATTGGGAGTCAGAGGATCCATAGTACCTGCAGCCTCCCGGACTTCATATTCATCATTTTTGAAAGCGGGGGTAAGGGATCTCTTTTCTGCAACGGAAAAAAAAAGCGGAGCAGATTTGACTCGGCACAACCTAACGATACATCCAATACCAATGATCTGTGCCTAGAATGCGTTGCTAGATCTCTGCTCGTTAAAGCTATACAGGCAACAAAAGGTCCGGGGCTTCCCTTTCATTACTTTTTTCACGACGAGGGAACCGCGTCCGCATCAGTTGAAGTGGTGGAAGGCCCCCCTGAGTCAAAGGGGGAGCTTCTTGGTCTCCAAGAGATACGATTCGGTATCTTCATCGGCTGACCCATCAACACTCCTGGAACTTCTACTTCTATAGAAAGGTAAATAAAGTAGCCACTCCTACTTATCAATTTAGTACCTTCACTTTTAACTCACATTTATTTTTATGATGTAAGAGACCCTCTGGCAGTCCCAGGAAAAGTAGCGGTGGCAGGACCCCATCAACTCATCCAATCAGTTATTTTTTTCTTGCCTTAGTCATTATTGTCAACATCTAATTTATTTGTACATTCTTTATATACAGGTGAACATCAATCTTGTCATACAGCTTGGAATGTCAACTGAAGTGAATGTTGAGTTTCTTGCCACATCTATTGATGGTACAACAGGGGCTCAGTCAAGCATTGAGGTGCCTTCAACCCTGGCAGGTGGTCCAAATATCTGCGAATCATCTTGCATCAGTTCAAACCTGACCCCACTTGCTCAATCAAATGTTCAAGCAACTGCTACTAGGCTCAAGGCACTACAAGCTAGAGGTGGTTCTTTTACTGTTAGGGGTCGAGGTCGTGTGGTCCAATCTAGGTTCATAAACTAATTGCTGTTAAGTGTGACTATTTTTCTGTGTCATTGGCCAAGGATGAATGTAGGGTTAAGTGAATGTATTTTGCTGGTGTCCAATGGTGACTTGATATTTTTTGGCATTGGCCAATGGTGAATGTTTATTTTGACATTGTTTAATGGGTCAATGGTGACTATGACAATGTATGTGAAACTTATGTTTAATGACTATTTAATCAAGTGAATATGAATGTGTTGGTAATGATGTGAATGTACAATGTGTATGGCCAATGTCTTTGTGCAAATTTAGTATGTGTATGTGTTTGTGATAATGCATTAACAAGTGTTTGCCATAGAGCAATGTCTTAACAAGTGTATGTGTATGTGTGTGGGCAAGGACTTAACAAGTGTGTATATAGGCAATGCCTGTTAAGTGAAGAGGTCTCAGGCTTGTCACTACTTTTAAACAAGTGTGTGTATTTGTGTATGGGCAATGGCTTAACAAGTGTGTTTATGGTCAATGTCTTAACAAATGTATCTGCGAATTTAATGTAGTGGTAGATTATTGTCTGAGAGTTAATTTGAATTAATTCTTCACAAGTGTTTGTGAGAATGCTTGTTAAGTGAATTGGTGCTTTTGAACAAATGTATGTGTTTGTGCATGAGCAATGCCTTAACAAGTGTATGTGTTTGTGATAACGTCTAAGTCATTGCTCTTTAACATGCCCTTCATTAGAGTTTTAAACATAAATCATTACAAAAGGGATATGTGCACATAATCCCTGTGACTATTACAAACACTAACATACTTTAGTATACTTAATCCCCTTACCCAATCACCACCCCCAATAGGTACAAGAGTAACCTCTTGGGAGCTACTTTCAACTATGACTCTTTGCCTATCCCATTTCTTGCAGTTGGGAGGTCCACACTTGCTTGCAGTATGTCAATCTTTCGCTCCAGCAAAGTCAACTTCTCCTCAAACGATGACTCCATAGAAACTAGTTGATGCTTCAAGTCCATTGTGTTGTGATGTGCATCATCATTCCAAACAAAAAAAGCCACAACAATTTTCCTCCTGCTTGTGCATATAACTGTTCAGGGTTCAGACATATTATTAATCTCTCGGGCATTTCATCGAATAGGTGATGTCCCACATACCTTCCACCTTGCACACCTATAGAACCTTCTTCCTATGCTTTTTTTTGAGTTGATATATAAACCCTACATCTCTTCCTACAGTAGCAATCAGGAACTTCATAGCACTCCACATTATTTAATGATCGTCTCATTGTTGACTGTCTGGTGCTCATGTCACTCATTTTGATCTTCCTTTTTATGGATCCTCTTTTCATACTGTTGCTTGGCGTGCGTCAACCAGTTATCACCATCCGGTCAAATCTTCGCTTTGAGCTACTCGCTCACTACTTGCCGCTGGTTCTCTAGGTTCCTAGGTACTCGCTGTCCGGTGCTTGCCTGTCGTCATTTCAATCGTTCCTTGTGGGTGAACATGAGACTACCCATTAAGTCAAGAGGAAGAGGATCGAAGAATGGTTGGAAGGGGTATGAGAAGGTAGATGATAGCCCATACTATCTGCTTCGACGATCGACTATGACATAGTTCATTAGGTCAAGGGGAAGATGAAGAAGACAATCCCACACATGTGCCTCCCTCCAAGGGTGTCGTCTGGTGCTTGCCCGTCGTCAGCTCAATCATTCCTGTTGGTGAACATGAGACTGCCCATTAGGTCAAGAGGAAGACGATTGAAGAAGGGTTGGAAGGGGTACGAGAAGGAAGAAAGCCCGTACTGTTTGTGCCGACAACCGACTGACGCCGTTCAATTGGTCAAAGGGAAGACAAAGAAGACAATCCCATACACGTGCGTCCCTACAAGGGCATTTGCAGTATATCGCATCCCTCAAACGGTCACTGTAGCATATTCCATCGCATATTCGCCTTCCACTAATGGCGGGGAACTCGAGGGGTATAATTGCAACAATAAACTATATATGAAGGGTAATTTTGATAATATGTAAAAAATAGGACTTTATTTATTAATATAATATTATACAAGGGTATTTACAAAAAACCCTTACATTTATTGTAGAGTTATTCGCAGTGGAAAATGGTGTCACTATAAACATGTCTATACAGATGGCTCGCGTCTGCTTGGCATCTCCATAAAGGAGATTGCCACTAGTCACCCTTTGATGCGGGACGGGATGCGACTCGAGACCAATTCGGATGCGAACCTGAGACTCTAGCTCGTGACTCATCCTTAGCGGGGGAAGCTTGCGGATGTGCGCGGTTGAGAAACCGGCAGTGAGTCAAGGGTGGTCAAACTCACTATCGTGCTCGGGTCGAGTCACAGGACGAGTCACACTCACTCTCTTGCAGTGGTGATTGAAATAATATAACAAGCTAGATTATCCTATCACTTGCCGTGGCATACGAATATATACAAGGAAAGCAAATGCCAAAGTGGGGAGCGGACACGATACCTCCACGCTCCAAGCGTGGGGAAGACGACCCCAGCCAAGACTCGTACCCCCGGTAAAGTAATTAAACAATAGTTACAGCAGTGAATTTTATGCCCACTCCACGCAGGGAGGTAAAGGGCTATAGTGGGACCCCGGAGTAGCGAACTCGGGTTGACGTGCAGCAAGCCGGAAGGGCTTTCGGGCCGGAGACGGGCTGTTGGTCTAGTTCGGTTCTGTTGGGCCCACGGGACATCAAGCGGGTCCGGCTACTGGGGCGGTGACGTCCGGGCATCTCCTTGCTACGGCGGCTGGCTGGGACGCTGCTGGGGGGTTGCTGGTCGATCCCCGAGAGCGGCGATCGTTCGGAGCCGAGGATTTATGGGAGAATTAACCTTGGACTGCTCTTGCTGGCCAGTTCAAGGAATAGATTTGCGCGCCTCCATGAAAATGATCGCCACACTCAGATCCGGTGTCGGATCAAGGCGAGATTGGTGCCATTGGAAAGTAGACTCAAATATCTAAAACATGCATGATTTTTACATCCATCCAATAGTCTGACTTAAAATACAAAACTCTGTGCTCCAGAAACTTTTCTGGCTCGGAATCTAGATCACACAGGACAGAATGAGATCTGCCTAAAAACAAATTTTGACCAAAAGGAAAACGGTGGATCTAGACTCTGGGAATTTTATGGGTGGAAGAGGGGGATGCTAGGATGACACACAAATATTTTGAGATTTTTTTGACGTTGTTTAGGCGGTGGGAAAAATAAAACAACATGGTACTATCCCGCATATAGGCAAACTGGCAGATTGCTAGGGGTGGGAAGATTTGATTGGGAAGGGGGGCAAACGGGCTCTGATCGGGGTGAAAATTTAACTGGAGGAAGGGGACGATAGGGGAAACAAACCCTCAAAAGTTGAGGTCAATCAGACAACTGGATTTGGAGTACCAACCCGATCTTTAAGCTTCTATCCTAGATCTCAAAATCCTAGATAGCAGGTTGAAGATTCGATTGTGGCAGCTCGAGGCGACACGAACAGAGGCGGCGGTGGCTGAGCTTCACACCCAGGGGAGGAGATACACCTTGGAATCCACCAAATTTTAGGGCATCCACCCTAGAAATTCACAGCAATCCAGCTGCAAGGGGAGGAGGAGAGATAGGGGCGCCCAAAGGCTCTTGTGCAAAATTGCAATTTTCTTCTCATTAATTCTCAATAATTCTGAAATACAAGGGTTATATAACTCTAACTAAAAGACCTAACTAACCTCAGATCTAGGGTTAGGGAGGGGCAATTAGGGGAAACGAGATTATTCCCCCATGTGGTCAAAAAAAATACAACAATAAAAAAAGATAAAGGGGGGGTATTTAATTCCCCACATGGGCACAAGAGAGGGGGGCGCCCTCCCTCTTGGTCAAGAGGGGAAATGGGATTTTTATTCCTTGGTCAATCTTCTCCCATGGACCAAAGACCAGCCATGTGGACCCTAGCAGCTAGGTGGCCCAATGAGTGAGAGGTTGGGGTCCCGTCGGGCCCACGTGGCCTTTTACAAAGAAACCCACTAATTCATAATGACTATTCCATTGACTTATAATTGCCTTACAAATAAAACCCAATTGACTCAAGGATATAAATGCAAACAAAAAAGTTAGTGGCCTTGCTTTGATGTCCCCATCAATTCTCCCGGGATGGGAGAAGCTCGACCCCGTCGAGTAAGGGGTGCAGCTGCTCATGTGTCGCTCTTGCGGATCTGTATCTCTACTCGGGTGATCCACATGTCATCGGATGTGGGTCGTGCTCTCCACCGTACCAGGTAGCGCGGGTACACTCCACTCCTTGGAATCATCACATGCTCATCTCGTATATGTTCTATCTGCTCACGCTGCTATGGTAATGAGGCTAGTGGTGGACACTCAGGGGCGGAGTCACTCCCACGGGGCGGAGGCGGCTCAAAGACTCACTGGGAATCACTATTGGTCCTTGTAGGTGACTAGATCCGAGGCTTTGAAGGTAGAGCTGATCCCCTATTCGTAGGGCAAGTCCACAACGTACGCATGAGATCCGACGAACTTGCCTTACACTTGAAAGGGACTCACATCGCGAGCTTACATTAGACCGACTCGACTTAACGTATGCAGACTCATAACTGACTGTACGAAACAAAGACTCACACATGACCCTAGGCAAATCTAGACACTCATAGTAATACTATGATTGATGATGAAGAGACACAAACACAAGGGACGCACTAAGGAAGACTCGGTAAGGCTGATGGATACCTTCTACATACACTAGGTGTAAAGGTAAGCTGAACTATAATTTGATGCCGTGAGTCTCAACCCACGTCAACGATCTCCGGTTCGAGAAAACTTATCCTCGGGTACGGAAGTGTAAGAGGATCAGGAGGCGGGTGACGGGAAGGTAATCCGAACGTTTGGTGTGGAACATGAAAAATGGGAGGTGTAATGCCCCGGAATTTTTATAAATTATTTCTGGAATATTTAAGTATTTTTTGGGAATTTTAAAGATCAAAATAGATTAATAAATAAATATTAGGTTAAATAAATCATTATTAAGGCCCAATTATGATAAACCATTAACCTAGCCTATTTAAATGAAGCCTAGAGGACTTATGGACCAAGCCCAGGAAGTTTGGCCCATATTCTAGAAGGTTAATTAACTTATTTACGGAATTTAAGGATAAACACTAATTATTTAGATAATTTAGTAGATAAATCGAAATTAGAATTTGAACTCATTTCAAATTCAGCACCCAATGCATATGGCGGTCTATCGTAGAACCGCTATGGGGACTTTGCCGGTCCAATCTACGACCGCTACATTCTGTCAGTTCCGTGAATGAAAGAACGAGCAAAAAGATTAGATTTTAAAGACTCTATCTCTTAGAGATCGAGATGGATGGATTAGTAAACATCTATAGGACTCTCAGAAGTCGATCTAAGCTTTAACAAGGACTCTAGAATCGAGCTAATCCTCAAACCCTAGTAAGAACCCTATAAATAGGACCTTGTTTTGACCTGTGCGACCCCCTACATTGGCTTACGTGGAATCAAGGTAAGACGGCATTATTTCAGGTAGGTTCTTTAGAAGTTTTTATTGATAATATAAAGGACTTAACATATCTCAAAATTTCATTATAGGAGATCAAGCACACAAGGAGATAGAAGTTTGCAAAGTTGCTGGTTCCATCTTAGCGAACTAGGAAACTGTGCTAAGGTCCGGTGAAGATCAAAGGATTAGAGAACCAAATCGAGGTACTTAGCCTAAGTGCCTTTAGAACTTTTCTTTCCCCTTAGTTTCTACTTCTTACCCTCCAAATTTCACGCCATTAGGGCAAGAGGATCAGGAGATATCAGGGCGTGAAGTTACTGATTTATCATTGGAAGGAGCAGAGACTAGGGCTGTATTCTAACATCAAATTCAGAGATTCAAAGCCATAGCAGAGGTAGGTCATCCCATGCACGGCAAAAACATCATGTTAGGATTAAAAGCCCTCTTGTTTTGATCGATTTCATGCTTTATATTTGAAGAATTTCATGTTTTAATAGGACCTATACACTTAGTATATCATACATGCATATTCTTAGCCCTAACTAAGTTAAAAAGGAACTTTCTTGTCAATTCACAGAAAACCCATGCATATTGATTAGCTTAACCTTCGTTCTATCATGATAGGGAATTTTATATATGATTTTCAGACATGATGTGAGTTAAGAACCTTAGAATCTTCTTATTTTATTTACTATCAGACGTGCTCTAGCGGCTTAAAGTTCTACCGCCAACATAATCTAGCGACCTTACGATAAACCGCAAGACACCCTGCAAACATGATTTCTATGTAATCTCTGACGGACCAGAAGTAGAGCGCTAAAATCACTCTAGCGGCTTTACGATAAACCGCTACAACATTGTAACGCGCCTACCTTAGACCGCTACAGTTCTGTGTTCTGTCAACCCGAGACAGTCTTAAAAATAGTCCACTTTAGCCTATGTTATGCCTAGGTAATTATGTCCAAACCTGTTTTAAAGTATTGTTTCATGACTCTGAGACTTAACTAGTATTCATAACGGTTGATTTCATGTTCTTTATCCTAATTGGATTATTTTAAGCATATGATAATTTCAAGCTAAAACCATATAATTTTGTACTAACTCTATGGTTTAAATGCTACATTGATGAGGTTTCAACGTGTATTTAATCACTGAACCTATTCTCCCTCATCTATAGAATCATTTCTATAATTTCATGGCATATATTCCGGTATATGACCATTAGTTACACACTTTGCACTATAGGAACATAATCTTGGACATGATAACCTCTCCTTTGGATATTCCTTCCAATGGACTAGGAAATCTTGTTTCAAGGCCTCCGTAATTCTCCGCGAGCCTGGGATTCCCACTAGGACGTCGAGTTGGTTGTACCATTAAAGCCCATTTGTCTAGAAAGCACTACCGCTGTTTTGTATTTATGGATCTTAGCAGCCCAATAGTCGACCGCCATAGTCTTCTAGCGCGCCATATATAGACCACTAAAGAGACCTTGACGGATCTACCTTTGACCGCCAAAGACTCCAGAGAGCCTATTTTCAAATATCGAAGTCTTGTACTTAATGGTCCAGAACTAGACCACTATATTCATGTAACGGCCCAATTGTAGACCGCTAAAATACTTGAGTTTAGTTAACCCAAGGTTTGACCATGGGTTAATATCCATATGATCCTAGAAAGACTATTAAATCTTTGGGACATGTCACCTTTATCAAGATGATTTAACTAAGTTATGAAAGATAAAGAACATACCGTTATGCTGCCGATTTATTTCCATGGCATAACCTAGTCATTAAAGTATTTATTAAAATTCCTTATTTCTTTGTACAAGCATTCATATTTTTGGTTACTTTATCATGAATTATCTTTGAAATTGAACATTCTTTGTCACGCCCCGAGCTTTTATTATAGCGGTACGAGCATACAATTTTTGCCTATCTTGGGCCATCTGAAGTCTTTCTCGAATGAGTTTAATCTTCTCGATAGTATCCCTAATAATATCGAGATCGAGAAATTACCTTTCTCCTACTTCATTCCAACAGATATGGGAACGACAACTCCTTCCATAAAGAGCTTCAAACGGTGCCATTTGTATACTAGCCTGGTAGGTATTGTTGTATGCAAATTCCACTAGAGGCAAGTGATCACGCCAACTTCCTCCAAAGTCAATAGCACAAGCCCTGAGCATATCTTCCACCACTTGATTCATCCTCTCCGTTTGACCATCAGTTTGTGGATGGAATGCCTTGCTAAAGTTTAGTCGGGTCCCTAAAGAATGTTGTAGACCCTTCCAGTATTGCGAAGTAAATCGAGGATCTCGGTCAGAAATAATAGTGACTGGGACACCATGCAATTTGACAATTTCTCTTATGTATAAGCATGTGAGAATATCCACAGACCATCTACTTTTTATTGGCAGAAAATGTGCAGACTTAGTCAATCGGTCTATAATTACCCATATACCATCGTGTCCTCCTCTTGTTTTAGGTAAACCCATAATGAAATCCATCCCTATACTTTCCCATTTTTATTCAGGAATATTCAAGGGGTGTAATTTACCTGCGGGTCTTAAATGCTCTGCCTTTACTTATTGACAAGTGAGACAGCGGGACACGAAATCTGCCACTTCTCTTTTCATGTTAGGCCACCAGAAGTTCCTTTTAAGATCCTGATACATTTTTATACCCCCGGAATGAATGGTATCTTTGGCATTGTGAGCTTCTTCCAGAATCAGTTTATTAGTATCAACGTGATATGGTATACAGATTCGATCCCTGAAAAATAATCTTCCATCGTCGGCAATAGAGAAATCCGACCTTTGCTCAATATTGGCTTTAATCTCTAGTAATACTGGATCATTGTCTTGTAGCTTGGCCAGGTCTGCTATTAATGTAGGTTGAGTTCGAATACTGGCCATAAAGCAATCTTCTTCCGTCATGTCAACATCTAAATTCAACTGAGCAAATTGAGGAATGCGATTAGTCATACTAATCATGAGACTTGATAGCTTTCCCATTGGTTTTCTGCTGAGTACATCTGCTATAGCATTAGCCTTGCCAGGATGATATTGAATAGCAAAATCAAAGACTTTTAGGTATTCTAACCATCTTCTTTACCTCATATTCAGCTCCTTTTGGGAGAACAAATACTTCAAACTTTTGTGGTCTGAATAAATCGTAAATTTTTCTCTGTAAAGGTAGTGACGCCAAATTTTTAAGGCAAATCTAACAGCCACCAATTCTAAATCATGCACAGGATAATTCTCTTTGTGACGTTTCAATTGTCTTGAAGAATAGCAGACCAGCTTTCCATTTTGCATAAGAATGCACCCTAAGCCAATACCAGATGCATCTGCATATACTTTAAATCCACCACCCTCCGCCGGTAGTGTTAAAATTGGTGCAGTAGTGAGGTGATCCTTAAGAGTTAGGAAACTCTCCTCGCAGTCCTTCGACCATATAAAAGGATTTTCTTTTCTTGTAAGTCTAGTTAAAGGAACAGCGATTGTCACGCCCCGAGCGCGGAAGGAACCCGGGAGAACGTGACGAGTTTATATCAATCATGTCAATCAGAGCAAGTAGAACTTCTACATCACAACAGAGTGCGCAATAAGACGAGAATTTTAAAACTTAACCATATACTGATACCATCGATAACAACTTAACCATTAAACAAAGTCACATAACTCCAAGACGATACAATTCTAATCAGGCCCACAAGCCTTAAATGTAACAACTCTTGACATAACAAAATATCTAACGACAAGCCTCCAAGGAATAAACTAAAGACGACTCGACATGATAAGGTGTAGCAGCATGGCGCTTGCAGATTCTACGCTCGTCACTCTTGCTCCTGCCCATCCGGGTCCGAGTCAGGGTCCGTATTACCTAAAAGGTTTGGGGAAAAGAACTTGGTGAGCGAACGCTCAGTAGGAATTATATCTTAAGAACTAGCAATTGGTTTAAGTAATTACTTCTTCCAAAATGAAAATGCAAGTCTAGCATGTAAAACATGTAAAATAGGACGATACGGAATTGAACATAATAACGAGAGGAAATAACATGTGATGTTGATCCAAGATAGGTAATTTCAAGTATCAAGATTTCAAGTAGTTGAACAAGTACCGAGTATATCAATAATGTTTTTCATGTCATGAGATAATGGCTATTAACAAGCAAGTACTTTGCCCATTCCGGGCCACGCAAGTCAAGTCAGTCAAGTCAAGCACGTGAGAGAGAGAGAGAGATATATATATAGTGGAGTGTCGTAGATTCAAGCAAGCACTTCGGTGCAATGCCACATCGTGATCAATATAACTCCCATGGGCACAAGTACTTCTGGGTGCTCCTCCCAGGACCAGATCGGGCCCTATATGCGCGGACATTGTTACATGTAATATCTAGACAACCACTTTAGTGATAGCCATGGAATTCCAAGAACAAACTCATGTAGGATATCAAGGTAGATTCGTGGATAGGTTCCACGGAATTCAAGGAAGAACATTAGATGGTCAATGATAAAACCAACGAGAACCATGACATGTCGATAACCTGGGTTGAATCGGTACTTGAACTAGGTAGCCGAGATAACTTGAGTGGATGACTGAACTGTCACCAATCAAGGGACATGAATCAAGCTGAGAGATTGACCCCATCTATTAGATGGTCAATGATAAAACCAATGAGAACCATGACATGTCGATAACCTAGGTTGAATCGGTACTTGAACTAGGTAGCCGAGATAACTTGAGTGGATGACTGAACTGTCACCAATAAAGGGACATGAATCAAGCTGAGAGATTGACCCCATCTATAAGGGACTCAATCCAAGACATCGCCTAGTGGGATATCATCATTCCACTGGCTAGGATTCTTCTCTCACGGACCAAGATGGTACCATGGGAGGGCCGGTTTACCACAAGACGTGGCAATCAAAAGGTACAAGGTGTTTAAGGTACAACCAGCTCAGTCGGCCTTGAGGGAATCTAAGGCTACGAGGAGACTTACGGAGGTCCCAATGACTAACTTGCCAGTCCGAAGGAACGGAATGTCCAACGGAGGGCTCGTATGTCACCGAGTGTTGAGGTGTATACGTGAACCAATCATGAAACAAGGACTCCATCTACGGACGTGAGATGAGAGTGCCTGAAGACCCGCGGTATGAGTCAAAATCAGAAGAAAACGGTGAGAACATGAATGTGTTAATCATAGAATTCATGTCCATCCAATTCTATAATTAACTATAATTAAATAAACTTATATTATTTGACGCCCGTGGGTGGCGTCATTTATTAATTAGCGTCCTCTTGAGGGACGTTAATTTTTATGATTTTTAACTTAATTTATTTAACAAGAATTCACATTTATATCTATTTAATTGAATAAATTCAAAAACATACATTAAAAGGCACATTGATTTATTTAAAATAATTTAAAGAAAAAGAGTATATGATAATTAGGAGAAACATACAAGGATTCCAAATATATATTTTTCATAATTTTTGTTATATATTTTAATAATAATGGATTTTCAAAGATATGCATATATGATATATATATATATATATATATATATATATATATATATATATATATATATATATATATATATATATATATATATATATATATATATATAGTTAATCTGACGTCTAGGAACAGTGGCGTCAAATTTTAAAGGGACGACCGTTTTTGAGTCGTTATTTCAAAAAAATTGAATTTTGAAACCTCCCGTTTTTATACTTAACCATGTCAGAATCTAGCTTATAATATACCGAAATGACCGGCTCGAAAAACTCTACCTAACCATACGTTCAAAATAATTTTTCGTTGAGAGATGGGGGATCTTGCGATAGGGGGCACGAAAAACGGTGTAACCACTTTCACTACCTCGGTCTCCACCCCAATAGTACGCCCATAAATTTTCATGGCCAAAGGATACTTCTATAACTAGGAACAACTATTAATGCTAAAACTCATAACTGACATATGTTCAATTGACGACTGTCGTTGATCAATCTTTTTAGAATTTCATTAAATGACGACATGGGGGTTGTCAACTTCTATTCTTATAACGCCCTAAACGGTGGCGTCATTTTCATAAGACACGACATACATCAAGTCGTCATTTTTAATTGAAAATTGATGACTGTTTTGATGGGCGTCAAAATGAATTAGCGCCCTAGAAAGGGTCGCTATTTACTATAAAATTTTAATTTTCGACCGATCACATCGATAACCATATGCATGATATAAAAGATGATTTTATCTATCATGTTGGTCTTAAATCATGATTTAACTTTGTTTGGGCTACGAAACTTGAGAAAACCTACAATACAATCATGATTTATCTTTGTTTGGGCTACGAAACTTGAGAGAACCTACCTGTTTGAAGATTTAAACGAAGAACCGATGCTCTGTTTTGAACAAAGTGTGGTGGTTGCTTGCAGGATGAAGTAGAGGAAGAAGCTGCTGATGATGAATGCCCTGGGCCTCGTGCAGGTTCTCAGCAGGATGCAGGAGGAAGAAGATTAACCTTCTTCACATAGCAGTCAAGCCGTAAGAGGGAGAGGAGGATGAAGAGACTCCTCCTACGACGGCTTCACTGGTCACACTGCATAAAGGAATGAAGTATGAAAAGAATGGCTATAATGAGAAAGAAGCAACAGCACAGGGAGAAGAAGAACCATCTTCTCGTTTGGCACAGTAGCGGGATGGAGAGGACCTCGAACGCAAACGCATCAAACGAGTTACGTTCGATGGGGAGATGCTTTATAGGGAGGTAATGGTTCTGGAAGTTTTCGAATGCTTTGTTAGGGAAGGGGTTTGATCAACATTTGGCAGGGCCTAGACCTACCGTGCATGGTCCTCTTCTTTCCTTGATAGCAGCCGCATGCTTCTACTTTCATAGGGAAAAACCCTAACACAAGCCATGCATCGAATGAGTATGCGTTAATGGGTTGCGTGGTTTCCTTATTTAACTCTCAGGGAAAATGACGTCTGAGACAAGGGCATTTTTTCATTAAGTAGCGCCTTGATCAGTGGGCGCGTTTTCATTAAATAATGCCTTAGCAAAGGTCGTCTTTTACTTTTCTATATTTTGGCGCTTTATTTCTAATTTTCTTGGTAAGAATTAGCGCCCATGATAAGGGCGTTATTACTATAATTAGCGTCTTAATGAAGGGCGTTATTTCATTTTGGCCCAATTGTTACCTGAAGTGTAAGGCCCACTTATTTATTTCTCTTGGCTCGTTTTAAAGTTCATTAAGTACCTCTAAACATATATATATGGCTTAATTATTTTTATTCATTTAGAATATTTTATTCCTTATTAATTATCCGGGGTCTTACACCCTCCCCCACTTAAAAGAATTTGGTCCCCAAATTCAATTGCGTGAATGGAGACATGGAGGGTATAGAGTACTTACGGTTTAGAACAATTTCGGATATCTCCTTCGCATAGATTCCTCAGTTTCCCCTGTAGCTTCTTGCTCCAAGCATTTGTTCCACTGCACTTTTACCATGGGAATGGTCTTGTTTCTTAAGACTCGGACCTCTGATCAAGAATCTTCATTGGGTTTTGTTCATAGGTGTGGTCCCTTTGAATCACTAAGTTACTATGATCAATGACGTGGAAAGGGTCGTGCACATATTTCTTCAGCATGGAAATGTGGAACACATTGTGCACTTCTGACAGTTGAGAAGGTAAAGAAAGACGATAGGCTACTTCGCCAACTCTTTCCAATATTTCGAATGGGCCAATGAACCTCGGTGTAAGCTTGCCTTTAACTCCGAACCTTCTTATTCCTCGACCGGGTGAGACCTTGAGGTAAACATGGTCTCCAACTTGGAACTCTAATTCCCTTCTTCTATTATCTGCATAAGATTTCTGTCGGGATTGTGCCACTTTGAGTCTCTCTCGGATAAGTTCAACCTTTTCTGTTATGTTTCTTACCATATCAGGCCCTAGTAGTTGCTTCTCGCCAACTTCATCCCAACATATAGGAGATCGGCAACTTCTGTCGTACAAGGCTTCAAATGGAGCCATCTGTATACTGGCTTGATAACTATTGTTGTATGCAAACTCGGTTAGGGGCAAATGATCATGCCAACATCCGCCTATTGTGACTCCTATGTGTTGATGGTGTTGACATGTAACTTTACTTCATATGGCAACACATTGTTTTGATGAATTGGCAACACTGTTTATGTTTTGATGAAATCACTTTATCAGATTGTCTGTGTATTATATGCATTTAATCTTATCTTAACACTGAACACACACTCATAGTCTCAATGTCTATACATCGTTGTTGGGCATCAATGTCTGCATATGAGCATCAGGCACCAAGTGTGTACATTGCATAGCATGCAGGCGTCAAAGTCCATACATCCACAGTGCAGTGGCCAAGTCCATACACTGTCCGTCTCATTTAGAGTCTAAGGTGAAGTCTGTACATTGAGCGTCTCACGTAAAGTCCACACATTGGCCTTCAGGTTTGAAAGTCTGTACATCGGTCTTTCAGCAAGTCTGAACATTGTCCATACAGTAGTGCATCAACTCCTTGAGCTGATGCGTCGACGCTTCAGTTCAGTTTCTTCAGTTGATAAAGTCTATACATCCACAGTGGACTTTGAAGTCTATACATTGGGCCTTACATTCCAACTCTATACACTGAACCTTCGTTCATCAAAGCCTCAAGTCTGTACAGCGTGAAGTCTACATTTTGGCTTCACGTTTTCAATGTCTGTACAGTGGCTTTCACATAGGCAAGTTTGTACATCGGGCTCCTTCTAACTAAGTCTATACACTCCCTCACACTGTACACACTCAACCTATACAGCATGATCGTCTTTTCAAGTCTATACAGAGTTCTTCACTTAAACTGATGACTTATCCAATACTCTGTCTAACAGGTGTTCTAATCGTGAAGCTTATGGAGGGCACGTGATTCGAGGCTGGAAGGGCAGACAGGCTTGTGACACGTGTGCTGAAGCTGGCTGAGAGGCTGACACGTGGACACAGCAAATCAAGAAAGAAGCTCCTGGATTATTCTGATGCGTCAACGCATTGAGCAAGTAGCGTCGACGCAGCAGTTACAAAAAGAGAACCAATGGGTTACTGGGTTACTCAGATGCGTCAACGCCACCCACTGGCAGCGTGGACGCAGCAGTTCAAGTAACTCCTTGCAACCTCTGGAGTACCCTGGCAGCGTCGACGTTGTAGCTCGTTGGGTCGACGCAGCAGGTTGATGGAACGACACCTTTTAGCTGCTAGTACACACCGATGCATCAACGCAGCAGTGAAACGGCGTCGACGCAGCACGCCCATCTGCTGAAGACATGGTCACTGGATCATCGATGCGTCAACGCCATGGGTTGATGGAGTCAACGCAGCAGTCTTGAGTTTTGCTGATCAAACGTCTTTGAATTGTAGGGCACATGATCCAAGGTGCCTGGCTCGTGAACCAAATGCTGACACGTGGATGGAATTGTCTCGAAGCTGGCGGATTCCATTGGGCGGGAAAGCATGGAAGCCACGCGCCCTTATCCACCTGCTGCTGTTATATATATTAGTCTTCATCTTCTATAGAGGCTGATCGAGATTGAAAAGTCTGTACATCTTGCTTGAAGCAGCAGCCACCGAGATCCACAGTGAGAATAAAGAAGAAAGGCAGAGAAGAAGAAAAAGAGAGAAGAAGAAAAAGAGAGATGAGTTGAGAGAGAGTTATTGTGAGAGCTTGTGAATTAGTCTCTTGGTCCAGTTACCAGAGCTGACATTGCTCAACCTTGAGCTACAGTCGTTTTGGTTTTCTTCCATTCGATTGTGTGTTTCGTTTGTTTTCAGTCTTTGTTATTTTCCTTTGAAAACTCTTGTTCTATCAAGCTGTTAGTCAGCGGGATCAAGCTGTGAGGCAGCGGGTTGCAGAGGTGTTCCTCTGGTCGGCTAAGCTGTAGTGTCTAGCAGAGCAAGCTGTGATGCTCAGCTGTTGCAGAGGATGTTCCTCTGGTCGGGATAAGCTGTAAGCCCCAGCCGTTGTTGGCAAGCTGTAGAGCCCAGCAGTTTGAAGCTGTGTATCAACAGTAATCCACATTCGAGTTGAATGTGGGGTGGACGTAGGTCGGATTGACCGAACCACCTAAAAGCCTTGTGCCTCTCGTGTGTTTGATTGCTTGTTCAGCAGATCTTGTGTGTTTCATTCGGTGCATTAGCTGTGTTCGTCTAGTGTTCTTCTAATTCCGCATTTGATTCTAGGCCAAATTTTTAAATAGCCAGTTGATCTATTCACCCCCCCTCTAGATCCACATCCTGTGGTGATAGAGCCTTCCATCTAACTTCAACACCGCCAAAGTCAATAATGCAAGCCCGTAACATGTCTTCAACTATTTGATTTGTTCTCTCAGTCTGACCATCGGTCTGGGGGTGGAAAGCAGTACTGAAATTGAGCTTCATCCCCAAGGAGTGTTGTAGACCCTTCCAGAAATGAGAAGTGAAGCGAGGGTCTCGGTCAGACACGATTGATGTTGGGACTCCATGCAATCTCACGATCTACTTAATATACAATGCGGCCAAAACATCAACTGACCATCGACTCTTAATTGGCAAGAAATGCGCCGACTTGGTCAGTCGGTCGATGATTACCCAAATACCATCATGTCCGCCTCTGGATTTAGGCAATCCCATGATGAAATCCATACCAATTCCCTCCCATTTCCATTTGGGAATATCAAGGGGGTGTAACTTTCCGGCGGGTCTTTGGTGTTCTGCTTTTACTTGTTGGCACGTGAGACAGCGAGATACAAAGTTCACTACCTCCCCTTTCATGTTCGGCCACCAGAAAGTTCTTTTTAAATCTCTGTACATCTTAGTTGCTCCAGGATGAATGGTATACCTAGAGCGGTGAGCTTCATCTAGAATTTTCCTTTTCAACTCAAGACAATCCGGAACACATGTCCTTTCCTGAAACATTAGTCTTCCATCAATTGCTAGCTTGAACCTGGTTCTTTGATCTAGTTTCTCCCTGATTTCAATCATTCCAGGATCTTCATCTTGTAACTTCTTGATTTCGGATAGCAAGTCCGGATGCACACTCATGTGAGAGAGAGTAATACACCCGTCTTTCGGGTCCGTGCTTATATTCAATCTAGAGAATTCATCTAATAGTTTCCATTCCCGTATCATACAGCTGGCTATAAGGGCTCTCGGCTTTCGACTCAAGGCATCAGCTACCGAATTCCCTTTACCGGGGTGATACTGAATAGTGAAATCAAAGTCTTTTAATTATTCCAGCCATCGACGTTGTCTCATATTAAGCTCCTTCTTAGAGAACAGATATTTGAGGCTCTTATGATCGGAGAATACTATGAATTGTTCTCCGTAGAGGTAGTGTCTCCAGATTTTTAGTGCAAATACTACCGCGGCCAACTCCAAGTCATGCACCAGGTAGTTTTCTTCATGCTTCTTCAACTGCCTAGAAGAGTATGCAATAACTCTTCCGTGTTGCATTAATACACAACCGAGGCCAATACCGGAAGCATCGGTATATACCTCGTACTTTTCACCTTCAATAGGAAGGGCCAAGACCGGATCAGTGGTCAAATGGTCCTTCAATGTTTGGAAGCTTTGTTCGCATTCCTCATTCCACTCATATGGCACTTCCTTGCGGGTCAGTCTGGTGAGAGGTACTGCAATCTTTGAGAAGTTTTTAATAAATCGCCGGTAATAACCAGCAAGACCAAGGAAACTCCTAATTTCTGTTGCATTTGTCAGTTGTTCCCAGTTCCTTACTGCTTCGACCTTTGCGGGGTCCACTGAGATTCCATCCTTTGAAATTACGTGTCCTAAGAAGGACACTTCTTCAAGCCAAAACTCGCATTTGCTAAATTTGGCATATAATTGATTATCCCTCAATATCTGCAATGCTATCCTCAAATGCACTTCATGCTCCTCTTCAGACTTCGAATATATCAGGATATCATCGATAAAAACCACAATAAATTTGTCCAGATGCGGTCTAAAGATGCTATTCATAAGCTGCATAAAAGCTGCAGGGGCATTTGTTAGTCCAAAAGGCATAACAGTAAATTCATAATGCCCGTACCTGCTTCGGAATGCAGTTTTGTGAATATCCCCGACCTTGATCCTTAATTGGTGATAACCCGATCGAAGATCAATTTTTGAGAAATACTTTGCTCCAGAAATCTGATCGAAGAGTTCATTGATCCTCGACAGTGGGTATTTATTCTTGATAGTGAGGTGGTTCAGCTACCGATAATCGATGCACAACCTCATCGATCCATCCTTCTTCTTGACGAACAACATTGGTGCTCCCCATGGGGAAGTACTTGGTCTGATAAATCCTTTCTGCAATAGCTCCATAAGCTGCTCCTTCAATTCCTTCAATTCTGCGGGGGACATTCTTTAGGGTGCTTTGGAAACAGGTCCGGCACCCGGAACAAGGTCTATAGTGAATGAGACCTCTCTCTCTGGTGGCAAACCAGGCAAGTCTTCAGGGAAAACATCGGGAAACTCCCGAACCACTTGAATGTCTTCTAGTCTAGCTACCTTAGCCTCCGTGGCAGTTACAAATGCTAAGAATGCCTCGCATCCTTTGTTGATAAGTTTGTGGGCTCGAAGAGCAGAGATGACTGGTGATCTCTTCCGGGGGGTAATGTAAGTTTACTCCGGGTAATCCACAAAAGTTACTTTTCCATTTCGGCAGTCTACAGTTACCCGGTGGGTGGATAGCCAATCGGCCCCTAAAATTACATCGTACTCCTTCAAGTCTAAGCATATTAAATCTGCAGGTAAGTTGTGGCCTTTAACTATAATCTCGCAGTTTGGGTAATGGAAAGTGACATCAGACTCATTCCCTAACGGGGTAGAAATCACCAAGTTTATCCATTCAGGTTCCATAGACAATGAAGTAGCAAATTTTCTTGAAACAAAAGAATGTGTGGCGCCAATATCAAATAGTACTTGAGAAGATTTAGAGCAGATAGACAAAATACCTTCCACCAACCCCCCTCGGTTGGTTCCGTCTCTTGGAGAGCTTGTAAACGTCCTTGCTTCTTTGCCGGACGCTTCTCTTCCTTTGTTTCCGGCTCACTTTGCTCGTTCATCATTGGACAGTCGGGAATACGGTGTTCTTTACTCCCACAACGAAGGCATGCTCTGAGCCTTCTCCAGCATTCCGCAGCCTGATGACCCGGCTTGTCGCAATATTTACATTTCTCCTTTGGCGGTGCCGTGATAGAGAAAGGTTTGTTGTTGCCCTTCTTGAATTTCTTCTCCTTGGAGGGTTCGCCTCCATTATTGGTCCGCTTTTTGAAAGACGGTTTAAAAGTGTTGGGGCTTGTGACATTCTCACTTTTATCCTTACCACGGATTTTGTCAGACAATTCTGTAGCGTCTTCTAGCAGCTGGGTACGACGCACCATCTCTGAGTACACTTGAATATCCAAGGGAGCGAGCTGAGTGATATATTGGGGTCGTAACCCATTCAAGAACCTTCTTGCCTTCATCTTATCAGTGCATACTAAGTGTGGTGCATATCTAGATAACCTGAAGAACTGGGCTTCGTAGTCGGCCACCGACAGGGATCGTTGCTTCAAGGCAACAAATTCTGCGGCCTTTTTCTCCTGAACACGGTCGGAGAAATACTTACTATTGAAGTGCTCGACAAATTCGGCCCATGTAACATGATTTTCAAGCAAGGTGGCCTCAACGGACTCCCACCAAGCACGAGCGTCCCGTTCCAGTTGGAACGTGGCCAGAAGCACCTTTTCACTATCTGCGCATTGCATGACGCGAAAGATTCGCTCGATCTCCTTTATCCAATTTTTCGCATCCTCAGGGTTTGATGATCCTGAAAATCTCGAGGGTTGAGATTTCTAAAGCTCCGATGGAGGTCGCCAGCTCCATGGTGTGCCCCACCTTGAGCCACTTGTTGTAAGACCTAAGTCAGGCCCTGAACAGTTCGTTGCATTTCACGCCATTGTGCGCATTCAGCAGCCATAGTTCTACAAGGAGTTAACCTTAATCAGTTTCATGTTGGAATTTGTAGTTGGAAGCCCTACAAGGACTTTACCCACGGTGCTACCCATCCTCACAGTTTAGGAATAGACCTATCCTTGGACTTGGGTTTCCTAGGAATTTGAAATCCTAGACTCTGATACCACAAAAACTGTCACGCCCCGAGCGCGGAAGGAAACCGAGAGAACGTGACGAGTTTATATCAATCATGTCAATCAGAGCAAGTAGAATTTCTACATCACAACAGAGTGCGCAATAAGACGAGAATTTTAAAACTTAACCATATACCGATACCATCAATAACAACTTAACCATTAAACAAAGTCACATAACTCCAAGACGATACAATTCTAATCAGGCCCACAAGCCTTAAATGTAACAACTCTTGACATAACAAAATATCTAACGACAAGCCTCCAAGGAATAAACTAAAGATGACTCGACATGATAAGGTGTAGCAGCATGGTGCTTGCAGATTCTACGCTCATCACTCTTGCTCCTGCCCATCCGGGTCCGAGTCAGGGTCCGTATTACCTAAAAGGTTTGGGGAAAAGAACTTGGTGAGCGAACGCTCAGTAGGAATTATATCTCAAGAACTAGCAATTGGTTTAAGTAATTACTTCTTCCAAAATGAAAATGCAAGTCTAGCATGTAAAACATGTAAAATAGGACGATACGGAATTGAACATAATAACGAGAGGAAATAACATGTGCTGTTGATCCAAGATAGGGAATTTCAAGTATTCAAGATTTCAAGTAGTTGAACAAGTACCGAGTATATCAATAATGTTTTTCATGTCATGAGATAATGGCTATTAACAAGCAAGTACTTTGCCCATTCCGGGCCACGCAAGTCAAGTCAGTCAAGTCAAGCACATGAGAGAGAGAGAGATATATATATATAGTGGAGTGTCGTAGATTCAAGCAAGCACTTCGGTGCAATGCCACATCGTGATCAATATAACTCCCATGGGCACAAGTACTTCTCGGTGCTCCTCCCAGGACCAGATCGGGCCCTATATGCGCGGACATTGTTACATGTAATATCTAGACAACCACTTTAGTGATAGCCATGGAATTCCAAGAACAAACTCATGTAGGATATCAAGGTAGATTCGTGGATAGGTTCCACGGAATTCAAGGAAGAACATTAGATGGTCAATGATAAAACCAACGAGAACCATGACATGTCGATAACCTGGGTTGAATCGGTACCTGAACTAGGTAGCCGAGATAACTTGAGTGGATGACTGAACCTGTCACCAATCAAGGGACATGAATCAAGCTGAGAGATTGATCCCATCTATAAGGGACTCTATCGAAGACATCGCCTAGTGGGATATCATCATTCCACTGGCTAGGATTCTTCTCTCACAGACCAAGATGGCACCATGAGAGGGCCGGTTTACCACAAGACGTGGCAATCAAAAGGTACAAGGTGTTTAAGTTACAACCAGCTCAGTCAGCCTTGAGGGAATCCAAGGCTACAAGGAGACTTACGGAGGTCCCAATGACTAACTTGCCAGTCCGAAGGAACAGAATGTCCAACGGAGGGCTCGTATGTCACCGAGAGTTGAGGTGTATACGTGAACCAATCATGAAACAAGGACTCCATCTACGGACGTGAGATGAGAGTGCCTGAAGACCCGCGGTATGGGTCAAAATCAGAAGAAAACGGTGAGAACATGAATGTGTTAATCATAGAATTCATGTCCATCCAATTCTATAATTAACTATAATTAAATAAACCTATATTATTTGACGCCCGTGGGTGGCGTCATTTATTAATTAGCGTCCTCTTGAGGGACGTTAATTTTTATTATTTTTAACTTAATTTATTTAACAATAATTCACATTTATATCTATTTAATTGAATAAATTCAAAAACATACATTAAAAGGCACATTGATTTATTTAAAATAATTTAAAGAAAAAGAGTATATGATAATTAAGAGAAAAATAGAAGGATTCCAAATATATATTTTTCATAATTTCTGTTATATATTTTAATAATAATGGATTTTCAAAGATATTCATATATGATATATATATATATATATAGTTAATCTGACGCCTAGGAACAGTGGCATCAAATTTTAAAGGGACAACCGTTTTTGAGTCGTTATTTCAAAAAAATTGAATTTTCAAACCTCCCGTTTCTATACTTAACCATGTCAGAATCTAGCTTATAATATATCGAAATGACCGGCTCGAAAAACTCTACCTAACCATACGTTCAAAATAATTTTTCGTTGAGAGACGGGGGATCTTACGATAGGGGGCACGAAAAATGATGCAACCACTTTCACTACCTCGGTCTCCACCCCAATAGTACGCCCATAAATTTTCATGGCCAAAGGATACTTCTATAACTAGGAATGACTATTAATGCTAAAACTCATAACTGACATATGTTCAATTGACGACTGTCGTTGATCAATCTTTTCAGAATTTCATTAAATGACGACATGGGGGTTGTCACCTTCTATTCTTATAACGCCCTAAACGGTGGCGTCATTTTCATAAGACACGACATACATCAAGTCGTCATTTTCAATTGAAAATTGACGACTGTTTTGATGGGCGTCAAAATGAATTAGCGCCCTAGAAAGGGTCGCTATTTACTGTAAAATTTCAATTTTCGACCGATCACATCGATAACCATATGCATGATATAAAAGACGATTTTATCTATCATGTTGGTCTTAAATCATGATTTAACTTTGTTTGGGCTACGAAACTTGAGAAACCCTACAATACAATCATGATTTATCTTTGTTTGGGCTACGAAACTTGAGAGAACCTACCTGTTTGAAGATTTAAACGAAGAATCGATGCTCTGTTTTGAACAGAGTGTGGTAGTTGCTTGCAGGATGAAGTAAAGGAAGAAGCTGCTGATGATGAATGCCCTGGGCCTCATGCAGGTTCTCAGCAGGATGCAGGAGGAAGAAGATTAACCTTCTTCACGTTGCAGTCAAGCCGTAAGAGGGAGAGGGGGATGAAGAGACTCCTCCTACGATGGCTTCACTGGTCACACTGCATAAAGGAATGAAGTATGAAAAGAATGGCTATAATGAGAAAGAAGCAACATCACAGGGAGAAGAAGAACCATCTTCTCGTTCGGCACAGCAGCAGGATGGAGAGGACCTCGAATGCAAACGCATCAAACGAGTTACGTTCGATGGGGAGATGCTTTATAGGGAGGTAATGGTTCTGGAAGTTTTCGAATGCTGTTTTAGGGAAGGGGTTTGATCAACATTTGGCAGGGGCTAGACCTACCGTGCATGGTCCTCTTCTTTCCTTGATAGCAGCCGCATGCTTCTACTTTCATAGGGAAAAACCCTAACACAAGCCATGCATCGAATGAGTATGCGTTAATGGGTTGCGTGGTTTCCTTATTTAACTCTCAGGGAAAATGACGTCTGAGACAAGGGCGTTTTTTCATTAAGTAGCGCCTTGATCAGTGGGCGTGTTTTCATTAAATAACACGTTAGCAAAGGTTGTCTTTTACTTTTCTATATTTTGGCACTTTATTTCTAATTTTCTTGGTAAGAATTAGCGCCCATGATAAGGGCGTTATTACTATAATTAGCGTCTTAATGAAGGGCGTTATTTCATTTTGGCCCAATTGTTCCCTGAAGTGTAAGGCCCATTTATGTATTTCTCTTGGCTGGTTTTAAAGTTCATTAAGTACCTCTAAACATATATATATATAGCTTAATTATTTTTATTCATTTAGAATATTTTATTCCTTATTAATTATCTGGGGTCTTACAGCAATCTTGGAGAAAACCTTAATAAATCTTCTATAATAACCAGCCAGGCCCATAAAACTTCTAACTTCTGACACGGTCATTCGCCGGCTCCAGTTTTTGATAGCTTTCACTTTAGAAGGATCCACAGCGATACCTTCTTTTGAAATAATATGGCCAAGAAATGATACTTCCTTAAGCCAGAATTCACATTTAGTAAGTTTGGCGTAAAGCTTATGTTCTCTTAAAGTCTGCAAGGCTATCCTTAAATGTCTTTCATGTTCTTCCTTTGTTTTGGAATATATGAGTATGTCATCAATGAATACGACCACAAATTGGTGGAGATATGGCCTGAAGACGTTATTCATAAGTTGCATAAATGCGGCCGGGGCATTAGTTAACTCGAACGACATTACCACAAATTCATAGTGGCCATAACGACTCCGGAAAGCCATCTTGTCTATGTCTTCATCCTTGATCTTGAGTTGAAGATAGCCTGACCTGAGGTCTATTTTGGAAAAATATTCTACTCCCAAAAGCTGATCAAAGATCTCATCGATACGCAGCAACAGATACTTGTTCTTGATAGTAAGCTGATTTAGTCGCCGGTAATCGATACATAACCTGAGGGATCCATCTTTCTTCTTCACAAAAAGAACCGGCGCATCCCAAGGGGATGTGCTAGGTCGAATAAAATCCTTGTCTAGTAGCTCCTGTAGTTGTCTTTTTAATTCCTTGAGTTCTGTGGGGGACATCCTGTAGGGAGCTATAGAAACATGTGCCGCTCCAAGAATGAGTTCGATGAAAAAATTTACTTCCCTTTCGGGCGATAGACCGGGTAAATCTGATGGAAATACATCCAAAAAATTATTGACAATCGGGATATCTTCTAAGATGATTTACTTGGATTCGGTGAAGATAACAGAAGCAAGAAAAGCTACACATCCTTGCGAAATTAATTTGCAAGCGTGCAGAGATGAAATAATGACAGGATGCTTCCTATATTTGACACCAAGGAAGGAAAACCTTGGAAGACCAGGTTTGCAAAAGGATATTATCCTATTCCAACAATTTATGTAGGCATCATGGTCAACAAGCCAATCTACGCCTAGAATAGCATCGTAGCCCTCCATATCAAGACATACGAGATTTGCAGGAAGATTATGTCCTTCTACCCTTACCTCACTATTTGGATAATAGTTGGTGAGTTTGGTTCCGAGGCCTAAAGGTGTAGTAATAGCAAGGTCCGATGGTAAGGGAACTGATGAAATTGGTAACATTTTTGCAAAAGCGGTGGATATGAAGGAATGAGAAGCATCGGTATCAAATAGCACAAATGTAGGATGGGAATAAATGTGAACAATACCTTTAATAAGCCCATCATTTGGGGGTGCTTCATTATCTTCTAGAATAACATTGAGGCGAGCCTGCCGTTTACGTCCACTTCCAGAAGATTGCTCCTTCATAAGGGGGCAATCCGGCATACGGTGCTCCCTACTGCCACAACGAAGACAAGTGCCAAGGCGCTTCCAGCATTCTTCGGCCGAATGACCGAACTTCTCACAGAAAGTACAGGCCGTGGCGACCTGCTTGTCTTCTTCCTTCACTTTCTATGTCTTGTGGTAGCCACTACCACTCCCATTTCGGGATCTTTTCTTGCTATCACGGGATATGTAGGGTTCCGTGATGATGAACTTCTTCTTATTATCATGACTATCAGACCTTCGGCTCGGTTCCTCTCCCTTTACTTTTAATTTCTCTACTTTCTCTAAGGTCTTCTCGCATAGATGCGCCCGCTGGACCATCTCCGTATAAGTACGGATATTCTGAGTCCCCAGTTGCTGAATATACTTGGGCCTTAATCCATCCATAAATCGATTAGCCTTTAGAAAATCAGTGCTAATCAAGTGCGGAGCATATGGCGCCAGTATGGAAAATTACAGTTCATACTCAGCCACCGACATCATGACCTGGCGCAGAGAAGCAAACTCCATAGCCTTTCGCTCTTTGATGTGCTCAGAAAAGTACTTGACTCGAAAGAGTGTAAGGAAGCCTTCCCACGTGTGTGGTGCATCGGCTGGGGGTGTAGGAACGGACTTCCACCACGTACGGGCATCTTTATTCAATTGAAAAGTAGCAAGGCAAACCTTTTCTTGATCCGCACACTACATAACTTCGAAAATACGGTTCATTTCATCTATCTAATTTTCAGCTTCATCTGGATTTGAGGAACCAAAAAATCTAGGTGTAGACATATATTTTCCTTCTCTCTCCCTTCACTAAGGGTCAAAGTGCATCAAGTGCGTGGAACAACGTGAGACGGGCAAACCACGAGAGTGAGAGAAAGAAGAGAAGACAGGGAACAACGAAGAGTACCGTGATCGCCACCAAGATGCCGTACGTGATAGACACGCCGTACCTAGGAAAGTGGGGAGACACTCGCCTTAGTGCAGCGCTGAGGGATGAACAGTTCCCATAGGACCGCCTGACGTTGAGCGGTCTTACGATAGACCGCCCTGGGACGCTGCGAAGGACGCGGGAGGAACTGCTGCAGTGGGATGGACGGCACTATGGGGACCGCGCTCCGAGGAAGAACGGCTGTTGATGCACCGCACGTACCGTTGAACGGCCAGAGAGTAGCCGCTCAATACCTTCACGCAACAAGTTGAAAAGGGTTCGACCTCCACCCTCTCCGGCCTGCCAGAGGGGATGGGCCTCGTGCTGATGCAGTGCTGACCTGCAAAACAATGTGAAGACACAGAAGAAACACCCAGGTTAGAACTAAATAACGTAGTATGCGTTCAAACGAGAAGAATTAAGCATAAACAAATGAAAAGGGGAATACCTGGGGGGTTTTAAACCCCTAGGGCGACAAAAAACTGGGTGGTTGTGTGCATGATAATGAGAAGGAGAGGGTACGTGTGGAAGAAACGATGCATGCAATGAAGGAAAGCGGCGAAAGCTACGGAACGAAAGAACTACGAAAACCGGGCTACTCCGTGAACCGGGGGCTCGTGCGGACATAGAGAGCCTCCCTCCTTGGTGCTAGGTCGCTCAAAAATGCGGCAGGGCTTCGCCGTCGACCAAAAATCTCCCCCCTTTCGACGTCCGGCCATAGAGTCTATTTATAGAGCCTGGAAGGCCCGCCCCAAAATTAGGGTTTAGAGACATTTTCAGGTCAAACTCACAAAAGATAATTCGTAGATAATATCATAATCTTCCATCCAGACGAAACGGCATCAAAAATGGTTGATTATCCGCGGAGAAATCATCAAAATAAGTTGGGGATAAAACCATGAAATAAAAGGGATAAAATCAGTTGAAAATCAACAGCCGACGGCTTGAACGGTCTTACGATAGACCGCGCAAGGTATGGGCGGTCTGATTCAGACCGTCCATCTTGTCGGTGGAAATTTGAATAATCAGATAATTATCCCAACTATCTCTCGAACTGGCCGAAACGTCCACCGTTGGACCCTAAACATATGAACGGTTGTATTGAGACCGTTTTAGCTTAGGGCGGCACTAAATCGACCGTTTCACCCTGTCGGTGATAATTCAAATCATTTAGATAACTATCTGAGAAAATGGGCGCGTGTAGGACTCTGAGATATAGGCGGTTGGAATGGGCCCGTCCATGAGCTTGAACGGTCCTAATCACACCGCACAAAAGCCTGTCGGTGAATATTCAGAAAATCCTCAGAAATTAGCCAAAATGTATGAATGGTCAATATGCAACCGCCCATCTGCTGAACGGCTGAGGTTAAGCCGTTCATGCCCTTAGGCACTTGATTCTCGTAAAATACGTTCAATTGACCAAAGCCAAGGCCCATTAAGCCCTGAATCACCACGGATTGCACCAAGGAGGGAGACGACCCATAAAATGAGCCCAAGACATGCCACAAAAAATGGCCCAATGAACGATGAACAACTTGAGGCATCAACTAATGGGAGTAAGAGAAACGGCTCGAATTATCGGTATAAAACGGGTGTCAACAGATGCCCCTCCTTAACGCCCTCTTTGTAGGGGAGCGAGCGGAGGTGAAGCGGAGGTGACATGGAACATGGAGGTGGAGCGGAAATGCAGCGGAGTGGACTGGAAAAGCGGGCGTTAAGGTAAAACGACACCCATTTCTACCAACAAGCGGTGAGAATCTTTCGGAAAATCCCGGACTGAACGTAAAAGAGGGTAAAAGGTGATGCCACTCTGGAGGAACTAAACTAAATGAAACAAACCGACAAGACCAGCCTCATGGGGGACACAATCCCGCGGTCCAATGAGGGGGCCACAAAAGAGAAAAAATGCTAAAGCTCCAGACGGGGACCTTTCAGTCAACCGACCCCAACGAATCGACCAAAGAAAACCTTCAAATTCAGAGTGGGATTAGTTCATCTTACTCGAGCATTTGAACACACAGCCGACCATCGCTCGTCGGGACATTTCTTAAGCAGACTATGGGGCATGAAAGCTCAAAAGGATGCGTATGATGCATGCTGGGCTAAAATAAAAGAAATCGTTAAAATGAATGCGAAGAAAGATTAAAATATAAAATATTTGAGAGTAGTATTGATGAGCTGGGAACATCAGAGTCAAGATACCCTCTGCAACCACAACGTGCGGATAGAACCATCCTCCCCGTGACATCCCAACTTAACGGCCTATCCGAAGGTTAGGTACATGAGCCTGGATCATCATTATTTTTGTTGAAGGGGAACATCAGATCCTGGGACACATAAGAAACCTGCCGGCTCTCGAAATGATATAATATAATACCATATAATAATGCAATAAGGGATAGAGGGATAGAAGGCCATACCTGACTTACCTGTGCAGGTGAAACAGCGAGACAGGCTGAGATGATGCTGCATAAGATGGTTAAGAGATGCATTTCCAAAGAAAATATCAATATTCATGATCTGAATATACCATCCCGATAAATGGTCGTATATCAACCGTTCACTATTCCAAACGGCTCTATGTTAACCGCCCTTACCTGAACTTCGAACAAATCTTATAGGGCTAGTTGCCGGTGACGAACGGCCGGGACTGCACCGTTTATAATAAGAATGGCTCTTTATGAACCGCAAGGTTTGGAATTTCAACCGACTTGAAATTAACGGTCAAGAGAGACATACAGTTATGAATGCACCGTTCAAATGATGAACGGTCTAACGATAGACCGTTCTTCTCTGCAACCTCGAAGAAAAGAAACCCCCTCGTCTCCCTCCACCGTAACCAACGGTGGAAGGGACGAAGGGGCATAAGGCCTCCCAAACGCCCATCCTCTCTTTCTCTCTTCTCAACCTCCCTCCCTCTCTTGATCTCACTGCACCCCCGATGACGAGGAGCCAGTCTCACACCGCCCGGTCACCCATCACCGGCGAGGATTCACCTTCGTCATCGCCACCGCCACCACCGCGACCATCCGAGGAGGAGGGCACACCCGGGGTGACGATGGAGGACTTAGCCATTGTCGTCGCCGAAGAGGACGCTGTGGCCGGAGATGACGCCGTCGCCGGAGCCGAGGAAGGAGGCTCGCCGACGAGGAGAGAGAAGAAACCTCGTGATGCCGAGGAAGGCCTCCCCGCCCCTCATTTTCTTTAATTTCGTTTAATGCATGCTAGCTTAGGGGCTTTTTTTAGGGGGGAGATGCCTAGAGGCCAGTTTAGGGGGCCATGGAGGTCTCCCAGCCGGCTGGGGGGCGTTCACCGTTGTCGGGGGCGGTGACGGTGAAACGGTTCAGCAGAAACCGCGTGGCAGAACAATGCGGTCCACATAGGACCGCCCCAAATAAACACGGCCTAGGCAGCGCCGTTCAAACTCACACAACCAACGGGCCACCAAAACACCAATACGGTGAGGCTATCACCGTTCAAATGGTAGACAGACCATATAGGTCCGCTCAAACATGCAACCAAGGCAAAACAATACGGTCCTCACAGGACCGTCGTCAATCCATACGGCCAAAGGTGGGCCGTTACTCCTTAGGAAGAGGGGCAAACAGACGGTTAGAGATAGGCCGTTCAAAACGGGGAACCTTAGAAACAGAACGGTTTGAGAGAGGTCGCTCACATGTCGAGCGGTTCATGGGTAACCGTTCTTCAAATCAAGAATTGGGCTTTGAGAATATTATTTAAATGAAACAAAACATGAAACTAAATGACTAACATAAATGAGATGGATGAATGTAGGGAAAGCGTAGGACCCGTACCTCCTGGCTGCAGGTCCGTGCAGTGTACCTGGCACTACCGGACTTCCAGAGGGAGCAGTTGACTGCCATGGGGTTCGCCCCCTTCCTGAGTATTGAGGTGTGTAGTTTTGACGCAGCTCTGCTCTATGCCCTGCACGACCGCTGGGATCCAGTGAGTCGGACGTTCCTTTTTCCGTGGGGGCACATGGTCCCTACATTGGAGGACGTGGCCAGGCTTACTGGCCTACGCGTGCACGGGTCACCGGTTAGCGGCACTACTTTTCCTGACTACCGGGGGACGGCTCGGGAGTTGCTCGGCCTACAGCTGCGGCGCCCCGAGAGGCAGTCGACCCTCCTTCCCCGGGCTGCTCTCCAGGACAGCCTGGGGCTACGACGAGCGGGAGTTGCGGTCGGGGAGCGACCGGAGGAGCACTTGGAGCGGCTCGTGGGGCTGGCGAGACCGAGGGTTGCTGCGGGGCCAGGACCTGAGGCGGACAGAGTGTTGAGACGGTTCCTGATGCTGATGTTCGGGCAGCTTCTCTTCTCCACTCGGGCGGACGTGATGAGCTGTCGCTTCCTCCCTTTCCTCCAGGAGCTCGAGCACGTAGGTGACTATGCTTGGGGAGCGGCGGTCCTCACCTTCCTCTTTGACACTCTCAGTTTGACAGCGCGTCGGACGATGCTTGGGGGCTTCTCCCCCTTACTCCAGGTGTGACTCTCTTCCCTAGACTCAATTATGCAATCCTATATGCTTTGCTAAATGCTGACATGACCTTGTGGTACAGGTGTGGGCCTACGTGCGCCTACGTGGGTTGGGCAGAGGCGAGGAGACCCGCCCTGGGCTCCTGCCGATCGTACGGAGGTGGACAGCACCTCGAGAAATGATGGCCTTGAGGAGGCAGGTCCGGGAGCTGCAGGATGACCTGGACACTCTACCGTACACCTCGGTATGCTTCTAGACTCAGACTCTTAATTACATGCTATTCTTTCATGATTATGATGCTGATGCAGTTTCCTATTCCTTGCAGGTACGGTGGACTCCTTACACGGAGGAGAGCCCGGAGGGTCAGCCGTGGGTGACCGAGGCCTTGGCCTTCTCTGGCCGGGACATGTGGCTTCACTGGATGAATGTGGTGGAGCCATTGTACTTCCGGTTGGTGATGAGGACCATCGGGGTCCATCAGCCGGCCGTAGAGTTCCCTGCGCCTGAGAAGGCGGGGGAGCGGGTGACGAGGATGACTCGGGGACTCCGCGAGGCGTACGACTGGACAGCGAGGAACGCCAAGCAGGTCGCTGACTGGGCTGTGCGAGGGCGAGTGGTGACCGCCCGGGCAGAGAGCGACAGCGCGTACTACACTGCGTACGCACGGCACTACCGGGACCAGGTGTTTCGAGGCGCCCACCGACCGGTACGACTTCTAAACTTCAACTTTGTCTATTATGCTTATGAATGACGTACTAACAAGGACTTTTAAATGTAGGTCGACCCTGCAGGACGAGTGGCAGAGTTGCAGGGACTCCTGCACTCCACCATCCAGGAGAGAGACGAGGCCCGGCAGGCCCTGGCCCTACTGGTGAGTTTTCTAGACCTTAGACTCTTTAAATTATGCAATTCTATATGATTATGATTATGCCTATGACTGACCTGGTGTATTTGGATGCAGCGCGCCGAGGGTGCTCAGAGGGCGGGACCAGACGCTCCTTCTTCCTCCTCCGTCCAGACTCCAACAGACCGAGCCGAGCGGGATGCGGACTTCACTCGGATGGTAGAGCGGGCAAAGGCGGCCGAGGTGGCACTCGTGGAGAGGGTACGCAACTCTAAACTTCCCCTTTGCTTATTTATGCTAATGAAATGTATGAAATGTGACCAACTGACAATGACGTGTGAATGCAGACGTCCGAGCTGTCCCGCCTGCGGGCGGAGTTGGAGCAGAGCCGAGTAGCGGCTAGGGAGGAGGCAGCCCGTGTGTGAGAGGAGGTTGCGCTGAGCCAGCCAGCGGGCACGGTGGAGATGGCACTCCTTCGGCATGAGCTAGAGCGACTCCGGGCGGATGCGGCGGAGTTGGTGCGAGTTCGAGCGGAGCAGGATCGTGCTCTGATTGAGATGTCCGGGCTGAACGGAGAGTTGCGGGTTTTTAGAGAGATGAGCCGGCGATCGCGCAGCGGGACTCCGAGTGGCAGTCATGGCACTCACGGCTCTGTGAGGAGTTTTTTCACGGGTTCCTCCGGCCAGCGGAGGAACGAGGAGGATGAGCGGCGCCGGCGACGTCAGCGTGATGAGGCGACTTCAGCGATGCCTCCTCCAAAGAGGCATGAGGGTGAGGGGGACAGCGACGGGGGCCAGGGAGAGGGAGCTGCTTGACTTGTTTGTACTGGGCCCGTCTTTTGTACATGGTGTGACATGATAGTGATGTGCCTATTCTTTTTTTTTGCTTGCTTTGTGGATGAATGTATGTATGCATGCATGAGTGGATGAAATGAGTTCGAGGAGTGTGCCTAGCCCGAGAGAGATGAGTGACGCATACGCCGATTTGCGTGAGATGAGTGACGCACACGCCGACCTGAGTGAGATGAGTGACGCACACTCCGACCTGAGTGAGATGAGTGACGCACATGCCGACTTGAGTGAGATGAGTGACGCCCGTGTCGACCTGAGTGAGATGAGTGACGCACACGCCGACCTGAGTGAGATGAGTGACGCCCGCGCCGACCTGACTGATATGAGTGCGCCAACGCCGACCTGAGTGAGATGAGTGACGCACACGCCGACTTGAGTGAGATGAGTGATGCACACGCCGACTTGAGTGAGATGAGTGACGCCCGCGCCGACCTGAGTGATAAGAGTGCGCCAACGCCGACCTGAGTGAGATGAGTGACGCACACGCCAACTTGAGTGAGATGAGTGACGCACACACCGACTTGAGTGAGATGAGTGCGCCAAATGACTGAGACATGAGTGTAGTAGGGTGATTGGGGGCAGAGCATATGGGCGGTTCTCCCAAAGCCGCTTGTCGAGAAGGGCGGTTCTCCAAAGACCGCGTCGATTGAGTTAGAACGGTTCAACACAGACCGTAATAACATTTGAGTGGCATATTATAGGCCGCATAAGAGGCTGGGCTCGGACTTTCTTAGAGAGATGAACGGTTGATGATGGGCCGTACATTAACATGGACGGTCTATCGTAAGACCATCCAAGTGGACTTCCTATTTGCTCAAATGGGGACTCCCTAGAGAGTCCCCAGCCCGCGGGTAGGACGATTTGCACTTATCATAACCCTATCTTAGCCCGTCTTAGACTTATCCGAGCCTAATCCCAAGAGGTTTAGGCTTCCTGATGGACCCTATAAATAGTAGGGGGGCCTGGACCCTCAACCCACACATCCTTCATATCCCCAGGCTTAAAACCTTTTGATTCCTATCACCCGATCATCATGAAGAGGGCCTTTGATGGAAGTTCCGCGGAGGGAGTGCCCTTTGAAGGGCCGAGACCAGCTAGAAAGGAGCGGGAGGTGATCCAACGGCTAAACTTGATTCCTCGACATCTCAGCGCCACCCCTATGAGAGAGGTAAGTTTGATCAGAATATGTTCAGATTTTTATCTCTCAATTTCCTCTTATATCTCCTTACACCCTTTGCCTTTTCCTTCTTCTTAGCTTCTCCCCGATCCAAGACGCTATTCTAGTTTAAAGTGGGTGGCTCCCATGGTTCGTACATTGCCCCTCGGGGTGACTTACCTCCTCAAATCCTGGCACCTACACTCCCTCTTAGTTCTAGGTCAGAACTACCCTAAGCTTTCTTTAGATTGGCATAGTATTTCTGCTCTGATGGAGACTTGGCACCCTCAGACCCATACTTTCTTCTTCCCATCTTTTGAGGCCACTATCATGTTAGAGGAGGTGGAGACATATTTCGGGCTTCCTAGGTCCAAGGTGGGGGAGGAAGACTTGATATGCCACACCGTTGCCCCTATAGATCCAAAACTCATCCTAGGGGGGTTCATACCTGATAGCGGGGATGTTCGTACCTTTGTAGGCCCTCGCCACATTGACCTCCTTCCTATGAGCCAGTGGGTAGTGGAGCATTGCAAGAATAAGTGTGGGTGGGTTGAGGCCATAGCCAAAGCTGCATCCATCTGCCTCTGCGGGGCCATCCTTTTCCCTTCAGCCGACCACGTCCTGGAGATCCCCTTACTCAGCACCATCAGTGGCCTTTGGCGGGGACTTTCCATTTCTCAGGCCGTCTTAGCTTATTTGTACGAGGGTCTTACTTCAGCAACCTTAGGAGGTCCTCTCTTTGGTTCGATGATCCTATTGGAGTGCTGGATGGGTGTTAGGATGAAATTCACCCCGAGAGAGGATATTACTTCAGTTAGCAGGATCTTTGGGAGCCATCCCCTTTACTTCATAGGAGGCGCCTTCAGGTTTTCTCCACCGGTTGAGTGCAGGACGGTTGAGCTGAAGACCAGGGACGAGTGGCGCCCGTACATCAACAGGCTGCCCTTGGACAGGTTTGTGATGCGCCCGGACTTCCTCCACGACACCACCATCATGCTACCGAGGAGAGCCGGCTTGGACTTGAGGCTCGTGAGCGACACTGCCTTAGCAATGTACAGCCCACACAGAAGCTACCTGCAGATTGGACTACCCCGGACGGTGCTACCTACGCTACCCCCACCTTCCCATGCTACAGGCACGGAGGATCGGGACAGAGGAGGACGAGCAGGCGGTCAGGAGTGCGCTGATTATGTGGGAGGTGAGCAGGGTGCGTACCCTACCAGCAGCGGTTGAGGAGGCTCCAGAGATGCGACAGGCTTACCTTAGGGAGCTGCGAGAGATACGTCCCCGCGGGGATGCCCAGCGGCGGACTGAGTGATTTTCCTTTTGTTTTTATGATGATATGGCATGAGACTTTGTATCCAGACAGCTTGATGAGATTGAATTTGAGCTTTGTGATTCGATTATGATGTGATGTGATTGCATAGGCCAAAACGAGGATTGAATATTCACATGGTCTCGAGCCAACTGCCCTTCCAACCTGCCCCTGTACACATGCAAACATGAAACAGATTAAATCTATTTTAGGCTTAGCCCCTTGCCTATAGCAAGGTAGGAGGTGACCCTTTCTTGATTTTTGGTCAAGGGGTTGAGCCTTATTAAATAGGCGAATATCAAGATGCGAGAAATGTAGATGAATGCAAGAGGTATTTGCTTTTTGGAATATTTGATTTTTTGCTGGATTTTGAAAATATTCAATCTTTTTGGATTTTGAAATATTTGATTTTTTTTTTAGGTTTTGAAATATTTGATTTTTTTGGGTTTTGAAATATTCGATTTTTTTGGGTTTTGAAATATTCGATTTTTTTGGGTTTTGCAATATTTGACTTTTTGGGGTTTTGAAATATTTGATTTTTTTGGGTTTTGAAATATTCGATTTTTTTGGGTTTTGAAACTAGCTCGGGTCTCAATAGCAGGGACCTCCTCGTCTTGCTATGGAATTCCAAGGCTCAGCCCGTGCCTCCTCATCTTGCTATGGAATTCCAAGGCTCAGCCCGTGCAGGAAGGGCCCGTGATCGGAGTCAACTTTGCTCGACGGTGCTTCTGCTGAGGCCATACCCGGGATGGGATTCATTCCTTGGGAAAGTAAAAAATATTGAGTAGGAAAGCTGACGATAGGTGTAGAGGTTTTTAGGGCTTGAGTTCTTTCCCAGGACACCCCCCCTCTTTAAAGAATCCGGTCTGTTGCGCCGGGGCTTTGTATCCGTTATCGAACCTTCACCCGCTCTAGGCACGCATGCGACCGGGCTCATAACGTCCCGCGGAGAAACTGTACTGCCACTCTTGTCATGCCTAGTTGCATCCTTTGGGGATTTGGAGAGCTTCGAGCTTTGTGCTTTCGGCTTTATGTTTTGATTTTGCCCCTTTTCTTTCTTTTTCTTCTTGCTTTCCTTTTCTTTCTTTTTTGCGGAGTGAGGTCTTAACGGATTGCCCCTATTTGAGACCTCGTTTAATGGGGGGATCTGGGTCGGTTCTCGCCCCCTTATTCACCACTTGCCCCTATCTTCAACCGAGAGAGAGGAAATACAAGTATCTCCACCTTCCCCGAGCATGGCCAAAGGAGAAACGGTGTCGGGTAGCATGGGGGAATGCCGAGCCACGGGGTCGTGTAGTTTGTGAGATGCTGAACCTAGGTCCTCCTTTCACAATTTGGTGGGGGTATGCCCTGCCATCGAGCTGTTCACTAGTTTTTTTTTTATGGATAAAAACATTTTAAATACAGCCCATTCCACGGGTTTGGCAATTCCTCTCCCTCCGCGTTAATTAGACGATACGCATTGCCCGGATAGGCTTCTTTGATTACGAAGGGCCCTTCCCAGTTGGGTTGCAGCTTAGACCTGGGGCCTACTGACCTGGTGAATTTGCGTTTCAAAACCATATTACCCACTTGAAATTTCCTTTCGATGACCTTCTTTTGAAAATATCGTGAGACGCGCTTTTGATATACTGAAACATGATTGGCCGCATTCAACCTCTTCTCGTCTAAGAGTTCCAGCTGGACTAGCAACGCCTCTCGACGTTCGTTAAGACTAAGTTCCTTATCCAGCTGCACCCTTAGGGAAGGGATCAAAATTTCATACGGGAGTACCGCCTCCATTCCATAGGTGAGGGCAAAGGAAGTCTGCCCTGGGGGAGTGCGGATGGAGGTGCGATAAGCCCATAGAGCTTCTATCAATTTGTCGGCCCAATCAGCAAATTTATGTGATTCGCATGTTTTCTTGATAATATTAAGATGGGTTTTATTCGTGGCCTCAACCTGGCCATTACCTTGGGGGTAGTATGGTGATGAATGATGCAAAACTATATTGAATTTCTTACAGAGGTCCTGGAGTTCTTGTGAGACGAATTGAGGCCCATTGTCGGTGACGATATCGCTTGGCACCCCGAACCGCGAGATAATGTTCTTCATGATGAAGCAGCATACTGTGGTGGCTTTGATTTCTGCATAAGCTTCAGCTTCAGCCCACTTGGTAAAGTACTCCGTAGCCGTCAGAATGAAGGATTTCTGTTTAACAGCAGAATTCGGATCACCGAGGGGTCCGATGATATCAAATGCCCACATAGCAAATGGCCAGGGGGCCGTAATAGGATGAAGAGAAGAGGCCGGAGCGTGGATTTTGTCGGCATGGATTTGGCACTGAAGACACCTACGGACATAGGTGGAGCAATCTTCTTCTAGAGTTGGCCAGTAATAGCCCTGCCTAAGAATCTTCTTTGCCAACGCTTGTCCGTTCACATGCCCTCCACACTCGCTGGAGTGGGCTGCTTCCACGACTTTCCAAGCTTCTTCGTCATCTAGGCATCTCATTAGAACTCCATTTAGAGCCCGCCTATATAATTCACCTGCGATGATCGTGTATCTTGCGGCGACTCTTCTAATGGCTCTTCGCTGCTCAGCGTTAGCCATTTCCGGAAATGTACCATCCTTGCAGTATTGCTCTATCTCATAAAACCACGGCAGCTCTTCTTCTTCAATGATCTCCTCGAGCTCAGTCAATGAAATTTCTTTTGTCTCCTCCCTTTCTATTTTCTTCTCTACGGACATTCTAAGATTGTTGAACCAGGGATCCTGAAGAGAAGGAACATCTAGCCTTTGGACCACAATGGTCTCAGTGGCGCAACTCAGGGGAAGTGATAGGGAAGAGGCGAGCGATGCAAGGGCATCGGCCAAGATATTCTGAGAACGAGAAGTGTGAATATAGACGAGTTTCCTGAATTGCCTGGCCAAGAGCGTGACCAGATCCTGGTAGGGTTTGAGCTTAGGGTCGCGGGTGCGGTAAGTCGACAAAACTTGCCGCAGCACCAGCTGAGAGTCTCCTATGATATTAAGGTATCGCGCGCCCAAGATGTAGGCGTGTTTCAGACCGGCCAGGAGAGCCTCATACTCGGCTATATTGTTGGTGGCGGGAAATGAGAGTTGATATGCCACGGGGATGGTTACCCCTTCTGGAGTAAGGAGGACGGGGCCGACTCCGCTGCCCTGGGAATTAAGGGCACCGTCGAAATGAAGGGACCAGAAAGGAAGATGAGTGATCGCTGCCAGGTGTTCATCGGAGAATTCATCCTGGATGGAATCAGTGCGAGGGATAGGAGAATGAGCCAGGTGCTCGATAATAGCATATCCCTTGATTGCTTTCTGCACGATGAAGGTGATGTCGAACTGGGAAAGAAAGCTTTGCCAGCGAGCTAGCCGATTAGGAAGGACCGGCTTTTCCAACAGATAACGAATGGGGTCCATTCTAGAGATGAGCCTAACCTCGTGGGCAAGAAAATAGTGTTTAAGCTTCTGCGCTACCCATACTAGTGCTGCACAGGTCTTCTCCATAGTAGTGTACTTGGATTCGGCGGGATTAAATAACCTTGAGAGATAGTACGCCGCCCTTTCCTTTCCTTCATCGTCTACCTGTGCCAGAACAGCCCCTAGGGAGTCCTCAATTACAGAAATGTACAGGATCAGGGGTTTCCCGGGGACAAGTGGTTGTAGAACCGGGGGATTAGAGAGGTAGACCTTGAGTTCCTCATAGGCCTTCTGACATTGTTCATTCCATTCAAATTTTGCACCTGCCTTTAGTAATTCATAAAATGGGCGGCATCTTTGCGAATGCTGAGACATGAACCTCCTGATAAATTGCAAACGCCCGATCAAACCTCGAAGCTCAGTGATGTTCTTCGGCGGTGGCATTTCCATGACGGTCTTTGCCTTGTTTGGATCGATCTGAATCCCCCTTTTACTAACTATAAACCCGAGCAATTTCCCTGATGCAACTCTGAACACACATTTCTTTGGATTCATCTTTAACTTGTATTCCCTAGCCCTTTGCAACACCTTGGCTAGAATGGCGGGGTGCTCTTCTTGCGACCTCGATTTGACTAAAATATCATCCACATAAGCTTCTAAATAAATGTGCATCATATCGTGGAAGATAGCCATCATCGCTCTTTGGTAGGTGGCACCTGCATTTTGCAACCCAAATGGCATAACGACGTAGCAGTATGTGCCCCAAGGTGTGGTGAACGAGGTCTTTTCTTGATCCTCCGGAGCCAGAAGGATTTGGTTATACCCCGAGTAACCATCCATGAAGGAGAGGGCTTCGTACCCAGCTGTATTATCGACCAAGACATCGATGTGAGGAAGTGGAAAATCATCTTTCAGACATGCCTTGTTTAAGTCCCTGAAGTCAATACAAATTCAAATTTTACCATCCTTCTTCATTACCGGGACTATGTTTGCCACCCATTGTGGGTACAGCACAACTCTAATGAACCTGGCCTTATGCAATTTATCGACTTCTTCCTTAATCCTCAAGGCCATCTATGGGTGGAATCTCCTTGCTTTCTGTTTAACAGGCGTTGCCCCTGGTTTGAGAATCAGCCTGTGTTCGACCAAGGCGGGGTCAAGGCCCGGCATGTCTTCGTAAGACCAGGCGAAAGAATCGCTGTACTCCCTCAAGACTTTGACAAGCTCCTCTTCGACTTGAGGAGGGAGATTAGCGGAAATAAGTATGAGCCTGGGGTCCTCTTCTGTTCCGAGGTTAATTTCCTTAGTGGATTCATCCACTGCTATGGAAGGCTCGTCGAACTTTTTCAAGCCTTGGGCATATAGGTCGGCAGTGTCATCCATTTCATCTTCCTCATCATCTGCTGGGTCTTTCTCATTCACAATTTCATATACTCCTAATCCATCATTGCTCCATACCTCCTCAGTTCCCTCATCATCTTTCAGGACAATCGCGGTCTCTACAAATTCTGGACACTTCAACAGAGCATGACATCTCCCAGTCAAATCTTGCAGAAACCTATCGGGGACGGTTTTGGGAGGGCACGTTACGGCGGGTGCCGCAGACGTGGATGGGCTGACAAAACTCGAACTAGACTCTACCCTGACTGACTTGACCATCCTAGAAGACTCGGTACACTGTACATCTAATCTAGGGGAGAAGAAATCTACCGGAAAAGAAACAGGGGTCTCGTGCCCCTGGGAATCTGGGTAGAACATAGCGTAATCTTCCATGGAGACCTCCGTTTTGAAATTGGCATTTTTTTTGGAGGCTGGAGGTGATCACGCAACAGGAGGAAGAAGACGGAGGAGGAGGAAGCTACATGGGAAACAACTCTGGGAAGATGCAGTCAAAGAAAGGATCAGAAGATGAAAACCACATTTCATGGAGCTGAGCTCCTGGGGGAGGAGGAGTGAACAGAGGAGTGAACAGAGTTGATAGATCAATGGGCGGGCAGCGCCCGCAAGCACATGGAACGAATAAAATTTCGGGTCTCTCCGCAAAACACGGGTCGACCAGGAGTGGAGGGGAACGGGGAACAGAATCCAACCGTTGAAACCAGGAAGCGAGACGGGACGGCGACATAGAATAAGTAGTGGCGGAGCTTCCCATCTTTCGTGGCCCCTGGCGGGCCAATGGCATCGGAGGGCGCTTTACCAGCTGCGTCTCCTTCTTCTTTGGGTCACCCTCTTTTTCATAAAACATCCTTGTAAAGCAATCAGAAAGGTCTTCCAAGTCACCGGCTCGCCCTTGCGGTGATGGTGGCGGATCAGCAACAGCACAAGCTTCGTCTATCTTTTCTTCAAGGCTGGATGGCGAGGTCTTCAAGGTGCCGGGCTGCAACGGACCCTTCACAAAATGTTGCCGGTAATCCCAGGTCAACGACCCAGAGTCCCCAAGCATCGACATGGAGGATTCATGGTAGCCGAGGCCCCAGCGGCCCATCTTCCTTCCCTTGGGAACGGGGTTGGTTCGGCCCTGCAATTGTGCGCCGAGTCCTCGGCCTGGCTGATAGCCCAATTTTAGAATTAGGTGCCACCCTTTGGAGTCTCTCATTTTGGGCTTGACCTTCACATTAGTTGATACAGCGGTGGGCTTGCGTGACGCATATGCCCACGAATAGTTTAAGTCCATGACAGATAGGATAGGCCTGTTACTCGGCCACAGTGTGGGCAGAATCTTGGCGACTATAGCGTCGACATTTTGAACCGTGGAAACACTCTTCACCTTGACCACTCATCCTTGGAATGGGAACTTTAGACATTGATGGGCCGTCGAGGGGACAGCATTCAAACTATTCAACCACGGACGGCCCAGAATGGCTTTGAACATCGGGTCTATATCCAGCACATAAAATTCCACATCCATAACTAAGGGCCCTAGCTCGGCCTGCACAGTCACCACTCCGTGACAAGCTCGTCTGAAGTTATCATAGGCTGCTATGGTAGTCGGCGTCGGCTTGAGCATGTCCTCTGATATATTGCAAGCACGAAGGGTACTCAATGGGCAGACATTTATTGACGCCCCCGTGTCTACAAGGGCGGATTCCACGGCTGTTTTGTTTAGAGAGATGGTGATACATAACGGCATCTGCCGTGCCTCAGGAGGTGCTAGCTCTGACTCAGTAAATGATATAGAGGGCCCCTTTGTGATCGTGGCCAAGACCGAGGGCAGGCTATCCACTTCCACATCTTCGCTCACCATAACTTTCTGTAGGAAGATCTTCAGGGCATCTTGGTGGAGTGGCGACCTCTTGATTAGTTCTAACACTGAGATTTTAGCCGGCAGCCGGTCTAAGTGCTATAATAAGTCATATCTTGTGCCCGGCACAGGGTCTATCTCTTCTGGCTCAACTGTAGGGGAGGAAACTGCAGGGTTTGGGGTAGACGCTCCTGGAGAAGGAAAAATTCTTTGGAAAGGACGCCCGCTCCAAAGGGCGCATTGTGATGCTGGCACGGCCTGGACTGGACCCCCGCTTGGCCTGGTGGGGTAGGTGAATGGCGTGGAGATGGAGGTGAGGATGACTGAAGTGGGTTTAATAGGCCCTGGTGGAGGAGAAATGGGTGAAGGGTTAAGCTTAGGGGAAATGATGGGAGGTATGGCGGGTGGTGGTGAAAGGACGGACAGAGCAGAGGGGAATGTAGCGGGCCTAAGAGGCGACGCGGAGGAAGTGGCGAGTGGTGTGGCGGCTGGAACGGCGGGTCTAAGAATGGAGGGGATGGCAGGTGTGGGAGAGCAGTGGTGGTGTAAGGCCAAGAGATGGGCGGGGGTCTCATCATCAAACGTCCACCCAGCGTTGGGGGCTGGGCGCTGGACCATATTCACTTGTGCTGGGGCCGGCGGCTGTTGTTGTTGCGGAGGAGCGGGTTGATGTACTGGCATGGGATTTTGATGGATCCCGAGGTCTTGCTGCTGCGGTTGAGGTTGCTGTTGCTGCTAGGGTTGCTGTAGCGGGGGTTGCTGAGGTGCTGCCTGGCTTGCTTTTGCCTCTGTCTAATATCCTCAATTAACTGGTGCATCTGGGCCCAATCAATCCTCTGGCCCTCATGCAAATCATACACCAGGTCCCTGAACTGGTAGCATCGCTCTATCGTGTGCCTGGGTTGCCGATGGAATATACAATATCGGGATTGGTCGGCAGCCGGATTCCAGTTCGGGCGTTCAAGAGGCAACTGAAGGTCACCAGTATACATTAGAGCAGAGAAAATATCTAGCAAGGTCTCCGGAAGAGGGTGGCAATGAGCCCTTTTTAGAGCTGGTCGAGCAGAGCCATAGGTGGGGGGTGGAGGAACATTATTGTACTGCGGGGGCCGCTGAGGCTGGTGGGGTGGCGGAGGTGCCTGTGGAGGGTATTGCGGGACATGGAAAGTGGACTGGGGAACCTGCGGGGCGGCAAACTGGGGATTGCGCTGAGGCGGTGGGAAGCGGGGTGGAGTGGCTTGTTGGGGGAATTGGACGGCCTGGACTTGCTCATTCTAGGCTAATGCCAGATGCATTGGTATAGACTTCAAAGCCACCACCTTCAATAGGCAGTGACAATATAGGGGCTGAAGTAAGATGATTTTTAAGAGTTAGGAAACTTTCTTCGCAATCCTTTGACCATGTAAAAGGGTTTTCCTTTCTTGTAAGTCTAGTCAAAGGGACATCGATTTTTGAAAAATCTTTAATGAAGCGCCTATAATAACCGGCCAGACCCATAAAACTTCTAACTTCGGACACGGTCGTCAGCCGACTCCAGTTCTTAATAGCTTCTACCATAGAAGGATCGACAGCGATACCTTCCTTTGAAATGATATGGCCAAGGAAAGAAACTTCCTTTAGCCAGAACTCGCACTTGCTAAGCTTTGCGAAGAGTTGATGCTCTCTTAGTGTTTGCAATACTATTTTTAAGTGCCCTTCATGTTCCTCTTTGGTCTTCGAGTATATCAGAATATCATCAATGAAGACGATGATAAATTGGTCGAGATAAGGCCTGAAGACATTATTCATTAGTTGCATAAATACTACCGGGGCGTTGGTTAATCCGAACGGCATTACCACGAATTCGTAGTGCCCATATCTACTCTAGAAAGCAGTCTTGTATATGTCTTCATCTTTGATCCTGAGCTGATGATAGCCCGACCTGAGGTCTATCTTGGAGAAATATTCTGCTCCCAAAATTTGATCAAAGAGTTCGTCGATACGTGGCAACGGATATTTGTTCTTGATGGTGAGTTGATTTAGTTGCCGGTAATCGATGCATAGTCTGAGGGATCCATCCTTCTTATTGACAAATAAAACTGGCGCACCCCAAGGGGATGTGCTAGGTCGAATGAAGCCCTTATCTAACAACTCCTGAAGTTGCTTCTTCAATTCTTTGAGTTCTGTAGGGGACATCCTATAGGGAGCTATTGAAACAGGTGCAGCTCTAGGAACGAGTTCAATGGAGAAGTTGACTCCCCTTTTGATGCAGGATGAGACACGGACTCGACTCAAATTGGAATGCAAACCTGAGACTCTAGACAAGCTCGCAATCGTCCCTTAGCGAGGGAAGCGTCGGACGTGTGCGGTTGAGAAACCGGCAATGAGCTAGGGTGGTCGGCTCTCTCTTGTGCCCAGATCGGGTCACGGGACGGTCTCGCTCTCTTCTCGCAGCAGCGGTGATATGACAATATATCGAGCTAATGGCCCTACAACATGCTCTCTAGCAGCGGCATAAACAAATATATACGAAGTAAGCAAAATGCCGAGTGTAGGAGCGAATACGATACCTCCACGCTCTCGGCGTCGGGAAGACGGACCCGGCTGAACTCATACTCCCGGGACAGTTAATACACAACAATTACAGCAAAGAACTACTGCCCACTCCACGCAGGGAGGTAAAGGGCTACACAAGTGGGCCCGGGAGGACCGATTTCGGGTTGATGGGTGGCTTCTCGCGTAGCTTCGGTGGCACACGTACTCGCGACTGTGGGGCCCACGTGCTGGCTGGAGGGGCCGTGTGGGACCGAGTGGCACCGCTGTAGTGGGGGACTCCTGGAGGAGCGCTCCCTGGGGTGGCGGCACGCTGGAACGCCAGTCGGAGGCCGGGCGGCTCCGATCGTCACCCGCCGCACTTTACGGCCACGGGCCTGCACTTGCTGTTTTCAGGCGTGCTGGTGAGGACACACGGCGCTATCCTCGACGGAGCACTCGGCACACCGCTACCTCCTTGTGGCTCGGCGACGGCGGCACCTTCTAGTTATCTTTTCATCATGTTTAGGCCATGTTGGGCCTCAGTCTGGACTTGCTCAGGCCTTGTGGGCCTTGTCTTTTGGTCCCTGCGTGGACATCTTCTTGTTTGGGCACTTATTGGGCCATATAGTGGCCAGTTGGGTTGCTTTGTGGGGTAATGGATCTTGTTATTGGGTCAGGGGTTTATTGGGGCTTGAAGCCCACTTAAAAGAAGCCCATTAGGGTTTAGGGGGCGGCCCCCCCTCCCTATCTAGAGGAGGAGGAGGCAGCCGCCCACCCCTTCCTAGTTCTACTAGGGAAGGTGGGGGGCGCTCCCCTCTCCCTTCCCCTTTTCCCCTCTCCTCCTTTCCCCAACTCCATCCCTTCCTTCTCCCACTTAGATTCCTTTCTTATTTTTCTAAGCTTGCTGAAATATGGGCCGCCTTTCTCTCCTTGGAGCTGGGCGCACCCTCCCCTTCTAGTTAGATTAGGGTTTTCCCATCCCCTATAAGTAGTTCTCACCTTGTACCGATTACAGTTTACACATGAATTTGAATACAAGTGGAGTATTGTGCAAAAGCTTTTTGCGCCCCTCTCTCTCTCTCTTTCTGCTCCTGCGATGGGAGAACGGCGAGGTGTGACGCCTCAGCCCTCGGTGGACTCCGGGGTTCCCTCTTATCCTCGTCTTCTTCCTCGACGGTTCGTGTTCGTGATTCCAGATTTCTGCCCCGACTTGTAGCAGGGCTCGCGCCCCCTTCTTGGACGAGTTTTGCCATGACCTATTTTCCTGGAGATACGTCTGCGGATCAGCTTCGCGTCGGCGCCCGTTTTGCATCAATCGGAGATCGGCACCGCCCGTACCGATTTTCTCCGCCGACCTGCGCCAGCACCACTTTCTCTGCTCGCCCAGCGGGGAGGCCCTGATTGCGAATTTTCCCCAGGCCTCCACGCTGCGTCTTTTGCCCTGGTTTCTTCAGGGTTCGTAGATCTCCGAGTCAACTTTCCAACGCCGCCGACGGCGTCGCGTTTCGACATCGTCACCGTCCGTGGCGGTCGATCTCGTGGGGTTGCGCCAGCGTGTCTGCCCAGTCCGCCCAGCGAACCAGCCCCGACTTTCAGCGACTCCTGCGGCTCGCACCGGCGTCGTCTGCCAGCGCCATTTGGCCGAGGGCGATCTCTGCCAGTCAGTTTTCACCCCCAACCGGCCCGGACTTGTTCGGGCACCAGAAGGCCGATTTCCAGATTTTACCGTCGGCATGCGCAGTTCTGCGCCCACAGAACCTGATCTGACTTTCAGCAGCGCCCACGGTCACCACCGGCGGATCCAGCGCGCCCCCTTTGGCCGGAGCGTTCCTCCAACAGTCAGCGACGCGTCCTCTCTGACGGTGCCTCAAACGGGCGTCGTATCAGCCCGTGAGACCCCCCCTCCGCCCAGGCGCGCGCGACACCGGTTTCTGCAGCGTTGCACCCGAACCTCCTCGTGGCCGACCCGTCACCGAGTGCGGCCCGTCAACCCGTGTCCGGCAGCCCCGAACGTATTGGTTGTAGCCTTTTACCTCCCTGCGAGGAGTGGGCCGTTATTGGGTTGTATTTTATTGACCTCTGGTGTATCGGGGTTGTTGGTTCACGGCCGGGGTTCCTTCCCCACGCCTAGGCGTGGAGGTACGCGCTCCGACTCCCCTCCTTTTGCTTGCTCTTTTAGTATGTGATCGATTATGCCGCTTGAGAGAGGGTAGGCGCCTAGCCACTTATTGCCATCACCGCGGATCGTGAGTGAGAGCATCCATCCCTAGCACTAGTCGAGCACCGAGCTAGGACTCGACTCCCCTTGTCTTTGGAGGTCGACTATACGCCTAGACACGTGCGCTTCCCTCCTTGGGACGGCCGAGGTCGGAGTTTCTGTTGAGAGACGTCCCTCATTCTGTGGGATATCACGGTGGTCAGCCACTTGGCGACCCTTGAGCGTGCTACTGCCGGCCTCAGTTAGAGTCTTTTGTGAGTCTTAGTCCGTGTCGGTCCCCGTCCCGCGTCAAATTTGGTATCAGAGCCAGGTTACCAACTTGTCCTTACAGGTTGGGTCTTAGGGTCGTGTCTAGGTTTTGGACGTGTCTTGTTTGAGTCTTGCATCTCATTGCATTCGTGTCCCTCTAGGTCTTAGGGTGTCAGCCTACCCTTCCCTTAGTCTCCTTTGCATGCCCACTCGGGGTGGTTCGGATTACCGTCGCCCGGACGCCATGGGTGACCAACACCCACCTCAGGGACGCCCATCTCTAGAGGATCTGATTACCCAACTTATGACCCGTATGGACAGGTCCGACCAGTCCATCAAGGAGTTGACTGAGCATCTAGATGGCCGTCTGAAGATCATTGAGGATCGTGCCAGAGTGTCTGACTTAACCATCCAGGGCCTTGTTGGACGGATTGGGAGAGTTGATGAAGTGCCCCACCAGGACCCTCCTAGAGCCGATCGAGCCCCTCCAGTTGCTGCCGCTCAAGCCCCTCGGGCTCAGGAGCGACGTCCCCGAGCCCCCGACTTTGATGACTATGGGTCCGAGAATGATTTTGAGGGGAATGGGCGCCAGTACCGTGGTCGTCGACCACATCAGGATGAGGATGATAGGATCCTTAGGACCGTCCGTGCCGATCCACCCACTTTCGAGGGGTCCCTTGACCCAAAAGTCTACATAGACTGGGAGAATAGCATGGATAGGTATTTCGAATGGGTTGAGATGTCTGAGCTTCGGCAAGTCCGATTTGCCAAGATGAAGCTCGTGGGGAGAGCCCAGACCTACTGGAGGAATGTCGAGAGCCTGATGTTGCAGAGGCAGGATCCACCCATAGAAACCTGGATTGACATGCGGCGTAAGCTCCGCGAGAAGTATGTCCCTCCTTCTTACCGCCAGAGGCTCATCGACCGATGGCAGACCCTTAGTCAGGGCGATCAGTCCGTGACCGAGTACATCGCCGAGTTTGACGAGTATTATTTGCGATGTGGAGTTGATGAGGAGAAGGGCATGCCTGTTTCGCGTTTTCGCCGTGGTTTGAGGCCCGAGTATCAGTATGAGCTCTACCGTCGCCAGGTAGACACTTTAGAGCTGGCTTACCAGGTTGCCCTAGAGTTAGAGCAATTTGAGTTGGAGTTTGGCCCCACCTTTCGTCAGGGGATGCCTAGTCAGCGGGGTCTTGACCCTCGCTCCACTTCCACCCAGTATGGTCGATATCCGGCGGCTCGGCCCGCGGAGCCTCTTCGCCAGGACCCCACTGGTCCCAGGCCTCGTCCACCCCTTCCTAGGGACCCGTTTCCTCCACCTCGCCAGCAGCCGCCCTACCCCCCCACACGCCCTACACTTCCACCTCCCGCGCACCCTGCGCGTTCTCAGCCTTTACTCCCCGCGCCCCGTCATGATGACAAGGGCAAGAGTCCTATGACCGCTGGAGCCTCATCCAGTGCGGGCGCTCGTACTACTTGTTACCGGTGTGGCGGATTTGGCCACTTTGCTGATAGATGCCCCACTCGAGAGAGGAAGGCCCTTGTCATGGCAGACCCCACTTCCACTGAGTCCCCCACTGAGCCTATTCCTGTTAGTTATGAGGTAGACCAGGACTTGGTTGAGGAGTTCTTCGATGATCTGCTCGAAGGAGAGCAGGATGGTGCCCAGGGTAGCCACTTTCAGGGTGACCCACAGTTAGGGGTAGTTAGGTGCATCCTAGCCCAGCCCCAGGTGAGTGACGACTGGCGTCGCACCACCATTTTTCACACCTTCTGCAGGCTTGGGGGTAAAGCTTGCAAGATTGTCATTGATAGCGGGAGTTGCATCAACGCCATATCTACTGGCACTGTTACCCGCCTTGGGTTGACCCCAGTTGACCACCCTGCCCCCTATAGGGTTTCGTGGGTCGATTCTACCTCCATTCCTGTTAGGCTCCGTTGCCTGGTGCCCCTTCAGTTCCAGACCTATCAGGATGAAATTTGGTGCGATGTTCTACCTATGGAGGTAGGTAGCATTATTTTAGGGAGGCCGTGGTTGTTTGACATGGATGCCACCCTACAGGGCCGTGCAAACACTTGCACATTTGATCACAACGGCCACAGGATCACCCTCCACCCAGCCCCACCTAGGGACCCTACTGTTAGGGGACCAGCCGGCCCTAGTGCCACGACCACCCCTCACCAGGGGAAGGTCAGCCCACCACCACCACCACCTCCGGTGTCAGTTTCCACCCCCTCTCCCACCCTCACCATAGAGGCCCCTCCGACTAGGAGGTTGATGATCATCAGTCCCCGAGAGATGGAGAGAGAGGTTGCTAGTGGTGTCCCTCTTTTAGCTGTGGTTGTCAGGGAGACGGGTGAGGTGGTCCCCAGTCTCGAGGGAGTGACAGACCCTCAGTTAGCTGAGATGTTGCGAGAGTTTGCTGATATTTTCCCGGAGGACCTTCCCGAAGGCCTTCCACCATTGCGTGACATTCAGCACGAGATTGATCTTGTCCCGGGCTCGTCCTTGCCCAATCTTCCACATTATAGGATGAGTCCCGCGGACCACGCTGAGCTACAGAGGCAGGTTGATGAGTTGATGAGTAGGGGTTCCCTTCGGGATAGCAAGAGTCCCTGTGCTGTTCCCGCCCTGCTAGCGCCGAAGAAGGATGGCACATGGCGTATGTGCATCGATAGCCGTGCGATCAATAAAATCACGGTTAAGTATAGGTTTCCCATTCCCCGGCTGGATGACTTGCTTGATATGATGTCGGGAGCCATGATTTTCTCGAAGATCGATCTTAGGAGTGGCTATCACCAGGTGAGGATCAGACCAGGTGATGAGTGGAAGACTGCATTTAAGACCAAGGATGGTCTTTACGAGTGGTTGGTCATGCCCTTCGGGCTGACTAACGCCCCTAGCACCTTCATGCGGGTGATGACGCAGGTGTTGCGTCCTATGATTGGAGTGTTTGTGGTCGTCTACTTCGACGACATCTTGATTTATAGCCGCACTAAGGAGTTACACCTAGACCACCTTAGGCAGGTGTGTGTTGTTCTGAGACGGGAGAGCTTGTTTGCCAACCCTAAGAAGTGTAGCTTCATGACTGACCAGGTTTCTTTCTTAGGGTTCATTGTGTCCCGTGACGGAGTCTCCGCTGATCCGGAGAAGATCCGTGCCATAGTGGAGTGGCCCGAGCCCCGCTCACTCCACGATGTTAGGAGCTTTCATGGTCTGGCGACATTCTATCGCCGTTTCATTAGGGGGTTCAGTTCTATCACCGCCCCGATCACGGATTGCATCCGTAAGGGCGAGTTTACCTGGACGAAGGCTGCTGCCACAGCCTTCCAGACTATCAAGGATCGCATGACCCAGGCACCCGTTCTTACACTTCCTGACTTTTCTAAGGTGTTTGAGGTTACATGTGATGCCTCAGGTGTAGGCATAGGGGGAGTGCTTAGCCAGGAGTCCCACCCTATAGCCTTTTTCAGTGAGAAACTCAATGATGCCAAACTGCGTTACTCTACTTATGACAAGGAATTCTACGCAGTTGTCCAGGCTTTGCGCTATTGGAGGCACTATCTCCTCCACCAGGAGTTCGTGCTCTTTTCTGACCACGAGGCATTGAGATTTCTCCACACCCAAAAGAAGTTGAATGCCAGACATAGTAGATGGGTGGAATATTTGCAGGAGTTTACATTCGTTCTCAAGCACAAGGCAGGTGCTGAGAACAAGGTGGCCGATGCTCTTAGTCGGCGGGTGATGTTGATATCCACCATGAATGTTCAGGTGGTTGGTTTAGAGAAGTTGAAGGAGGCCTACATTGATTGCCCGGACTTCGGTCCCATCTATTCTGCCCTTCAGTCAGGACCGTCCCGTGAGTTTAGCGAGTATGTCCTTCAGGATGGTCACTTATTTCGAGGTGATAGGTTGTGCATCCCACGGACTTCAGTTCGTGATTTTCTTACGTGGGAGCTTCATGCAGGAGGTCTTGCCGGCCACTTCGGCCGAAACAAGACCATAGAGGCTGTTGAGCACCGTTTCTGCTGGCCCAGTTTGAAGAGGGATGTGGCCCGCATAGTTGCCCAGTGTCGTATTTGTGCCCTAGCGAAGCAGAGGAAACAGAACACTGGCCTTTATACCCCTCTGCCTGTCCCTGATAGTCCTTGGCAGGATATCAGCATGGACTTTGTGCTTGGTTTGCCCCGTACTGCACGGCGGCATGATTCTATTTTTGTTGTGGTTGACCGCTTCTCCAAGATGGCCTTGTTTATTCCTTGTTCCAAGACATCGGATGCCTCTAGAGTTGCCAGGTTGTTCTTCACCCACTGTGTGTCCAGGTTTGGGTTGCCGCGTACCATTGTTTCTGATAGGGATGTGCGTTTTACGAGCTATTTTTGGAAAACCCTTTGGCGGATGATGGGCACCCAGTTGAAGTTCTCCACCGCATACCACCCCCAGACTGACGGTCAGACAGAGGTAGTCAATAGAAGTCTAGGGGATCTTCTGAGGTGTTTAGTGCGTGATAGAGTTGGAGATTGGGACCTTGTCTTACCATTAGCAGAGTTTGCATATAATGATTCGGTCAATAGGTCTACAGGGTTGAGTCCATTTGAGATTGTCACTGGTCGAAGACCTAGGAAGCCGATTGATTTGATTCCCTCCCCCATTCAGTCCCGAGTCTCTGAGTCAGCTGAGTCTTTTGCGGAGCATATTAGACAGTTGCATGACCATGTCCGTCGTCATATAGAGGCCAGCAACGCACGTTACAAGGAGTTAGCTGACGCGCACAAACGCACACGTGAGTTCCGCGAGGGAGAGTACGTCATGGTCCGGGTTAGACCGGAACGGTTTCCTTCGGGAGCCGTAAAGAAGCTCCAAGACCGCGGTGCAGGACCATTCAGAGTGTTGAGGCGTATTGGGTCGAACGCGTATGAGATCGAGCTACCAGACGACTACGGGATCAGTTCGACGTTCAATGTCTCTGATCTGGTAGCTTATCGGGATCCCGCGGTGATACCCAGTGAGTTATTTGGGCCTGACCCTCCTGTTGTGAGTGATACACCTACTGAGAGTCCACCTCCTCCAGCCCCATTACAAAAACGCGAGCATATAGATTGCATACTGGATGAGCAGGTGACTACTACCAGGAGCGGAGCCTACCAACGCTTCTTAGTGCGTTGGAGAGGGCGCCCCGAGTCGGACAACACCTGGATTACACGTGGAGAGCTGGAGCGGATCGATCCGGACCTGCTGGAGCGGTACCTCAGCGACCGTGACCCTTACTCGACGGGGTCGAGTTCTTCCCACCCGGGGAGAATTGGTGAGGACACACGGCGCTATCCTCGACGGAGCACCCGGCACACCGCTACCTCCTTGTGGCTCGGCGACGGCGGCACCTTCTAGTTATCTTTTCATCATGTTTAGGCCATGTTGGGCCTCAGTCTGGACTTGCTCAGGCCTTGTGGGCCTTGTCTTTTGGTCCCTGCGTGGACATCTTCTTGTTTGGGCACTTATTGGGCCATATAGTGGCCAGTTGGGTTGCTTTGTGGGGTAATGGATCTTGTTATTGGGTCAGGGGTTTATTGGGGCTTGAAGCCCACTTAAAAGAAGCCCATTAGGGTTTAGGGGGCGGCCCCCCCTCCCTATCTAGAGGAGGAGGAGGCAGCCGCCCACCCCTTCCTAGTTCTACTAGGGAAGGTGGGGGGCGCTCCCCTCTCCCTTCCCCTTTTCCCCTCTCCTCCTTTCCCCAACTCCATCCCTTCCTTCTCCCACTTAGATTCCTTTCTTATTTTTCTAAGGTTGCTGAAATATGGGCCGCCTTTCTCTCCTTGGAGCTGGGCGCACCCTCCCCTTCTAGTTAGATTAGGGTTTTCCCATCCCCTATAAGTAGTTCTCACCTTGTACCGATTACAGTTTACACATGAATTTGAATACAAGTGGAGTATTGTGCAAAAGCTTTTTGCGCCCCTCTCTCTCTCTCTTTCTGCTCCTGCGACGGGAGAACGGCGAGGTGTGACGCCTCAGCTCTCGGTGGACTCCGGGGTTCCCTCTTATCCTCGTCTTCTTCCTCGACGGTTCGTGTTCGTGATTCCAGATTTCTGCCCCGACTTGTACCAGAGCTCGCGCCCCCTTCTTGGACGAGTTTTGCCACGACCTATTTTCCTGGAGATACGTCTGCGGATCAGCTTCGCGTCGGCGCCCGTTTTGCATCAATCGGAGATCGGCACCGCCCGTACCGATTTTCTCCGCCGACCTGCGCCAGCACCACTTTCTCTGCTCGCCCAGCGGGGAGGCCCTGATTGCGAATTTTCCCCAGGCCTCCACGCTGCGTCTTTTGCCCTGGTTTCTTTAGGGTTCGTAGATCTCCGAGTCAACTTTCCAACGCCGCCAACGGCGTCGCGTTTCGACATCGTCACCGTCCGTGGCGGTCGATCTCGTGGGGTTGCGCCAGCGTGTCTGCCCAGTCCGCCCAGCGAACCAGCCCCGACTTTCAGCGACTCCTGCGGCTCGCACCGGCGTCGTCTGCCAGCGCCATTTGGCCGAGGGCGATCTCTGCCAGTCAGTTTTCACCCCCAACCGGCTCGGACTTGTTCGGGCACCAGAAGGCCGATTTCCAGATTTTACCGTCGGCATGTGCAGTTCTGCGCCCACAGAACCTGATCTGACTTTCAGCAGCGCCCACGGTCACCACCGGCGGATCCAGCGCGCCCCCTTTGGCCGGAGCGTTCCTCCAACAGTCAGCGACGCGTCCTCTCTGACGGTGCCTCAAACGGGCGTCGTATCAGCCCGTGAGACCCCCCCTCCGCCCAGGCGCGCGCGACACCGGTTTCTGCAGCGTTGCACCCGAACCTCCTCGTGGCCGACCCGTCACCGAGTGCGGCCCGTCAACCCGTGTCCGGCAGCCCCGAACGTATTGGTTGTAGCCTTTTACCTCCCTGCGAGGAGTGGGCCGTTATTGGGTTGTATTTTATTGACCTCTGGTGTATCGGGGTTGTTGGTTCACGGCCGGGGTTCCTTCCCCACGCCTAGGCGTGGAGGTACGCGCTCCGACTCCCCTCCTTTTGCTTGCTCTTTTAGTATGTGATCGATTATGCCGCTTGAGAGAGGGTAGGCGCCTAGCCACTTATTGCCATCACCGCGGATCGTGAGTGAGAGCATCCATCCCTAGCACTAGTCGAGCACCGAGCTAGGACTCGACTCCCCTTGTCTTTGGAGGTCGACTATATGCCTAGACACGTGCGCTTCCCTCCTTGGGACGGCCGAGGTCGGAGTTTCTGTTGAGAGACGTCCCTCATTCTGTGGGATATCACGGTGGTCAGCCACTTGGCGACCCTTGAGCGTGCTACTGCCGGCCTCAGTTAGAGTCTTTTGTGAGTCTTAGTCCGTGTCGGTCCCCGTCCCGCGTCACGTGCGACCCGACGAGATCGCTCGCTGCGACCAATCTCGATGTCGGATCGACAATCAAGAGGTACCGTTGGAAAGCTCTTTCAAAATCCTTCAAGATAGGACTGAAGAGAGAAGGTGGATCTTCACGGATCTAGGCTTTAACTATTTTCCAAGTTGCTATTGCACAGTACCCGAAATCTCAGAACAACAAGTACTTTTCCTAAGAATAGCCGTTGACTGGAAAGTAGACCTCTGAATCTGAAAAGGGTTTCTTCAGCAAAGTTGTAGAGGATCGAGATAGAAAACCAAGGAATGTTTTTTATTTGGAATATGTGGAGATTTCGATTTTCTGGAGGAGATGGGTCGGATCTGAACTGAGGAAGGCAGAACAGATTTGGGAATTTGGGCGATTTTTAGAAAATATTTAGAGGGCTGAAAAATGTGATAAAATTTGTGGAGATAGGGGAAGGTGGGCAGAACCTCCAATAAAATTCGGGGTGCCTGAAAAAATCAAGAAGGAGATCGAAGGTGGGGATCTTTGGCTTGATGCTACAGTTAACAGAAAGCTGGCAGATTTGGGAATAAAAGAGGAACGAATTTGGAAAAATACCAAATGAAGGAATTTTGACTTAAACTTTTTTGTGAAGATAGGGGTTCGATAGGGAAACCAGCCCTGAAAATTTCAACTCCAGAGGAGGTGGGAGGTGGGAGCATAAATTCGGGGAAGAGGCTTCTGTCTTAGATGGACAAAACTCCGACGATAGCTTCGCGGCGGCTCGGCGGCGGCACCAGAGATGATCACCGGAGGAGGAGATGAGATGATAGAAGGGGGATTCACTCTAGAATTGGGGTTGGGAAGGGAAGAACACCAGAGGAGAGAGATGGGGCGCAAATGGCTCCTTGCTTCAATTGATTTTTTCTACTTCATTAATTGTATCAAATGGAAAATACAAGCATATATACTAAATGGCAAATGACCTCTAATGCCCCTAGATCTAGGGTTTAGAACTAATTTGTTCTAATAACATTTTACAAAAAAAATAAAAGGAAATAGGGAGGGGGGCGCCCCCTTGACCAAGGGGGGGACAAGGTGGAATTGGTAGGTAGCCTACCTTTGAAATTTTTACCCACTTGTCTACCCATGTGTCATTTGACATTCAACCCTTCTAGAAGCCACCTAGGATGGGTTGACCAGCCCCACATGGGTGACATAGACCAATGGTAAAGGGCTGGGGGCCCCCTTGCTTGGACGTACTGGCATTTTGCATATAAACCCACTAAGACTTACAATTGCGTACCCATATAACACAAGGGTATACATACAAATATAAAAGGACATAAATGTAAACAAAATGTGGACGGTCTTGCTTCGATGTCCACATCAATTCTCCCCGGGTGAGAGGAACTTGACCCCGTCGAGTAAGGGGTGCAGTTGCTCGAATACGCTGGCGGATCCGTCACCGTGCCAAGTTGCGCGGGTATGCTCCACTCCAAGTGATCGTCACCTACTCATTCCGTATATACTCGATATGCACAAGTTGCTGTGGGCTAGAGGTGGACACTCCAGGTGGGGCACTCTCAAAAGGGGAGGCGGCGGCTCGAAAACTCACTAGGATTCACCGCTGGGTCCCTGTAGGTGACTGATCTGGGTATAGATGTAGAACCGATCCCAAACTCCTCGAGTGAGTCTACTCGCTTCACACTCATAAGGGACTGACATCGATGAGCTTGCACAAGACACATGCAGACAAATAAACCACATAAAGAAACAGACTGACTCAACTTGACACACAAACACACAAGACCCTAGACACACCTATGGTTAGTGCGACTCATGGACATGCAAGGGTGGGCCAGGACACCCGAATGCGTGCCATGCATACACTAGATGTAGCAGATGGTCGACGGAATGGAGGACTCCTAGACACCATAAGAGGTACCACTCATGCATTAGGGACCTATGAGATGTGGGTGGGGAAGGACTAGGAGACCCAAAACTACCCTCGTCGTTTCCCTTAGACGTAGGTGCGGATTGCCAATTGGATCGAGGGGTATGGGTGGAATAGTGAACTCCTTGGAGGAAGTGGAGGGAATGTGATAGCTCGGGAGGTTCACTAGTGAAGGGGTAAAAAGGGTCAAAGAAAGTATGACCCTCGGAGATGGGTCCCTCCATGACACGGTCCCAATCGTGAAATTCTTGAAGGTGTGAATGGTCACCTTCATCCGGCATGGTGAATGGGACGGTGGTCATGTAAAAAAAATAAGATTCCTCCCTTGGGTAAAAGGGAATGAAGTCGGAATCGGCCGACATCGGGAGGAATAAGAGGATCTCCGTGGTGACACAACCCACGGTGCACTCGGAGGTAATGGACCCTACGGCCAGATGAGTGAAGCTAAGACTAGAGGGTTGGTCAAAGCCTCGGGCCAAAAGGTGCGTCAACTTCCATTGCCAACCTAAACCAAGAATAAGGTCACCCAACGTATCAACATGGTGACTAGATCGAAAGGTTGTATGGTAGGAGTTGACGGGCACTATAGGTAAGGTGGGGTCCATGGATGGGAAGGGAGATGGGACCAAGCCTTCCTTGAGCCATCTAAGAAATGGCTCGGCTATATAAAGAGTACCCGTTAGAAATATGGGTGGCTCGGGCTTTGGTAGCTCCAAATGAGATGGTTCCGAATCAAATTCGGAAATAGAGGGGGATGACATTGGAGCTCTCTTGAGTGGTGAAGGCCATGGTGTAGGCGGCTGGGAGGTAGATGCTTGTCAAAAGCTACCATACCGAGAAAAGTGAGACTCGAATGGTTCGACCAATAGAGCGACCGTATAGGATTGCGCTAGAGAGAATGCATTGCGGATAAGACATTCCAACTGGAAGTGAAGGCGCAAACCTCTCCGGAAGTGAAGTGTAGCCGTGTTGCTCTCCTCTCTATGGCCATGTTCCAACCGGTACTGATGATAGTCCCGAATGTACTCGGACACGGACCTATCGCCTTGGACGGGTCGACATGGGTTAGCCATAGTTGCCAAAAGAAGGGAATGAATCCCTAAGAATGGATATGCAAGGCCATTTTTGTGTGTGTTTTATTTATAAGCAAAATGGTTATGTAAACTAATGCAAACTCCTAGACACGTCTTAGAATGTGATGCAAATGCAAAGTTAAAATTAGACTCGAGTTGAAATAAGACTCGACTACAACCTAGATGACACACCTAGACTTAACCAAAACTCGGTACGTGGCGGAGATAATCGATCCGAAGATCACTCGCGCAAGTGTGCGGCCTTCCCGATAGGCGTAACCTAACGTTCGGGCAACACCTTTTGATATACCAAGTAAAGGGTGCAAATGCAACTCCTAAGACCGACTTAGACACTTAGACTTAAATGACACTTTTTTTGTTATTTTTACGACCCTTGACTCAAACCGGACGCTCTGATACCAAAATTGATGTGGGACGAGACACGAACTCGACTCGAATTGGAATGAGAACCTGAGACTCTAGACAAGCTCGCAATCGTCCCTTAGCGAGGGAAGCGTCGGACGTGCGCGGTTGAGAAACCGGCAATGAGCTAGGGTGGTCGGCTCTCTCTTGTGCCAGGATCGGGTCACGGGACAGTCTCGCTCTCTTCTCGCAGCAGCGGTGATATGACAATATATCGAGCTAATAGCCCTACAACATGCTCTCTAGCAGCGGCATAAACAAATATATACGAAGTAAACAAAATGTCGAGTGTAGGAGCGAATACGATACCTCCACGCTCTAGGCGTGGGGAAGACGGACCCGGCCGAACTCGTACTCCCGGGATAGTTAATACACAACAATTACAGCAAAGAACTACTGTCCACTCCACGCAGGGAGGTAAAGGGCTACACAAGTGGGCCCGGGAGGACCGATTTCGGGTTGACGGGCGGCTTCTCGCGTAGCTTCGGCGGCACACGTACTCGCGACTATGGGGCCCACGTGCTGGCTGGAGGGGCCGTGTGGGACCGAGTGGCACCACTGTAGTGGGGGACGCCTGGAGGAGCACTCCCTGTGGTGGCGGCGCGCTGGAACGCCGGTCGGAGGCCGGGCGGCTCCGATCGTCACCCGCCGGACTTTACGGCCACGGGCCTGCACTTGCTATTTTCAAGCGCGTGACCCGACGAGATCGCTCGCTGCGACCAATCCCGATGTCGGATCGACGATCAGTAGGTACCGTTGGAAAGCTCTTTCGAAATCCTTCAAGATAGGACTGAAGAGAGAAGCTGGATCTTCACGGATTTTTGCTTTAACTATTTTCCAAGTTGCTGTTGCACAGTACCTGAAATCTCAGAACAGCAAGTAGTTTTCCTGAGAATAGCCGTTGAACGGAAAGTAGACCTCTGAATCTGAAGAGGGTTTCTTCAGCAAAGTTGTAGAGGATCGAGATAGAAAACCAAGAATTTTTTTTATTTGGAATATGTGGAGATTTGGATTTTCTGGAGGATTTATACCGGAGATGGGTCGGATCTGAACTGAGGAAGGCAGAACAGATTTGGGAATTTGGGCGATTTTTAGGAAATATTTAGAGGGCTGAAAAAATGTGAGAAAATTCGTGGAGATAGGGGAAGGTGGACATGAA